>CM044984.1:41048963-41669239 GCA_024586325.1 Stellera chamaejasme | reverse complement strand
CTAGGAAGTTTTGCATAAGACCTTTACCTGATTTATCTCATCTTTGTTATATTCATAACTCTCCAAAGGCTTCAATATCTTGTCTTCTAGCTGCATACAATGAACATTCAGTCTTAAATTCTTACAGAGGGTAATTGCATCTTACTGGGATGGAACGTTGAGAGATTTTGTGTTTTTTATATATAATTCATCGAAAACCAAAATTAAATCATTTTCAACGCTAAGAGCGAAATAGTAGACACAAATGCAAATTGACAGACTCACAGATTTCGATCGATCACATGTTCTGGCTCAAACAAACTGAAATAGATGAGCAGTTTAATTTCCTTTTCGAAAGGAGTAGATTATGATGCAAGGATCAAATATGGAAGAAACGGACACCTAATTCGAGTTCAAACTTACCGGTCATTGCGATTTTTGGCAAAGAATAAGTCGTACATTTGATCGATTTCGAGAAACCGCCGCGATCCGGCATGCTCCGGTCATCCCGCCGCCAAGCCGAGCACCAGTTTCCCCGCAACATCCAGTGTTTCACATCTAGTAGGCCCGATGATCTTTGCCTCGATTCGTCCTGTCCCACCGAGCTTGGTTGTCTAGCCGTCGGATCTTTAACGGAGGAATGCGACAAATAGAAACGAAAGTAGAATTTAGAAAATAAGAAAATAAGTGACAAACATAGTAGATTTGAGAATTACTCTATATTTTAGAGAAAGATAAGAGGCGAGAGGAAAAGGGAAGAGAATTGGTAAAAACTGAAAAGGAAACACGAAAAAGAAATTGATAACAATTGAATGCCATTAATAATTTCTATTATAAATTAATGTACATTAGTCTATAAGGAAAGAGCGAACGATGAGAGAGTAGGAATAAATTAGGTAATAAAGAAAATTAAAAGCAATTAATTAATTACTTATCAAAACTTACCGTTTGAATTTTAAGTATGCCATATCATTAAAAAAAACTAATGTGTTATTACGTGATGTCTATATGGCTGGCTAATTTTTTTTTTGGTAGAAAGTCTCCTACTTTAAGTATTAATAATAGATAGTAGATTAATTTTGTATCAATTACACATTAAAACTTACCATAATGTGTATAAAATGGTAATTGCATCTTTAAAAAAGAAGACATATAAAATGGTAATTGTTCCTTAAAAAAATGGTAGACTGATTAATATGTCTACATGTCAAGAAAAAAAATGCGTTCACACATGTGGCACTGACTTGGCGCTGAGGTGGGTGCACCAGAATTCAGTATTCAAATTTTTTTTAGCCCTGTCACTTAGATGATCCTGTAATAAGATATAATAGTAGATAGTAGATAGTAGATTGTGAAACCTTTTCTTTTATCTTCATTCTCCTTAATATTTGCCCACACAAAGTGGAACGTTATTTAGGAACATAGGGAATTTTTTTTACCATCAACGTTTTTTCTTTGGACCATTTTACCATCGACGTTTACTCTTTGGACTGTATTTACCAGTACTACTGCAGCCGTTAACGGTGGGAATATTCTTGAACTATTTCATAACATACTATATTTTTATAATTAATCAATTTAACCGCAAACTTTTAAAAATGAAAAAAATAACCCTAAATTTGTAAAGTTTACAACCTAACCCTTTCCCCTATCGAAGCCTTAAATCTTCACCTCGTCAGATCTACTTTGCAGTTCGTCGGACCCCTATCTTGCACCTCGTTGGATCTGCCTTGGACCTCATTGATCCTGCCTTGTACTTCGTCGGACCTGCTTCGAACCTCGCTGGAGTTGCATTGCACCTCACTGAACCTGCCCTACATCTCGTTGGATGTCTCATTTTACCACCAATGATTATCCAAATATCCCCCTTGCCACAATTCTTTTTTAAACGTACTCCCCTTCTTTTTTAAACGTACTCCTCCAGTCGTCAAATAATTTTACATATTTCATTTTCAGGCTGTTCCTGCAAATTTTTCTACTTTCTCAAAAAGGAAAGTTTTAACTACCTAAGTTACTAATATGCCTTAACTTTTATTTTATGGCTCTTACCTCGTTAGCTAGCTATGTCCGTTCCAACTTAAGGATAAATTGTGAAACCTTTTCTCTTATCTTCATTCTCCTTAATCTTTGCCCACACAAAGTGGAACTTTATTTAGGAATAGAGGGAATATTTTTTTTACCATCAACGTTTTTTCTTTGGACCATTTTACCATCGACGTTTACTCTTTGGACTGTATTTACCAGTACTAATGCAACCGTTAATGGTGGAATATTCTTGAACTATTTCGTAGCATACTATATTTTCATAATTAATCAATTTAACCCCAAACTTTTAAATAAGAAAAAAAATAATCCTAAAATATTTGTAAAAATTACAACTTAACCCCCTCCCTTATCAAAGCCTTAAATCTTCACCTCGTCAGATCTGCTTTGTAGTTCGCCGGACCCCTATCATGCACCTCGTTGGATCTGCCTTTGACCTCATCTATCATGCCTTGTACTTTGCCGGACCTGCTCCGAACCTCGTTGGAGTTGCATTGCACCTCACCGAACCTGCCCTACATCTCAGTGGACTTGCTCTGCGTCGACGAACCTGCTCTGAACTTCACTGGACCTACCTTGTACCTTGCCAGAGGTGGGTGGCACTGGAGATGTGGGTGAATGAGAAGGACAGGGATAAAGATGAAGCGTGGTTTAGACAGTATATGAATTTGTCAATTTTTATAAATTTTAGGGTTGAACATGAAGTTAATTTAACATGAAATGACAAATATATGCAAGAAACGATAATGTTGATGACATCAAAGAATCGTTTTTTTTAAATAATGACAAACGTGGATAAAGTGGTAAAAAGAGACATTTTTCAAAAAATTATCAAATTTTTCCTCAAAGATGACCTAAAGAACACACTCAAATGGCAAAACTATATATGTTGCCTCTATTTAACATTCTCTCATTATTTACATGTCCATGTTACAGTTGTATTCCCACTTAGACAATTTATATAAAGTTATCAAATTGGAAGACGTGAAGGAAGAAGATTTGGCTAAAAGTGGGTAATGATCGACAATGTGATTATAGTAGGAGTATGATCGAAAAGGTCTCGCTCGCGTGCGCATGAACAGGGAGGGTGACTCATGACTCAAACCAAACACCTTAGCTAGCTAATTATTACTGTATTATTCGTATTGGGGTCCCTAAACATTTGTCTAGTCTCCCCCACTCTCCACCCTTGAGAGCGTTCCTTTCTTTTACTTCTCATCCATTCCTTCCTGCCTTTCCAATCCAACACATCAATATTGTACTACTAGGACTACAATCCTAAATACTATATATATATTTATAGTGCTACTACTACCACTACTACATCATGTACGATTCACTCACGTCACTCGAACAAAAAGGAGCCACTTATCAAGAATATCAGATCTGTTCGTTCGAGACTTTGAGGTGCATGGTGCTATGCTATGCTAGCCACCTCTTAAATACCCAGGCTCTCTTCCTCGTCCAACTTTTTAAACTAGATGACATGTTAGAATGGATAGTATTTGATATAAACATAGTTTGAGTGTGTTCTTTCTGACAAAAAGTTACAAAAAACAAGCAACTATTTCCTCATTAAATAATTGGAAACACTACGTCGTGAACACCGTTTTTACGGCGGCAATAATTCGGCCTCAACCGCATCACCATTTCCTCATTAAATAACGTGGTGGTAATGTTGGAATTTTATATGGGCTAATATGTGATATAATTTATGCATTATATTTGCTATCATAAGGTTTGGCCCAATTTAAAGTGATCTAAATAAGTTTGGGTTTGGGCCTAAACATCTTAATAAAGGTGTGGACAATTTTAATGTGTAGAGGCCAAAGTGTAACTTTTATTTTAATGATGGGCTGAAATAAAATTACACAACTATATAAAAATGCTATGGTCCCCAAACCGAGTGGGCTAGGGTTTTCTCATTCAGACTCTGCCTCCTCTGAGTCCCGTCGATAGAAGATCGCAAGAGAGGAACTCACACACACTGGTTTGGAAGATCATCGAGCCGCAATTCTCTGCTCCATTCTTCCGTTATGGATCCGGGTATGTTTTTATGCTTTATGATTTAATCTTGATGATTTGACATGAATGATCTTGGATTTTATGGATTAATTATTTGTTAATTAATCCCAACAAGTGGTATCAGAGCAAATTCATGTTGAATTATTAAGATTTATTGTCGGTTGGATTCATGCCTTTTCAGTTTTATCAGTAATCGAAGTCGGATAATTGTTGGGTTTTAGGGTTCGGGTAATACCTTCCCGAATCATGCGATGAATCAATTATTGTTTCATGTCTGCGAATTGTTTTGTTGATTAGAGTTTTTTATCACAAAAGGACTTATTGGTCATGACTTTCGTTGGAAGCCACATGGCCGTTTCGCCTGTAGCCACTAAGGAACCAACTTTTGTGATATTGAATATGTTGCTGTGTCATTTAAGTTTCTTAACTGAAACATAATTAGTTAAGTTTTGTTTTGTGCTGGGAAACGAATCAAGTGAGTTTGCATGTTTTGCCACCATGCATGTTTCGTGAGAAAATTTTGGATGCACTTGAATTTTAGCTTATGTTTATTTTTTTTTTAATCCGGTTGTATGCTTGTACATGCTCGCTCGGCCAATTGGTGTGTTGTTTGTTTGCTTCTGTGTTGGAATTTTTGGTTGAGGTTACATGTTTTTATTGTGTCATCTATTGTTATTTTGGTTAGCAATTGCAGCAAACTCAAATAAATTGGTATGGTAAATTAAATTTCATGATTAGTATATTTGAGGATATCTAATATTTTGGGTTGATTAATTGAAAAAGCAACCTCTCTTGTGTAAATTAATTGATCTGAGATATTAAGATGATTTGAGTGTTTAAGTTTCATTCAAATAATCACCGGCCCAAAGAAAGGTCGTTATTTGGGTGCAATTTAAACATGTTTGTGGTAATAAATATGTGACAATTATTAGGTTCTTTTATGTGAATAGTGAGTCGGTCCAAAGAAAGGCTTATTATTTGGCATAATCTGAATTGTCAATATTTGATTACTACACGATGAGGACCACTTACAAGTTAATATTTATGTCCAAGGACTAAATATTAATGTTTGTGCTAGGTATCTTGTGATGGGTTACATGTATGCCAATTTTGAATTTAATAAAGTTATTAAGTATGATGTGGAATTTATGTGAGCTTGATTAGTTTTATTTCTTTATTCATTGTTCAGTTGCAAGTTCTGCTACAAATATTTAAAATTAAAGGCACTCAAATTAGAGTTGTCTGAGGACTTGCTAGTCCATTTGGTTTTGATTTCTCTACCCACACAGTTCAGTCAATTTAAGGTGAGCTATAATTGTCAAAAAGAGACTTGGTCTCTTAATGAGCTCATATCTCACTGTGTGCAAGAGGAAGATAGATTGAAGCAAGATAAGGCAGAAAGTGCTCATTTGGCTACAACCTCTAAGGGCAAAAAGAAGGACAATAAGAGAAAGAAGGATAAAGAAGCTGCAATTCAGGTACCACAAACGAAACAAGCAGTTGAGGAAAATAAAGAAAATGGTTGTTTCTTTTGTGGTGTGGATGGGCATATAAAGAAGAATTGTACAGATATCACGCATGGCGTGTTAAGAAAGGTACATTTCTTAATTTGGTTTGTTTTGAGGTTAATTTAACCCGGTACCTACACACACTTGGTGGATAGATTCTAGTGCAACAACTCACATCAGTGTATCTATGCAGGGTTGCCTGAGTTACCGAAAGCCAAGTGATGGTGAAAGATACATCTACGTGGGCGATGGCAAATCGGTGCAAGTTGAAGCAATTGGGACATTTAGATTATTGCTAAGGACCGGATTTTATTTGGATTTGGAAGAGACTTTTGTGGTACCGTCATTTAGACGGAATTTGATTTCTATTTCTGTTTTGGACAAATTCGGATATTCTTGTTCATTTGGAAATAGAAAATTTAGTCTTTTTCAAAATTCAAAATTGGTTGGTTCTGGTTCATTGTCAATTGGTGATAATCTATATGTTTTGGATACTATTGCTTCATTCAATGAAACCTTGCAAACGAGTACCCGAGGTGTAAAGCGAAAATTAACCGATGAGAATTCCGCCTCATTATGGCACAAGAGATTAGGTCATATCTCTAAACAGAGAATTGAGAGACTTGTGTCCGATGGAATTCTTGATCCCCTAAAATTTATAGATTCAGATATTTGCATTAATTGCATAAAGGGGAAACAGACAAACACTAAAAGATTAGGTGCCAACAGAACTTCAGACGTCTTAGAACTAATACATACGGATATCTATGAACCCTTTCCAACACCTTGTCGGAATGGTCAACGGTATTTTATTACGTTCATAGACGATTTCTCGCGATATGGCTACCTATATCTTATTCATGAAAAGGCCCAGTCACTGGATATGTTCAAAAATTTTAAGGTTGAAGTTGAGAACCAACTCAACAAAAGGATTAAAGCCGTCAGGTCTGACCGTTGTGGAGAATACTATGGTAGATATAATGGCTCAGGTGAACAATGTCCATGACCTTTTGCTAAATTCCTAGAGGAATGTTGTATCGTCCCACAGTACACCATGCCAGAATCTCCTAGCATGAACGGTGTCGAGAGGCGAAATAGAACGCTTAAGGACATGGTGAGGAGTATGATTAGTCATTCTACCTTACGATTCACTCTGGGAGAAGCTTTAAAGACTGCAGCTTACATTCTCAATAGAGTTCCATCAAAAGCAATGTCAAAACCCCATATGAGCTTTGGACGGGTAAGAAACCTAGTTTAAAGCATATTCACATTTGGGGTTGTCCAGTGAAGCTAGGCCTTATAAGCCAAATGAAAAGAAAGCTGGACTCTAGGACGGTCGGTTGTTACTTTGTTGGATATTCTGAGGGATCCAGGGGTTACAAGTTTTATGATCCCACTTCTAAGGCAGTTTTTGAGACGGGCAATGCCCATTTCTTTGAGGATGTTGAGTTTGAGGGGGAAGATAGGGTTAAGGACCTTGTCTTTGAAGAGGAATGTTTTACCATTCCCATGGTTTCTCTTGACAATGATCAGACTTCTATCCCTTATATTGTTCAAGAGGAAAATCAAGATAATGTCAGAGAACCCCCTAATCAAAATCAAGAAATTGTTCAAGAAGAACAAACTCAACAATCTCAAGAAATAATGCCATTAAGACGGTCCACTAGAGAAAGGAGAAGGGCGATTCCAGATGATTATATCATCCTTCTTCAAGAGAAAGAGGATGACAATGGATTGGTGGAAGATGATCCAATCAACTTTCATCAAGCTATTGAAAGTCCTAATTCTCAAAAGTGGATTGATGCCATGAATGAAGAGATGAAGTCCATGAAAGACAATGACGTTTGGGAACTTGTCTCATTGCTGGAGATGCAAAACCCATTGGTTGCAAATGGATATTTGAAACCAAGCGGGATTCAAAGGGCAATGTAGAGAGGTATAAAGCTCGTCTTGTCGCTAAGGGATTTACACAAAAAGAAGGCATCGATTACAAAGAGACTTTCTCTCCAGTTTCATCGAAAGACTCTTTTAGGATTATAATGGCATTAGTGGCACATTTTGATCTTGAGTTACATCAGATGGATGTTAAGACTGCGTTTCTCAATGGTGACATTGACGAAACAATTTATATGGTGCAACCTGAAAATTTTGTATCTGGAGATGCAAAAGCAGATAGTTTGCAAATTAAAGAAATCCATCTATGGTCTCAAGCAAGCTTCCCGTCAATGGTATCACAAATTTCATCAAGTTGTCATCTCATTTGGTTTCGAGATGAATCTTGTTGATGATTGTGTATACCACAAGTTTAGTGGGAGTAAGCATATTTTCCTGGTTTTATATGTCGATGACATCCGCTTGCAAAGAATGATATAGGTTTCTTGCATGACACCAAGAAATTTCTATCAAAGAAATTTGAAATGAAAGATCTTGGTGATGCTTCTTTTGTGTTAGGTATACAAATACACCGAGATCGTTCTCGGGGTACTGGGCCTATCACAAAAGAGCTATATTGAGAAGGTACTTAAAAGGTTTGGCATGCGGGATTGTAAACCGGGAGACACCCCGTGGCTAAAGGAGATAAGTTTAGTCTCAATCAATGCCCTAAGAATGATTATGAGGCTAAAGAAATGCAAACCATTCCTTATGCCTCGGCTATAGGAAGTTTGATGTATGCTCGAGTTTGTACTGCGACCGGATATTGCGTACATTGTTGGAATGCTAGGCAGATATTTGAGTAATCTGGGTGGATCATTGGAAAGCGGCCAAACGGGTTTTACGGTACTTGCAAAGAACAAAGGATTACATGCTCACATACGAGGAGATCGGATCGAGATAGAGGTTGTTGGTTATTCTGATTCCGACTTTGCCGGATGCCAAGACAGTCGAAAATCCACATCGAGGCTATATCTACTTGCTTGCTGGTGGAGCGGTTTCTTGGAAAAGTGTCAAACAGACACTCACGGCTTCCTCCACCATGGCAGCAGAGTATATAGCATGTCATGAGGCATCCAACCACGGCGTATGGCTCCGAAATTTTGTCATTGGGCTGCGAATTGTGGATAGTATTGAAAGACCACTTAAGTTATTTTGTGACAATAATTCGGCGAGTCAATATGCAAATAACAACTCGAGTTCGTCAAAGTCAAAGCATATTGACATCAAGTTTCGAGTTGTCAAGGAAAGAATTGAGTGATCAGTTGTCTATTGAGCACATTGGGATAAACACCATAAGTGTGAATCCTCTTACTAAGGGATTGCCACCCAAGGTCTTTCATGAGTATGTTGCTCATATGGGTGTAGTATCTCTTCGGGATATTCGGTTTTAGTGGGAGCTTGTAATTTTGGATGCTCATTGTTTAGACATGTTTAAAGTTATTTTATGGATTGTTTTGGTTAAGTTTTTTTTACAGAAATAAAGTTTATGATTATATTCACTCTGAATTTGATGAGATTGTTCTCACTAAGGTTGGACCAGTTGAAAATAGACATGTTGAGATCACATTACATGTAATTTTCATGCTACGCATCCACACTAAATTCATGTCATCTGTTTATGTTGATACATGTGACCATTGATGGGTTTAGCTACACTACAAGTAGCGAAAACCGCTTTGATCCTTTGTTGATGTAATCGGTGGACGGAATTGGCTAAGATGATTTTGGCGATAGCTTTTCAGGAGTACTCATAAGGTTATAATGCATAGTATAAAGTACACATATAGCCCAAGTGGGAGATTGTTGGAATTTTATATGGGCTAATATGTGATATAATTTATGCATTATATTTGCTATCATAAGGTTTGGCCCAATTTAAAGTGATCTAAATAAGTTTGGGTTTGGGCCCTAAACATCTTAATAAAGGTGTGGACAATTTTAATGTGTAGAGGCCAAAGTGTAACTTTTATTTTAATGATGGGCTGAAATAAAATTACACAACTATATAAATAGGCTATGGTCCCCAAACCGTGTGTGCTAGGGTTTTCTCTGCCTCCTCTGAGTCCCATCATTAGAGAGCGCAAGAGAGGAACTCACACACCTTTGGTTTGGAAGATCATCGAGCCGCAATTCTCTGCTCCATTCTTAGTTATGGATCCGGGTATGTTTTCCGGCTCTGCTTTATGATTTAATCTTGATGATTTGACATGAATGATTCTTGGGTTTTATGGATTAATTATTTGTTAATTAATCCCAACAGTAAATGATGAATTACAACTTTAATGCGGTTCAAGCAGCATTAAAGCCTTTATTCAGGGTTTCACTTCTTCTTCTCATTTTTATCCGCCACACTCTCTTCTCATTTCATCAAAAAATTCTCTCAACCCTCTCCCTCTAAGCCATCTCCTCTTCGCCTTTCAACATCATCACCGTTGCTATGATTTAGTTTTAATTTTGAGAAGTAAACTGCCCAAGCACCGGTGTAGTCGATCGACTGATGGTGAAATGCATCGTCACCGTCGGCTGCCCCGATGAGGCTCATTTCCAGGTTTTTCAGAGATCTCCAGCAACTAGCCGAATCGCGTCGTTTCAAGGTGCTCATGAGATTAACCTACTTATCTTGGAATTTTTTTAGTATTTATGTTATGCTTGTATTTTTGTATTTTATTTGTTCCCGAATTCAATCTGTGTGACTCGAGTGATTAATACAGAAAAAATATTAATTTTGAGCTTTTCCCCTAGCTGACGGTGATGGACAATGGTGGTGATGGTGGTGGTGGATGTATTGTGCGTTTTTTTGTTGAGAGTGGATGAATTCTGGGTTTAGTTGGATGATCCGGATGAATTTCATCCGGATTCAACCAACTTGTTTTAAAAAAAATTCAAAAAATGGGTAATGTGGCTTAAGCCGCAGTACGTAACGTGACATGTCTGTGTTAGTGAATCTACTACAGTTGTGGACTTATATATTCCAATTTCTACCCGGGCTCCTCCGCGTTAAATACTTTGGTTATAACGCAGAATCGCCGCATTACTTGTTTCAACAAGGTTGTGAAATTTGAAAAAAAAATGTAATTTTGTTGCTACGTTTTTGCAAAAAGAACACAACCTTGGTTTAACTGTACTCGCTTTCTCACATACTCCCTATGTCCTAAAACTTTTAAAACACAGTTTTCAGCATTTAATCTATGATTTTTTTTATAAAAAATGTTATTTGATGTGTCTAGTTTATGAACATATTTTTTTTAAAAAAAAATCATCTAAATAATTATATAGATAAATTGAAGTCAAATGGATATCAAAAGTCAAACGTTTATCAAAAGATTTGGGACGGAGGGAGTAGTTCATGATAATATTATTGGATAATTGATTTTATTGACTTACTTCATACACTGGTAAAGATGGGTATTGGAGCGGCTCGACTTGTTTTATGGATCGATCCATAGTGATCCACCTTTTGGTGGACCCCTTCTCTCCATTGGTGGATCGATCCGCTCCATACACAGTGAGCTAAACTGTAAAAGTTTTGATCATCTTTTAAATGGGTAAAGTGCACGGTTGGTCCATTAATTTTGCTTATTGTCTTATTCCAGTCATGTTTTAAGAATTTGTCCTACTAAAGTCTCTTATCTCCATATTTTTGTCCTATTCATATCCATTACATTTAACTCAGTGTTAAAGTTAGCGGATTTACTAAAAAATGATTATTTTAGTAACTAAAGGTTTCCCATTATTGTTTTTGACCCATAACATTTTAAAAATTAACATTTTAGCCACCTACTCAAAACTCCAAAAACCCGATACTACTCTTGCCACCCACCCACCCACTGACGGCCAACTACCTCTACCTTACCCACGGGCTGCTAGTCACCTCACCGGCCCTCCAATACCTCTTTTCGGTCCCGCCTAAGCTTACACGGACCTTCACAATCCCGCAAATCAATGATCAGTCACCTCTCGGCTCATTTATTTTTCGAGATTGGTGCATAAAAATTAAACAGAATCAAAGTCATATCCCTAAAAAATAAAACCCCTATTGTTTTAGTATCAAATGCTTCCTAATTTGAGAAGAATTGCATTGTAAAATTCTAGGGTTCTTGAAATCCTAAAAATTTTATTAATCGAATTTGGACATAATGTTGCAAATTGATGGTTGACACTTGTTGCTAGAGTGTCTAGGATGAAAACCCGTTCAAGATTCACCGTCATCGACTAACGAATCGGCCAAAATCGACTCGGAATCGCGGCGGCCAACATTTCAGTTTTTCATGGTTGGGTGTTCCCGGAGCTCACCAGCAGCTTTGTGGCTTCCCATCGGTGTCGTCGGCCCCTAAGACGACTGGTCGTTCAGGTGCGGTTTCCCTGACCACCGGAGAAGCGTTGAATCAAACCAACCGGGTTAGGTCGTGCTGTGGGGGACGGTGGTCGAGCTGGGGCGGACGGTGGTCAGGTGTGGAGGCCGTGTTGAGGCGGGCTTGCCGGTGCCGGTCCACCTTAGTGGTAGCCAGTGGTTGTAGGCAGCGCCGGAAGTTGTGGTGGTTATTAGTAACTCATATATCTAAGTTTAGAGTGCAAATATTATGAAAGAAAAATTACACGTGTCTAAAAAAATATTTTTATAGTAAATCCATTAACTTAAGAATCAAATTGTTAATTATTAAAAAGTTTGAAGACTATTTTGTAATTTCTTGAAAGTTTAAGGATCATGTTATAAATATGTTTTTTGTTATTGCAATTCCATGTAACTCCAAGGCTGTGTTCAGAACAGCAAGGTGGGACAAAAATTCCTGTTATTTTTCAAATTTTGAATCGAATAGTAGAGGAATATTACCATTTTGCACATCTCATCGATAAATAGGATAAAAATTAACAAAAGAAGGATACAAGATAAAATTGTAAAACACATACCCAGCAAATACTTTTGCTCACTCGATAACAATTGAATGTGGAAAAAAAGCCGTTATATGCCGAACAAAGCCCAATGAATATCCAAGATCTCCTCCAAGTAAGTATTAGGGAAAGTATTAAAAAAAACCCGATATTTCATAATCTCCACTTTTCTCCTGCATTTTCGGAATTCTCGAAAAAATCCCATAAGGTTTGTAAAAACCTACAAAACCCCCCCTTTGACCGTTAACTCATATGATTGACCGTCAGATTTTTTAAAATAATACTCAAACAAAGCCCTAAACATTTTAGCCTTAATAATTATACCATAACATAATTTTTTTCTTACATCTATACCCCACTCTCCACCTCCCTTCCTCTGTCACAACACATTTGTTTCTCCTTACCCCTCATCTAAAACCTGTTCCACACCCAACCCCAGAACACGCCGCAACATCTAGCCCCAATCCCAAGCTTGAGCCGAATCGAAAACACAGTTGCCAGACCAACCGAGTCATCCTCCATCGAATCGTCCCCTCTATCAGTGGAAACAACCTCTTTCTCTCTGCACTATCAGCAATACCGACTTCTGACGCCATCTTTTCAGTCCCCATCTCCGGCGTAGCCTCGATCGCCTGAAGCACCAGCTCTTCCTCCAAATATTTGGGTCTCGAGCCTTAGTGCTGATTCATATCCATCATAAAAAACCCTAAGGACGACCTTTGAAGAGAGATTCATGTAAAATTTTGAAGCTGTTGGTTTTTTTCCCTTTTTTCCATCTTTTTTTCTTTGTCACTTTTTCGTGTTCGGTGCTCTACCTGACTACAAGGCCGTTGTTGATCTGTAAAATATATGTTGGGGATAGAGGTTGTGGCGTGTTCTGGGATTGGGTGTGGAACAGGTTTTAGACGAGGGGTAAGGAGAAAGAGATGTGTTGTGGAAGAGGAAGGGAGGTGGAGAGTGGGGTATTGATGTAAGAAAAAATATATGTTAGGGTATAATTGTTAAGGCTAAAAATTTTTAGGGCTTTGTTTGAGTATTATTTCAAAAAATCTGACGGTCAATCATCTGAGTTAACTGTCAAAAAGGGGTTTTTGTTGGTTTTCACAAACCTCGAGAGGGGGGATTCTCAAGAATTCCAAAAATGCAGTGGAAAAGTGGAGATTATGAGAAACCTTGGGGGGGGATTTGATAATTTCCCTAAGTATTATTGCTTGAAATGAAAATCATAACTAATTTGGTAATATGTGAAATAAATCTAGGAATATTACATTCTTAGAAAATATGAAAACTTAAATGATACCGAAGGATTGGGAAAATGACCCTTTTTACCACTAACGTTTGACTAAAAGACCTTTTTTGCAATTATTTTAAAAAATGGTTTGCGTTTGCATTTTTTATTTGTTGTCGGATCCAATATTACCACTCTAAATATTTTTTGGACCCTTATTACCATTATATTGACTAACTGTAGCTTTATACTGGAATATTCCGTAACAGAAATATCACGTGTTCATTATAATTTTATATGGCATCCACTTGGATAAATTAATAGGCCAAGTCATTAATAAAAAAATGAAATAGGCCAGGTAAACCACTCCCCCCCCTCATCGTTTACTCTCCCTCTGTAACTCATCTTCCCAAATCAAGTCCGTCGTCTACGACTATGAAAAAGCCATGCCCGGCTGCGTCACGTCCAATCTCCTCCTCAAATCCAACCCAGTTCATCCGAGCTTTCTTCACTTTGTCACTAAACTGGTCTGCTGATGGCTTCCACCGCCCCTAATTGTCGATCGAGGTATGAGTTCATTAATGATGTTTTGTTTCCTCTCGTCCTTTGTTTTATCGCTGATTCGAAACCACCAGAAAACTTTGATAGTATCTCCATTCATCGTCACTGACAGACGGCGACTATCGAGACGCTTGACGAATCGCGTGACAATCAAATCGGCGCTTCGATCGCTGATGCCGAGGAAGCTTCCTTTGCATTCATGGCATATCTTACCGAACGCATCATAAATTGATCATGATCAAAGCAATTTTTTGGATGGGTGTCGAGAAATTCGGCTCATCTCTAGCGAACAAGATGGATTGGGTTGAAGTTGTAGATCTGAAAGTGAGAACATAGCCGACATCATCTTCTCCTATCTATCAATTCCACCAGAGTTCATTGGCAAAATCACAAGCTTGCTAAAAGGGTGGATTAAAAATCCACAACAAAAGCGTGGAAAATTCGTCATTGATTCAGCCTCCGGTGGTAGTGGGATGCCCAAGTCGGAGGCGTTTGAACACTCATCGTTGTTTGGGTTCAAGTCTTTTGATTCTTCCAACTTTGGTTTAAGCCCAAAAGTCAACTTGTTTCAAGATGAGAACAAGCTCAATCATGAAGAAGGTCAGTTGTTGGCGATCATCTGTCTCAGATCTTGGTCTAGGATGAAGATCCCCAAGTTCTGGAGCGAGCCGTTCAGCTCCTTCGTGAAGTTGGATGGTGGTGATTCTTGTGGCTGTTGATAGTGGTGGAGTTAGACTTGTTGTCGGGTCAGGCGGAGAACTGGGTTAGGATTGAGTGGAGGAGACTGTCACATCATTAAAGAACCAACCATCGTGAAATATAGACGTCAGAGTGGAAATTTTAACGATCAATAGTAAACGGGAACTGAAAACATAAATGATAATAACAAACGTGAACCAATTTTTAAAATAATTGTAAAAAGAGATTTTTTACGAAACATTAGTGATAAAATAGGACCTTTTCTCCCAAAGGGCTAGTAAGTCACAATCTTGTTGTGTGTGGGGGGGGGGGAGTGGCGAAGAAGTTAAAGTAACCATCATTTGAGAAATACTTGCACCCATGTTTGAAGAAAAAAAAAAAGATCAAAGGACTTGATGGTATTAAAAACACTTTCCTAGTCGACGATCTTCTTAATACGCAAATTGGTTTGGACCACATTGAGACCACCCAAGTAGATCTTCTCACACAAACAAGATACGTTGACAGTCTCTATGCCCTCGTTTTACGAGTCTGGATTCTCGATCACCTTTCCGTTTCCGTGTATCCCCTTAATAAACTCTATTGTAATTATTCCTTTCATCTCAATATGAAAGCAACAGTTAATTTTTTATTTCAATTTAACTTTAATATATTTATATTATTTTTTAATGAAAAATAATATTAAAAAAATACATTCATAAAATTAAGATATCAATTTTTTAGTTATATATAAAAGTTTCAAATTTCAAATTTAAAATTATGGAGAATTAAAATTATAGATTAAATGCTGAAAAACTAATATTTAATGACTTGGAGGGAGTGATTAATAATATTATTATTTTTAAATAAATAAATAAATAATTTAATGGTATTAAGCAACTGCAGCAGAAGATATAAATGGAACTCACAGAAATTGATCTGCTCTCTTGATTTTCGTAATGACGATAAAGCCCTCTCATCCTCCACCTTAAAAAAGGCCCTCTGCTTTTATTTGGAGGAGTGTTTTTTATCTGTGATAAGCTTAACCTTTATTACAAGTACCTAGGGATGACAGTGGGTCGGATGATATCCGTTAACCGCGGATAACCGAGGATTATAAGTGGTTATATCCGCGGTTATTATCGCGGTTATTGGCTAGTAGGTGGATTTTGATAACCGTGAGATAAATGGTTACGGTTACGGATATCATTATCCGAACCGCGGATATCCGTAAATTAACCATGTAACTAACCATGTAACATTTATGCCAGCCCATTATATTTCCAAGCCCATTCCCAAAATCCTATTTCATCCCCTCTCAATTCCAGGCCCAGCCCAAAGTTGAGCCCAGTAGGGCATTCCCATTTCATCCCCTTCCCCTCTCTCAATTCGGCCGCTTCTCACTCTCAGCAGCCTCAGATGTTTCCTCACCTCCTCTCTCGAGTCCTCGACACTCGTCAGTCTCCACTCTCACCGTCGCTTCCACCACCGTCGCTTGGTGCAGTCGCTCTCCAACTCCAGCTTCCAGCAAGATTCTTCGTTTGGTGCGGTCAGGTCACTCTCACTCTTCACTCTCCTTTTTCATGGATGTTAGATTGAGTAGGATTATTATGTGTGTGGATTATTATAATGATGTGAATGGGGGTTTGCTCTCATGAATGTTGATATTTTCTTTTGTGGATGATATATAGCTAGGAGTTCATGAGTAATGTGCATGATATATAGCTAGGAGTTGATGAGTTCATGAGTTCACGTTTTTATTCGGTTTGTCTCTGTTCTCCCTGTCTCGGTTTACGCTCATACTTGGCTATTACTCCATGCATCCCTTTTGATTTTGTCTTGATTTTAGACCACTAGAGTTGATTCCTAAATTTATCGATTTAAGCTTTGCATTTGTAATTCTTACCTTAGCTCGGGGTCGAGAATGGTTTTGTTCTTTGATTTCTAATCTGTTTGTTAAACTTTGTTGAACTTTATGTACTATCCAGCGGATTAACCGCCACTGCGGATATCCGCGGATATTCATTAATAGGTGTCGAGTAGAACCGCATTGGTGGATATCCGTTAACCGCGGATAGTTATATATTCGCGGTCGTGGTTATGGTTTAGATATATCATGATTCTTTCCGATCCGTTGCCATCCCTACAAGTACCCCACCTTAAAAAATACTATCCCTATTATCTTCATCCCACAAAAAAAAATTAATACTACATTTCCTTTTAAGAATACTTTCATTTAATTATTTTACTTTATCACAATCAGATTTTTTTCGCTATTCAAAATTTTATTATCTTATATGCTTATTTAGTTATCTATTCTCAAATATTCTTCACAATTTAATCTTCATATCCAATTGAACATATCCATTAATGAGTATAACGGAGGGACTATTTGATTCAACTTAAGCTAACAACTTGAGTCATTAGGTTAATAAGACCAACTTTCTCATATGAAGATTGTTTTCCACAAATCATCATGAACCGGATAAAGATACGTTTAAGAACAATGAATCATAAAATACAATACAGTAAAAGGGACTACAATTGCTCCTATCACAGAGCTTCTCACCCATTTCCTCAATGCTCAAGTCATCCACTTGTTGGAAGCAAACATTAAAAAATATCAAAAGAGAAAAAGGTTAATGGTAAGTAAAACACACACATATATATATACATGTGTATATACATGTATATATATATATGTGTGTGTTCGATTTTAAAATATACTACATTCATTAAAAAAAAATAAACTAAGGTTCACTTTCAAACTTGTATTTAGACTCAAATTTTCGTTATGAAGATTTCATTAAAAAATAATATAGAACAATACCATTAATTCCACATCCAATATTTTTGTACACTATATTTCATGAATGAGATGCATAAAAAGTTTAAATAATTGCTAAACATGTTCAAAATGTCTAAAAAGTTAATATATATATATATGGATACTCATGCTCCGATCCGCATAAATCCGTAAACGAATGACAAGTGTATAACAAATACTTGTGTATAACAGGTCGATTTCAGGTACCGATAAAAGGTACCCCAACCAAATCCAGGTATCATTTGCCATACTCACACTAAACTGTCTTATGAATACTGATATTCTGTGTTAAATTGATTCAAGTATGAAAAAGGATATAGTGGAAACATAACTAAAACATACTACCTTCGTCCCGAAAGATTATACACTTTGAATTTGTTGTTTCAAGATTCAATGTTTGACTCAAATTTTAACAAAGATAACAAGTTTTAAAAATTCAGAAAAATATATTTAGAAAGTTTATACTTCAAATTATGACATGCATATAATTTATTAACTTTAAAGTCTAAAAATTCATGAAAAAAATCATAGATTAAATACTGTAAAATAATAAAAACAAAGTGTACAATTATTCAGGGACGGAGGGAGTACTATTCATAAGTTTTCTTTCTTTAATGTGATGTCCCAAAATTATTCAATAGTTCGTTTTATAACTACATTTTCCATTTTAAAATACCAAACTACTTGTGTCATTGCGTTATTCATAACTCAAATTATATGATACGAAAATACAGTCAATACTGATATCTTTCTTTTTCTAAATGTGATCTTATTTTCAATTTTCGTGTCTGATTACAGGTGTATTCTTCTAATAAAAACTTAGAAGAATTTGATAAATTATTGGAATTGATGTGATGTTAGTGAGAGTATGAATTGATGGGAAAAGATTGATTTGGTTGTTTGTTGATAAAAACATGTGGATTTATAAGGAAAATAACATGCAATACATCTTCTAATATAAAGAAATGATAAAATATACTATATGAAAATCAAAAGGCAAACAATATGCATTGTGCATGTAACTCGAATTTCAATTATCCTTTTTTGATTTTGAATATTATTCGTTTTCTAATTTTCATTCTTTTTATGATGAACTAGTGAATAGAGAGGCTTAAACAATTCAATGGCGGTGTTAGGGTTTTGTTGAGGGTGGGATTAGAGAATGGGAATAGAAAGGAGCAAGTTGGTGCTTTTGAGACATTGGGGTGCGAATGAGATTTGAAAGAATCTTCCTTTTTAGACCGTAGGGAGAGGAGGAGACCTTTGATTTCGAGGCTTAGCTAGCTTTATAGATCATGCAGTGAACAATTGGATAAGCCACCCAGAAATTTACGTCTTCCTCCTCGTCCTCGATCATGCCAACTGCTTCTCCGTATCCTACAATTTCGCCTGAACAACCAGATTAATTGGGTTTGAAAGAGATTTTATTAAAGTCAAATTATACCCTAAATTATGTTGACTTAATCACTTTAGTCCTTAAATTATAAAACGTGTCAACTCAATTCCTTAACTATGTATCGTCAAACACTCATTACCTCATTGAAACAACACGTCATGCGGCGATTCCGCCTTATGGTTGAAGTATTTAACGCGGAGGAGCCCGCGGTTTCTACCGCGGTATATAAGCCCGCAATAGATTCACTAACACGGACCAGTCGCGTTACGTACTGCTGCTTGAGCCGCATTACCCATTTTTCGAAAAAATGGATGAATCCGGATGAAATTCATTCGGATTCATCCAACTAAACCCATAATTCATCCACCTTCAACAAAAACCCCATAATACATCCACCACAACAATCCACCATAGCCACCGTCCACCGTCCTCCACCACCACTGTCCATCACCACCACCCTGGGGAAAAAGCTCAAAATTAATATTTTTTCTACAATAATCTCGAGTCACGCAGATTGAATTCAGGATCAAATAAAATACGAAAATACAGGCCTATTGAACATAACATAAATACTAAAAAAATCTGAGATAAGTAGGTCAATCTCATAAGCACCTTGAAATGACGTGATTTGGCTAGTTGCAGGAGACCTCTGAAAACCTAGAAATGACCAATCGATCGACGATGTCGTTGCTTGGCCAATTTACTTCTCAAAATTAAAACTAAATTATAGCAATGGTGATGATGTTGAGAGGCGGAGAGGAGATGGCTTATAGGAAGAGGGTTGAGAGAATTTTTTGATGAAATGAGGAGAGTGCGATAGGTAAAAATGAGAAGAGGAAGTGAAACCCTAAATAGCGGCCTTAATGCGGCTTGGGCCACATTAAAGTTTTAATTCATCATTTACCACGTTATTGAATGCGGAAATGGTTTAATGCGGTTTAGGCCGAATTATCGCATTAAAAATGGTGTTCACGACGTAGTGACTTTAGGGAAAATGTCTATTATGATTCTAGCTTTTTCTAATCTATACCCAAAGACCTTAAACCTATCAGATCTAACAAAAATATTATCTCCCACAATATACATCTTTTTTGTTAGATAACTTATATATGTTGAATCTATAATATTTTATTCAACGTATCTTAATCTAACTATTCTCCAATTTCAGACCCTAAAATTTCATTTGATTCAACATATATTGATCCCAACATATTTTGTAAAACAAAATTCAAGGAAAGGGAGAGGCTGGCCACTATAGCACTTTTGAAAGTTGGATCTTAGGTATTTGCAACCAATTGTTTTAAATTCTTACAAATAGGTCACTCATCTGTAAAAAAAACTAACGATGTTAGAGTTTCGTTGAGCGAGTTACAGAATTAAGGAACTAAAGTGCTTGAACTTATATAGTTGATTAACTGAGTTGACATGTTTTATAGTTAAGGGACGAAAGTGCGTGAATTGAAGGATATATATATATATATATATATATATATATATATATATATATATATATATATATATAAAGTGTGTGTGTGTTGAAGTTTTTAAAAATTGAGTATTAAATTTGTGAGACGAAAATATTAAATAAAAAAAATTAATTTAACATATTTACATCTTTTTCAGAAAAGTGCACGGAAATGCTATAAGTCACTATTCTTTCACTGATGTTAACGGTGATATGGTAAAACCGTAAAAGTTGAATGGAAATCACTTAAAAGATAAATAGAAAAATCAATAATTTAAAAATAATATGACAACGAAGATAGATTTTTAGGAAGCTTTATTCTATAAACATTAATTAAAAAGGCAAAAGTCTAAAATAGATAATCATTGCTGGAGGGTGAAAGGAACATAATCTTCATTCCCCAACTTTCATTAAGTTTCTCCAAATTAAAAGTTGTTGTTGATGAATAGTGGCACAATCAATAGGAGTATTTATTATGTTTTTAAAAAAATTATATTTATTATGTTACTAATAGGAAAAAATTGATATTTTGAAAATTAGTATGAAACCAATTGCGTTGTGTCACGTCATCTATTTATAGAGGAAAAGTTTGTAAACTTGAAAAATGAAGTGAAATTTGTGAGAGGAAATATTTTTTTAGATAACATTGTTTTGACTTTTATTTCTAATTATTATTTATTTGGTCTTCGAAATTTTGGAAATCTGAGTTTTTAACTAGGTCAAAGATTTTTTTTACCCACAATTATTATTACTTATTTTCTCTTTTATTTCTTGAAAGTAAACCACAAATATTTGGTAGTTTAGTTGATGAATACGCACCCCATTCATCTTATTTCTTCACTTTTTCTTCTTCATTTTGGTTGCTTTAAAGTGTGTTAGTAATTAATGCTTTTTATGGAGATCGAAAGTGTTGATAATTTTGAAAGTGAATATAAAATTTGTAAGAAATATAGTTTTGTAGATTCTCTTATTGATGAATAATACCCTCAATATATATATATATATATATATATATATATAGACAAACTTCATTACTTACCTTTAACTATTTTGAAAGTAGAGCATTGGCCACTGACCCTAAATTTTCAAAACATCGTTAAGTGTAGTGTCATTTTTTGTGCGAGAAAATTTCATTACAGTTTATTACTCATACTATTTAAAAAGTAGCATGTTGTCATCAAAATTTCAAATCTTATGGCATGGTTTTTTCCTTCTTTGAGTGTTGATGATTTTAACGAAAAGTAATAATGTGTAATTAGTATTTGTATTTAAAACTCTTTACATATAAATAAAATTTTGTATAAATAGTATCCACCTAATGAGATTTTGTCACCTCATAATTATTTAGTGATTTTATTTATTTGTGTTTCAAATTATTTAAGAAACTAAATCTCTATTTTACTTTTATTTCTTATTTTTTTGCGTTTGGTCCCTAATGTTTTAGACTTCATATGATAAAATGTAAAAATTCTCAGACCTAATTTTTTCACCCATAATAATTATATACTTTATCATTTATTTCATAAAAATATACATTTATTTCACTTAATATTACATTCTTATTAAATTTTTATAAAATATTGCAATTTACACCGCTACGAAGTGCGGGCAATTAAACCTTGTTTATTTCAAATCACATCTTTTCGTTTCAAATATTTCATATAAATTTGTAAAAACTTCATCAGAACAAGCCCAACAGCCTCCCTAAAAGTTTCTCCAAAATGGAGTAGTAAGAGCCATATTCTTCAAATTATTTTTGCTCTAATTCCAACAGTTTCTCCATTTTGGAGAAGCCTGCATTTATTACAACAATAAAATATTCCACATCTTTAACTAATAATTAATGAATTAATATTTTTTTATTTGAAACTGATTTTTGTATCCAATTAAATGTTAAGTTCACACCAATGAGAGGAGAGAGTGTGACTATTTATGTTGGAAAAACAAATGTGGAGAAGGCTTTAAATTTTGGAGAATGCTCCAAATTTGGGGAAGGCTACCCATTTTTCATTCTCCTTCCCCATTTTGGAGAATGAGATGGAGAATCTGTTGGACCAAAAAACAACCCAAATTTCTCCAAAATTGAGCATTCCCATAAAATGGAGAACCTGTTGGAGATGCTCTCACAGTCCCAAAATTACTCTAAAACAGAGCCTAAATGATAAAAAAGAAAATATAAGAATAAGACAAAAATGCTCTTTTCATCCGAATAAAACTAGTGTATTTGATTGGATACAAAGATTAAATAATATTGTTGACTAGAGAGTAATAGGGTAAAATAAATATACAAGAAAAAAATTATTATTTTAGTAAGAAGATAAATTGAGAATATTAAGGTAAAATTTGTCTGGAAATATTTCCTTTTTAGAAAGTATATCAATTTTGTTAAAAAAAAAGAAAATTTATCAGTTTTATTCAGACGACTAGAGTAGTTTTTGTATAATAAGAATGGAATATGTTAGTAAAAATGTGAAATGTGAAATATTTCCAAAAAAGATTATCCAACAATATTTTTCTTCCCCGTAATTTACAAACATTTATTTATATGAATTTAGTGAAATCTACAAATACAGTTATTAGGGGGTTTCAAACATAAGAAGTGAGTAGGAAGTTTTTCACCTAATTAGTGAGTGAGTTGGAGGTTAGTGAGAAAAGTGAAAAGAGGAGGGTTAAGTTTGAGGACCCCGTGAAATAATGAGTAGCGCATGGCGTGAATTCACAAGCCTGTGCACAACCTGTGCGCAAGCCTGTGCGCTGCGCACGCACAAGTGTGCAAGTCTTTTGTGTGCAAGTCTGTGCACAAGCCTGTGCGCAACCCTGTGAAAGTAGAACGATGACCTTCTGGTTCGACAGGAGTGAGAGTGACCTTTTGGTTCAACAGGAGTGAGAGCGTCGTGCGTTGAAGAGAAGTGAATAAAGAGGGGTTCAGGTGAAAAACACAGTTCACTTTCGCGCTTCTCACCTGAGGTCCGCGTTTGGCGAGGTGAACTCACACCAGTTTTTCACGTGAAAAAGAAGAGGTGAAAAAGGCGTGACTCACGTGTAATCAGTCATGTTTGAAACCCCCTATTGAGAAGGCGGAGGTTAGGATGCGCCACATAAAAGTGGCGCATTGGTAGCGCCGAAGTAGCGCATTAATTTCTGTAATGTTATTTTTTCTCATTTCTCTAAAAAGTATATATATTTTTATTTCATAATAAAAATTACAAATAAATAAATAGTCAAATGGAAAGAGAAATAAAGACGAATAAAAAAGGCTCATATGTCATATATTTTGATATTTTTTAATTTCATAATAAGAACAATGGATAATCGAATAGGTACAATGGATCATCAAATTTGTGCATGAATCATTAAATATATACAATAGATAAAAAAATAATGACAAAATGACAAAAAGGACATGCATGAATCACCGAAGATTAAATGATGATATACGAAAACCAAGAAGTAAAAACAAAACACATGCAGGAGATTCAAATGAGACATGGAGCTTGAACCAATCAACATTGACATTAAATACAGAGAATTAATAAAGACAATAGATAGCAAAATTGAAATTCAGAAGGAAAAAGAAAAAAGCGATTGAAAGAGATGGACCAAAAAGCTAAAAACAATACATGCTTCAATTGGCAATCAAAGTAGAATGACATTATTTTTTTAAAGCAACCTCATAAATGATATATTAAGAGAGGAGAGGGTGCTCAGCCTCTAAGGAGGAGATGGAGGCAACCCAAAAACAGAGAGAAACAACAGAAGAGAATAATAAAACAGATTAAAAAGGACTAATAATTTCCTATTGCCTCAAGTGGATTTAATATCCAAGTCGACTATGAGAATTTTGCTTCGAGAACCTGTTGGAGATCTAAAGATATGGGAGAAGTTGTATGCCTGAAAGTGTACTGCATACCTGCTTCGATGATAGATTGAAGATTGTAGTATTCCGCCTTGTCCAAAGAGTCCATGCCGTGATGCATCGAATAACTCACAAATTTTTGCGTTGTGAATTTGATAAAGGACGATGAATTGAACTGCATTCATATAGCAGTTGCTCTCAGCTAACAGAAAAGAAGGAGTCCATTTGACACCATTGGAATATCTTGGGTCAAAGTGCGAAGGCCGGAGAGCAAGAACATAGAACATGAGTTGTTTGGTCATAGCTGCAACTACAAGAAGAGCAAACCAAGTTGTCAAGATGAACTCCGCGTCTTGAAAGTTGAACTTTTGATGGTAGGCAGTCCATTGTTACTCGCCAAGAGAATATGTTGATCTTGATCGGACTTGATCGGAATCCATGAATTCCAGGGAGTTGTAGCAATGGACAAAGAGGGTTTGAGCACCACCGCCTGAATGAGTTTGGAGAGTGACAAGACTGAGAAGAATCCGGAGTTGTCCCAATGGCATCGCCAAGAGTCTGGAGCATCTGTAGATATACAACATCCTTCCAACAACAAAGATAACTCATAAAATTCAGTCCTAGTCCGACCTCTAGGGGCTCTCCTCCATCGCCAAGCCCAACTCCAAACCCCATCCCGCCAAGCCCCTCTTTTTGACACTAGACACCCAACATCCGACTCTAGGGCTGCAAGCCTAGGAAACCTATCTTTTAGACTAATCTCCCCTAACCAGACATTCCGCCAAAACCGAACACTACTACCGCTACTGACCTTTCTATAAAAACCATTGGATATTCAAATAAGTGCATTGTATCATCAAATTGATGCATGGATCATTAAATAGATACAGTGAATCAAAATTTTTCTAAAATGGATCATCAAAAATATATATTGGATCATCAAATAAAGACATTGGATCATCAATTTGTTACAGTGGTGCACTACTTTTCACTACTGGTGCACTACTTTTCACTACTGAACCATTTTATTATTATTATTATTATTATTATTTCCAAAAGTTAGTAAATCTCATCATCTCTTCTAGCTACTTATTCAATAATCGTGATCACATTCACGACACATTAATCAATTACCGCACATGAGCTACAACTTGCTAGCATTTGATTCATTTTTTGTTCTTTAAACTAGAATTTATATTGATTTTGTGGTGTTTTTGACAGAGTTCTAACACCATCTTGTCAGCTTGTCTAGGGATGAAGAAATAGAGGTTGGATTTGTGGGGTTAGGCTTTGGATTGTGTACGGGCTGGGGCAGCACGGTTTTAAAATCTGGACCGGAAATATAAGCATCCAAACACCGGTTCATGGTCCGACCGTTTCAATTGTTTGGACCACCGGTCCAACTGGTTATTTTTTTAACGTTAGCTATTATCATTCACTATTTAGAATTATCATATCATAATCTAAATATGAAATAATAATGCACATTTTTATATTAAAATAATAATTTAAAATACAAATTAGTCATTTTATAAGAAGGAAAACAATATTTTATGTATTAATTAAATATGTAATTGAAAATAATAATTTAAAATAACTGAAAATTATTTTGTATATTTATATTATAATTAAAACATGTTTTAAAAGATATTATGAGAGAATATTAAAAAAATTAATGTGTTAAATATGAATTTATAACTAAATGTGGAATAAATTAAAATTAGTGATACAAATTTGGAGTTTTTGACAAAATTTTTCAAAAAAATGCAAATAAAAAAAAGAATCACAGTTTTTTCGGTTGACCGGTTCAACCGGTTTTGACCGGTTCTTAACCAAACTCTTCGAAATCGAAAACCGGACCGACTGGCTACCCGATTCGCTATCCAACCCATTCGACCAGACGGTCCGGTCCGGTTTTCAAAACCATGACTGGGCGTGAAGGAGAGGATGAGATTGAAGGGAAAACCGGTATCTACTATCTAGATACGACCAATGACGTGATTTATAAATAAATTCATTTCTTAAGTACTTAGAGTGTGCTTAAGCGCGCCAAAAATAACTCTATCCAGTAAAACCAATAATTGCTCTCATGAGTTTTAGCATTTGTTACCTTAACAATTTTGAAATGAGTTAATTACATATCGATCCTTAATCTTTTGAAAATAAAGTTTTATCCTCGAATTTTATAATTTGCATCTTGGTGCTAAAATCTCTATAGATTTTAAAAAGTCGTCATTGAACTTTTAAAATATTTATAGAATGACCATTATGAATTACATATTTAATCCTTGAATGTAATTAAAAATGCAAAAAGATCAAGAGTTTGAAAAGTGACACTTTAACCACGGTAGCCTGCAGGTTCAATAGGCGATGAAACAAATGGGATTAGGGGTGTTCAAAAAATTCAAAAATATGAACCGGACTGAGTAATTCGAAACCGAAAAATTCGAGATCAGTCAATCCGTGAAATTGGAGAACCGAGAAACCGAAAAAACCGTACCTCTATGATTCGGTTTCTAATCCGTCGAAACTGCAGGTAACTGATCTGAATCATATATAACACTTCACACTATATAAGACTATACACTTATACCCACACCCAATCCAAACATGATTTTTTTGTTCATTTTTTAAGTTTTTTTCATAATTGATTTCATTTGAAGTTTACACATGTGATGGATATGAATTATATATTGATTGAATAATATGAGACGGAAAAAGACGATTGTATTACTCATATCCATTGTTATGTTGTTCATTTTAATAAATTATGTTACCTCTTCATTTTTCAGGTTTTTGTGGTTGACATTGGATAACATCTTAGTTTATGTACATTGGACAAATCAACTTTTATTGTTGAATTTTCATTTTAAATCTTTTTATGTTAGTTGGGCTTTAGTTATGGACAACCGACAACCGTTTAGATTTTGTTATAGAACTTTAGTTTTTCCATTAGTTATCTTTTGTATAAAATTTTATTATTAGACTTCATGTTTTGAGATTATTGAAATTCGGTTATGAATTATGATTGAACTATACTGTGAATATCCGTAAACTGATCCGTGAGAAACTGTGATTGCACGGTTCGGCTTCTACACATGAACAATTCGATTCGGTTTTCAATTTGAAAAAACCGACCTGCATGGGTTAGATTTTATTTTTGTAAAACCCGCCTTGTCCATGAACACCTCTAGATGGGACCTGTACAATGCAATGTAACCCCCTCCCACGCGTCCAGGCCTTAATGTTACGAGTATTCAACTGGGAACAACTTAGTTTCATCAAAGATTCTTAGTAGTAACAAATCTAGTTGGCAATTTTCTTCCACCAACTTATTAACTGCAAAATTATTAACATGAAAGGTGTAATTCTACTTTTTCAACCCCGAACCCTTTACTTCCTGAAAACTTGCAGTTTGGTTCTTATCGTCTTTAAGAAGTTACAAAAGGACAATTTAAGGTAGCTTTACTGCATTCCCTCCCCAGGCCTAATATCGATCACTGGTTGGTAACCCCACATTTTAATGAACCCTTACAGATTGTTTTTGGGGTCCTGAAACTTGTTAATTTAGCCAGAGGAGTACGAGCATTGGCCCATCCAGATGCATGCAGAGATTGCTAGATCATGACAAATTTCAGAGATTGTGTTCTGGTCCTGAAACAATAATTGACTTATTAGATTTTCTCAAATTTTACTAATCATGACAGTGATTGGAAACAAGATTTACTGTCATCATTAACAGGCCATGACATTTCTAACTCCAAAGGTTTTGAGCAACTATAATGTGGTTCTTGTAAACTTACCTTTGAGGCGTTGATGACCCATTTTTTTCTTCACATTACTAGTATTTTATAAAACTTTTGGATGTAAACTTCCTCTCCAGATGTGTCTCCTCATCTCATCCGTTAATCCCCATTATTGAGATTCAGATGATAAAAACAATTGCACGGGGACGTAAGTGGAAGATTGAACATAGTAGGAGAGGTTATTGGTGAATTTGCAATAGGCGCGTGTTGGAGTGTCGGGAGAGTGGAGGGAGAAAACAGTAATAGTGATTTGGTGTGGACAACATACATACTTCTTACTGTTACTACATATATATATACCAGTGGAGTGGAGTAATAAATAGACAAAAAAAAGATCGTCGCAGTATTTAATGCGCTTACATCCTCCTCTTTCTTTCCACTCCTCCTCAGGCAGCAGCAGCAGCAGCAGCAAGCAAGCAAGGGACGACTCTCTGTCATCAGAATTTTGATCTTTTCCTGGATTTGGGAGGGAAATCAATTCTCCCTTTAAACCCAACCCACCCCACCCCACCCCCTTGGCCTTGCCTTGCCTACCAAAATTTAACACACAAACTCCTGTTCTGTTCTGCCTACAAAAACCAGACCCTGCCTGCCTGCCTGCCTGCCAAGAACCTCTCTCGTGAATGTTAAGTTGAAGAAGAAGAAGAAGAAGAAGAAGAAGAAGAAGAAGCTACAGCCCAGCGAGTGAAAACGCCGAACATAACAGAATGTTTGCTGCAGAGAACGGACTCAGGGGAGACTCGAGGCTACAGGCCATTTCTGATGCCATAAGGGTCGTGCCTCACTTCCCCAAGCCAGGTTTCATTCTGGGTTTTCGTTTTTCTTTTCAAATGTTGTTGTCTCTGCTTCTTCTGTTTATGAGTTTCTTCAACTTGTTGTGTGTTTTCTGGGAACTTTCTTCTAACAAGCGAGTGTCGTTTTTTTGTTGTTGGTTTGTGAACAGGGATCATGTTCCAGGACATCACGACGTTGTTGCTGGATCAAAAGGCGTTCAAACACACCATCGACATCTTTGTTGATCGATACAAGGACATGGGGATATCTGTCGTTGCCGGTACTTCTTCTTGATCTTTGTTACTTTCTTTTTTCCTTTTCCTTTTTTCTTTTCTCTTTTTAGGTACTTGGCCTCATCATTGCTGATTTTTGTATATCTATCACGGCCCCATTTCTTGTCATTTGTTTACTCACCTCTTCTGCTTCCGCGTTTTATCTGGCTTCTTTTATACTCACTGTTTCCCCATTAATGGATTTGGTGCTTCTGTTGACCGAATATTTTATTTGCAGGTGTTGAAGCTAGAGGGTTTATATTCGCTTCACCTATTGCATTAGCCATCGGAGCAAAGTTTGTCCCTTTGAGAAAACCAAGAAAGCTGCCAGGTATTTTGCTTCTACTGCAGTGCAGAGACAACGGGGCTTAGATTTTCTTGTCATTTTCCCATTTTGTTTATTCTGTTGAAATGGTGACACAATTAACATGTACATTCACGGGTACAAACTAGGCCGTCCACAGTTGATGATTACATAGCGACAAGTTGAACATATAGCACAACGTTTTCATTCATATTTTACCGGTGAACATGGTGTTTTGTGTAGGTGAAGTCATATCAGAGTTCTATGAACTGGAATATGGTACAGATTGTTTGGAGATGCATGTTGGTGCAGTTGTTCCTGGTGAACGTGCTTTGATAATCGATGATTTGGTGGCAACTGGTGGGACTCTATCTGCCGCCATTAGACTTCTTGGTAAAGAAAAGGGGTTAGCTTGGATTTGTAAATCTGGTTCTTCTATCTTTTCGCTTTTGTCCTGTCCTGCTGCTGGTATAATTAGCTACGGCCTCTATATCCTTAGAACGCGTGGGAGCAGAAGTTGTTGAATGTGCTTGTGTAATTGGATTGCCAGAACTCAAGGTACCATTGAAACAATGTCCCTTGATCTTGATGGACACTTTTGACTGTTCTCATGTGCGTAATTTCTCCTATGCTAGTATTTGTCACCGGCTGTTGTGTGTTTTTTGAAAGTCTTTTCCTTGTGATATACTCCTATAACTGCATTAACAGAATCTTCATTCAACCTTGTTAAAGGTGTTTATCGCCTGATTTCAGTTTTTGTTAGGTACTCTCTCTCTTAGTCAAATTTAGCTGCGATGTTGTTGTTCCTGTCAATTTCCTCATCTCAAGTCAGAAATGACAGAAGTTAATAGTTGTTGATGATGTTGATGTTGTTGTAGTAATGGATATAGGAGTACTAATTTGCATACTCGCACATCATCATTGTTGGTTGCAGGGGCAGCGCAGGCTTGATGGCAAGCCGGTCTACATCCTTGTTGAGCCACGACAATACGATGATTGTTGCCAAGGTAGTACTGAATTTTATTCTTATGACTAGTTGCTAATAGGAAGTGGCCTCGTCTTTATTATCTGTCCCCTTCATGATACCCAATTACTTACTAGTATTTTATATTAGCTGATGAGATATGGTGGGGTTGGATATATAACAAGCGTTCATTTTCTTTTCTTTTCTTTTCATTTCAGTGGATTCATATAAAAATTGAGACATGCTGCTACAAGTTGAAATACACATGGGGTTCGTAAGATATTCCAGTAATCTTCATTTTTGGAGTGAAAAGTAGTATAAATGAACCATTCTCATATGCTGGTGTAATTATTTTCTTCAAGTTACTGTTGATTTGACTCAAGTGATCAATGCGGTGGTTCATATTGTGATTAGGTTATTGATGGTCTGTGATTCAGTAGTACGGGCATAATCATTAATTTAAGACAAGAAGTTGCCAACATAGACGTGAAGCCTTTTTGTCTTAAAGTGTTGAAAAGTGCAACAGACGGCACAATATAGATTAGCCATATCTTAAGCCGACTAATTGAATTATTTTTGTGTGACCTTATAGTATTATATTCTGAAAAACCACTTGTAGATTTTCTTTGGCTCATTATTATTCTAGCTTAACCTTTAGATACATACAGGCTGGTCAGTGTTATGTAGGGTTTGGTATATATACCGGGTCATGTTTTGTTCTTTTGATTCTTGTAGTAACATTTATGGAATCTCATTGTGTTGATCCTTAAGTTACACTGACTGATTGCAGATAATGGAGCTACATAATTGTTTCACCGTCCCTCCCTCCCTCGTGGTTGTTATGAAGCCATGTAGTCGTGTCTCATTCTGTATGGTTCTTCAAAGGTCTGTATGAGTTCTCTAGCATCAAGTTGGCAGCTTGCTTTGAAAAGAATGAAGAGACATTTTGTGTCTTGTCAAATCTTTCATTGTTTCTGCCATTCATGATTCATTTGTCGCTGCGTGATAAATGTGCAATTCTTCCTAGACATTGTTACAAAACAACTCCTAACATCCCGCCATTGTTGCATTTTCTGTATGCGATTATTTTTCATTCACATGGTCATGGACTGGAAAGGCCAACTGTACAACTGTACAAGTTGCTGCTGTCTAGTGACCTAAAATACAATGTGATCAAAACACAAAGCGCTTGCGGTTCTAATCACCAAGAATCACGAGAAAGGCCAAATTGTGTATAGTTCTATGCACTTCCGCTTCCAGGTCCCTTCTCTTTTTCCATCTCCCCTTCACTGATTGTCTCAGAGAAGCTGGCTTCATTTTCATTTGGTTGCAGGACAATTCCAGCATCCTTCACTAGCTGATCTGGTGACAATGCTGCAAGCCGGGCAATCCCTGTTTTAACCTCTGCAACAAGCTCATTGTTTTGAACTAAGCTAGTTATAGGATTAGAACCTTCGGTAGTCAAGATACTTGTATCGCTGTCAAGTTCAGCATTCATGCTAGATATTTCAGCAAGTTTCTCAAGAGCGCTGTTGGCAGCTTCAGCTTGCAACTGAGCTGCTTCAAGTTGGAGCTTCTCAATAGCCAAGTCCCCAACACTTTTCTCACTTATTCTTTCTTCTGCCAATGCAGACAGCTTCATGAGATTGTTAGCATCAGAAACCATCTCTTCTTTCAACTTTTTTATCTCTTCATTCCTCTCATCTAAACTCTTGAGGGCTGCTTTTAGCTCCTCATGTTTGATAGTAAGAGCCCTTTCAGCTGTGAGAACTTCCATTTCTCTTATTCTCAGGTCCTCTTTCAAAAACCTTATATCGGTTTCAAGTTGTTTCTTCTGTAATCTCAAAACCGCAGAAGGCTTTTCTGCCACAGGCTGCATCAGTTCAATGGTACTGTCATTTTCCACCCTTGACATGCTACTATCATCATCCTTCGGGGAAATAAGAAGCACGCTTGTAAGCTTTACAATTTCTTCAATCACAGTTTCTGCTTCTGAAATTTTCAATTTTGTATCATTCAACTCCTCTTTTGCTTTCTGGACATGTTTGTCTTTCTCCTTCAGTGAGGCAGTTGACTGCATAAGCTGATCCCCTCTACTGGCCATACGCATCCTTAGCTCTGAAATCTCTTGGCTTACTTGCTCCAGCTTCTTCTTGGCACTGGCGAGTTCTAGATCTTTCTTTTCTAACGGAAGCTGAAAAGATGCCTGCTCAGATTTCAGCTTCCGTATTTCTAGTTTAGCCTCCACCAGAGCTGTCTCTTTACACTCAACAAGACCACACATTTTAGAAAATTCTGCATTCTTCTCCTCAAGCTGTTCCTTGAGACAAGAGACCTCCTGTAGAACCTGCTGTAACAAAGATGACCCTGTCATCAGTTCCACCTGCAGCTCTCCAATTAATTCTCTTTTAGTAGACAAAACCCTTCCAAGCTCCTTATTCTTGGCCTCCACTGCGCTTAGCTTCACTCTTTCGCTAGTGATTTCAGTTTGTGCATTCTTCAAAGTTTCAATGTATGCCATGACATTTCTCTTCTGTTCTTCAAGCTTTGATACTTGCTGTTCGAATAACTGTTGCTGTTGTTCCATTTGCTGTGTAGAAAAAGCCAGTGATTTCTGAGAAGCAACTATCTCGGACCTTACATTAGAGAGAAGCTGCCTGACTCTTTTGAAATCATCACGAGTTTCATCAGCTCCTTGTCTGGATGCTTCTGCTGAAAGTAGCCTCAATTCTTCATGAGCCATTAACCAACCCGTTGTTTGCCTCTCCAAATTGGCCTGAACTGCATTTAGCTTATCCACGTCCAGCTTCCTTAAGGACTCTGAAACATTTAGCTGCTCCTCTATCTCGCTGATTGCTTTTTGTAGCTCTTGAACCTCAATATCTTGTTTCTTAACAACTTCATTGGCTTGTTCCAGGAGTTGAGATTTGGACTTAAGCTCCAAACTCATCATCGCTGTCTGCTCACTCTTCTTGGTCAAATCATCCCTCATTTTATTCATTTCATGCTCTTCCAAAGAAAGTGTAGATTGTCCTGCAGCAATTTCCTGTTCTCGTTGTTTGAGCAGAATCTTCAAGCCCTCAATCTGCTTAGCTTGAGAAGCATATGCAAGATTTACCTGCAGAAGCTCATCTTCCAGCGTTTTGCGCCTAGAATAAGCAGCAGCTATCTCCTTCTCGCGTTGATGCAGCGCCTCTTTCACTTGGTTCAATCGACCATACTCCTGTACGACCATTCTTTCTGCACCCTGCAGATCTTCCTCCGTCTTCTTCAAGGCCTGCAGTGCCGCTTGAAGGTCGGATTCAAGGGTTCCAAGATTGCGATCCCGATCATCATGATCTCCCTCATTCGTTAACCGTTCATCCAGTGTCTCCGTCTGCGAAAACAGTCGCTCCATAAAAATCTCAGCGGGTTCCGTATTCCCATTATCATCTGAACTCGCAGCGAACAGAGAGCGGCCCTGCAGTCCTCTAACCGGAAGAAACAATCGTAGCTTCAGTTCCCGGCTAGGCTTATTCGATAGCCACTGCAGAAGGAAAGACAATGAACACTACTGCTTTGGGAACACAAGAAACCATGAATGCATATAAATAAATCGATGAACAGAATCAGCGGCATTCACTTCACGGGGACAAGAAAACAATAACCGAAAAGACACTCGGAAAGAAAACATAATCCAACACCAAGAACTTATGCCTTAATCGAATCCAAAAGTTGGCAGTCAACTAAACCAGATCACAGAAATTGACTGAAACACCAGAAAACTTGAGTGCAAATTTGTATAGATGATGAGCGAGGGAAATGCAAATGGCTTTACCGTAGATGAACGAAGAGAGGCAGAGAGGGGGAGGAAATTGGGACGAACAGTTGCAGAGACTTCCATGGATGAGTGCTCGATGATGACATTCCAGAAGATCCAACCGCTTTAGTTGAGAGAGAGGAAGTTAGAGGCAAGCAAGAGTTGACTTGAAGATGGAGAAAGGGATTAATGGAGAAGTTGGAGGGAAATTGAAAGCGAGGGAGGGAGGCTTCTTCTTGAATCTTGAGGAGGAGGCTTCTATTCTATTCGATTCTTCAAGCTAATGAAATGAAATGAAACGGCTCGTGTTTCTTTCTTTCTGCTGCCTGCACCCACCGTAGGCGATGGCTGCCTCCGTAGTTGTTTGTTGCGCTTGCTTGCTTGCGTTGCGCCTCTTCTCTGCCGTCACGTGTCTGGATCTGGGCTCTTTGGGCTCGTTTAATATGCAGGCTGTCTGTACCATTTGAGCCCAAGACCATCTGGGCATCGGACGACTAAAGTTGATCTCACAAACGTTGGATAATAACTCATTAATTTTTTTTTGAAAACATACATTTAGAAACTATATACATTAATCTATAAATTTTATTTAAATCATTAAACATTTTTTTATCAAAATATCAAAGAAATAATATCATAAATTAAATATTGAAAACGAAATGTACCATTTTTTAGGGGAAGGTAGTATATGGATTTAAGGGGTGTTCTTTCTTTTACAAGAAAAATAAAATCTAATTTCTAGAAAATTGATATGAAGTTTGTGAAAGGGGAATATGAGAATAAAATACTAATTTTAAAATTGCTAAAAAGCTTGTTTAAAAACATTATCCTTCAGAATATAAATATATATATATATATATATATATATATATATATATACTTTATTAAATCATTCAACTCTCAGATTTTCATTACATCAATCATCAAAAGTTAAAAAGACATCTTAATTTACATGTACACGGGAATTCGGAATTGTGGTTTGAGTATCCAATGTTTTATGAAACATAACCCAGCTCAGAGTTTAACTTGTACAAAAAATAACCCGCCAACCTTTGCTCTTCTTTTTCCGGCGACCATCGGCGTCGGCGGAATCGTCACACTACGTAGTTTATAATAGTTTTCTAGCGGCCCTGTAACGGCCAGAGCTGTTGCAAAGCTTGAAGCAAAACCAAAAAGAAGATATTTTAGCTTTGTAACGATCATGGCAGCTACAAAATATAAATTTGATTCAAGTCCGTTTTTCACGTCCAAATCCGATTCAAAATTGCTCTATTAAATCTCTCTCTCTCTCTCTCTCAAACTCTCCATCACCATTTCAGATCTCTCTCTCTCTCTCTCTCCACCCCTTCACCATTTTTTTATCCTTTATCTTCTCTCTTTTTTCCCTCTTCATCTCACTCATCATCTTAAACTCTTTTTCTCCATGTCTGAAGACGACGGGTGTGAAGGATGCGGTCAGCAGGAAAGTGGAGGATGTGAAGGCAGTGGTGGAGGCTATGGAGGGTGGGTTTTTTTTTCTTTTCCCAAATCTCAGTTTGGATCATTTGTGGTTTCATAGATTCAAGTTTTTTGTTGTTTGTATTTTTTGGTTAAATCTAAGTTGGAATGAGTTTTGTTTCATATTTGAGTTTTATTGTTCTAGATCTAAGTTTTTTTTTTCTATTTTTTTGTTAAAGATTCAAGTTTGTATGAAGATTTGGGTTTATTGGTGAATAAAAATGTAGAAGATTTGAGTTTGGATTGTGTTTCTGTATGGTGTGGATGAATATGAATGAATTTTCTTCAATGTGGATGAATTTTTTGTTTCAGATATGGGTTTTACAACTGTAATAGATAGGCCGCTACAAACGTCTCTGCAAATACGTAGTGTCAAGGTCCAACCATGGGTGCACAAGCTCCACCTCTTTCAACTTTGATCGGACTTTATCACCTTATCACCTTTTTAAGTATTCTGTACATATTTTATGTCTCGAATGTATCGATTTTTTTATGGAACTAGTTAGGCTTAGCTAGGAAAATAAAGTGATTAATTTTGTACCGAAAATGGAATAATTACAAGAATTGTTTTTTATAAAATATATAACGAAGATATAAGTAAAAAAAAGAAGAAGTACAAATAAACATATCATCAGTCGGATTCAATGGGAAACTGAATTTACAACGTACACATGAAGATACACTAGCTAGCATACTGAGTGCTTATTCCAAGAGGGAACAAATACTTCTGTACGTGGTGCATGCATGCATGGGGCCTGGATAGCTAGAGCTAGATCGATTAATGGCGAACGTACAAAACAATGAAGTGAACGAGATGACAACCAGAGGGTGATGATCATATATAGTGTCCGTTTATTTCGAAAATTTCTCCATTTCAAATATCTTTGTAAATATTTGGATGTATCACCAGTTATTTAAGATGAAAAACTCTGTTTCCAAAATTTTGGAGAGAAGTCTAGTATTAATTTGGAGAATTTCGTTTTTGAAGTTTTCCATCTTAATACTAAATTTTCCAAAATTTGAAAATAAAGTTTTCCACCACTAAATAACTAATTATAGATCCAAACGTTACAAAGAAAATTTGGAATTAAAATTTTTCCCAACTAAACACATCAATATAGTTTAATTACTGGCATTTGAAGCCGGGAGGAACAGACTTCTGGCATGCGCTGAGAATCAAGCTGAGGGTGATGGGGACGTCCAAGTTAATCCCGAGCACGTTGGCCTTGATGGCGGTGCAGAGGCACAGAGCTGCTTCCAGATCGGCCAGGCCTTGGATTAGAGCGCAGCACTTGGTCGATGGCGGTGAACCCACCACCACATTCACCAGGCCCAGCAGGTCTACGCACGCCCCCAACTTGAGGGTGTCCTTTGGGCACTTAGGCACGGCCGGCGTGGGCGTGGGCGCAGGGGTGGCTGGCTTACTGCAGGACCCGCAAGCAGTGGCGGAATAGAGGAGGAGGGAGAGGACGAGAAGTGTGGCGGAGAATTTGGTCCAGGAAGCCATTAGTGTGGAAGGAGAAGGAAGGAAGGAAGGAAAGGTGCAGGTGGTAGTATTGTACATGAGCCATGGGTTAGTACTGTGGCTGTATATATATAAAGGGGCTAGCTAGGTGGCATTGTGCTACTTGGCGTGTGAGTGAGTGGCAGAGAGAAGGAAGGAAGTGATCAATTGGTGATAATGCGTAGCTAGCTAGCAAAAGTTGGAAGAACATGCATGTCTGTTTGTGTTGTGGGGGCTAGCAAAGTTTATAATTAATTTTGTATATATATGTGTGCGCGCTTTTGCCTTTTAGTTCTTCATTGCCGCCGGGCCAGGCCACTCTTTGCCTCGTGACCATGTTTTAAGAACAAAACATCTTTAGGAATAATTAATAATAGGAGTAATAATAACAGCAATATTCAGCAATATATAGTGATAAGAAAAGGAACAATGATCTTTAATGCCCTCTCTATCTCCCTCTTTCTCTCCTATATATGTACATCTCCCTCAATACAATTAACAATTTTCTACTACATGGACACCTAATTTTCTACTTCCATGCATGCACCATGATTTCCATGTTACCGTTTCCCTTAATTTTGAGTAATTATAAACATGTTATCAATATATATATATATATATATTGAATTGATATACTAGGTAGTACATCTACTATTATATATTAATACAGGATAACTGCATTAATTGCAAAAAAAATGAAACTCGCTTCTTGGTTGCGCCACATGTGCTCCACCTCAGCTCCACATCAGATTTGGAGTTTTTTTCCTGATCCCATAAGATAACAACTGAATATGGTAATTTCCAAAATTTTCAATTGTAGTTAAGGCAAGCATCTAATCACTCTCCTTTGTTTTCTCATATGTAATTAAAATAACTAAAACACCCCCAATCAAAAAATAATTAAAACACACTTTTACATAATTTGATTACTCTCATCTCTCTCATCTCCATCCGTTTATTTCCTATTCGCTTTTCCTTTTTTCTTTTCTATTTCAAAGCTTGCCGCCCAGCGACCATCCTCAACAAGCTTTCTTGCCGAAAGCTAGCCAGCTCCGCCTCCACCTTCGTATTACTCTCTATCATTTGATGCCTCATCTTACCGCCATTCTTTGCGAACCACCACCACCACCTGAGCTACCCAATCACTGTCGATTCGATAGAGAACCACCTCATTGGCTGAAATCGATCAGACAGAGTTCTCCCCGACTGACGCTCCAATCGTCTGCCATAGCACCGCAGAGCTTCTCCATGTCCACTGCTGCACTCTCCTTTATCTGAAAGCACCGCCGCTAACCACTGATTGAGTTTGACCTGCCATCTAACCTTAGGACTCGGCATGCCACACAAAAACATGAAGAAACCCTTCATCCTGAGTTCTCCACAATGATAAGCGCTCGATTTGAGTATCGGTGCGGACTCGACGGTGGGAGGCGAGCGAATCGATGGTGCGACAATGACACTTTGCGGGAGGGGACGAATCGATGCCGAAGATCATCGTTTATTTCAGATTTGAAACGTCTTAGGTCGTGAGGGCACTGCTTGTCGGGCTTAGTGGCGGGATGAATTATGACTTCACACTTCCAGATCTGATAGTGAATTTATGTTAGCAGACACTTCCTCTTCGTCCTTTTTATTTTTATTTATTTTCAATTAAAATTTTAGATTATTGTGTTATAAGTGATTAAAAAATTTCTCTCCACCAAAATGCTGAGCAGATAATGATCAACCAAACACGAAAGGTAATTCTAACATATTTTTATTCATTATTTGTTCTCATCTCTTCTTTCAATGTCTTATAATCATCAAAACAATAGGTGAATCGCTTCAATAAATATTAACGGTGAAGCGCAAAAAAATTTATGCTGATCAAACAGGATGAAGATTTTGCAGCAGCACTAGCAGCAAGCAATGGAAATAAATTTTACATACCGACACCGATTGGGTGAGTATACACAATTGTCGTCTGAGAGAAATTCGGTCGAATTGTTTGCTCGAGGTCTAAGGGTTAGGATAGGATACAGTTGTCCTTTAGACTTCATTTGATGAGTGGATTTTAGCATATCATTATATTTGAAATTTTTTAAGACAAGTGTGGAAAAATACATTTCTGCAAAGACTTGAATGAAGTTATTAAAAAAGTTACTCTGAAATGTGTCATTTCTAGCATAAGGTGTTGTGGACATGTTTGCAATAACACTTTTAAAAGAAAATTATGGTGCTAACATTTGTTTATTTGTACGTTTGATTACTCACATTTCCCTTTTCATGTCATTTGTTTGCAGTAATTAATTTGATTGAAGGGGTATCCATGCCATTAAAGAAAGAATTAGTAAATACTAAGAAGAAAATGCTGAGTAGATAATGTCAACCAAACACAAAAGGTAATTCTAAGAGACTCTTATTCATTACTGTTAACTGTGCAAATTTCTCTGGTTTCTGATCTCTTTCATGTTCTTTTAGTCGCCAGTAGGGACAATCGTCACTATGTGGGGAAGACATTTTTTACTGCGGCCCATACTGCGGTTTGGGCCGCAGTAAGCCCATTTACGCAGTAAATGGCCCAGTTGCTGGCGCAGTAAGATTTACTGCGGACTTGGCCGCAGTAAGGCCGCAGCAAATTTGCGCTGTAAGATTTACTGCGGCCTTGGCCGCAGTAAGGCCGCAGTAAATTTTTTTTTTAGGGTTTAAACTCCCCTTTCTCTTCATCCGCCGCACAACTCCATTCTTCTTCATCTTCTTCATTCTTCTTCTTCTTCTTCTTCTTCTTCTTCTTCCTCTGTTTCTTCTTCTTCTTCTTCTTCTTCTTCTTCTTCTTTAGTTTCTTCTTCTTCGAATTCTTCTTCTTCTGTTTCTTCTTCTTCTTCTTCTTCTTCTTCTTCTTCGAATTCTTCTTCTTTAGTTTCTTCTTCTTCGAATTCTTCTTCTTCTTCTTCTTCTTCGAATTCTTCTTTTGTTTCTTCTTCCTTTTCTTCTTCTTCTTCGAATTCTTCTTCTTCTTCTTCTTCTTCTTCTTCTTCTTCTTCTTCTGTTTCTTCTTCTTCTTCTTCTTCTAGTTTTCTGGGTTCACTTGGACGAATCCGGATGAACATTCATCCGGATTCGTCCACTTTTTTTTTAATCATTCAAACAGGTTACTGCGGCCATGGCCGCAGTGAGACAACATTACGTACCGCGGCCGACGCCGCAGTGAGTTCGAAACTGCGGACATTTTAACTGCGGCGTTCACTGCGGTCGTCGCCGCAGTTGGTACCACGGGCCAACTGCGCAATGGGCCGCAGTGAGGCCTGTCTTCTCTACGTAGTGCGTGGTGAGGTGGCGATGCGGCGTGTCGTCGAATCGGGTGGCAAGCGCTTCGAGCATAGTCATTTACTTTAAACAATCATGATGCTTGGGCTCACCGTCGAGAGCTTCCAATATGGCCCCAGATGGTCAAAAGTAGTCCAGTGGATGAGATGATGTTATTTACCATCTAGTTGGAAAAACCACTAGTTATGTTGTGTGTGTAAATACCCAACTAAAAAGGTCTTTTAGTCTTTAAAATTATTAGTTAGTTAATTAAATTAGTTAGATAGTATTAGAATAAGCTAGTGGTTTTACCAACTAGTTGGTAAATAGAAGAGCCGCACCGGATGACCACCCGTGACGTGGTCGAGTTAGGAATGAGTGACAAAATAAATTAAATCATGTGAGAGAGAACTGATATCTTTTCTTGGATGAAAGATAGAATTGGTATAAATGTCATTATTCAAATTATAAAATTAACCCAAAACTTTTAAAAGTGAACTAATTTTTCATAAATCTAAGCCATAATTTTAAAAACGAACTAAATTTTCATAAATTTATTACATCAATTTATTACATCGGATATATTATTATTTAATACATTAAATTTTTTGATAATTATTAATTGAGTGAACCCGTGACGAAATTGGGTATTAGAACTAATTTTTTATAAAAGGAATGAAGTAATGAAGTATAGAGTTGCGAATCAAGTGCATTGCAGGCATATATACGTAAGAGGGTAACAACCAGGAAAGTATATATATATATATATATATATATACACACACACACACACCCGGCTAGCTAGCTAGTCTGGTGTGTGGTGGTGAGTAATTGTAATTCCATTTCAGCAATTCAGAGCTGGGCAGGCCCAACCCATCCATCCCATCGGACCAATGGTTAATTTGTCCAGTTCCAATTTACAGCTAATGGTTGAAAGCGATGGAAGAGCATGCCGTGGGCGGAGGGAGGCACGTATACGGTGGCTGGCTGCAGCAGGCTGGTTCTATCCCTTTCAGCCTACCCACTATAATTAGTTAGATTCATAGTGAAATATAATACCACTCCCTCCATTCATAAAGTATATATATGCTACCTAGCTACTATTAGATTCATGGTGGAATATACTACTCCCCCCATTCCATTCCAGTAAATAAAACCATCATTGATTAATACTCCCCCCATTCTATCTAGTATAATCATACTCTTTAACTTAAAGATTATATAAAGCATAACCATGAATTAAATATAGTATTTTGTATGATATCTAGTATATATAATCATAAAACCATCCCTGATTTTTCTCAAACAGCTTGCAGGTTGACTACCATTTTTCAAAGGTCCATCATGTTCATCAACATTAATTAATCTTGTTTCACACCAGGAATTAATACTCAGTACGTGGTGTCTTTTTTGGATTTAACATACCTAGACAAAGGCAACAAACAAACGACATTAGAGGAATGCTTGAATTAATATAGGATAAAGAAACAACTAAGAGATGCTAGCTAGCAAGAGAAATCGATCAAAAGAAAGACAATTACCCGTAGACATGAAATGTCAAAATTCTCAGGAGAGTGCTGTTCTTGATCTTTTTAGCTTAATTCGATCCCATCTTTAGAGAGTATCCCAACATGAAATGTCAGCACCATGATCATTAATTTCTTTCCATCCTATTAAATAAAAGGAAAAAGGTCAAATCCTCAATCATTAATACTTTTCTGCTATTGTGTTTTGGTGGAAGCGTTATTATTCCTTTGCTGTGAAAAAAGAAAACAAATTTAGATTGTAAGCTAGCAAAAATGAAACATAAAACTTGAATAATAAAAACAGTTAGAATGATTGATAAGTGAACATTGATTCCCAAACATTTTTTAAAAATTAGTACTAAAACGCGCGCGTAAGAAAAATAAATGTAACTAAGCAAAGAACTCAAGAAGAAAGAGTATCTTCAGCCCATTACAGCAACTGAATATCTTCTACGACGGATGGAAAATTTCCTCTTTCTAATTTGCCCACAGAAGTTATAATTTCCTCTTTCTAATTAGCCCACATATACTAACAATATCCAATAAAAATCTTAAATGAATTACAAATCTAAAACGGATCAAAATCCATGGTGCAACAGATGCATATACAGCCTACAACAGATGATAAAAATCTCAATTAACTGTTCATCACATCAAATCAAGTTTGTAAATGTAAATTTATAAATACGTACTATATACTTTATTCATTCAAAATAAAATGAAATGTTTAATTGGATATAGAGATTGAAAATTGTTGAAAACTGAATAAAATTTGTATATAAAATAAAAAATAATTTCTTTATTAGATAATACTTTTAGATTAATAAGGTATATAATTATGCTAAAAATAAATTTTCTTGAAAAATACTCCCTCCGTCACCAAAAAATTTTCAAGTTTGACTGGAAGTGGAAATTAAGATGAATGTTTGATTTTATTTAATTTGATATAATTACCCATGAGTTGAGGTTTCACAAAAAAAAAGAGATAGAAAAATGAAAGATAAAGCAGGAATAATTTTGTAACTTTGGAGGAGAAAAATTTTCATTTAACAAAAATGTATAATTTTCGTAAGGCGCACGTTAAAATGCGCACTGCGCATGCATGCGCATAACCGATTCACTTATTTACAAGTTTACCATTCGCTAAATTTGATCAGCTTGATGGTCGTGTTTGATCAGCATGATTAATCGATCAACATCGTTTTCTTGTGTGAACAACATCGACAGATCAACATGACAAAACTACTGATCAACATGCTAAAATGAAAGATGAACATGACAATTATAACAGAGATAAATATGCTAAAAAGAAAGATCAATATGACATAAAAGATAGATCAACATGGTAAAAAGAGAGATCAACATAATAAGAAGAAAGATCAGCATGACAGTAAGAGAGATCAACATGCTAAAAAGAATGATCAACATGGTAAAAAAAAGAGATCAACATGCTGCTAAAAATAAAAAGCAACATAACAATGGGAGATATCAACATCCTGAAAAGAAAGATCAACATGACAAAAAAGTTAGATCAACATGGTAATAAGAGAGATCAACATGCTATATAAAAAGAATTATCAACATGACGAAAATAGATATCAATATGCTAAAAATAATCATCAACATGGCAAAGAATAGAGATCAACATTAGACAAGTGGACAAGAGCAGATCAACATTGGACAAAAACTGATCAACATAAGAAGACATAATGATCAGTATTGAAAATGTGCAGATCAACATGACTACCTACTCTAATCATCATCGTTTTCCAGATTCAAAGTGCCATTTAACAAAATGTGCCAAGAAATTACGAATATGTGCAAGAAAGGTAGATCACGGAAAACAGAAGACACAGGAAAGTGCCAAGAGAAGTCCTAACACTAAAGCCCTTTAGTGGCACTTAGTGCGTGTGTTCTTTGCAAAGATATCGGGAATTTACCGCACTTAATTTTGTGCCAGAAAATATTTATGGGAATCAGTGGCACACATTTTATGCCTCTGATTAACATAGTTGAGACTTGTTCGCAAGTGACTTTAGTGGCACATAAAATGTGCCACTAAATTATTGGTAGATTTTTTGGCACATACAATTGTGTTAATGAAAATTGTTCCAACTAATATACCTGTTTCATCCTTCATTCTTTTCTCCAATTCATAGCTTATGCACATATTTAATTTTACATAACATGGAAAATAAAATCAAAATTAATTAATAAATTAGATCGAAAGATAGTAATGAATTACTTGAAATTAAAGTGTAATTGTAATACATAAATAAAAAAGACTTTAATATAATTCAAAATCTATCAATGAAAAAGTACAAAAAAGTACCGACTAAATAATTACTAGGTCGTAACCTAAAAGAAGTATCAAATTGTCTTTTAAACATAACCTAAAAACATCCGATAAGTTGCAAGATTTCGCTTCCAATCATGCTCACAAATGAGTTTGTCAACTTCAAATTTGGAACAACTGATATCTTTATCAAAAAAAGAGAAACTTTTAATCAATATAACATGGAGAATTAGAACAAGACGGAGGAAATTATCTTTACAAATTACCTGCAAAAGGAATATTCAAAGAGGATCTTCTAGAGTTTCTGAATTGCCTATGAAAAAGAAAATAGACAATCAAAGCTCCATAGTCAACTGAAAGTAAGGTAATCTCATGAATAATCATGTTAATGTTAATAATATTTAATATATATTTTGTTTTCAAGCATAACTAAAAACAAAATAATCAAGTTAAAGCTCAAAGATGAATAATTGGGTTAAAGCTCAAAGAATCCACATTCTAGAAGAAAAGAAAAATATAAAAGTTAAACAAAATAGCTTAACCTAGTTACCGAATGATTTGTGTAGCAAGACTTCCCATCTTTTTGTCCTTCTGAGACCCCCTTTAGTAATAATCAATTCCAGGTTCCCTCAAAGTACAAAAGAAATGGTGAGTAACAGTAACTTGTATGTAATTTATTAAACAAGTAACTTATAATGAGAGAGAGGTCAGAGGACTTACAGGGGTGGTGTTGCACCCCCCCTTGAAGGTTGATTTATCTACAGTGTGACCACCCAAGTTGTGTAGACAGTCCTCTTATCATGCCTCTCTTCTTGAGTGTGTGGTTTCAATATTTACACATTACCAACTTATTTGGTAATCAACCATCAGTGATACATTACAACTCTGTCTTTCTCAAGTATAATTAAACTATTTGGCCATGAACAAGGTAGTGTACTATTCTTGTTTATGTGATTAACTTAAGCATGCAACATTAAAAGTGGACAGCAAGCATCTTGGTTAATAAGTACTAACATGCTTTCCTAGAAATCAAAGGGACAACAAGAGATCTTACTTTTATCAAATAAGTATTTAACGCATCATGCAGGGTAGCAATCACTCAAACCTTGGTGTTGCTTAAAACATAAGTGACCAAGTAAAAGGGACAACAAGGTTCACCATGTACCTTACCTTACCTTAAGTGCCAACTGAGCAAGAGAAGACCAGTAACCAAGACATTAATCAATCAAACTTATGAATGTCCTTTTATTACTAAACACGTAACTAACGTGCTTCTTACTAAATTTATCAACTAAAGACTAAACCTTAAAAACTTATAACATGCTATAATTAAATAAAAACAAGCACAAAGGAAGGCAACCACTAGCATTTTGCAAAATTAATGAAATTGGACAACAATGAAACGTGCTTGCATTGACAACATAAAGCAAGACCAAGACACAAGTCACACTGTCATTGAATGCACTATCGGTCAAAACATCAAAACTTGAATAATTTTCATGAATTAAGATCTCAATCAATCTAATCAACAGCCCCAAACCTAAAGAACCAATATGTTTAACAGTTGAAGCCAACTATTATTCCAATTAACTAAATCACTTGCACAAGACAACTTATCAAGAAAAATCAGCAAGTAATCAGCAACTCCAATAATAATACAACTAAGTAAAGTATTGAGACAGATTCGAAACCAGTTTTTACCACTCATCATTTCCAATGCCAGTTTCCGGCAAGTTTGCAACCTCCTCTGCTGGAGAGCATCAAATTACCATTGTTGTTAATACCATTGCTCTCATATTGATTTTCCCTTTCCTTCTCCGCCCTTGCCATCTCCAGTTCAGTCATGAAGAGCCGAGCCCTGCTGATCAGGCTCTTCTTTCTCACTTAACAGATCGAGCCTCTTCTCACTAGCGTTCCTCCTCCTTGCTCACAAATCCGACGTTGTTCTCCATCAAATTCCCTTCTCCAAGTCGAATCTTCATGAAGTACCAATAATCTTTCTTCTTCCTCTTTCAAATCTGAACACAAGCAAGGGGTTTGTGAATCTCCTTACAGAAAACCCCTCTTTCCTGTCGATTATTACCAGAGAGATAAAGAAGATGTTCATCTTTGTTTCAAAATCGATTTTGCTCTCTTGAAAGAAATTCCAAATTCTTCTTTATTATCAAAAACTAGCAGTGACTCCTTCAAAAAGAATCATCCGAGAAAAGAACTAAGAAAAACTTGCTACTCCCAAATTGAATATGAAATCCATCGCTCCCAATTATCCCAGACCATCGAGTCTCGCCTCAAACTTGCCTCCATCTGGAAATCGAATCTCCTGCTTCAATTCATCTTGCGTTCCACCTTCCTGTCTAAATCGAATCAATTATGCGTTCTTCCTTTCTCTTCTCTCCCTCACAGATTCGATCCTGCAACCCGAATTGATTCCTCTTTGACTGAAACGAACCAGCCCGAAATCGAATTTCTACCTCTTCTCCAACTCTCCAATCTCAAAATTGTGTCTGTAATCGAATTAGCCAAGTCCCCCCTTATTATCGAGATTGCTCTTCCTTTTTATCCAAATCCCTAGCCTCCGTGTCTGAATCGTGTTTTCTCCTCCCTTCAACCAGTGTTTAGTCTAGGTAACAGGTATGGTCGGCGCTTGGTGAGCATGATGAGCCTGGTGCCAGCGAGCGAGCAGAGTCTGGTGGCAGCAATCAATACGCATGGTGGCGATTGATTGTCGGCGATTAAGAGGAGACAGTGGAGTTTGCTGATTTCGTGGGAGCGATTCGAGTGAAGAAGGAGAAGGACTCTGGAGGAGTGAAGAAGAACTGGGAATTAGGGTTTTCACGCACCCGCTTCTTTTTTAATTTTGCCAACATTAGTGGCACATAAAATAGAATTTTAATAAATATAAAATATGATGTACAAAATATTGTACATAAGTGATACTTAAAGATATATATATTCTGGCATAAATTATTATGTGGCATAAAAATAAAAATATTTGTGGCACATAATGCTCATATGTCATAAATTGTCTAAATCTTTTCGGCACTTATTATATGTTATTACAATATCTGCAGTGGCACAACATATGTGTGCCAGTAAATGTGTGTGCCAGTAAATGGCACTTTGTTTGTAGTGAAATTTTTCAGTTTTTCATCGTTTGCAAGTTTTTTGGTTATGGAGTTTCATTACAGTTAAATTTTGGTGGTAGTTGTATTGTTGAGTTGATGATTTGGTATGTAGAAGCGGATCTGAAATAACGTTTGAATACGGAAAAACATCGTCGATTTGATGAAAAACTTCGTCGGAATACGCAAAATGTCGTCGGAAGCGATGAAATCGTGTTTGTTATTTTGATTATTAGGTTTGGCAGTTTCAGACGTAGTAGTTCGCGTGTGGCTGGCCGTCAAGTTCGGCGCAGAGGTCGCTGCATATTCCGGCGTTGAAGTTGCTACCGAAGAAACTGAAGTTGGTGTTCTTGTAATTTAAATCATGTCTTATGCACATACAGTGCGCATGTGAGCACTTTATAACGACTCTTTTCATAATAGACCAAAAAAATATGTATATAATTTTTCTGAAACGAAAGGAGTACGTTTAGCTGACAAGTTTTTTAATTGTAACTGCTTTTCTACATTATTGGTGAGGGTATGCTTTTTATAATCCCAAACTTACTGCATTACCTTAATAGTACTTATTACCACTCTTATTTGATTATAATATAATTCATATTAATTACCACTCTTATTTGATTATAATATAATTCAATATTGTTAAGGCCTATTTGGTTGACTTAAGCCGGTTTAAGTAATGGATTAAACCAATCACTTAAGTTAAATTTGTGCATATAAATATAAAGAATTAAATTGTATTTTACCCAAACAAAAATAAATACTATGTTTAATAGTAATAAATACAAATAAAATCTTCATATATATGCAAAATATTAACTTAAGTTGATTGGTTTAAGTCATTGTTTAAGCCGGCTTAAGCCAACCAAGTGGGGCTTCAGTTCATTAACTGTCCTAAGCCTTTTAATTAGTTAAACTTCTAAAAACATAAGATAGAGTTTAGAGTTCAGTTCTAACTTCAACATCCTTACCGTTGTCTTGTCCCTATTATCAAAAGAAAAAAGTTCATTAGATCAAAAGAAAAAAGTTCATTATATGAGTAATGGAATTATTAAAAAATAGTACCCTCTCCGTCCCGGGTGGGTTGTCATAACATCAAAAGATTTTTGTCCTAAATGAAATGACATTTTTCCACTTTTGTTTTATTTTTAGTCCACTTTTACCCTTGCAGCGAATTCACTCAAAGAGTCTAGGGAGTGGGTTGAGAGATGTTAAAATGAGTTAGGAAGGGGGTAATGATGAAATTTTATGTAAAATGAGTTAATAACAAAAAATAATTATAATGTATACAAAAAAATTAAAAGTAACAACCCACTTGGGAGTTAGGACGGAGGAAGTATAAGGACTGTAATATAAAACAGAAACGTTTTAAAGGCTAATACAGAATAATTTTCCTAACTGTAGGCTCGTTAGTGAATTTTCTCGTTAATTCTGTGATTTTTTTGAACAAGAAAGTCATATTTTATTAATGATAAATCGTTACGAAATAAATTATAGACGCACTAAAGCACCCAAAATGGGTACAAATAATCATGCCCTTAAATGGGAAAATCTCCATATAAATGAGATTACTTAAGAAGAACACAACCACTACGATTAGACTCTCACTGTCTGGCCTCCAAAGGCTAAACACCTCATGCGATGGTCATAACCACTATGACGGAGAAAAAGAACTTGAATCGGACAAGTAGTGACACCCAAAGCAACTCACCTACATGATAACAATCTAAACAACGCATAAATAACTGAAGTCTAACCGAAAAAAAACATAAAAGGGTCATAAAAAAACAAAACTAGTAAAGTATGATGAAATGGAAAAAGTACGAAGGCCCTCATAGGTAGATAAATGGACAACGATCTATCAAGGACCGTTGTCTGAGTCAGATTCCCTCGACCCAAGCAAAAATCATTCCCGAATCCAAGGGCTCAAGCTGAGACTTGAATCACCTCCATCGACAACCCTGCTTATCCAGCGTAGGGACACACTCTGTATTCACAATCCATCTACCAAAACCATAAGAGGGGTCTGAAACCATACCTTGAACTACTGACCTTGGGGGAACCGACACTATACCTATTGATCGGCTTGATGAAACATTTGGAGTTGGATTCTCCATCGAGATCAACATACCTGAACCCGCACCAACTTCCTCCTCAATAGAAGGAACAACCATATTCAGGGAGGCTGGGGTAGTCCTTCGTGTAGACACCAGTTGTGGACGGGGACCTCTGTATCACATCTATGCACCAAATTGGTGTGCACCACCCATAACAGCATGTTCAGAGAAACAATTCTTCTCCACATGATCCACCCGGCCACAAATAAAGTAGAACTCCTGTAACTTCTCATATTGAAGATCAAAATCATGTTCTTGGCCGTCCCAATCAAAACATAACACTCGTCGAAGAGGCTTAGTGACATCAAACGAAATCCTTAAGCGCGGAGATGGCCTCGATGCATCAACCTTTATAACTGGACCAATGTTCTGACCCAACAGTTGCCCTATCTTCTGGGTATATCATTCAAACGACACGTCAAGTACATGAACCCAAAAGTCCACCTATGAAAGATCAATTGAGGAAGGACGATCACCCTTCTTTAGCATAGCCATTACCACCACTCGGTTATCGAAAGGCCATGGTCCACAACGAAGCACTAGATTCAAATGATCCATGGAAGAAAATTCCAACAAAAAACGTTCGGAGTAGACCCCACAACCATCCGAAAGGAGAAGGCAACATCCTTTGGCCATGCTCGACCAAACCCGGTCACCAAGGAGTCCACCCTAACCGGCCTTGGCGAGAGAACCCTGGCCACCAGCATAGGCCCCGACAGTGCCGAGGGAGGAGCCCCTCCCGGATGCACCACCCTGGTGCGCTCGACATCGAGGTCATGACCAGCCAAAGTTGCACGAATGGAATCCATAATCAAACCAAAACAAAGAGGAAAAGAACAAACCGGAGGGAACAAGGCAGCGACGCAACTGAAGAATGCAAAGGCCAAGACAAAAACATGCACGGGTTGAATGAGCATGCCTTTTGGGTCCAAGATGCAATGATGTGATGACGACGATAGGTCGGACTGGACGAGCACTTAATGTTTGACCACAGAAGCAGCAGCAAGGGAACGATCGGTGGCGGCGCTTTCTTGAAGGAGAAGCCACCGAACGGGCTAAATGGGAGAGAGGAAACTATTGCGCTCTAGGGTTTTGAAGTTTTATTTATTTGTTAATTCTGTGATTTTGAATGCGCACAAATGCAACACAACTCTTGAATGTTTACTACTTCCTCCATCACTCGGTTACAATATCAAAATATTTTTGTTCCAAATAAAATAATTATTTTCCAGTTTTATTTTATTTTAGTTCACTTTTACTTTTGCATTGCATTTATTCAATGATCTAGGGAATGAGTTTGAAGGCGTTAGAATGAGTTTGACAGAGGATAGTAATGAAAATTTATATAAAATGAGTTAATGATCAAAGACAATCTTAATCTACACAAATAACCCACTTGAAACGGAGAGAGTATTTAAATGTCCAATTTTATTTTTGCTCAAACATGTTACACGACACTATTTGTTGCTGGTGCTGTGCACCAACATCAGTGTTGCCTCATCAACCTTCAAATCTTCTTAATCCATTCACTGATACATGGAAATTCAATCCGTAGATGTAATTTCGAGATTTTTTTGTGATCAGATATGAGTTCGAGATATATGGAGTAGATATTTACTTAATTAATATAGGTACCAAAGTGGGCAACCATTACATGTTGAGGGACCGCCGATCACGCCTTTAGTTTAAATAAATTGCAGCCTGAATCCAAACTGCGTTCAACTTACTTTTCGAGTCAACAAGAAAACGATTATCGGGGATCGATTCCGAATAATTCAGGTGGTCAAATCCACCACCCTCCCTCCATCGATCATAGATTGTCGTGGGAGATTTGGTCTTGATGGCGATTCTATACGGGCTAGTGGCAAGGGGTACGGTGGTTCTGGCGGAGTTCAGCGCCGCGTCCACCAACGCAAACTCGATTGCCAGACAAATACTCGACAAAATTCCCGGGAATAATGACACCCATGTCTCATATTCTCAAGATCGGTACATTTTCCATGTCAATCGCACAGATGGCCTCACCGTTCTCTGTATGGCTGACGATACGGCCGGAAGTAAGTTCAATTGTCCTTCTTCTTCTTTCTTTGCCTTTAGCTTGTGGGGCTGGATTTCATGGGGCGATCGTAGATTGTGCCTGTTCGCATTAGGGAGTCCTGGGGATTACTGAACCCTGTTTTTTGTGCGAGGGGTTAATGAGTTTTCTGCTCATTCCTGATGATGGATCTTTCTTCATTACCTCCAAATATGCGAACAAACAGTAGAGTTTTCGACAGAATATACTCCCTACTTCTCACAAATTTGTCACATCCAGATTTTTTATGTTGAAATAAATGATGTAACATTGAACGATTTATACAAAAAAAAAAATCTTCGGATTTACTCTAAATCTCCTAGTACTCTCATATTTACGGAGGCTTGCTCAAGCAAGAGAGAAGAAACATGCAAATTCGATCTGGATTTTAGGCGTATAAGTTGTGTATCGTTGGGCGTAGTTTTGAGCTCTCAGTGCATAATTAGTGGATTCAAAATTGGCGGATTCATGTCTAAATTTTCAGAATAACTTAAAAGCAATTGTAGTACTTATCATGGTAAGCTTATAAGAAATGAAAAGAAAACTATAATTAGTCTTTTTTTGCTTTCCAACATTTATACTTCTTAGCAACAGAAAAATAAAAAAAACCATGGCATAGAGGGAGTATGATTTTTTTAATCCATTTTAGTAGATAGTCAAGTTGTAATTACTTTTCATGTCGATTCTGCTTACTTAAGGTAAGAGTTGTGTTTTATTTACTTTATTGCTGAGTTTGATAAGACATTTGGGCTCGGCATTACTTCATTGCTGAATTTTCATTTACTCGAGTTAACCAAATAGGTTGTTTGTGCAGTATACATTGTGCAAAAGAGTTTATAATATGTTATAATGATGAGAATAAATGCTGTTTTGATAGCCCTGAAAAATAGGAAGTCCCAGCCTCTTAGGCTCTTAGACCCTTCTCAATCAGTTTGGATAATTTATGTTGCACATGTTACGTGAGTTGCACCATGTAAATGTTGAAAAATGCACAAGGTTGTGTGGCATGCAAGTTAGTAAGATATGGGTAGCGCCTTAATCTACCCGACACTCTATACCCATGGCTGTGTGGAAAGGTTTTTTTACCTCTTATAGCTTTGGGCTTTGAGCGTCTTGATGAGCTCAATTTCATGGCAAGTCAGATGTTACAGCATTTCCATGTAATCTTGACATTAAGACTAATTATGCAAATTCATAGTATGGTTAAGAAATTTCCGGCTTTTATATCAGTAGTTGTGCTTGTCTGTTATGGAGTATTTGTATATGCACGTTTCTTTAAGCAATTGTTGCGTGTTTATTAACTTGTTCGAGCTTGGCTTTGCCCTTGCACATAGGCTATTGAGTGTGTGAACTTATATGCTATTTTTGTGCTCATCTCTGTGTTGTGTTTTAATGATACTTTTCCAGGGAGAATTCCTTTTGCATTTCTTGAAGAAATACATCAGAGATTTGTGAGAACTTATGGTCGTGCAATATTTTCTGCGGGTCCATATGGTATGAATGATGAATTTTCAAGGGTTTTGAGCCAGCAAATGGAGTATTACTCAAATGACCCAAATGCAGACAGGATAAATCGACTGAAAGGTGAAATGAGTCAGGTAAGTTTTAATTATTTTCGAGTTTTGAATCTGCTACCAAGATCAAAGCTAAAAACTTTGTTTGTTATGATGTCTTAAAATTGTTTCACACTTTTAAGCTACTCTGTCCATAGGAAAGTATTCATCTTCAACTTTCAAATGCTAATGTCTTAAAAACTTGGATCTCAATATTGAACATTAAAATGGTGCCAGGTGCGCAATGTGATGATAGAAAACATTGACAAAGTCTTGGAAAGAGGTGACCGCTTAGAATTGCTCGTGGATAAAACTGCTAACATGCAAGGGAACACCTTTCGCTTTAGGAAACAAGCTCGTCGATTCAGAAACACAGTCTGGTGGAGAAACGTCAAACTCATGTATGTCTTTTTACTTGTTTACCGGTAGCATATGATTGTACTGAAAAAACATACAGCTATGGAAAGGACATGAATACTTCATCTTGATTTGTCAGTCAGGTTTTTAGGCTCCGACTCCTTCTGTTGAGAGAAAAATAGAGGATAGAACAAAATGACAAAAACAATAATTGATCCAATGGTTTGTTTGTGTTGCATGTCGTCCAGTAGATTATTTTTTCTGTTCCTCCACCGTATCTCCATTTATGCAGAAAAGAGCATTGTTTTTGAGTTTTCAGAAACAATCCCAAATTTCTGATAGATGACAGTTCTGTCCGACTTGTTGATGCAGGGTTTGTCTCATCCTTCTCATCATAGTCCTTGTGTATGTCTTGTTGGTGTTTGCCTGCCATGGGATTACCCTACCTTCCTGCCTAAAGTGAGATCGGTAGCTCAAGTAAGATGATGTGATCATTGCCATTACCATTTTTGAGAAATTTTGCTTTCACCCTGTTTGTGATTTGTAATATGTATCCTGTTTTGTCTTCTGCTGCAAGTTTTTTTTGGTTCTCCCTCTTATTTTCTTTTGTTTTGATATGCCATTAATTGTTGAATGCTGATGTTATGATAGCAGTGTGCTTATATTTAATCATGCTGTATTGCTGTAATGCTGTTTAATGGACTCGTTTTTTCCTTCGAGTATCTTGATTCATGCTCATCCGATGGTGCTGCTCAAGGTCAATTTTAAAGGCATCCATCCAAACGCTTTATTCTTGAAATTGCGGATTTAAGCAGAAATCTCACTTGAAATTTCGAAATCGAGCTCTCAGAAATTGCCATGCATTGTGGAGATAGATGAATCAAGATAAACAAGAAATTGGATATATTCCTTGGCAGCAAAATATTGTCCATGGGATTTGGTTCAGTGTCGATTCTTTCATAAATAAAACTCTAATGTTTATGATGCTGTTTGCATTACATTTTTCCCCCCAAGGATTTATATGCTAGAGATGGTATATCTCTTTACTACTAACTACTGTTTGTAGGAAATGGGTTGCCCCTTTGAAAGATGAAACAGTGACTTGTGAAGATGCTTTTAGGTTGCTCTTAGAACTTATAATCCCCAGCATTGAAATGGCCAAGCTCTTCGTTTGCCGGCGCTCCATCCATCCAATGTCACTCTTGTCTTAAAGTCTTCACCAGGCCTACCTAGGACTCCAGCGACAACCACATCCTCTCGAGCTTCGATGATGATGAGCATTCTAAAATTCTTAGAGCAACCGTCATGTTTAAGTGACCACTTACACAATCATTATAGTAATGAAATCAGATCCCCGATTATTCCAGTGTCTATAATGACCTCTTGCTGACTAAACTAGGATTTGGAATACTAGCGAAAACTGTGAATATCATTCATCACCGATGAAAAAACTTTCGTCCCCTGATCGATGATAAGACTCTGTTATGGTTGAAACGGTGTTTTAGGTTAGCGTGAAAATGGTTTGGGTCGAAGAAGCAAATACAGAATTTCAAAACAACAATTGAGACGAATATATAAAGGAGGGTAAACTATAATAAGATGATGTTTATAGCCTTTTCATAGAAAGTAAGGAAACTTACGACAAGATATGTTAATACTCCTACATTAGTAACCCTTAATGCTTGGTGAAATGTATAAATAACTACCTTTTAAAACTAACGTGAAAAGAAGTGTTGATTTGTCACATTTTCTCCAACTTTTTGTAACAGAATATTCAAAATTCAATTTAATCTACAACATTTTCTCTTACAGATATCTAATTCAAAATATAAAAAAATACAAACTCTTATTCATAAACTTGTATTGGGTGTGAAGGGCATTTTTGTTTTATCCCCTTCTTCTTCTTTTGATATAAACTAGTTATAATACTCGTATTTGTCACGGGTTCACTGAATTAATAATTATCAAAATTCTTAATGTATTAAATAACAATATATCCGGTGTAATAAATTTATGGGAATTTAGTTCATTTTTAAAACTTTTGGATTAGATTTAAGAAAAATTAGTTCACTTTTAAAAGTTTTGGGTTAATTTTATTATTTGAATAATGACATTTATACCAATTCTATCTTTCATCTAAGAAAATATATCAGTTCTCTCTGATGATTTAATTTGTTTTGTCACACATTCCTACTCGACCACGTCACAGGTGGCCATATTGAAAGCTCTCGACGATCACTTTTGACCATCCATGGCCATATTGGAAGCTCTCGACGACGATCCCAAATATCATATCGTCAACATAACTTACATTTTTTGTTCACATTAAATTACTCTACTCGAAGCGTTTGTCACCCGATTCGACGACACGCCGCATCTCCACCTCACCATGATTGTCCCTACTAGCAACTAAAAGAACATGAAAGAGATCGGAAACCAGATGGAGAAATTCGCACGATTAATAGTAATGAATAAGAGTCTCTTAGAATTACCTTTTGTACTTGGTTGATCATTATCTGCTCAGCATTTTCTTTGGTATTTACTAATTCTTTCTTTAATGACTTGGACATCTACCACTTCAATCAAATTAATTACTGCAAACAAATGACATGAAAAGGGAAAATGTGAGTAATCAAACGTACAAATAAACAAATGTTAGCACCATAATTTTCTTTTAAAAGTGTTACCGCAAACATGTCCATAGTGAGTGCTCTCTCCACAACAACTTACGCTAGAAAATGCACATTTCAGGGTAACCTTTTTAAGAACTCCATTCAAGTCTTTGCATAAATGTATTTTTCCACACTTTTCTTAAATTTTTTCAAATATAATGATATGCTAAAATTCACTCATCAAATGAAGCCTAAAGACAACTGTAGCCTTTCTTAAGCCTTAGACCTCGAGCAAACAAAGGTAACTGAATTTCTCTGTATGCACAATTGTGTATACTAAACCAATCAACATCAGTATGCAAAATTATTTCTCTTGCTTGCTGGCAGTATTGCTGCAAAATCTTCATCCTGTTTGATCAACATAAATTTTTTTGTGCTTCACCGTTAATATTAATTGAAAAAATTCACCAATTCTTTTATGATTATAAGACATTGAAGGAAGAGGTGAGAACATATATTGAATAAGAATCTGTTAGAATTACCTTTCGTGCTTGGTTGATCATTATTTGCTCAACATTTGGGTGGAGAGAAATTTGTTAATCACTTAGAACACAATAATCTAAAATTTTAATTGAAAATAAAAAAGGACGAAGAGGAAGTGCCTACTTACATAAATTCACTATCAGATTTGGAAGTGTGAAGTCATAATTCATCCCGCCACTAAGCCCGACAAGCAGTCCCCTCGCGACCTAAGACGTTTCAGATCTGGAATAAACGATGATTTTTGGCATCGATTCGTCCCCTCCTGCCAAGAGTCATTGTCGCACCATCGATTCGCCCGCCTCCCACCGTTGAGTCCGCACCGATACTCAAATCGAGCGCTTAACATTGTGGAGGACTCAGGATGTAGGGTTTCTTCATGTTTCGGTGATGGCAGGTTGAGTCTGTAGGTTAGATGGCAGGCCAAGCTTAATCAGTGGTTAGCATCGGCGATTTCAGGCATAGGAGAGTGCAGTAGGGGACATGGAGAAGCTTTGTGGTGCTATGGCGGACGATTGGAGCGTCAGTTGGGGAGAATTCTGGCCGATCGATTTCAGCCAATGAGGTGGTTCTCTATCGGATCGGCAGTGATTGAGTAGCTCAGGTGGTGGTGGTTAGCAAAGAATGGTGGTAAGATGATGCATCAAATGACAGAGAGTAATACGAAGGTGGAGGCGGAGCTGGCTGGCTTTCGGCGAGAAAGCTTGTGGAAGATGGTCGCTGGTCAGCGAGCTTTGAAACGGAAAAGAGAAAAGGAAAAGCAATTAGGAAATAAACGGATGAAGATGAGAGAGAGTAGAGTAATCAAATACTGTAAAAGTGTGTTTTAATTAATTTTTGATTGGGGTGTTTTGATTATTTTAATTACATATGAGAAAACAAAGGAGAGTGATTAGATGTTTGCCTTTACTACAATTGAAAATTTTGGAAGTTACCATATTTAATTGTTACCTTATGAGATCAGGAAAAAAACTCCAAATCTGATGTGAAGCTGATATGGAGCTGAGGTGGAGCACATGTGACGCAATCAGGAAACGAGTTTCGTTTTTTTACAATTAATGCAGTTATCTTGTATTAATATATAGTAGATAGTAGATGAAGGTGTTTTAATTATTTTAATTACATGAGAAAACAAAGGAGAGTGATTAGATGTTTGCCTTAACTACAATTGAAAATTTTGGAAGTTACCATATTCAGTTGTTACCTTATGAGATAAGGAAAAAAACTCCAAATCTGATGTGGAGCTGATATGGAGCTGAGGTGTAACACATGTGGCCCAACCAGGAAGCGAGTTTCGTTTTTTTTGCAATTAATGCAGTTATCCTGTATTAATGTATAATAGTAGATAGTAGATGGGGGTGTTTTAATTATTTTAATTACATGAGAAAACAAATGAGAGTGATTAGATTCAGTTGTTACCTTATGAGATCAGGAAAAAAAACTCCAAATCTGATGTGGAGCTGAGGTGGAACACGTGTGGCGCAACCAGGAAGCAAGTTTCGTTTTTTTTACAATTAATGCAGTTACACGTGTAGCATATAGTAGATGTTTTATCCCCTTCTTGTCTTTGAGCTACTATTTTATTTTTCCCTCCTGTTGGCGATGGAGTTTGAAATTCAAATAGTAGTAGAGTACAGATGGCACGGCGTATCGGATCGTACGCGCAAGCACCTTAACGGTTAGGTGAAAAAGAGGCGTCGCTTCTCTCCTTCCTATTCTATATTTCTCTTCCCCCAAAAACCAAGAAGAAGAAAATCTCCCAATTTCTGCTCTGTTAATTCTAGGGTTGGATTCGAGATCGACATCAATGGAGAAGTACGAGAAGCTGGAGAAGGTTGGAGAAGGCACATACGGCAAGGTGTACAAGGCGAAGGAGAAGGCCACCGGACAGCTGGTGGCGCTCAAGAAGACACGTCTCGAAATGGACGAGGAAGGCGTCCCTCCCACCGCCCTCCGCGAGGTCTCCCTGCTCCAGATGCTCTCTCAGTCCCTCTACGTCGTCCGCCTCCTCACCGTTGAGCACGTTGATTCAAACAAGAACGGCGCCTCCAAGGCCAATCTCTACCTAGTCTTTGAGTACTTGGACACTGATCTCAAGAAGTTCATTGATTCTCACCGGAAAGGCTCCAATCCGAGACCGCTTCAGCCGTCGCTGATTCAATCGTTTCTCTATCAGCTCCTCAAGGGCGTCGCCCACTGCCACAGCCACGGTGTGCTCCACCGTGATCTTAAGCCTCAGAATTTACTCCTTGATAAGGAGAAAGGGCTGCTTAAGATTGCCGATCTGGGACTCGCCCGCGCCTTCACTGTCCCTCTCAAGTCCTATACTCATGAGATTGTCACTCTCTGGTACAGGGCCCCGGAGGTCCTCCTTGGATCTTCCCACTATTCCACCGGCGTTGATATCTGGTCCGTCGGCTGCATCTTCGGTGTGTACATAACATGATCCTGCTCGTTTTGCTTTTTCCCTCAACTCTTGGTTACTGTTCGATGAAATTCCAAAGTGAGATTTCGTGTTTTTCCTTTTTGATGCAGCTGAGATGACGAGGAGGCAGGCCTTGTTCCCAGGAGACTCAGAATTCCAGCAATTGCTTCACATCTTCAGGTTGCTGGGTACGCCCACTGACAAGCAATGGCCCGGCGTGACTTCCCTCAGGGATTGGCATGTTTATCCAGTGTGGGAGCCTCAGAACTTGTCTCGCTCCGTTCCTTCGCTCTGTGCTGAAGGCGTTGATCTTCTATCGGTAAGTCATCCTTCTTTGAGACTTCGACATCTCGATTCTGCTTCATTTCAACGAACGTTGTGCCTTATTTGTTTGTGTTGTGGTCACAGCAAATGTTGAGGTATGACCCAGCAGAGAGAATCTCTGCCAAGGCTGCGCTTGATCATCCTTATTTTGACAGCCTCGACAAATCCCAGTTCTGATCGCCCTACCTCCTATGCATCATCTCCCAGGAATGGCTTTGAAAGCTACTTTTTATCCGACTTGCCCACTTCCGCAGATCATTAAACGGCACTGGGTGATGTTACTCTGTCACTCTTCATCATCTTGGTGATTCTTACCATGAATAAATTTCGCTACTTGAATGTGTGTCTATCTTAGTTAGATGTTCTTACCCTCTAGAAGCTCCAAGCTCATTTCGTTTTGAGTTTGAGTTCATCATTGCAGTAAACGTGAACGCTGCTATTGCTCATTCCCAAAAAACCTTTGAGTCTGTTCATTGAACACCGTATTTACTATCATGAATGGCATCACATACACGCTTATCACATCTCTGTATTTTTTTTTGTCCGCCCTTTATTGATCTGAAAGAGTCCTCACTGAGTCACTGTAGTTCAATGGAGTTCTCTCACAGATGTTTAGTTGTGCAGTTGTTTGTAGTTTCATGGATATGTATCCTTCTGTTATTATAAGCTTTTAGGCTCACCATTGTTGCACTAAACCGTTTAATGGAGAACCTCTATGCGAATGGATCTGGCTATTTCTGTGCTGCATATATTTACTGGGCAGTGTATTTACAACATAAGTAGACGAAGTTTTGGAAGTACCAGACCGTCAATAATGAGTTAGAACATTGCGTGTGAGTTGACTAAATGTTTTTGAAGGTCATTAGGACGAAATATATGTAGAAGGTCAAGCAAATGCAAATTGAAGAGGTTAGTAGAGAGTAAAACACTTCAAATTTTCCAATTTTAACCAAAACTCAAACTTGTATGTTTGGACCCCCTTAAACCATTGAAGGCTTGAAGCACTTGTTTTGTAAATTTTTTAGGCAAGTTAAAAGCTAAAGAGTATTACCGTAGGGCATTTTTGAAGCATTCCGGGCTTGAAGAAATGCGATCGTTTTCCAAGTCTTGGTTACAGAAGGTTGTCGACCACTGGAATTGCTTGACCAATGCTTCCTTGTTTGTGTGCCTGAACTGTTCTGTTGTTAGCTAGGTAAATTCGAATTGGCTATGCACCCTCTGTTTTTATGGTAAACTATACTTAAATCCCTGACAATTAGGGAGATGAAGGCAGCTGATTTTATCCCAACCGTAAAAACAGAAGACCTGAACTGGCAAATTTTGTGGATCATCCATCCACCCTAATGTCTCTCTAACGCCCGCCGATTCTCTTGCAAGCTCCCACAACATTCTTCCATCTCCTTTCTCGTCCTTGTCCTGCTCTGGTTCTGTTCCAACCTCTCTATTACTCTCATCTCAAAAAGCTTCAATTTTTATGCGACAGAAACAATAAAGAAGCAATCTTGCTCTTTTATATCATTACAAGAAGAGGACTTGTCAGGCGAGGGAGGGTAATTAATGTGGCATATTGTGTAGTTGTGTGTGTTGGTGATGGAAGGCTCATTGGACGGGCTGATAGAGAGGTTGCTGGAACAGGGTAAGAAGAACAAAGGGAAAAAGATTGAGCTGAGCGAATCGGAAATCAGATATCTCTGTCTCTCTTCTAAACAAATCTTCCTCAGTCAGCCCATTCTCCTTCAACTAAAAGCTCCCATTAACATCTGCGGTACGTAAAAACCAAGCCCTTCATCTCTGTTCCATTTTGGTTTTGTGTTAATAGTACAAGTTGTAATGTTGTGGTGTGGTTGAATTGAAGGTGACATTCATGGGCAATACCCAGATCTTCTCCGGTTATTCGAGAGCGGCGGATATCCACCGGACGTGAATTATCTGTTCCTAGGAGACTACGTGGACAGAGGGAAGCTGAGCATCGAGACCATAAGCCTTCTCCTCTGCTACAAGATCAAGTTCCCGGAGAAAGTGTTCCTCCTCCGCGGCAACCACGAGTGCGCTTCCATCAACAGAATCTACGGGTTTTACGACGAGTGCAAGCGCCGGTTCAGCACCCGCCTCTGGAAGACTTTCACCGACTGCTTCAACTGCCTCCCCGTGGCAGCCGTCGTGGACGACAAGATCCTCTGCATGCACGGCGGGCTCTCACCGGAGATGGAGACCCTGGAGCAGATAAGGGCGATAGAGCGGCCGACGGATGTACCCGACCAGGGGATTCTGTGCGACCTCCTGTGGTCTGATCCGGACAGATGTGTCCAGGGGTGGGGGGAGAATGATCGGGGAGTTTCATACACTTTCGGAGCTGACAAAGTTGGGGAGTTCTTGAAGAGGAATGATCTGGATCTTGTGTGCCGTGCGCATCAAGTTGTTGAGGATGGGTATGAGTTCTTTGCGGACAGGCAGCTCGTCACCATTTTCTCTGCGCCTAATTACTGCGGTGAATTCAACAACGCAGGTGCACTCATGTGCGTGGATCCCAGTTTGCTCTGCTCCTTTCAGATAATCAAGCCTAACAATACCATGCCACCACCACTTCCACTTTGACTGGGGGGGGATTCTTAATTATTCCCCTTCAATTTTTTAACTCCCACAAACCAGACTGGGTTTGTATAATTAATATGCTTCTTTCTGGATACATACATACAGGAGATTTGGTAGGTTACTATACTATATCTTGCCATGTTGACATGTCCTTGCACACTACTGTTCTTTATTTTTTCTTCCCCTACCTAATTATACCTGTCACAACGATTAATTTCCTCTAATTTAATTGTGTAAAATTTGGAGGGTTTTAGTGATGCAGCCTCTTGAAAATATATTACCACCGAGTTTTTTTATCTCCATCATTTTCCCTTTTCATTAAAAGTTATATTTATTGTCTATAAAAAAAGAAGATTTTTCTGAAAGGCTAATAGTATATTAAACATGCAAGAGAACAACCCTTGAGAAAGGCGCACAAGATGTATCAATACAGAGTATAGAACTCCCACCTTGAAACAAAATAACAATAGAGATACACCAGCAGAATTTTAGAATCACAAAAAAAAAAAAAAAGCTGCTTGAACTCTACTACGGGTGGAGTTTACTTATGGGAGAGGGTTTGTAAACTTTATGAAAAATTTTGTTAATATTAAATTCCTTGAGAGAATTTTGTGTCACATTAACGAAATTTAACGGACATGTATTAGGGATGGAGGATTTGATATGAAAATTATATTATAATTAACCGGATGATTTTTCAGATACATGAAAAATTGATACCCAATTTATTTCAATTCACATAAATGAATAGTATATTTTTTTCAATGATCGAAAACGTTTATATGTGCCTGTTTGATAAAGATACATGCATTTAGGTAAGTGGCATTAAAGAGCTTCAACTTCCTACCACCTTCGATATATAGAGGCATGTAGAGGAAGTCTTCCAATCCAAATCCATTCATCCATCCATCTCAAACATTAATTACCTGCTTCTCCCATCCATCCCTTTCTCATTCCCAACCTCTCCTCATTAATCTCCTCCAAGTAATTAAATCTTTTATTATATTTACCACTACATTAGTACATTTTTCTTTAGAACAATCATGGTAAAACTTTTCCATTTCTTTAATATATTTAATTTTCACACATTAACATTGCATTATTATATTTACCACTACAAAAGTAGCACACTCTCTTATGAGTCTTCTTCTCATTTCTCCATCCTCATATTACTCACCTTCATTAGGCTTGTCTAATTATAGAGCCCAAATCAATGACGGAAGAAAACCAACAGACCACGGAGATGAAAAAGCGCCGCCGCAAACGCCGCTGCCTCATCTACAAATCTTTCAAGAAAACTTTACCTTCTCTTTTATCAACTTTAAATGATATCTAAGTGTGGGCTCATTTCTCTAATTATTCCATTTCCTTCTTTTCATCATCTTCCTCATATTGAAAAAGCGCCGCCGCAAACGCCGCTGCCTCATTAGTGTGGGCTCATTTCTCTTCCTTCTTTTCATCATCTTCCTCATATTCCTCATCTTGGCCCTCACTTTGTTCAGGGCCAAACATCCGACCACACAGATCATCTCCGTCGAGCTTGCCGGCGTCGCTCCCCGACTCTCCTTCCCACTCATAACCAACTTCCAGCTCAACGTGACTCTCATCCTCCAAGTCAAAGTCAACAACCCCAACTACGCCGGCTTCCGCCACGGCACCGGAAAGGGCTACCTTCTCTACCGAGGCAACCAGGTGGGAGAAGCCGACATACTCCCCGGCACGATTCGGGCAAGGAAGTCCACCACTCTCCCCTGCCGCCTCACGCTCCAGGTGGCCCAAGTGGTCTCCGACGCCGGAAAGCTCATCAGCGACGTGATGGACGGCGAGTTTACGGTGGAGACGAGGGCTGTGGTCCCAGGAAGAGTCAACTTTCTGGGGTTTATCAAGAAGCACGCGGTGGCTAAGTCGGAGTGTAGTTACACGATCGCTGTGCCGGAGTTCAAGATCAAGGACCAGAGTTGCAGGACCAAGACGAAGCTGTGATTGATCAGTGATCTTGAATGGTTTTCGTAGCTAGGTCGTGTGAGCCGTATACGTTGTTTTCAAGTGTTTTATTTACAGTACTCTCTTAGGAAATGAATGGAGATACCTATAAAATTACTATTCCATTTTATATATAGTGCCATAATTTCAGCATTGAGCAATTGAGAAAGAACTTATTTTTCTGAATATTGATGTGTGAGTTGGTCATGCATTTGGGAGGGGAACTAATTTTTCCAAATTAAGCAGCTGGGTGCTCTTGAAGTAGATAAACTTTGTAGAGAATAAGTACGTACTCTTTAGATAGAACTGGGTTGGTGGGTGGGGAGTAGCAAGCATTGGAGATGGAGGTGGAGGTGAGATTTGAGGGGAAGGTACGTACGTTTTTGGGTAATTAGTAAAAGGATTTCTTATTATCACTGCATGCAACAAGCAGGCTCATGCTAAGTGAGTGATGCCAAATTTATGAGACATTTAATCACCAAACCTGTCCGCAATATTAACGTTGTCATTATATATATACTCCCTTCATCCCTTTAAAGATGTGAATCATGAGTTTGATCTACACGCGTAATAGGAATATCATGTGTTGATTTGATGATGGAAAAGTTCATACTCCCTGAGGGTTTCAAACTTAAAGCTTTTAATGTGATTTAGTGGATAATTCACATTCTATAATTCATTAGCGAATTAGTTCTTAATTCACCCATGATCTAATTATGACATAACTAAAGTGATTTTCAGGAGTTGTGAATTTCAATAATTCACCGTGAATTTCTTCTCTTCTCACCTTCGCCATCTCTTTCCTCTTCAATAATCAACCATCTCGCATCTCTCCTGCTCCTCCTCTTCGACTCGCCGGCAACACAGATTTACAGAGAAGAAGAAATGCTAAATTAGTCACTAATTCTTACCATTTTTCATGAGTGCCTCAAACTTTGCACAAAGTGAATTAGAAATTTAATTCACTAGTGAATTTGATTCATTTTCTGTGAATTACGGATTGAACATTTTTTAAGTTTGATCCCCCTGCTATTAAGGTATAAGATAAAAGTACGTAATTTTTTGTCAATATTCCTCCGTTCTCCTCCCGATTATTCTCCCATGCCATCTTGCAACATTGTAAGATTAATAAGGGAGGATTAATCTCACATACACATTATATATATATAACAATCACTACGTAGAGAAGCTGCGGTTTTACTGCGGCGGAGGCCGTAGTAAACCCATTTACTGCGGCCTCCGTCGCGGTAAATGTCGTGGTAAATGGCATTTATTGCGGTGGAGGCCGCAGTAAATGGATTTCTCCACGTAGTCATTTACAAACATTTGCTACAGTATTGAATAGTTAATTGAGTTTTAAATTGTGTGTGGTAGGGTGTAGGTGTAGTTTAGTTGTGGTGAGATGTAGTTAGGGGATAAATATTTCTTTTACATCATACTTTCAATTCTTTTACATATTGAACCCAAATATTTCTTATATTTTGACATTTTAACATTTTATCTTTCATTCCTTTTGCACATTTATCCTAAATATTTCCAATTTCGACATTTTATCTTTTGTTGGTATTTTTTTATTTCTTTTTTTAAAAAAATGATAACTTCATTTACTACACGTTTTACTTTCATTCCGGTGTTGGTAGAGGTTAAAATTTTCTCTTATCTCATATTTTCATTCCTTTTGCACATTGAACCAAAATATTTTCATTCCTATATTTTGACATTTTAACATTTTAACATTTTGTCTTTCAAATTCATTTTGCATATTGATCCCAAATATTTTTAATCTCATATTTTGACATTTTGACATTTTATCTTCCATTCATTTTGTATATTGATCACAAATATTTTCAATCTTATATTTTGACATTTTATATTTTCTTGATCCTTTTTTTCTTATTTTTTTTCAACTTTTTTTGTTGTTGCTAAAAGTATAACTTCATTTTGCTCTACCTTTTACTTTCCTTCCTTTTGCATATTGATCCCAAAATGTTTCCAACCTTATAATTTAGATATTTCAATATTTTATTTTTTATTTCTTTTTTCTTAAAAGTTTTTTGTTATAAAGAGATAATTCACTTTTTACCTTTAATTTCATTTTTATAGTAATTAGGTTCTTTCTTTAGATGTGATGTGATGTGATGAAATAACATTTTTTTTGTTCTTTGTTTGTTGAGGGACTCTCTTTTGGTATACATTTTTTATTTATTTTTTCATATTTTACATGAACTTTTGTACGTTTTTCTCATTCTTTAATTTTTATATTATAATCCAATTGATTTAGAGTTGATGAATGATAGTTAAGTCGTGGTGAAGCATGGGAAAAATAGTACTTCGTTATAATTATATATAAAGTGCCGTCGGTAATGTATAGTGTCTCACGTTTTTTTTTTTCATGATTTCTCGCTCATGTTTCAATTTCTCGTGAGAATAGTATAAAACTGTTCACATCAAGATCCAATCAACGGTCCTGCCACACCCACATCAGTTCTCTCTTTCCCCCATATAGCTTCTGCTTAATATGAGTGCCACGTGTTCATCTTTTTCATTGCAGGTGTTTGTTTTGTTTGCTCTCACCCTATGTAGCCTGGAGTAACATTTCAGAATGTTTTGTGGCACCAAAATAATTTATCTTACATTTTCTAACCCATTATATATATTATACTATCTTCATCTCCAATTAATTCTACAGTTTGCGTGACGCGAAAATTAAGGTAAATGTAAGATTTTATGTATTTTGACATAATTACCCTTGTAGAGGTTGCACAAAAAAACAAGACAGAAAAAGTTAAGATAAAGTAGGGATAATTTGATAACTTTAGAGAAGAGAAGTTTTTATTTAATGAAATTATAGAATTTTTTAGGAATAATCTAGAAAGGAATGTGTATAATTAATTGGAGACAGAGGGAGTATTCCAAAACATTCATTTTTGAGACGTCTTAAAAGTAATGTAACACTTCTTTTTTTTTGTAACTTTTTACATACTAATTTGTCAAATCATTCTCACATCTAAAGTTTAAGAAATAAAACACCAAAAAATAGTAAATATGGATCTCTTTCCTCCGTAAATAAAATTTTCTATTCAATAACATAATTCTTTAATTTATATTTTTAAAATATTAATTGTTATATTTAATTTTTGTTACTGTTCTTTCTCAATTTATGTGTTTGATTTCAATATAGAAGCCGTCCAAAAAAAATATTTCAATATAGAAAATGGTAAAATGGGGAATCAATACCAAAATTTTTTCACCTTAGTCTTCAAATGAAGTCAAAGTGTTAAATTATATTTGGGACGGATGCAGTATATAATTAGAAACTTGATGTGATTAGATATAACACATTTCGAAGCCGTTAAACTGTATGAACAAAAGCTTTCCACCGTCACCGGAAAAAAATTATTGTTTATGTTTCAAAATTGTAATTATTTACTTTTAAAAATGTTTATCCTAAAATGCAAGTTTTTTTAAAAAAAAATTATGGTAAAGTTGTTAACAAGTATTATATTAAACAATCTAAGAGTCTACGTAAAACTATATTAACATGTCTAATACTTCTCTTGTCCCCAAAAGATTGAAGGCTTTGATTGGGCTAGAAGATTAAGGTGTGAATGTAAGATTTTTGTATAAGTTTACTTAATTGACCGTTGGTTGAAAGTGCACAAAAACGAGATAAAAAAGGTTAATATAAAGTGAGGATAATTTAGTGACTTTTAGAGTGCGAAATTTTCTTTGAAAATCAGTTTTTCTGGGACAGCCTAAAAATGAAATGTTTTCAATTTTTCATAAACGGAGGGACTAAGTTTCCTCTATTTCTCTCAGGTAGATACGTCAAAGCAATAATAATTTTTAAAGAATAACAAATTTTTCGTGTACCCTGCAACACTTATATTTATTATAAAATTTTGTCTCTTTCTTTTATCTTATACACATCAACCATCACGTTCACGCATGAACCTGCAAATATGTAACATGAAATATTATATTGATCGATTCGATGTACGTAGTATTAACATCATGATTTGTGTTATTATAAGCCCTTAATATATCAGTTACTTGTAATAAAAAAATTGTTGCAATATCAAAATGTCTAATATAATTTGTTTTATGGTATTATTTTTTTATATCAAATTTCCCACTCCCTCCACCAAGAAAGAATGCTTTATTTCTTATTAATCATGTCATCTTTGAATTATTTTCAACATTTTAATATTGAAAATAAATTATTTTTGCATAAATGATGAACAAACGATTGCAATTTCTAAATATATTTATTTTAAAAAGTTAAATATTTATATTTAATAATGATTTGAGTAAAATATAATATAAAAAGTAAAACTGAACATTTTTATGAAACAAAGAGGGTAAAATATTACTACAATTGATATTGAGCGGCGCGGGTTAGCATTGGAACCTCGTTAAGATAAAAGTGCGTAATTGTCCTATGTTTTCGTCACCTTGCATCCTCGCTTCCATTGTAAAAGTACCACACAATGCTGGAAGATGTGCTCGATGACGGTGGCCCACCCGCGGCTCTGCCATCCGCGGCTTAAATCATGCACTTTGGTTTGGGGCCTGGAAATCGTGAATTGAATGTTGCTCCACCATCGAACCTCTAGACCCAACTCGTGGGCCAATAGCTACATGAAACTGAGCGTGCTTTTGGCTTCTGGGTTTGGGAATTTGGTGAATTAAGAATAATTGGTAATTTTTTCTTGGATTCTGAATATTTTTATGAATTTTGCGATCGTTGTCCAGTGGTAGGTAGGGATAGGATAAATGTATATATTTAAAACTATTAGGATAGGATTGTTAGCATAAAAATTGTGGAGAGTGAGTGTTTATATGTTAATAAGTTACAAGTTGTAAGGGTTAAAACACTTAGGGTCAATATTCTGTAGTCAAACCTCAAATCTGACATTTATTCTAATGGAAGTTAGCCTCAAGGTTAGGGGTGTTCACTATTTGGATAAAAACGAAAAAACCGAAAATACAGGTTTATCCTAGCTGGCCATGTTTCTAGGTGAGTAATTTTCCCCTGTGTAGATATTAGTTTCTTAATAGCAATCAATTAGGGTCGGAGCATGTCAAGGGTTGAACTCAAAATCAGAAACATGCACAAGAACTACTAAGAGTACATGCTTGAACACTAGCAGGGCAGCCGCCAAGGTAAAGGAAAACAAGTAGCAAAACTAGTATCTAAAACTGATGTTCTGTTCATGCTCAACATGAATACGGGAAGGAAAGCAGCAAGCTCGAGATAAAAATATAATTCAGGGCAAGCCAAAGGATTCAACAATGTTAACACCATTAAACAAGGCAATATGACTTATGGTGCAAATTATTATAACGAGAGTAGTGGAGGCTAATTAATAAAACAACCGACATTAGCTATGGAATATCAATGCAACCGACGAGACATGCTTGAACTACTAAATAGGATCTATCTTAATCTCTACACTACGACAAGTAACTGAGAATAAATGGTATGAAACCGAAAGTAGATCATGCTTAAGGTGGAAATTATCATAAATGAATGTTCAGATGATGTATCAAGTTTCTCTAGCATCTCCTTCCCATTAAGCAAATTAAACTAGGCGAAGATCTTGCAACAAACATATTTATTAAAGTGACAAGGGAAAAGGCATGAACATGTATAAGTAGCCGAGAACAATCATGGAAATGTAAATCACCAAAATTTAGCATTTAAACAATTAAAAGCTAAAACTTGATTGATCAGTAAGACTAAGCTCGACTGATTAAAATTAAAAGACAACCGAGAGTCCTTTACAAGGTTAAAGACTAAACTCTAAGAATTATCAAGCTCTTTATGTTCTACACAATCAAAGAAGCCAAAACATACAACCGTGACTAACAAGTGTAATTTCCAAGATTTCTAGCTAAAAGCCACTTACAAGAATCGGCCAAATAACCCAATCAATTCAATTAAAGAGAGGTTAATAATTTCAGGAAAAACCCATCGAGTAATTAGCAAGCAAAACCATCAATTAACTTAAGCTCAACTCTAAATTAACATGCAACAACACAACTATACTATAATTAACAGGTAAAGTGCACCCATGGTCCTGTAACTTTAATTATTATACCACTACGATCTTGTTTTAACTTTTTGTACCAATAAAGTCTTGTTTTTAAGTTTTTTCTTCATCTATGGTCCTTTTCCGTCCATTGACCGTTAACTTTAACGGATTTGTGGGGAAAATGATAAAATCAGCAACTCAAGCCGTCGTTGGTCCTCAGGTCGGAGATGTCGAAATTCCAAGTTGACCCTTGCAGTGTCCCTATGTCGTTGGACTTCCTTCCAATTTACATAGACTTGCCAGAGCAACTCGTCTCCATCCCGTCTGCCTTTCGGTTGATGCTTATGTCTTTGAACCATCATCGATTTACTGTTATGGGAACCCCATAGCATAAATCCCCAACTCCAGCCGAGTCACGCACCTCCCGCCTCCCTCCTTCTCACCACCAGTCGTTTGCCAGTCACTGGAGCTTCCTCTCGCCGGAAATACCTTCACGCTTATAGCTCGTACTTTTTTTTCAGTTTTAAATCTTTTATTTCTTCCAGTTGTAGCACGTCCGGGAGAACAGGTCACAACAAGACATCTTCCAAATTTCTTTTGTACATGTGCGTTTTGTCACAATTTAGAACTCTAACCTAAACTTTTACGCTCCAACCAAAATATTAGGTCAAATGTATTATAGTTCAACAAACCAAAATTAAGAACCGATCCAAATGAAATATGGTTCGATCAATAGATGATTTCTGGTGATGCAAAAAGAGGGGGTTTTTTTTTTTGTGATGCCTCAGTGTCCTTGTTAAACTTTTTTTTTAAAAAAAAAAGGTCCGGTATGCAGACAAGCAAGGTTTGTGACTATATTTTAATAGATGTGAAAACTTAGGTGCTGTAGCGTCATTGCTGCTGCGTGAAAGAAATAGGGAGGCAATAACACGGAAGCCGTGCACTGCACGACAACTGACATTCCAAGAAGAGGGAGGACCTGCGATTCCGAATAATTCTAATGGAGTAGTTTTCCAGAAGGAAGGGGGACAAAAGGTAAAAAGAATAAGAAAACGAGGGTCTGTGAATGAATATTGCTCCGTCATCTCATGGGCTGAAAACCCCTCCGACGCCGTCAAACGCGCTTTGTCTCTTTTAAAAACGGCAGCTTTTTAATTTTCCTCTTCAACCAATTGTTTTCTTAATTATTCCCCCAATTTCCTCCCTCTTCTTCCTCCTCTCCTCAATTCATGGAGTCTTCCAAAAATGGCGACCAACGCCGGTCCTCCTCCTTCCGCCTCCGCAGCAGCCCCAGCCTCAACCTCGTCCGCCTCCGCCGCATCTTCGACCTATTCGACAAAAACGGCGACGGCCTCATTACCGTCCAGGAGCTCACGCTAGCCCTCAACCGCCTCGGCCTCGACGCTAACCACTCCGATCTGGAATCCACCGTCCGCTCCTTCATCATGCCCGGCAACATCGGCCTCACCTTTGAGGACTTCGACGCCCTCCACAAGTCCCTCGACGAGGCCTTCTTCGGGACGGAAGGCAGAGACATTTCCGAGGAATCGGACTTGACGGAGGCGTTCAAGGTGTTCGATGAGGACGGCGATGGGTACATCTCCGCCGACGAGTTGCAGTCGGTGTTGCGGAAGTTGGGGTTGCCGGAGGGCAGAGAGATCGATAGAGTGAGGCAGATGATCGGGTCTGTGGATCGCAATCAGGACGGCCGAGTCGATTTCTTCGAGTTCAGGGACATGATGCAGGGTGTTCTTGTTCACAGCTCCTGATGATGTTTTCCCTTAATTTTCTTTTTCGTGTGTATTGAAATTCGATTTACGAAACGCTTTCGATTCTAACCTTGTTCAGTCTCCAACGATCTTCCTGTAACAAAACGTGCTGCTTCATTCATCATCTCCATGATCTATCTCATCTGTACCTAGAATATTATAAGTACTTACTATGTACCTTATACTTTGCATCATTAACTCCTTTGAAACACTGTATATTGTCACCGTAGGCACGCAACTTTATTTCCTTACATTTTCCCACTCCCTTCCTACCTTCCATCCTTAATTCAGAATATGTTCTTTCTTGTCTTATTTTGCAGCTTGGACGAGTTGATCGATGACTTTGTTTTTTATTCTTCTTTTTTTTTTCCTTTGACACGCTCAAAATTAAATTCCACTTTCATACTTGTCGTCGCCTGTTTCAAAGTCACGCAAGTACACCAAGGGAGAGGAATAATTCGTTCCTCCAACCCACAATTAACCCTCCAATATTTTTACGTTGACTGCTCAAGCCCTTAACTTGTGACCCACAATAAACCGTGATATTGGTTACCATTAAACTTAAACAAATCAATTAATAACTCCAAAACTTATCCCGCTACTAAATTTCATCCTCATACCCAACCTACCTCCTTCTCGATTGCCTTGCCTCCGCCCTCCCATGACTGCGCCACCTTCGCCCAGCCTCTGCCAGAGGACCGAAAACTTCCCCACCCGACCACGGTCCTCCCCTGTCCCACTCCACCATCACCGGCCTGCAAAAATACCCTGGTCACTCGCCAACATGGCCACACCGGCGACGCCGAAATCTCCACCGGAAATCCGCCAGTAGGAGTTCGCTTCCAAGTTCTCCTCAATCTACTGTTCGATTTTCCTGCCGAAATCGCCGCCACGTCATGGAATCACTTTCACGCTGTCGCCGTCATCCTCCTTAGAGCTCGCTTCGGATGACATGGAGCACTGCTTGAATCAGCCGCGATTGGTTCTCGAGTACTAGCAGCTCTGTGATCAGTTCGATTTCTGCATTTCTTGCACTGAATCCGAGCGGCGTGGTGATCTCATGGCATTGGATATGAGTTTAGCGGTGATCTCAATGGCAAGAATAGTTGTAGGGCCGACATGCGAGTGGATATGGCGTGACATTGGTGGGGTGGGGCGGCGTGGCCAGGGGAGGGCGGAGGCAGCACCATCGGAGGAGTTGGCTGGGTATGGTGGAGGGGGCCAGGGACAAAAGTGAGCAGTAAAAAAAGTTTTAGGGTATAAGGTTGATTCGGGGACTGAAATGGGGTTTAGCTGTAATTTAAGAAGTTGGTTGAAATCACGTTTTAGTCATAACCGTGATTATGTAAACACAGCCCTAGAAATCAGTCACAACCAATGTAATACAGAGTACAGATCATGCTGCTTTGCTCATCAAATCAAGGAAGGAGCATTTTTAAAAAATCCTATCACATAACATAATCGGCCTTGGGCCCATTATTTAAAAGCATCAATTAAAAGAGGCCTACGAGGTCCAATCCAGATTAGTAAACTTTCCAAGAAGCTAGCCAACGACTACGGCTATGGCAACGGCTACAAGATACCAAAGTTCCTCCTCACATTAAATGATCTTATGCACAGATAGTGTACGTTATATTCCTCACGTCCCTAAAAGTTCTGCCAAAGTTTGACCGATAAGGAGATTAATGGACATTATTATTGAAGATTTAAGCGTAATAAAGTAAATTTGATATATAAAATAAGTTAATTTTTTAGTGTAAAAATAAATTGTTGGTAATTGATAGTCTCGTTCCTAAGCGGACCGAACTCCCAGATGCTGGGAGTGATGATCTGCTGTCGACGGAGTAATCTACAAGGAAGAAACAGAATACTCATGAGCAGAAAGAGGAGTGGGTGTGTGTAGATAGGGTGTACATTTCCCAAGTCTCCTTTTTATAGGAGTTGAAGGATGGTGGTTGCCTCCGGTGCGCCGTGATCGTGGGCTTTAATCATGGGCACTTTTATGGAAGGTGGGAGATGTTCTCTGAAATCGTGGGAGCAGTTATGGGAGGTCGGGGGACGCTCCCTGAGATCATCGTGTGGGGATTCGCGTGAAGGAGGAGCTCCGAGAGGTTAAATGTCGAGGCCTCGCGCGGGAGTGAGGGGTCGCGGGCGGAGATGGTGACGTGTATCGTGCAAACAAAACCTTACACACCCGCACGTGTACGGGTCGAGTGTAGCACTCGATGAGTAAGGGTCGAATCCACAGAGACTAGATGCGCGAAATGCTAAATAGCTAGATTGCACTACCTTACCTACCTAAATAATTCTAATGCATGAAAATAAAAAGATAACCACCTCGGGGAACGGGTCAAATGTTTCATGAAAGTCAAACATGCATGATTTATATTTGTTGCTAGAGAAAAAGGATTCAAAAATTACCGACATCTCTCGAGTCAGTTACCTACACGATGGCCGAGATCGATCTCTCTTCCCGCACCACCGAGAGGACTTTAAGTGCAAGTCATAAATTCCTAAGTGGCTTGACAAACCACTTGAACTTGCTTTTTGGCCAAAGCTTGGGAAGATCACTTTCATGCTTGTTCCCGAGCACCATGTGAGCATATGCACGTGAAATCTCTAACCCAAACATGCAACGGAATTAAGCATGAAAGAAGCTCCTAGCAACAGATACGCATCAATAACAACGATGAGAAATTATGGATAAGTGAGGAGAGGATTCAAACAACGGTTCCGGCTTCCTCAAGTAACGGAACTTGTTCTTCTACCTCGACCAAGAACAATCTCTTGTCTTGCAACGAGGTGAAGACCATTATGGGCTAACATTATTCTCCTAAGTAACCCTCCAAATCTCTCGATTGAGCGGGAAACTCGTGCTCAACCCGTGGCCTACGCTCAACGAGTATCTCTCGAGTATTCACAAACACCAAATAAACACAAGCATGCGATACCGATAAATTCATGCAAATGTCAAGATTAATCTACTAATTGAGCAACCACGCATCATCAATTTCTCATACGTAGCAAGTTTGAGACAATTCAATCCACAAAAGACCCGAACCCGAGGCAGTCCGAGTTTTTCTACACTAACCCAATCAACAATTCAAGCAATAAATCACAAATCTACACTAATTAATGATGTAAAGTAAAGAAACTACCAAATTAAAACAATAACAACTTGAAGTTGAAGTTTTAAAAACAACCAAGGTAGAGGCGAGCCCAACTAGTTGGGAGTGGCTGGAGAAGAAGCATCGGAGGCTGGGGCGCTCTCCGGCGGTCTCGTAGCGCGCCGATGGAGCTCCGGTGACTGGGAAATGGGCTGGGCGGCTGGTGAAGAGCTGGGCAGCAGCTATGGTTTTCTCACGAAAACCACTGCTGCTGTTGTTTGCAGGCTGAAATGGAGTGGACGGCCGAGACGACTCGGTGATGGTGGATCGACGGAAATGGCTAGGTGAGGCGGTGGAGAGGGTGGCATGAGCCAGCCTTTGGCCGGCGGCGATTCGGCTCTTGCTCGCCTCGCTCGCCGAATGCGAGCAAGGAGATGAAAACAGCCCTAGAAATGGGCTGAACCTCATCTTGACCATCTAACATTTTTATTTTTGCCAAAATGACCCCATCTCCATGTTCCTTTTGCATTCAGCCCTTTTAGAATTTTTTTCTTCTTCCACTTTGACCCAAAAGCTTCTAAACTTGTTGCATTTAGTCCATTTAAACCCAAATTTGCCACTTGAAGTACCTACATGATTTCAAGACATTAAATGTATAAAGAGCAACATTTTATGAGAATAATTAAACACAATTGGTGAGGTAAAATTATATAAAACATGCACTCATCACACCCCCCAACTTAAATCATTGCTAGTCCCGAGCAATGCAACTCTCCAATCATGTAGGCAATGCTTACTCGACTACTTGTAACTTAAGGAAAAATTGATCAAGTTTGCTTGAATGTAAAGTACAAAGAAGTAGGACCTCTTAATGTTGAGGTAGAGGATCACTCCCTCAGTGTTTGCACTCAAATATGAGTGTGTAGTGTGTGATGTGGTCTCAATTAAACACTTTCGACCATAAGCTTGCATGGTAACCTAAAGCTTCCCCACTAAAAATCCCTTACGGGAGTTGTATGTAAACTTAGTGACAATGGTCTTAATCACATTACGGTCACCCCGAGCGGGTTGTAACCGGGTGACCCGGGCTCGGTTTTGGCTCGCGGTCACGTTTTCGGCGTTCAGGCGGCTCCCGAGCCCTATCCGAGTATTATTTTGGCGAACCCTTCCGTATTTGAGGTCGTGTGGGTCCCCCGGACGTTTCCGCCGAAAATATTTTTCGGGCGCCGGGGGGTTGTCGGGGTCGTCTCGGGACGTACAGCGGGCTCGGTAGCGCTCTCGAGACCTCAGTTTGGGAAGCCGTTTGCAGTTTTGGAGTCGTGAGAATGTCCCGGAGGTGTTTGTGGAGTTTAATATTTGGGACGGGATGTTCGGTTCCGGGCGACTCCCGGGGCTCGGGACGGGAATCCCGGGACTCGGGATGGAAATTTTCTGACGGCTTTGGGGTAAGTTGTGTTATAATTTAAGATGGAATTTATGGGTATTTTTGTAGAATTTTGGAGTGACGGAATTTCGGTTCAGGTTGACACGCTCGCACGTCGGGTTTTGGTTCGGGTTCAGCGAGCTCGGTAGGACACTCTGGATTGGTAAATGAACTTTTGAAAAATGTTCTATGAATGTTATAATATTCTGAGGGTTGTGTCCAAGTTTCGTTAATTTTGGAATTCGGTAATTATTTTTGGGCAAAAAGAATTGGAACTTTCGGAAAAATTGGGAGTTAATTTGCAATTGGGTGCAAAATTAATAATAGTGAGTATGGGCAGCAAGTGTTATTCGGCAGCATGTGGGTGAGGATTTGGGACACTTGGCCAATTTCTATTTAAGATGAGAGGCATGGGTTATAAAGTGAGGGATTTATATGTTTGGTTAATTATTTCATAAAAGGGAGACTTATTACATTTCATTTCTTTTCTTCTTCTTCTTCTCCCTCTTGCTGCTATCGCGCCACCATTGATGAAGCTCAACCTCAAGCTTGAATTCTTCATCTTGGCTCAAATCAAAGAGGAATTGGGTCCTTCATGTGGTAAGTTCCTTCCTAGGTTCTCTTTTCATGTTGGAAACATGATTTAGTGGAGAAAAGAGGAGATTTTTCAAATTATGGGTTTGTTCTTAGCTACTAGCTAGGATGATTCTCTTCCTCCCATATTTTAGTATGATGTTCTTGGGTTGTATGGGAGTGATAATCAAATGTTAGATTTTGGAGAAACTCCTTGGATGAAAAAGCCCCATTTTGGCCGAATTTCTTGGAAATTCTATGTTGATGTGTGTTTGTCTCCTTGATTCATGCTTCAAGTATGTTAATCCTAGCATGATTCTAAGCTTATGTGGATTCAATTTGATGGAAAATAAGTTGGGTTGAAAACCCCCATTTGGCCGATTTTGTGAGATGATATTCAATATTGGATTTTGTTGTTTTGGATGCAATTGGGTAGCATTCTTGGTTTAGAAGTGTAATTGGTGGTTAGAATGATTAATTGGAAGCTTGAACGGATTGAATTGGAAGTTGGATAAAAAGTTGGCTAAGAACCGAATTTTGGAATGATTCTTTTTCCATGTTGGAGTTTCATTTTGGTTAAATTGGATGTTAATTTGGTGTTGGGGTTGAATTTAGGAGTGGATGGAAGTTTGAAACGTTGAATTCGGTTAAGAAATGGAAAAGTTACAATTAAGCGGGATTATCGGAAAATGGCGGGTAATGAAGGGTTTAAGGTTGGATTTGATCGATTACGCTTATTGTATGATGTTTGTCAATGTATAATCTTGCATTGTCTAGGTTGGTTATGAATTCGACGCTTCGTGAAAATCGGAATTTTACGGAAATTCAGCCGGATTTTCGGTTTGGGGTCGGGGTTGTAATTTGGTAGTGTGGTTGATAAGGATGCTAATTCAACTTGGTTTGGCAGATTCGAGTTTCGGTGGTCGTGAAAAGAGGAGTTCTAAGTTTCGGGGCACGGTGTAGGTGTTGTCCAGAATCGGTCCAATACTCTGGATTTTGAGGTAAGGGTTTGGTTCTGCTATTTTTGGTAAGATAGGTGTATGTTTAGTTTCATTTTCTGTTCTGCAGGTATTTCAGTATTATATGCCTAGAGCATATTCTGTAGTCTGTAGGTGTATGTATTGTAGCACTTCTGTTTGCAGGTATTTCGGAAATTTCTGCTTTAAGGTACGTTCTGTGATCTGTAGGTGTATGCCTTGTAGCATACCTCTGCATTAACCCTACGTTTGTAGGTGTATGCCTTGTGGCATACTTTGTCTCTAACCCTACGACAGTTGTGGGTTCGCTACCCACTGGTGCACCATGCTTCCGTAATAGCTTCGGCCGACTCCTTAGAGGGAGGCCGCTGCTCGATTGGTTATAAGGGTTTATGGCGATTTAGTATCGCACATCCTTCGGTATTCGATCCGTTTTTATTACATGCACGATGTTCGTATTCATTGCATATATTCGTATATTGCTATCTTTCTGCTTTTGCAGGTACATATGCTTATCTTACCCCAAATCCCTTACGGGGTCCTTTTAGGACTCACCCTTTTGGGTTCTGTTTTGGATTTCGTAGATCGGTAAGCAGCCGGGGTAGGTTTCGCGAGGCTTCGCCTTGGTTGTGTTGAGCAGCAGCACCTTGCAGTGGGATTTTGTCTACTTGGTCTGAATCCCGCGCGAGGTATTTTGACGTTTAGGCCTAGGGTCGGCTCTGTAGCCGCACGTGCATACTCTCTGCTTTATTCTTTGTGATGATTGTATATTTATATATACTTATATATTCTGTTCTGTGCATGTTCTGAGCGCTTGGCGCTTGCTAGATACTTTAGGTTCTGTGAACTCTGTATGCATCTATGTTTTGGTGCGTAAGCACTCGTCCACGGAGGGCGGGGCTTACTCTGATGCTAATGCATGAATTGCATGTGTCGATTTTATTTTAGTGATATGTATGGAATTTTTGTTAAGTTGCTTCCACTTTCATTTCGCTCTTTGGGTCCGCTACGCGTGGCGGGTCTCGATGGACTCGCCTTTTCTCAGTATCACCCGGCTTCCGATTCCGACGTCCGGCGCCCCGCCTCCGCAACCGGGTTCGGGTGGCGTGCGGTGACATTAACAATGGTTGTAATGTGGCTTGGCTAGGTGAGACATGGTTGTTGGTTGAAGGCCATTTAATTGGTGGAGCTAAATGGAACAAATTAAGCATGCACAAGTCATGAGCAACTAAAAATGTATCAATTAAGCACATCACCCAATATGTGACTTTAACAATATGAAAAATGTTCCAAAAATCCAAATGAAGCCACTACCAAAAGTCCCTCGAATGGACTTAACACTAATCTTGATTTTAAACATAAAGCACAAGTGCATCTCTCTCTCTGACACATTTTTTTCTTTTTCATTGACTTTCTCTCTTTTTTTTTCTTTCTTTTTTTTTCTCCTTTTTTTCAAGCGTTTTTGTAAAGTCTTGTTTTTTTAGAGAGATACACGGCATAACCAATAGCAAGAATAGTGTGCATATGTAGTTGTAAACTATAAAGTCGTCACTCTAACATCAACACTTTACTTGTAAACACATAGCCAACACATGAAAAATTCCCCCCAACTTGCTTTTCAAAGTAACTCTCATACATAAATATTTTCAACTCTTCCTAAGCCCATAACAAATTATGCTCAACTCATTCCATGGACAAGAAGAGGATGGAAACAAGGATAAGCTCATAATGAGGGTTATGAAAGAAAATAAAGCTATTAAGGCGCAACAGGGTTCATCTAATGGACATATTGTCTCGGGTTAGCTATTTGGTAAAGTGGCGCCACCTAATCTGCCATCATCATCAAAAGTTCACATACAACATATGTGGGCTCACAATGGTAAACATGCAAGTTCTAGCTCAAGTGGAAAATGAGACACTCTCGTGAAGAATCACACATATATGAAAATAGGAAGAATTGGCTCAAATCCTCACAAGGCATATCTCTACTTCAATCAATCAAGAACCAAGAATTGGTCTACTTCCAAAATTTACATACAAGCAAACAAGATCAAGAAACCTCAAATCAACTTGTAGATCGAGTAAGCAATGTACATGCAAGGAAGTCGGTATCCTCAGCATACAAATAATCACATCTCTCCCCCCAACTTAAAATGAAGCATAATCAATAACGCTAGAGATCCTCTTTGTAGATTAAGACAATCATATTTTAGTCGGGACGAGGTGGAAGTTGAGTGAAATGGCGGGGGGAGGGGAACCCCCTCGCGGTGAGCTGTGGCGTGGGTTCGTACTTTGGTGGAATCCTCAAGCGAACAGGATGTTGGGCTAGCGTGTTGGGCCGTGACCTGGGGGGTCGCTTGGCGGATTGGGCTCGATATACCAATAATAAAGTAAAAAGTTTTATTTTTTAATAGGAAATTGGTCAAATAGGACGGTCTAAAAAGGAATATTGGTCAAGTTTTTAGAGACGAAGAGTATTATTCATTGTCACCTTATTATGAAACAATATTGACTAGAAAGAAATGTCCATTATCAATTCAATATTGATTCAAGATTTTATTATAGGTATATAACATCTAACTTTAGGAATAGAGCTTGACATGTAAATGTATAGGAGTCACTCTTATAAAATATTTGGCAGGAACATGTCACTAAAAACATGGGTTTCAGTATGGCTTTAGAAATTAAGGAGTGAAAAATACTATGGGGTTCACGGATCGGTTCGGGACGGATAGTAAAAAAAAAGAATTCGTTCCGTCGAGTTCCGTTTATTCGGTTTACGGTTTTATGCGGTTCGGGGTGTGGTATCTACGGGTTTTTCTCAAGTGTACTTATGTTCAACTTTATTCAATATATTAAGAAAAATATCAATATTTTACAACATTTATGTGTAGATTTAGAGGATTTCAAAAAAGTGAGTAACTTGTACGCAAAAAATAAGAACCTCAATGAAAGACATTTTTAAAAAAATACTCGAATATAAGATAGAGTTGGGATTGAATAGAGATGAATATAGGAAATTTGTTTGAAAATATGTACATGAGGTTCAGTTCGGATATCTGTGGATTTATCAAATTAAAACCATAAACCATCCTGCATGTTAACGGTTTATTTGGTTTACGCATTTTTCAATTCGGTTAATACGGTTCGGCTTGATTTTGCGGTTTTTCGGATTTTTTGAACACCCCTAAAAAAATACACTTCATAAAAGGTGAGAGAAATCTTGAAGGGTAGGGATGACAATAGGGCGGATTAAAACCGCAAACCGCGGATAACCACCCGTTTCTGACTGTTTTAACCGCGGTTTTACAGTTGCGGTTTTTTTAATAACCGTGAGGTTGGCAGTTACGGATAGGGGGTATCCGCACCGCGGTTAATCGCTAACTGCGGTTTCACGGATATCCGCTAATCATTAGAATATACAGATTATTAATTACGCATACATTTTGTTAAGCCAATTATAATCTAACCCTTACAACCGAATTCTTCAAACACCTAACCCAATTCAATTATTTTTAAATTGCTTCAACCCCAATCTAAACAAAACTAACCGTATCTATCCATTTTACACCAAACGCATAATCTTCAAAGAAATTTGTTCATGGTTATCTGTACTATTGTTTTCAAAAAAGTTTACTCATGGTTGTGTGCAAAAAATTCTTATCTTTCAAAAAAAAATTATGTTATTTTCATAAACTAATTTGGATGTTATTATGTATATTTTGATAAAATTATTGATATTTAGGTATTTATAATTGATTGAATTAATAACCGGACCGCGGATATAACCGCTAACCGCGGATATCTGGTTAGCGGTTATGGGTATAAGAACCTAACCGCGAATGACAAAACCGTAATCCGCGGATAGGAAAAAAATCGTGGATCGCAGTTAGCGGATTTATCCATACCACGGATTATCTGAACCGTTATCATGCCTAAAGGGGAATGAATTGGGAGGTATGACGCAAGTAGGCGGCTTCACATGGGTATTGACCAGCCATACATACATGAGCCCATAAAGAACCCACGATCCAGTAGCCCATTAAGTTAATCAGAACAGAAAGAAGCACATGAAACATTGAACCACACCTAGTAGATCCAGCTCCAAATTGGGAGAGATCTGTTCACTTACTCATTCCGTCATAAATTGTTTCGATGATTTGATTGGTACGGGAATTAAGAAATATTGAAGATTTAAGTATAATAAGATAAAATTGTTATATAAAAAAAAAAAAAAATTGGATGCGTGATGGAAGTTAAAGGTACAAGGGGTATGAAATTTGCTTTTTTTAAAAAATCAACTCTTTTTAGGATAACCTAAGAAAATAAGATTGAATCTTTTTGGTATGAAGTATCAGTTTTCAGAAACTAGATCAAGACAGCATCTTCCTAGAGTCCGTTTATTTACCACATACGTAAAAACACCTACTTAAACGTACTCACTAATTAATTAACTTAACTAAATAAAATAATAAACAAAAAGACAAAAAAACCCTACATATAGATTTATTAAGAGGATAAATTTAAAATTTTTATGGTGTGTGTTTTTCCACATACGTGGTAAATAAACACTCACTCTTCCCTAACGATGACTAGTACTTATGCCGTTAAATCTTAAAAATCTGTTTACATTAGTATATGAAATGGAGATTATAAAGCATCACGAGCGGACCAGCTGCTCAAATTACGTAGGTCCATATTAAGATCAATAGGGGTTTCAAACCTTTGGTAGGGGAGAAAAAAATTTCACCACATTTGTTGCAAAAATAATTCAACAAATTCATCATTTTCGTCTGGGTCTTCAAACCATCCGCAGCCAACAAATACAAACAGTGGAGGGCCCCACCCCCACTCCCCCTCCTCCTTGGTTGTGATTGGCTGCCTTGAGAGCCCCACCCCCACTCCACCATGCTTGCCTCTGTTTCAATTCTCACTTCCCATTCTCACGGGCCATTTTCACATTCACCCCCTCAGTGACTCACGGGAGGTCCGATTGTCGTGGATGATTCTCACCGAATTTTCGGAGGTGAGAATCGAAAATCTCACCTCCGAAAATGAAGGTTTGAACCCCCCTAATAGAGTTTCTAGTTAGTTTCAGTGACAGAGTATGAGATTGGTGGTTTAAATGGCTCTCTCGAATCTACAATGACAGCAAGTAGCTAGCAACAACCACTCTCCGACACCATTCCGGCCACTTTTAAAATTCCTGATTCCATTCCTACCTGCTAGCTCCACCCAGACTCTCCATTTCCAACTCTATTATTTTCTTTAAAACTCAACATTATTAAGTAGGAGAGATTAATTAATTACGCGGTCGGAAATAAAATCAGGACAAGTAGAGAGGTGGTAACATTAATGTTGTATTATTGGTCTGGAAAATGCATGCAGGAATTTTTGAAAACGTCCAAAGTTGTTGACTTTTTAATGAAAGAAGTGAACTTAATTTTGATGTCTAGCTACGGCCCCCATGAATGAAGCTCTTCATCATATATAGCGTGCTCTCCATACCATGATTAGCCTCCAACATCTGACAATTCTATATTGAATAAGCTGGTGATGATCAAATATCCATGCACATGCACATGCACATGCATCATGAGAAACCACCCTCAATATCTCATGCATGATATCTGTTACACTCTGTCCTGTTCCACAAAAGTATCTCAACCCCATACCAGTGAATTCCCCTTTTGTCTCTCTCTCTCTCTGCAGTACTCCTTTTCTTAATCATACTAGCCTTTTAATAGTGCAATTGATTCCCACCTTTTTGGGTCTTGACCATCATGGAAAGCACTCAATTCATGGATCCTGACCTGCACAGCTCCTTTATTGGATGCTACGAAGATCAAGGTTGGGACAATGAATCATATATTGAGATTGCTCTAGAGCCTGCAGTACCAAACAACCATAGTTATGATGACGATGAGGAGGAGGAGGAGGATGAGTTACAGTACAGAGAGTCGTCTGATAATGAACTCCAGCTGCGGATTTCATTCTCCTCCACAGTTCCATTTGCGTGTCCGTCCAGTACCGGAGAAAGCTGCCTGGAAGAAAACTCTTCATTATCTGATGAAAAGCCCTGCAAAGTACAGAAGACCACTACTATAAAGAGCAGAGTTCATCAGTTCCCAGCAGTGAACCGGTTTCTCAACACAATCCTGTCAAGACCAGAGATAGCAGCGAGCAGGTATATACTATTTAAACTTGAAATTAAAATGTGTATAGTAAATTGTGTGAAAATAAATAATACTAATTGACTGAGTGTTGAAATGGCTGCAGGAAGGGGTCAAACATAAGCAAGAGAATGGAAGGTGGTGGTGGGATGATCATGAAGTTCCTGATGAAGTTGAGATCCAAGAACATTGGAGCTCTGATGGAGTCATTCTTAAGACCAGTCCAACATGATCAACAGATTGCTGTTTCCTCGCCTCCTCCTCTGAAGAAGAGGGGTGGCAACACACAAAGAAGGAAAAGCGGCAGCAAGAACTTGTTGAGGAATAATTCGGGGGTGTTAGAGATAAACTTGGCCGGAATCAAACGAGTCGTTGAGCCGGTGAACCGGCCACCAAGTAGCGATCAGGGACGGAACGGCGGTTCGGGATCAAGCAAGACGTCACCGGTTCATCCCAGAGAGATGAATCAGATGATGATGAGTAGAGGAGGGGCCGGCGGCGAGTGTTCCATTCAGGCAGCAATTGCTCACTGCAAGAGCTCCTACGGTTACGGTCAGCCGTCGGATTTCCAGTTTCAAACTCCCCGGTGGTGATTTACTACATCATAAGACAAGCGGTTTTTTTCTGAGCTTCTTCTTCCTCTTTCCCGGCCGGGAACTGTTGGGATTCGTTGACTTGGGCCCGTGGTAGTTACACAAAAGAAGCTTTTAGGGTTCCAGAAATGGGCTTAGTTGGGCCCATCGGCGCTACGACGACAAAGAGTCGATGACTAGTTGGCCTAAAACGTTTTTTTTTTTAATATTTTTGCGACCATACCCAAAAGTATGTACAAGTTCATGTAGCGGTCTAAAGCAAACGGTCGGTGATGTTTACATACCTTGCTTTTCATCAAGACTCTTGTACAAAACAATGTTATTCTTATTCCTTTGGTTGACAATTTTACTTCGAATTTTTATTGCACATTAATAATCAACTTTCTAGAGAAATACTCCCTATGTCGATGTCGGTAAAAGATTTAGTCGTAAAAGATTTAATAGTTTGATTCCTGTAAGTAACATGAAATTAGTAGTAAATTATGTTAATAGTCCCGTAAAAATAATTATTGTCATGTTTTGATCCTATTTTAAAAATTTGTCCTGTTATCGTCTTATTCAATGGTATAATGTCCTGTTTTGGCCATTTCCGTCCGGTTGAGCCCTTTTTTATCCATACAAATTTTTTTCTTTAGTTCTTAAACTTATATTTCCCCAAAAGTTTAACTCATATCTATGAAGCCCTCACTCCGCGCCTTCCCAAACAGCTTCTCGGAGAATCCAACTCCTCCACCAAATCATCCGTGACAAATCATCTTCCCACCAAACCATATTGCCAAAGAAAAGGTTATGTGCAACTCTAAATTGATAGGTTTAATCTCCCCCGACCTCAGCTGCGGGTAGCCGATGGATCTCTCACAACTGATTCGGCTCGACGATGAAGCTAACTTTGCCTCAGAATCGCTTAGACGAGTCACCGTCTAGCTCAGAATCGCAACCTCAAGCCTCGAAGATTTCGATCGCAATCTCATGCTCGCCCGCTGCCTCTGAATTGTCTCAATCTCAGAATCACGTCTAAGTGGAGGTGTTGGGTATACGCCAAATTGATAGCAGCCACAACTTTCTGTTATGTTTTTTTCTTACCCAACTTTTCTTTTCTTTCTTATCCTCTATGGTTCCTTCTTTGGCAATATGGTTTGATGGGAAGATGATTTATCACGGATGATTTGGTGGACGAGTTGGATTCTCAGAGAAGCTGTTTGGGAAGGAGGCAGAGTGAGGGCTTCATAGATATGAGTTAAACTTTTGGGTTAAATTTTGGGGAAATATAAGTTTAAGGACTAAAGAAAAAATTTGTATAGATAAAAAATTAATTTAAGAAATTCGTTAGAACTAACGGCTCAACTGGACGGAAATGACCAAAACAAGACATTATACCCTTGGATAGGACTATAACAGGACAAATTTTTAAAATATGACAAAAATAGGAAAATAATTATTTTTACGGGACTACCAACCGGATTTACTCATCAAATTAGAGTTGGGGTGAGAAAGTGAGTGTAAAACACATACCTAAATGTACTACTAATTAACTAACTCAACTAACTAATCTATTAAACTAAAAGACTAAAACACCCTTTGTAGAGATTTATTAAGAGAGTAAATTTGACATGTTTTACATATGTGGTAAATAGACACCCACTTTTAGTTTCGTTCATGTAAGAAAGACCAAGTCAAGTACAACTGTACAAGTACTCCTATTATATTATATTATATTATATTTGATGGCCGTCAGACCCAATCACCCAAAAAGGCCTACCAAAAGTCCCAAAATTAATAGTCCACCATAACGGTCCCATTAAAAAAAACTCAAGCAACTACGTAATATTCCCGGACTCAATGAAACATTTACCCGGACAAGGTGTTGGATATTCCCGAAGAAGCATTACCCGAACATACAAAGTACGTGCAAAACACGATATATTGACTTATTACGATAATGCCACCATTAATACCTACTATATAACAAACGTCGGCAGCATAAGTCAAGCTCTCTCGCTTCTTCAAGACACTTCATTAACAAGACAAACAGTGAACGCACTACCAACAACTCAAATTCCTCGAATTCCGAGAAACGCGTAACACCCACGCACCAATGGCATCAAGCAACGTCAACACGCGTCAATTGCGTAGACACGTGGCGGCAGCTGCCCAATCAGCTCCGCCATCAATACTATACTATACTATACTATACTATACTATACTATACTCCTGTACTAGTTAGTACATCGCTTCGCTGGACTGCTTAATTATCTTTTCATGAATTACAGTTACCGCCAGCTACCTTCAAGGCTTCAACTTCCCAGGTCCACCTGAATTTCAACAACATACGCTGACTGCCGTAGAAGCAACCAGACTCCCATCCCATCCCATCCTTCTCACTCACGCCTGCCTTTCACAACTTCATCTTCTTCTCTTACCTTCCTCCTTTCAGACCAAGAAACACTTACTTTCTGGTAGCTTCTCTGCTACTCAATTTCCGAATCTGAAGCAGATTCATATTTCCAGTATAATCAGCAGTGAGATTCCTTTTGTTTTCCGTAGGGAATCTGAGATTCGGTGAATGTTCGGGAGAAACTCGTGTGTAGGCGAGGATGGAGCGGGTACTAGCAGCGGTGGTGTCAGAGTCCTTGCTGGCCACCATAAAGATAGCTGTGTTGCCGATAGCCAAGGTTTTCGTTATTTGCTTCATGGGATTTCTCATGGCCTCCAAGTATTTCAAAATCTTACCTTCCAACGGCCGCAAACTTCTCAACGGGGTAACACCTGAATTTTGTTTTGTTCCCAGTTCTAGTGATATCGATTCATTGTTCGATGGAATGCCTCCATGTACCACTGCGATTGATGTGGCACTCGTTTCCTAGTTTTCACTGACTCACTCACTGTAGATCTGATTTCCTTTAATACAGTTGGTGTTTTCACTTTTGCTGCCCTGTCTGATATTTTCTCAACTGGGACAAGCGATCACACTGGAAAAGATGCTTGAATGGTTGGGACTGTTTAGCTTCTCTACCCGTCTTTCATAACTTCCATGTAAACACTCACAACAAGTCATTAACGTTCCTCTGAAATCCTGCTGCAGGTGGTTTATTCCTGTTAATGTTGTCCTGGGTACCATCTCAGGCTCACTCATAGGCTTGGCTATTGCCAGCATAGTTCATCCTCCTTACCCTTACTTCAAGTTCACTATCATTCATGTCGGGATCGGTAAGACACACTTGTTTTTTTCTTCTCCAAATTATGGAGTTCACATATTTCCTAAAATATCAACTTAATTTCCATATGCTGATAATACGTATGGTGTTTGAATTTGAAGTTATGAATTTGGATTGAACTCCATGCAGGGAACATCGGCAATGTACCACTTGTTCTTATTGCTGCTTTATGCAGAGACGATTCAAATCCTTTTGGTGATTCTGAGACTTGTAGCACAAATGGGACTGCTTATATTTCGTTTGGCCAATGGGTGGGTTTTATATTCTGAACTACAAACACCATTGATTCTGTCGTTAGAGAACCTAAAATTAAACCTAGTCCAGAATGTTATCTTGCTTTGCTCCTTCGTGGATTACAAAAATGGGTGTACCTGGAGAGTAGTCAAATGTGTGTATTTTAAGAAAAGTCAGTTTTTTTTTTTGGGAGGAGGGGTGTGGGGGGGATGAAGCGCATATTTACTAATTTGCCATTTTCTGTTCGCCTCATGGATAGAATGAACTAAAATACAATTATACAAAGGGTGGCTGATATTTCTCTCTTTTACAACTTTATGTCAGGTTGGCGCCATTATCTTGTACACATATGTTTTTAACATGCTTGCACCTCCTCCTGAGGGCACTTTTGACCTTGAGGAGTTAAACCTTCCCACAAAGAATGTTTCACATAATGGTTCACCTGAGGAAGTTCCGTTGCTGACACAGGAGCCAACAGTGATAGAGTCAAATAACTCTACCGAGAGACAGGTTGGAACCCACATCTGCTTTTAATTTCATCTTCTTACAATCAAAGAACCAATCCTGATCTTTAGTCAATCCATGGACTTTCACTATTTGGCCCAACTAAGGTAGCTCCATTGTTGACTCAGGAGGCTGCACCAGAATATTCAAGCAACTCAAGGACAAGAAAGGTTGGAACTTGAACCAACTTAAGAGTCAGTGCAGGTTGCATTTTTCCAAAAATATTTCCTCTTGTATACTTAGCTTATCTTCTTGTTTTATGACAGGCAAAGGAAATTCTTATTTTCCTCTATGAAAAGCTGAAGCTAAAGCAAATTCTTCAGCCTCCAATAATTGCATCAGTAAGTCTCACCTTGATTCATGATCTTCCTTCAGTGTAGAAGATCTTAAAGTAAGCATTTATCTTCCATTTGTTGTTTGGTAGTATATGTCAGGTGCTCATTTAGCATTTCTAGTTAAGTTCTTTATATAAGAAAAATATTGAGGATGGGAGAGACTTTACTATTATCACTACTGTGGGATGGCGTATAGATGAAAAAAAATTCAGTGCCCTTTTAGTGGCTGAACTTGTAAGATTATGAACCTAACTTCTCTTCTTCTTTTTGTCATATTCGTCAAACTTTACTGTTCGGCTGGCCTGCTCTTGTGGCCAGACAATACTATATTGAGGCCTTAAGTTCATCTCAATGCTAGAAAACTAAAAATGTTGAAGTAGTTGGAAGATCTGATTATTCATGGGATGATTGACCAACCGAGATGACATCTAGGCTCATGGGTTCACACATATATATATATATATATATCTCACTTCAAATAGTTTGAAACTATGGGGCCCGTCAAATTAGGTCATGGCATGGCCTCAGACATATTCCAAAAAGATTAAGCCAATGAAACAATAGACCACCACCATATATGTATCTCACTTAGAAAGATTTCCAACCATGTGTGGCAACTCACTTTTGCACATCCTGTACATAACGGATTGGCATTATTAATTAGTGGCAGTGCAATGAACCTCGAACTAGTTGGGTTAAGATGTAGTAACTGATGAGAGCTTTAGCTTTTTCTTAAACAACAGTAGCTTTGCAGTTTTTACTAGTTCAGACTACTGGCAGTGCGAATATACAAGCAAAAGAAAAGCAGCTGAGTAGTACTGATCTATGAGAATGATAAATCTAACCTTTGCAACATTTTCTTAGGTTCCCATAAGATGTTTTCCTGATCATGTAGAACTTCCATACGCAAATGCAGCGCACTCTTCAACGATATACATAAAACATAAACAGAAATTCTTTTAAAAAATGTTCAAATATTTTTGTTCTCTTGCTGATCACCCAGGGAGTTGCGGCTGCACCTTCTTTCTCAACCCTCTGCTGCTCCCTTGCTTTAGAAAACTTGCCTTTGCGTCATTCCCAATATGTAATTCAAATATCAGCCTAGGCACACACACACACACACATGCACAAAATGGTCATTTCTTCTTTGTTATTGCTTTTAACATGCTTTAAACTGATGAGCAGCTTTCTTTCTGCAGATCCTTGCAATCATACTTGGTATAGTGCCATTCTTGAAGAACTTAATTTTTACAAGTGATGCTCCGCTTTACTTCTTCACTGATAGTTGCAGTATTCTTGGGTATGTTAGTTTCAAATGTTACCTTCTTTCTCGTAACAATCCTTACTGTGGAAAAATGTTGCTGCTTGTTGGTACACTTGCACCTTTTGTGGTGGCTGAGCTATCAGCTAACTCAATCCAACTCATAAAGAAGATGGAAATATCTGGATTTGTTTGCCATTTCAATTCATTGTAGTATTAAAGTAAGACGTGTAGGTCATTGAAATGCAATTAAAGTAAAACTTGCCCTTTCTTTAGTCTTTCAAGTAAGGAAAGGGAATGTATATATATTTGTTTAGTATCTTGCTAAAGCTTTGATGTTGTACCTAAAGCCCAACTTTAAGATTCCATCCCTTCTTTTGTCTTTCGTTGTATATACCAAAATTCTGACAGTATTTTTAATGGTGATTGGCATTTACAGGGAAGCGATGATTCCATGTATTTTGTTGGCGTTAGGAGGGAACCTCATTGATGGTTAGTTGACTTTTGAGCTAAGTATGTACATTTGTTATTAAAATACGCCTACACAATAATGCAGAGTTGTAGTTTCACGGATCAGTCCAATCTTTAGCAGGATTCCATATGTTAATAGCACAATATTTCGCGGGCTGTTGACTCCCTGAAATCGTTCCCCTTTGTCTCTGTTCTTCCCAACTTCTTGGGGGTGGTTTGGACTAATTTCTCTCTTGTATGTGTATTTGTTTTTATCGCAGGGCCGGGTCCAGGAAGCAGTAGACTTGGCCTACGGACAATCAGTGCAATAATATTTGGGAGGTTGGTTTTGGTGCCTCCTGCGGGACTTGGAATTGTGACGCTGGCTGATAAGCTCGGATTTCTTCCTGCTGGGGACAAGATGTTTCGGTTTGTTCTCCTACTCCAGCATACAATGCCAACATCGGTCCTGTCTGGTAAGAGCGGGGCGGATTCATCTTCTTCAAGAGAGGGAGTATTAATTAAATGGAAATTTAAAGTCCCATGTCTCTCCTTTGTAGGTGCTGTTGCAAACTTACGAGGTTGCGGGAAAGAGTCCGCTGCCATCCTTTTCTGGGTTCACATTTTTGCAGTGATCTCCATGGCTGGATGGATAGTTCTGTATATAAACATATTGTTCTGAGGGAGATGCCTTGCTATGCAATAAATAATGTGCAGTGCTTGACAATACTGTCCCCGTATGCCTTGTCGGGTTCCTGTGATTTGACAATGATGTGCAGCGCTTGACAATATTGGAGGAGACTCGAATTCAAGATCTCTACAAACATCCTCGGGAGCATGACCACTAAGTCGAGTACTCAGACTATGATTTGACTCTTTTAATTCATCACCTGTTGTTCACCGTCACGGAACGGGGAGGGCAAATCAGTGATCAATGGTTGAATGGTGTCCCATTTAAAACAAAATTGTTAATCCCGGGTCCCGACCTCCCATTCCCTTGGAAATATTATGTCAGAATATTAATTAGCCCAAACTGATGAGGGTACCTATTTTGACCGTTCGACATTTTTTAAGCATCTCCTCGAGTCATAACAATAAAAACGTTAAATCCATCCATTCCATAAAAGGTAAAACCAAACTAAAAATCCTTTGACGAAAATAGTAGTATAGAATTAAACTATTGTTGTATTAATAGTGTTCATTCACCCTGGTTGGAAACTGAAAACAGTAACGACAGCGTAAAATTGCCCATCTATTTGTAAATTGTACGTGTCCGCATTGCATTCTAGTATTAAAAAGTAAACTCATACAGTAGTAGTAAAGTAAAACATAGTGTAGAAACGGGTTATAAAGTTAGAAGAAAGTCGCCTCCATCCATAGTTGATCTACTGGCCGGCCTCTCATATTTACAAAACTGTAAGCTCGCAAACCGTCGTTCATGTCGATCCTACACCACATCCTTCCAGCTCAAGTAGCCACCAGGTGAAAACCAGCCAGCGGGAGCGCACAGGAGTAAGTAACATACTTCACACTGTCTAAAAGCACGACAACAAAGATCCGAGAAAGAGACTTTGGTGCAATCATCCCATCCATGTCCCCGTCCCCAGCCTCTCTTGGATCAACAAGCACAGAGACTACCATGGATGAAGCAGCTTTGATGGTTTCTTTAGTGGAGCTTCCTCCAGCCTGTTGCCCACTGAAATTGAGATTTGAACCTGGAAGTGGAATTGGAAGACCACCTAAGATCCTTCTGTTTCTTCCCTTTTTGACCTCTGTATCATTCTGCCGGTGCTCCACAGATGTGTTGCTAACAAAGGATGCAGGAACGATGCCTCCAGGAGCAGAAGCAGGTGATACATCAAACTGGAACACTTCAGTGCACATGCCGGAGCTCAGCATTGGACCTGAAATGATGTGAGATCAATAAACAAGAGCAAATTTTCACTTTTATCATCACCAGGGCAACAAAAATAAATGAACAGCCCCCAGCTTAGTTGCGTACAATTCCTCGTTTACATCCTATCTGTTACTATAGCCCAATAAATCTTGATTGATTTCCTTAGAAGTTTTATCTCACCAATTCATTCTACAACTTCAAATGGTAAGGAAAGCTGATTGGAAAAAGCAACTCAAGTGTCCACTTGACAGAGCATAATCACCTTAAGCATATGGCAAACTGAAAGGATAAAAATGCAACTAGACAGATTTTACACATAAAACCTGAGAAAACATTGACATAGGAGCACCAGGGATCTATTTCAATACAGTTTTCTAACTGGTCATATACTTACCTCGAGCATGCATGGCAATAAACATAATATCTATAAATACTAAATAAAACATGAAAGGCATAAAATCCTTTTTGTCCTATGTAACCCAGACAACCTTAAGTTTAATGGAACTTGAAACATCATTTGTTCCATATTGGCATATCTAAAGGACCTGAAGAAAAATTACGAAATGTACAAGTATTACCTGCCACCCCTTCTTCAAACCATTGTTGCATCTTACCATCAGCAACACTCGACTTGAAGTGATCTTTTAGGGCATCAGCAGATCCAGGTAGAGCCTTATGTATTTCAGCACGGCCACGGTATGCGTGAGACATGGAATCAGGAATGACTAATGCCTGAGAGTACTCTGAAGAGACTGCCAAACCAGTCTCGCTCTCATTTCTCTTTTTCTGAGCCTCTTTTGAGGCCATGGCTTTCTCACTGGCGATAACAGAGTGAATTATTAAATTGCCATCAATCTTCACAAGTTTATCATTTCTTGGCACATATAATGCAGCAACCAGTGACTCACTGCTGTTTCCCAAAGGAAGGAATTTTCCTGAATCAGGAATAGAAGATTCTCCTCCTTTCTTCCCAACACTATTTCCAAGCTCTCCAATACAACGGCCCTTACAGTTAGTTGTATGCTGACTGACATCGTGGGTCACACCAGAAAATTCTGTTTTAGATGTGTTAAAAGGAACGTCAACTATAAAAACTTTTCCTTTATGCGTATTGTAGAAACCATCATCAACAGAGTTGGCCCTCACATTGGTATTGTATCCGGCCCCTCCATACCTAACATTAACAAGTGGCACCAACCCACCAAACAACAACATAAAAAACAAGAGACCCAGGAAACTAATACTAGCGACTTTCTTAGTTTTTGCCCCACTCTTCTTGCTCTCGGTCTTTTTGGCCTTGGAAGCAGACATAGTCTGCTGTGGTTTTAATCTAGGAATTGGCACCAAAGGCACCTGAGAAGCATGGGGTCTTCCCATATAGGAAGCACATGGCCATAGGTAAGGCATCTGTGGGTACATCGGTGGTACTGGACACATGCCAGCTGCACTACCGCCGTTTAACTGCTGCCTCAAGCTTGCATTTTCAGCCATAAAGAAAGCCACCTTATTGTTCAAATCAGTGATGGTAGAATGCAAGTTCCTTACTTTCTCCTCCAACTCCTCAACATACTGTTTCTTGCGCTGCCTAGACAATTGTGCACTCTCTCTATTTCGCATTAACCTGGCCTTTCTTTTATCTTCCTCCTCACTCACAGGAGAATCATCACTCCTGTACTTGCTTGAGTTTGTATCCTCGAAATCCTTTTTCCTCTTTGCCGGCCGGCTTTTCCCAGCTTCTAAATCTTCCACCTTGATTTTTTCATCTATACTGTAGTTACTTGATTCAGAAACCCCAGAGCCTTGGGACGAGGCTTCCTGGAATGAAGAATTGAGGTAACCATCAACATCAGCAAACATACCAGAGCTGGCTGATTCCTGGGCAGTGTTATCAATATAGCCTGGAGTATCAGAAGTTAGGAAGGGTCCCGAGTCAAGGGGGAAATCAATGCCATCAATATCATCAAAGGTGAGCTGGAATACACAGTCATCATCAAAAGTAAGCTCTAGGTCAGCAGGATTGGAATCAGATGCAGTAAGGTATGGAGAATCCATTTGAGGGATCGCAAGGGCAGAATCAGGGTCTTGGAGTAAAGAGTTAGCCATGGAGACAAAATGAGGTTGGCTGGATTTAGCAGATACGAAAATTCGGTATCTAAAAGTGCTCCGTTTCTGTTTAATCCCTACCAAGGGAGTCTTATAAAGTCCACCACAGTCAACCTAATTTATCTTCAAGATAAATCTGCAATGGACATAATTTGTTAGAGAAATACATACTCGTATTAGATAGATTAGCATACGGGAAGCATGAGAATGAACTTACTGGAACTTCTATCAAGAGGAAACTAGGTGATAAAACACACTCATCGATCACTGTATTCATTGCATACCTGAAAGCTATGGGCATACATAGCTTAGGCAAGAATTCTTTACAATGGAGCTAATACTTTCAGTAGTATGCAATGTCACTGATCTTTAAGGTTTTGAAGAATGTTCAGTAGCCTATTAGTCAGGTATTCTAGCCTTCTAATAGAAACAGATAGGATTCACAAACTCTACTGATAATTTGAGGTATTCCAAGGTCGATGCATGGACCTTTAGGATCACATTTCTCCTTTCCTGTCTTATTGGCATCCGCTCACAGAGATATTTATCCTCTCTGCCCAGAAGTAAATTTACTAGCATTTCATATTCATTTGCTAATGTACTATGAACATTTACTTGTTTCAGTTCCCATACCATACAGCCACATCTGTAGACACAAAGGCGTCGGTTTCAGTAACAGGCAAGCCCAAGTCCTGTACCTTTTCCATGTGTATAAAGGTTCAGCTAAATTGGCAAAAATAACTGCAAAACGTCCTAATTCGTATAAAGGAACATCAAATCGCATGAAAGAAGACATAAACAACTGACAAGCACAAAAACCAGGGAGTAATTAAGGGGGAAAAGGCAGATAGTAAATGTCAGAAAACAAATAACCTCCGGGTGTTATTAAAATCCGACGGAGAAGATGAATCCTGAACTGGTGGCGAAGCAAAGCAGTAGAGACGCTACTAGTGGCGATCTCCGACTGGAAAAATCAATTGAATTGAATCGATCCGGTCCGATCCATGCAGAGAAGGGCACAAGATTGGTAATTCAGCCCGATTCGAAATCGCGTAATTCTGCAGAAATTTGAAGACAATGAAACAATGAGGAGACCTAGAAACTTAATTGCGAGAGAGAAGGAAGGAGCTAGTATGATCTGCAGTACCAAAAGTAGTAGCCAATGCACATACACACACACAAGGATTGTGATGTTGGGCTCGGCGATGGAAGCGGGAGGGGAATGAGATGAATGAAGAAGGAGCAGAGAAGAGATCCGATGAAATAGAGGAGGGGTAAAGAAAAAAGGAAGAAAACCAACCTGAGCCGAGCCGGAAGGGTCCGTCCGAAAAGGAGAGAAGTTTCGAGGGAGAGAGGAAACGAAGAGGAACGTCGAGCGTGGACTTCTCGTCGTCGGGGCCTGGGGATTTGACTCCACCTCTGGTTTGCGTTCGTTTGGGGGGGGGTGAGTTGTTTCCTAGTTGTGTTATGTGTGTAAATATCATGTTAAAAGGGTATTTTAGTATTCAAAATTGTTTATTAATTAGTTAAATAGTATTAGAATCAGTTAGTTGTTACCCACTAGTGGGTAAATAAAAGAGCCCGAGCGGGCTAATTATGTTAAGAAATTAATTAGGATTTTACTTACAGATTACGAAGATCTCATCCGGATAAAGTATCCTTGCATACTAGTACTCGGACCAGTCATTCGGTCAGTTCGGTTAAAACTGAACCAAAATAACCGGTTAAGTCGGTTTTCGATTTTGGATGGTAAAGAATTGAATAAATCGAACTCAATCATAGAATCGAAAAAACCGAAACTGTTGATTCGGTTTTTAACCAAAAAAACCGAACATTAATGCTGTGTTTTTTTTTTTGAAGAAACTTGTGCAAAAAATAAATGCAACAAAAACAAAATCCAAAACAACTTTCTTTCGCAATCCAAATATCCATTAGATTTAAAATACATCAATAGATAAAAGTCACAAGCAACACATTGAAACAAGTTTAAATGCTCAAAGTAGCAACCACGGTCAATGCCTCAAAATTCACATCAAAAACGGCCTAACCAGCAAGCTGCATGCCTACATTGAAAAGTGAAAATAATAAGAGTTATATAGTCATACTCATAACTCGCATCACACACACTACACAAGTTACAACGCACAAAACTGAAACGGGTTTAATACCATTGCCAAATACCATCAACGTGAAAACTCAGATTGTTATATGTGACATCTCTGAAAAATTGAAATATCATAATGAATTGATATATATATATATATATATATATATAATAATTTGAAACAATGATGAATACCAGTTCCAATCTTCTCAATCTCCTCCAAATCTTCATCATTCATAGTAGTAGTACTACTGCTCGTGCCAAGCTCTTGTCTCCAAAGCCAATCTTGAGTACAAATAAACGCTTGAATAGATTTAGGGGTTAAGGAACTCCTATAACATTGGGTTTTGGAGACCCACGTCACTGGTACTAAAAGCAGATTTTGATGCAACAGTAAAGATAGGAGTAGCGAGTACATCACGAGCCATAGCAGCAAAAACTGGATAACAATAAGAGTTCATCTTCCACCAGTCTTATTACGGTCACCCCGAGCGGGTTGCGGCCGGGTGACCGGGCTCGGTTTTAGCTGCGGTCACGTTTTTCGGCGTTCAGACGGCTCCCGAGCCCTATCCGAGTATCATTTTGGCGAACCCCTCCGTATTTGAGGTCGTGTGGGTCCCCCGGACATTTCCGCCGAAAATATTTTTCTGGCGCCGGGGGGTTGTCGGGGTCGTCTCGGGACGTACAGCGGGCTCGGTAGCACTCTCGAGATCTCAGTTTGGGAAGCCGTTCACAGTTTTGGAGTCGTGGAGACGTCCCGGAGGTGGTTGTAGAGTTTAATATTTGGGGCGGGACGTTCGGTTCCGGGCGACTCCCGGGGCTCGGGACGGGAATCCCGGGGCTCGGGATGGAGATTTTCTGACGGCTTTGGGGTAAGTTGTATTTTAATTTAAGGTGGAATTTATGGGCATTTTTATAGAATTTTTGGAGTGACGGAATTTCGGTTCAGGTTGACACGCTCGCACGTCGGGTTCTGGTTCGGGTTCAGCGGGCTCGGTAGGACACTCCGGAAAGGTAAATGAATTTCTGAAAAATGTTCTGTGAATGTTATAATATTCTGAAGGTTGTGTCCAAGTTTCATTAATTTTGGAATTCGGAAATTATTTTTGGGCAAAAAGAATTGGAACTTTCGGAAAAATTGGGAGTTAATTTGCAATTGGGTGCAAAATTAATAATAGTGAGTATGGGCTGTTGCAGCTGATAATTTCGGCAGGATTTTGGGAGAGGGGAAGGGACACATGTCCTATTTTAATTTAGGATGGGAGGCATGGGTTATAAAGTAGGAAAATATATAAGTGGCTATTATTTTCATAAAAGGAGACTTACCTCATTTCTTTCTTTTCTTCTTCTTCTTCCTTCTTTTCTTTGCTGCTGCCGACGCCTCCATTAGAGAGCTCCTCCAAGCTTGACTTCCTTCTTCTTTGTGGAAATCAAAAGGGAAATTGGTTGCTAGTGGTGGTAAGCTTCCTCCCTTCTACTCTTTTCATGTTGGAATTAAGGTTTGATGAAGAAAAGAGGAGATTTTGAGAATTTTGGGTTTGTTCTTCACTACATGCTAGGATGATTCTCTTCCTCCCATCTTTTAGTATGTTGTTCTTGGGTGGTAGGAGAGTGTTAATCAAGTGTTAGATTTTGGAAAACACAACTTGGGAAGAAACCCTATGTTGGCCGAATTGTTGGAGGATTTTCTAAAATGGTGTGTGTTTGTTATCTTGTTTCATGCTTCAAGTATGTAAGTCCTAGCATGATTCTAAGCTTGGGTGTGGATTTAAAATGATGGAGAACAAGTTGAGGTGAAAACCCCTAAATGGCCGAATATATAAGTGTATGTTCTTGATGAATTTTGTTGTTTGGGTGCAATTGGATAGCATTCATGGTTTAGAAATGTAATTGGTGGTTAGAATGGTTGTTTGGTAGTTTGAATGGATTGAATTGGAAGTTGGATGAAAATTTGGGTTAAGAATCGAATCTTTGAATGATTCTTTTTCAATGTGGGAGGTTCATGTTGATTGAATTGGATGTTAATATGGTGTTGGGGTTGAATTTAGGAGTGGATGGAAGTTTGAAATGTTGGATTCGGTTAAGGAATGAAAAAGTTACAATTAATCGGGATTTTCGGAAAATGGCGGGTAATGAAGGGTTTAAGGTTGGATTTGATCAGTTCGCTTATTGTATGATGTTTGTCAATGTGAAATCTTGCATTGTCTAGGTTGGTTCGAATTCGACGCTTTACGTGAAAATCTGAATTTTACGGAAATTCACGGATTTTCGGTTTTGGGGTCGGGGTTGTAATTTGGTAGTGTGGTTGATGAGGATGCTAATTCAACTTGGTTTGGCGATTCTCGAGTTTCGGTGGTTAGAAAAAGAGGAGGTTTTGTAGGTGTTATCAGAATCGGTCCAATACTGGATTTTGAGGTAAGGGTTTGGTTACGTGTTTTGGTCAAGTTTATACCGCTCTAGTTCAAATCTACTTCTGGTGAATTAAGTTCATTCAAAGAAAACTCTACATAAGCTAGCTTGTACATAGATTAGAATGTTCATTTTCTCTACATCTCCCCATGGTTGTATGTCGTATATATATTTGTATATTCTGTTTCTATATTCGCCTCGGCGCTGGCGCTTGCTAGACATTTTAGGTTGTGAATTACGTATGTATGGGTGTTTTGGTGTGTAAGCACTCGTCCCACGGAGGCGGGGCTTACTCTGTTATTTGTGCATGAATTGTATGGTTGCATTCATTTGTCATACTTTGCTTTCATTTTCATAGCCATGGTAGAGAATTCAAAATTCTCATGCTTTTGTCATTCCTGCAACGATCCTTCAACTTAACAAATTTCAATAAAGACACTACATTAACTGAAGGCATGGTTTTGATCTACAAATAGGGGACAAAATAGAGTAATTCCGCTGACAGTCCTGCACAAATAATTATTGTCTTGTTCTGGTCCTATTTTAAAAACTTGTCATGTTTAAGTCCTATCCTATGGTACTATGTCCTATTTTGGTCATTTCCGTCAACTTAAATGTTAGTTCTAACGGATTTATATGAATTTACTTTTTTACCCTTATGAAATTTTTATTTCAGTCTTTAAATTTTTCATCCCTCCATCGTCAACTTCCGCTGGAGCTCCTCCTTATCATTCGGTTCCACTTGGTCATTCCTCTTCACCGCCCTCGCCCTTTACATGGCCGCCGCCACCACCCTCCACCTCATCCTCTCCCTCCTCCTCCCCAGCGCCCGTCCGTACTGCTCGGCCCCATCCCGGCCCTCCACAGCCTCTCCATCTCCGTCGGTATCCTCTTGGAAGTAAACTATTAACCTGATAGCCACTAAAATCAGCAGCATTAAAGCGCGCACCCTCTTGAAGTAAAAGATCTAAAACTTGTATTGCACCTCAAACATCACTCCAATGTAATGCAGTTTGCGCAGTGTGATCAGCAACATTCATCTCCACCATGCTAGCAATAACCATAACCGAACAATTACTAAATCTAAATTACACTTGAATTAAGTTTATCGAATGTTGGACACTTCAGAAAGGAACACCTAAAATTAGAATTATGTAATCACCTAAATGTATAAGTACATACTGCATCGCCTATTATTCCACTGAGCAGTATACTAAATTTAGTAGATTCTTTTTTTGGAAGGCAACAAGAGATTTTATTAAAATAAAATAAAAATAAACCTAAGCCCAAACTAATTTAGTAGATTGGATAGCATTCTTGTTTGCAGCTCCAGAGAGGAATACCAAATGACATAAAACCACAAATAGAATCACTTCTAAAACCACAGTATCCAATTGAAATGAGCAAAAAATAAAATAAATGAGCAAAAGCAGGTACGACTTGATAGGCTTATCTTTCTAAAAAAAATGATCTACACATTCAGGAAAAAAAGCTACTGCTAAACCTCCATTATTGATTGATCATGTTCAGGGAAGCAGCTGCTACACAACCATGAACAAATTTAACTTGTTTCTCAGCTTCCATGTTCTGCACAACAAAGGAAAATCAAGCCATGGAAAGTGATACGAGTCACATTTCTCAAATCTTTGATGAACTTCAATACCTACCTATGGTACTAAAGGTATAATATGAATTCAACCAATGGTTAGCTGCAGACCAAAGTTCCGTTACATAATCAGATTTAAATGAAAATGTTCAAGATATTAAGATTCACAAAAATGAAGGGGGAAAAAGAAGATGAAAACTAACAACCATTTGAAATTTCAGTCTGTCGCACAGGTTAGACGGAAGAGAGGGAGTGGTGCAAAGTGAATTTATCAGATTCTGACGAGATTTATCTGTACAGGACCTCGAGCTTCCTATTTTTCTCTGAATCAAGGACTCGATTCAAGACTTCAAGATTACCAGCTCTTGCAGGAACGGGGAACATGAAACAGGAAAGTTTAAGGCGGCAGATACGAGAGAGGTTCCTGGCGGTCTTCGGCGGTAGATACGAAACATCAGTATCTTGTACGGCTGTTAAATGAGAGGAATGTAAGCTTGAATGTCGATGCTGGCCAAAGTCGGGTCGAGTGTTCCATTCTCAGCAGTTAAGGATTCAACTCTCCGTGCAAGTTCCTCAGTCTCAACCTGAGCAAAAGCGGAGTAGAATGATATGTTAACTCTTAGGATTCCTCGTAAAACAGAAAGCAAAAGGATCGAACAGACAGAAACACTTGGGCCCTGTTTAGTTTAGCTGTAGAAAACATTTTTCCCTTTTCATTTGTGTTTCAATTTCCATTTCCTATATGTATTTTTTCAAATCAATTTTTAGAAAAAGCGTTTAGTTGTTTCATATGGAAAACATTTTTTTGAAAATGAACTTTAAAAAACATGTTTAATTTAGAAAATTTTCAACTTATAAACTCATGCAAGTATACTTATAACATTTTTTTACCATAATACTAATTAACCGTACAATATCCAAATAAAAACATGTTTAAAGGACACAAACCATATTTCAACTAGGCAAACTATTGTTCTTCATTTTGATGCTTTAGATATATACATTTATGATGCGAAAATTTAGAATATCTCCAAGTAAATTGAAAATTTTTATAGAATAAGTATACTTAGTAATACCCGCGATCCGAACCGCAAAAACCGTGAAAATCGGATACCCGCATTTAGGCATGGTTAAAAAAAACGAACCGGTCATTGAACCGTAAATTTAGTGGTTCAAGGTTTAATCGATCGAATCGGTTGAACCAGTGGTTGGACCGTTACTTTTATATTATTATAAATTATTAATAAAGTACCCATCTTATAAAACTGCAACAAAATAATTCATATAATAATGCATATTTTTAAGAATCAATAAGAACTATTATTATTTACTTAAAAGATGAAAGGTTAAAGTAATAATTGTAAAGAATATAAGAGTTTATTTGTACAAAAAATAAAACTTTGTGGATGATTTAGAGTTATGTAAATAAAACCCTAATATTGACTCTCACCACAATTAAATTTGAGTTTTTCCTTATTTGAGTTTGTTTAAAGAAAAATTAAATTTGAATTGCAAGTGGAATAGAAGAAACAAAACACTATCCCCTAAAATCAAGTCCTATTTACTCAAAAATTGGGTTGAAAGAATTTTCATAAACCCTATTTTGTTCTATTTTGTTTAGGACACAACAATGAAGTAAATTCCAAAACAACAAAATGCTTGAAATGATAAAAAGGGATAAAAGGCCCTCCCTTGAACAAAAGGGACATTTTATCTACAAATTCATGATTTCCAACCCCAAGCCCCCAGTTTTCCAGACCACTCAATTGCGAGAGAGATCGCTGGAGAATGACACGATCTGCAACGATACGAGCTTGCGAGGTCGGGATGTCAAGAGTCGAGAGTAGGGTGTCAACAGAGGAGTTTCTAAACTAGGAACTCAGTAAATGAATTCCTAAGTTTGAAGAGTATTGGGAAAATATTTTTTCCAAAAAATAAGAAATGAAAAAAAGTTAATTAAACATGTTTTCTTTTTTATTTTTCTGAATTAATGCGGGAAAATGAGAAAATTTTCCTCATCTCGGCGAAAGAAATACCTCCGCTTCGGCGTCATCTACTCCGACTTCATCTTCTATTTACCAACTGAGCGGCTCTCTGATGACCAATTCTTTCTCTTTCTCATCTGCAAAGGCCAGGAGAGATTCAGTCACCAATATTGTCCGCACCAAACCCTACCACGTCAGTGTGGAGCAGAGTTATTGATATAGGCTCTAATACTATCTAACTAATTTAACTAACTAACTAATAATTTTAAAGAATAAAATACCCTTTAAGTTGGGTATTTACACACACAACATAACTATGATGGAGCGAACCATCTAGAACAAACGTGGAGTCTGAATACATACATGCATCTAAAAACTATGTCACTCAAAAGTTGGTAACAAATCCCATTGCACATTTCGATTTCAAAGGGTAAAAGACAGACATGTCGTTTATGTTGCTGCATTCATTGTTAGTCTCTGTTAAGAACTCTCTACATGTATGTAAGGAGCTGCTGCCCTGCCCTCTCTAACAGCATACTACTCCGGAGTACCCAGCTCTCTTCTAAACCACCTCATCCTCCTTCATTCAATCAACAAACACAAACCCGGACCGACGGAGAAGAATGCTGTGAATGCATTGCAGCTTTTCCTTACGTATTTAACTATATATTATAGATTCAAGGCAGAAAACAAAAAACAAAACAAAAAACAAAAGCTTTCCAGTTTCAATATACTTTTAGAATATTTGGAAAAACAAGCTCGTGGATCCATCGCCATATGATCTGAGATCCGCAGGTTTAACCAAGGCCCTACACAGAGGACATGTTCTTTCCCGCTCAAACCTGAAAAAACACATGGCAGTCTATCACTCATCCAATTCACAACAACTTCAACCAACAGCCTGCATCTTGAATTTCAAGTAGCCAAATAAAGGATAACCAGATAATTCAGGAAACTAACCACTCCGACACACAATCTTCACAAAAGATGTGTTTACAACGAAGTAGTATAGGTGCATGCATCTTCTCCTGACAAATGGCACATAAGTCTCCAGCTGTACTCACCTGCATCAGATGAAAGTAAAGTTAGATGTGCAGACGTTAAACTGAATGGAGTGAAGCAAATTATAGACTGCAATAACAGTACAGTCATCAAGCAATTAGGATTACTATACCGTACTAGTAATTGTCAAGGCAATTTTTCCAGAAAAGAATCATTGGCAATTCCGACAACACAACAAGTCAGCAAAGAGATTATGAGAATTCTTCTCCCCCCATTAATTCCATTCCCCCCCAAAGAGAAGGGCAATTAGTTATGAAAGACAACTTCTTCCAGTATTTTTTTTTTAATGCCACTTCTTCCAATACTATAATAATGTGACCATGTATTGCATTGATGATTGAACCCCTGCACTTTATGGTAACAGTTTTCTGACCCATTTTTCAAGCTAGAGAAAGCCAAATAGTATAGTTGAGATGTAAAATAAAATATTGTCAAATGAAACTTTCTGGAGTTGAAAAGGAGCTGCAGATCTTTCAACTGAGGCTAGTTTCCTTGTAAATTGGAGTAAAGAAACAAATCTATGCAGAAAATAGCATTTAGTTGATATTTCTGGAAAAACGTATTACCTGCTCCGATGTCGCATATGCACCGTATTGTACATCCTTACGTGATAAGGCCTTCAAAGCAGAAAAGAAGGATTGCACCTGCATAAGCTATATGAGAAAATAGCAGGAGTATCTGGGGACAGTGCTATAGGTGCAAAAGAAAATAGTCTTCAAAAGGGAGATTATAAGCAAATAAAAACTGACAAGAAAAAGAAAATACCTTTTCAACAACAGACGTAAGCTTGAAAGTCAAGTACAACCCAGTCATCAGAGACGAAAAGAGGCTCCCATAGTCTTTGTTTAAGAAGAAACGGTACCAGACAGGAGTTGGCAACAATGCACGGTAAAGCAGCACCAGATACTCCACAAGAGTCAGCATTTGACCCTAAAAATAGAAATCACTGTTGTCAACATTTATTCAGTATCAAAATAAATGAGCACAAACATGAAGGACGTGCTTCTGATGTACCTCACCTGTCTACGATAATTCCGGCCTCTACTGTTCTTGTAATACATGAGCAGAAGACACTTCAGCACCATTGCACTCTGCCGAACCAGAGTATCTGAAAGATGCCAATAAAAATGAGCCCAGAGAATGAGCAGAAAAGATGCATCTTGAAAAGAAAAGGATAAAGCATAAGGCACAGGAAAGATAAGAGAAACAAGAGTAGCTTCCTGATATTAAAAATTATCATGTAAACTAGTTGTGTGCATTGACAAGTAACAAATGAATTCTACATAGCCACCACTCTTTGGACTAAAAAAACACAACTGTAAAATGGTACTACCTCTGTCCTTTTTTAATTGAGACGTTTGACTTTCAATACTTTGTTTGACTTAATTTTTAACTAAGAAGAGTTTGTTAAAAAAAATGAAACAAATATTTTTAGAAACTAGACTCTTTGATTTACCTTTTGTATATAAATTATTTGACATTGTATAACAAAATATTGAAGAAAACAATTCATAGATTAGATGCTGAAAAAGAAACGTAACAATTAAATTGGGACGAAGTGAGTAATAACTTTAAGATCCCACTTTCTTAATGCTACCTTTTTACTTCTTCCAGATTTCAATGATTTCAAACATTTTGGATTCCACTGAGAAATGTACATGTTCCCTGATGTGCACCGTGATTTTTTAATATCAAATTGTAATGGAACATGACTATTACAACTATCTCAACTCATCATCGTCTCATGATATTTTCCGTGCAAGTGGTAAAAAACTATGATGGTGATGGTTGTGGAATCCTTCCAATATTTCTTCGTAAGAATGTTGGGACAAGAAGGGCCTTAGCTGTAAAACTCGCCACTATGATTTTAGCATGAAAATATGGTGTTAACAGTGTTAGACAATTAATTGGAACCATAAACTTCATACCACCAACCACAACATAGTTAGGATTAAGGTACAATATAATGACAATGATGATGAATAATTTCACTAAGTAGAATATGACCTAAGAGCTACTCAATATTATTCACTAAAACTTGATGTAAGATTAGGAGTTGAGGGGACAGGATGAGCCGACTGAACAGTAGTATTCCCATTGAAGGTGGTAAAGCTCAACTTTTAAATGTAATCATCAACAGGAAAGATAGGGAATAAGAACAAACCGTTAACCATGATGATGAAAATGGCATGCCAGAACGGCGGTATGGACTTGGGCGGCAGCATGAGCAATGGATACAAAAGATCATCATTTCGATACCACCAATAAACAAAAACTACATGGAGTGTGAAGGCGATTGAAATGCCGACCAGAATCGAGATCTTCCTCTCTCCCTGAAGCCACCAGCAAAAAACATACATAACATTTTTCACAATATAACTGCAGTAGAAGCTAATTCGACCCTAAAAAAGGTGAGAAAGCTTGAAATTATCACCTTTAAAGCGGTTTGTTTTCTTAGAATGTCATTTGACTTGAACATCACAGCAGCAATCCAAATAGTTACAAAGAAACCTGCAATCCATACAGAGAATATGTCAAAAGACTTAATGGCATGAAAGAATTAACAATAGATGACTACAATTTATATTCAATAACAGTATTCCAGTCCTGAAATTGTGGCAACTATAAGAATTGTCCAGAGTGAAGTTTACATTGTTAATATAAAAAGAATTTCCCAATGCATTTAAAGCCCTTATCAAAAGCTTTAAAATTCAGACCTTTTTTTAAACTAAAACAGATTACTTCTGTGTTTATCCACACCCGACCACCCACCATCTCTCTCTCTCACACACACACGGATGGATAAAGCTTTGTTCCTAAAATTCTCTGAGCAGGAAAGTAAATTGTCAGAAATCAAACTGCTGTCCTTTACTGTTTCATCGTCACATTCTTTTGTTCTTCTTGCTTTTTTGTTTGGTGTTTTAGATAAGTTGCCATCAACATCCCTTAACACCGCTAGTCCAAAGATTCATAGCATAATTATGGTCCAAACCAGACATAGAAGACAAATAAAAAAACCCAGAGCATAGTACAGATAACTAACATCAAGAGAAAAGGGATGTGTGAGGAAATCACCTTGCAAGTGTTGTCGTATAAATACCACCAAGAGAAGCAAAGAAAAAGGAAGAACTTGCTCAATCCAACGAGCAGCCTGCTGGATATCATATCTCTGATACGATGAATCCCTGGAGTTGATCCCACCAGTGCTCCCAGCTTCAGCATCAGTAGCAGCACCAGCATTTGTTGAGTGAGTAATCCCATCACCTTCCACCAGTCCGCTCCTCAAATCCCCCTGACTACTAGACGATGCCAAAGAAACGGAAACATCAGGCTGAGCACCAACTTCGCCGGCCTCACCAACCACTAGCCCAGAGGAGTCCCTCAGGCTCTCCTGCTCACCCGCCCCAATTATCCTAATAGAAACCTCCCCGTTAATCCCAGAAGCTTCAGAAGTCCCAAGATTCTGTCCATGACCCACGGCGGGTATAAGAGGCTCAGATTCCCGGCGATTGGAATGCGGCGGCCGGAGAATACCGGAATACTCGAGCAACGCCGAAATGGGAGCCTGAAGGATGTTAGAAGCCGAAAGCACTCGTCTCGTATTCGAAGAAGCGACGGAAGATCCTCTGTAAATGTCTGGATCGCTACCGGATGATTCCATATGGGTAGATGATGCCCTAACCCTAATCATCAGACCAATTCACCCTCCTCACAATCAGTCTTGCAGAATCCAAATCGCTCAAATAAGAAAGAAAGCGAAAATAATTTCGTGTAAACCAAGGAAAACCTGGAAGATGCTAAAGAGTTTACCTCCGAAAGCGAACCTCCGTGGAGGACCTCTGCAGATTGAAAACGTCGAAGAAGAAGAAGAAGGCAAATCAACTCAACCCACAGAGCCTGGAACGAGTCAAGAAAAGAAGCCGAGAGAAGAAATCAAAGCGATGGACATTTTAATTCCAGAAGGTGGTTTTGGTCATGGAAGAGGAGAAGGGAGGGGTTTCCTGGCGAGCTTCCTTCTTCTCTTCCTTAGCGTCGTCGATGATAGAGAGATAGGAGAAAAGGAAAAATAAAAAGAGAGCTTGTTGACAATTAACACCAATCATGGTCGAGTTTCAAAATTATTAATTAATTTCCCACCTGCTTTTTTGTACTACTAGTATCATTTCGTTTGGCGCAACGATATTGGCACCCTTAGAGTTTTCACTTTTCTTCTATTAAGTACTCCATCCATGAATAATGTAAACTAGATCCCCCATCTGTAGAGAGAATAATTTCGATTGGTGTGAAGCATAAACCTGAAAGACGAAAGAGAAGAAATTTGTGGTGGCTTGCTATAAATAACCGCGTAAATATCTAACCGGGAAAGTAAAAGCAGAATGAAAATATCAATTCCAAAGCCAAGTATAGCTAGCTACTAGCTAGCATAACTTAATGCACAAGGCTTGGTCAGTATCAATACTCGGTGCAAACAAGCCCTAAAATAAAATACTAGTATTTAGAAATCTACTAAAAATTCTCATTAGGTGGAGTGAAATATTTATAAAGGCTCAGTTCAGTTGAAGAAATTCTGGAAATTAATTCCCAGTTTTCACGCTTACCAAATAATTGAGCGGAAGTATATTATCCACTAGATTGTTTTACCCCTTAACTTAACATACTAGTGTACATCTCTCCATTGAGTGGTATCAATGTAAATTAGGTAACTTTTTAGCCCACTTTTAGAACACATTCTTCAAATGTTGTGTTTGAATTTGAACAAGGTTTAATTGTCACACTTCGTAGCAGTGTAAATTGCAATATTTTATAAGAATTTAATAAGGATGTAATATTAAGTGAAATAAATGTATATTTTTATGAAATAAATGATAAAATATATAATTATTATGGGTGAAAAAATTAGGTCTAAGAATTTTTACATTTTATCATATGAAATCTAAAACATTAAGGACCAAATGCAAAATAATAAGAAATAAAAGTAAAATAGAGATTTAGTCTCTTAAACAATTTGAAACACAAATAAATAAAATCACTAAATTATGATGAGGTGACACAATCTCATTAGGTGGATACTATTTATACAAAATTTTATGTATATGTATAGAGTTTTAAATACAAATACTAATTACACATTATTACTTTTCGTTAAAATCATCAACACTCAAAGAAGGAAAAAAATCATACCATAAGATTTAAAATTTTGATGACAACATGCTATTTTTTAAATAGCTCTCGCACAAAAAAACGACACTACACTTAACGATGTTTTGAAAATTTAGGGTCGATGGCCAATGCTCTACTTTCAAAATAGTTAAAGGTAAGTAATGGAGTTTGTCTATGTATATATATATTGAGGGTATTATTCATCAATAAGAGAATCCACAAAACTGTATTTCTTACAAATTTTATATTCACTTTCAAAATTATTAACACTTTCGATCTCCATAAAAAGCATTAATTACTAACACACTTTAAAGCAACTAAAATGAAAAAGAAAAAGTGAAGAAATAAGATGGATATCTAATGAATGATGTGGCACAACCCTATTGGTTGTGCCACTATTCATCAACAACAACTTTTCCATAGAGTAATAAAACAATATCTAGGAAAAATTTATAATTCTGCATCTGAACACAGCCAAAAAAGAAAGAAAAAAGAAAGAGAACACCTTCTTCGGGCTTAGTTCAGGAGCAAGGTTGGAAATTTATTTCCATAAAATATTTAAATTTGAAATTGTCAAATGACTATATTGCCAAATTTACAGCTAGTCTCCCACTTAGTGTAAATTTGTAGGTTAATATAGGGGTAAAAGTGTAAATTGGTTAGCCAGCCAATTTTTTGTCTCCCACTTTGTTTTTTGAGAAATGGAATATCTGGAAATTTATTTCTAACTTTCATTTACTAAACTGATCAGTGACACTTTTCCCTAACACTTCTACTCCTAAATTTTACTTTTTCACACTTCATCTCATTCAACCACATCTCACTCCATCCCCTGCCACTATTGTCCCTCTCCATCCCGGAATCACAGGTACATAACCAACAGGGTGTGCCTCGGATCTGAGCAATGTAAGGGTTTGTGAGAGGTAGTCAGACATCGCATGGGACTCCTCGCACTACCCATATCTAGGTAATGCGTGCACTTGCTTGCGTAGTCGAGACCATTTAGGGTGAGGGTGAAGTGGTACGCGGGCGGTGGGCGGACAATGGCATCGACAGTTAGTGGTGGTGCACTACGTGTCAGATATGGGCCTGGTAACGCCCTACCACTGGTAATGGGCCTGGTAGCGGGTTGGAGAGCTACTAATCAGGCCGCCTCGTGTTACAAACCCGCTACCAGTTGGTAATAGGCCTGGTAGCTGGTAGGGCGCTACTTGCTGCCACGATGGCACATCCAACCGGCCCATAATGGTAGCGCCCCAGTCAGTTACCAGCCCCTTACTATTTCTTTATTTCTTTTGTTTTAGTTTACCTATTTTTTATATTCTGTAAATTACATAAATATTTAATTTCAATAGAAATTAATAACAAAAATTAATAATTATTAAGCATAACGAATTAAAATAATAAAATAAAATAAAATAAATAGTTTCTGATTAAAAGTCATAAACACAACTAAAACATCCAAATAAGTTTGTTTATTACAATACGGTCCTACTGGTCCTATGGGCAGGGGGCAAGGAAAATCGTAATCACCGTGTGGTCATCGCTGCTGCAATGAGCCCGGTTGCTGTAGCTTGAGGGACTCGGCGGACCCTACTGAAATCCATTGTGGAATGGGTCGAAGTTATCAAAATTGTATCTTTCCTACAGGTTCAACCCGAAGTCAAAGTGGTACTGCGGCTGCTCTTGTTGAAGCTGAGGCTCGTAGTAGTAGTTTCCCCGGATGATGGGTTTCCGAAGGGGTAGGGTCACGCGGGGCATACGCGGATGTTGCTGCAATCGAAGCTGGCTGCCACGGTAGTTTGGCGGCAGCGCCTGCTCTCGGGATCGCCGAGAGGACGACCCCACAACCAAGCCCTGGGGCACCTGGTGAGTCTGCACGATGCCCCGCTCCATAAGTGTCATCCAGAGGACACTGAAAGATGCATCGCACTACCGTCGGAGGGTCCTGAGCACCCGGACCTCCTCCTCGTCAATGTGTCGGGCCTCCTCCACCTCCCAACGTGCCTCCTTGGCAACAAGCTCGTTGTGGAAAAAGTATATTAGTATGCAATTTAACGTTAAATATTTTAAAAAATTTCAAATTAGTGTACATTTAATCGCCTAAGATGGCTAAGGTAGCCGAAACTCCTTTAGAAGAACTAATTGCAGGGGAGCGCCAACCTAATGCCCTTTCCTAGGCATGTCCGTCACCTCAGTGAAGATTTCCAAATTGAAAGGAGGTGCATCATTGTTCGGGTACTTCTCCAAAATCTAGCACGTGTGCTCGGTCTAGTAAGCAAATAATGCAACAATTAGAAGAAATCAAACGAATTGTTATTCAGACCATCCCAATGACGTTAGAACTCGGTAATCGTGACGACCTGACGATCTTTAAGGATCATCTCCTCGTAGAAGTTCTGCGTCGTCTACTAGCCAGCCTCCTCGCTGCAACACTCATCGCATTAAGTCTGGCCTGGTTTGACACCTTCTTGAAGGCCTCAGTGTTAAGCGAGTCAATAAGCTTTTCCCAATTGGCCTGAGGAATGTCAACGGGCTTGTGAGGCCGCCAATGATCGAACGTGGGATTCTCCTCAGTGAGATGGTAGTCCTTTTTGTGGTCAGAGACAATCTTTCCCTTCCTCCCCCTGCACATTTTGGCCCACATCGAATGCAGCTTGCGGACCACGTCATCTGATATAGATGTAATAAAAAAAATAAGAAAACTATATATAAATCTATATCTTATGGAGTAATTTTTACCATAAAATTGGATACTCATGCATCCTTCTCTGCCTTCTCCATCTTCATGTAGATCTTCGGGACACTGCAAAAGTGCTCTCTAAAAACGGCATACACGTATGGATAGACGCCGTGATACTTAGAGCCAAGGCTACATTAATTCGAAGCAAAAAAAGAGTATTAGCCATGATTGAAGGTAAAGAAAAAAATTTCATTACAAATTTAAAAACTTACTAACCGACAATAATGAGTCGCATGCCATCAGGAAGTGTCTCTGGAGGTGGGAGCAACTATGCAAACGCATCATCGAGAGGACCTTCTTCATTCTTGGATGGCCCACCCTCAACCGTGGTATGTGAATTGTCATTATGTGAGGATGCAGCAAAAGTGGTGCAACGATGAGGACCATGGCCCCCTGATCGCCCCCCTGATCGACCCGCATGAGTAGAGTCACGTCTGGACCTGGGAGTATCATCTGAAATCGCCATAACTTTACAATGATGAAAATGACAACAGTTAATTTGTAATTTGACCAAAAGTTTTAAAAATAAACAACAATTTTTGTAAATTTTGCAATTTGACCATAACTTTTACAATTTTGTCAAATAAACCACACATTTGCTAAATTTTACTAATTGACCTGAACATTTTAAAAAATTTCAAATAAACCACAAACTTTATAAATTTTTAAAATTCCACCCAAAATTTTATAAATTTTGAAAATAAACCAAAAAAATTGTAAATTTTGCATTTTGACCCAAATTATTTACAAACTTTCAAATTTTACTAATTTACTTAAACGTTTTAAAAACACATACACAGACAAACACATGAATAAATACACATAAAAAATCACCAAACAAATCACATACATGAACAAATCATAACAGAAAAATCAAATCAGAACACATGAACAAATATTACATACATCAACAAATCAGAAAAAATCATGAACACATGAACAAATACAAATCTGAACAAATGAAATTCTAAGAAATTCAAAAAAATCAAAGAAAAAATCACCAATTTGAATACTTTACCTCCTAAAGTTGCTTTCCCAATGGCTAGCTTCAAATCACCTTGAAGAAATTAAATCACCAAAAACACCATTAAATATCTCAAAATAAACACAAAGGCTGAGGAAAACGCAAAAACAAATATTTAGGATGATTCTTACCTTCAAGGCATCGACATGAGATGGTGGTCGATGGAGTTGGAGGAAGTTTGCCGATGGTGGAGAGATACGGCGGCTAGAGTTGGAGGGATCGATGCTGAGAGAGGAAGAAGATGAGAGGAGTGAATTTGTGCTGGTGAGGGGAGTAAATATGAGGCTGTAAAATTAAATTGACCATCAATAAAGGGGCTACTAGTGGTCATGGCATTACCAGGCCGCTACCAGCCGAAAATTAAATTTCACACCAGCCCGCCTTAATTTTGGGCAAGCCCGCCTTCCGTTAAAGTGGCTGGTAGAGAGGTGGTCAACTACCAGCCCGTTACCAAGCCTTTAATTTATTTGTCCACCGAATTAAAAAAAATAATAACAATTAATGAAACATTATTAAAAAAGGTTTGCACATGAAAAAAAAACATTTTTATTTCGCGTCTCAAATTTTCGTTGTCCTTACTCTTCAATTTTTGGTTCATGACTGTGTAGAAGATATTGTCAAAACATTTTTTCTCTATATGCATCACATCGAGGTTATGTCTGACAAATAAATGAGGCCAGTAGAGCAACACCCAAAAAATCGATTTCTTGATCCAATTGTGGGACGCACCAAAGCCATATGGTCTTTGTTTGTCCCAAGGTAAACCAAAAGGTGGGAACTGAATATGGTTAATCTATGATAGAATTTCCTCATCAGATTTATACCAGATTGGTTCTGACCGATCTCGGCAACCCCATGATTCACTATCATTACGGTATTTGTGTCGAAAGGGTAAAAATCTTCGATGACAACCCTACCAGCTAGCTTTACGCCCATAAGTTAACTGACTGCTACTCACATCATCCATGCAATATGGACATGCAAGTTTTCAATGGGTACTCCATCTAGATAACATACCGTAAGCCGGGAAGTCACTAATAGTCCAGAACAAACATGCTCGCATTGTAAAGTTTTTCTTCGGTGTTCATCCCATGTTTGACCACCCGTCGACCATAGAAAATTTAACTCGTCAATCAACGGACGTAAGAATACATCAATGTTACGTCCTGGTGACCGAGGTCCTGGGATTAGAAGTGCCATGAAAATATATGGCTGCTTCATGCATAAATCAGGAGGTAAATTATACATTGTGATGAATACTTGCCACATCGAATAACTGCTACCAGTGTCCGACAGTGGGTTAAACCCATCACTACATAAGCCTAATTGAACATTTCCAACCTCTTCAAAAAAATCAGGGTAACACATATCAACGTGTTTCCACACCCGCGATTGGTTAGGGTGTCCAATCATCCGATTTACATTACTGGCCATTAGATGATAACTCATAAACTCTGCCATTTTCGATGACTAATAAAGCCGTTTGAGTCGATCAGTGGTTGGCACGTAATGTAGGACCTTCTTTGGCTTCAATTTTGAATTGCAACGACGATCCACACTCACCTTAGTATATCTTTCAAGGCCGTACACTGTACAGTGCACCAAATCAATGAATCTACCGTAAAACAACATACAATTATTCTCACATGCATGAATTTTCACATACTATAAGCCTAAGCCTCTAATCAATTTCTTCGCCTCTGCCGTGCTCAGCGGCAATGAATTTCGGCCAGGTAATATTTCATCAACAACTTTCATCATTCTAGACCACCCAACATCTGATATGTTGCTCAAGTTTTTCGCACTCAAAAAACGTTTTCAACAATAATAACTTCTTATGCTCAGTACGACACCCTTCATATAAAGGTTATGAGGCAGCTTCCATCAACTCATAGAATTTTTGCGCCTCTTCATTGGGAGTTTCGACTTCCATTTCATCTTCTAATTCCTCATTTCCCTCAGCATTGTCATGCATTTCCATATTGTCATGATGATTTTCATCATTGTCATCATTTTCCACATTTTCAACATTTTCGATGTCGAAATGGTTGTACCGAAAGCCTAAACATTCATGAACCATTTGTTGAACATCTCATCCTTGATAGTTATTAATCGGTACGGTTTAAGTACTCACACGTGCATTATTATTAGACGATGATGCTTCGTAATTCATTCGATTAAAACCATCATAAACACATGGATTGAGAGATATAACCTCACCATGACAATCTCATATATAATAATCGGGTTTAAACCCATACTCACATAAATGAGTTTCAACTATAACTTTATCATAAAAGTATCAATTTTTGCACTTTTTACATGGACATTTCACCGTATCCCACCCTTTCGATTCTGCATCTTTGAAAGTACACTCCAAAAATTGCTTAACACCCTCCCAAAATCACAAATTCAATTCACGAGTACCCTTCTGTGATCGTTGATACATCCACTCGCGTCCTTCAGCCATTTTCACTACTCCTACATATGTGAGAATATATATATATATATATATATATGTATATAAATACATCTGAACAACAAATAATATTAGGAAAGGACCATAAATTTAATTTCTCTCTACACATATATCTATTTAGTTGTTTACATTAATTATTCCTAATTAAGAGTGCATGGGTCCTATCCTATTAAAAAAATTACAATTACTATATCGAATTTTTATGGTCGTATATGCATAACATGTACACCCTACATAGATTTCGGCAACGGTTCAGCTCAGTTCCTCGTTATACCTTTTTTCTTGGGTTTTCAGACTCCCAATTTGGTATAACAAGGAACGATACTGAAAATGCACCAAACTTTATGTCATCAGTTATGCATATACGATCATAAAAGTTCAATATACCGATTGTACTTTTACAAATTGTTCAACATGGAAAATCCATGAATATTCAATAAAATATTATGTTTTACAACATTCTTTCCAAACATGAAAATAATGTTATGTATATAATATTCTACGTAATATCCACAGACATGAACTATAACTCAAAATCTATATCCAACATCAATTTTATGCATTTTTGGAAATATATTATAATATAACTACATTACTTCAAAATGAAAATTATTAATACATTTATAACAACAAAATTCACAATAGACAATAAAATACATACAGACTCAAGTTGTTTTTCTTTGATGCTTTTGATTCACCAGAGATCCGCCAAAGAACCTAGAGAATTTCCAAAAAAATGTCTGAATCTCCAAAAACAACAACCAATAACTTGATCTAGTACACAACTAAACCAAGTACTTCAAATATGGAGACAGATATGTATGAGTTGAGGAAAATGATTCAGGAGCAAAAAATTTCGTTTGATCCTGAGTTTGATTTGTAAATGGCTGGAGGAAGTAAGCGGAAGATGAGGTTATGCAATTGATATCTTAAAGTAGCTAATTGTATCAAGCTATCAATAATAAAACATTTTCAATTAACCAAGTGAAAGATGGCTTTTGTTATATATATATATAATTTAATTTTGCTATAACTTAATGTACTATCAAGTTATGGATATAACCAATGGGTAAAAATAAATATTTACACTTTTAAACTTAAATACAAATTTATGAGTTGAAAATGAAGTTTTTGTACGTTAAAATAATAACTTATCTAAATAAAAGTGGCAATATTGAAGACTTGGAAGTGTACTTGATATGATTGATAAATTGTGTAAGTGTATTTTGCCCTTTAGTATATGAAAATTGATTAGATCGTTTGTGAGAATCATTTTTTAGACATGAACTAAGAAAGGAATTTAAGAGTATGTAAATTTAGTGATTAAAATTTTCATTCTAAATAAATGAGACATTATTTACATATAATCTAAAACATAAATGACTATGAGACAATTATTCATGAACAAAATGATTAGTAATGTACTGTGGAGTTATGTAAATTGTATAATTCACTAGTTGGACTGATGAATGGAAGTTTTAAATAGTAGGGTACCTTGCTTGATGTTTGAAAGTTTTTGTTGTTGTTCTCTTAACTAAGGGATTGACTCACATTACTTTATTAAATTAAAGGACTGATTTATGTTGAGTTTAAGTTAAGGGATCAACTCAAGCGAGTTTGCAAAGCAAAGGGACTTAAAATGCAATTTAGCCTACATATACACCTATATACCATACATTTGTCGCGCCTGCTCCGGTTTCTGCTATATTGCGGAAGTCGGAGGGGCACCCCCGACCCACTCCGTATCTGCCTGGTTGCTATGATTCATGCTTTGGTAGTATCCTTTGGAGATGGCCAATGTTGTGGCCATGAATTATTTGGGGTTGGATGGAAGGATTTTTGGGTCTGTGGATTGAGTTTTTTTGTGTGGATAAGATTGTTCTGGTTCGTGTCATGGCTCGGTGGTGTTAATGTGAGATGAAATATTGTATTAGGAAAAAGGAGGGGTTGTATGATGTCCCAAAAATTGGATGGTACGGCAGGGCGAAGCGATGTCTCGCCCTGTCTGTGGGGATGATGCTTTTGGTTTCGGGTGGATGGGGCTATGGATCTTCCCTAGAGGTGTAAGGAAAACCCGAACCCGACCCGAAAATGTCGGGTTAGGGTTGGTTCGAGGGCAAATACTGCCCTGGGTGGCCCGAACCCGAGATTATGTGCGATTTTCGGGTTCGGGCTGGGCCAACCCGATAACCAGAATACAAGCCCGAAACCCGAAATTAAATCCCCCCACCCAGCTAGCAGCCCACCCACTGACCCAGACACCCAGCCCAGCCCAGTCCCATCCCAGTCCTAGTTCGGCAGTCCCAGGCCCAAAACCCACCCAGCCCAGTCTCTCTCTCGCCTCGCCTCACCCTCGGCTCACCTCTCAGAAAGAACTCCTCTGCCTCTACCGCCCCGCTCTCTTTGCCGTCGTCGCGCTCTCGCCTTCGCCTAGCCTCCGCCTTCTCTGTCTCGCATCGCCTCCGCCTTCGCGGCTTCGCCTAGCCTTCGCCTTCGCGCCTTCGTGGCTTCGCCTCGCCTCCGCCTTCGCACCTTCGTCTCTGTCGCAGTCGGTCTTGGTCTCACCTCACCTCGCCAGCAGCTATCCGCTCTACGCCTCACCTCGCCTCCGCCTCCACAGAGCTCCACCAGCACAAAGTTGAAACTGGAATTCGGGGTTTTCGGGTCAACCCGACCCTAACCCGAAAATTCGGGTTCGGGTTGACCCGACCCGAAAATTATTATGGGTTGGGTTCGGGCTATATATACTGGTTTCAGAATTTCGGGTTCGGGTTGATTCTTCCCTGTCCGTTTGTGCCGAGGGATTGTGTGCCGAAATGATCTTGATTGGTGTGATCCGGTCGATGAACTTATGTCAACGGGTGCGTCTGTGGTTACTCTTTTGCTGGTGGGAGTCATCACCGAGCTTTGTGATAGTTGTATGTGCAAGGTTGAGACATCGTTTAACTTCTCAATTGATTGGGAGCTTGTTAAGTGTATGTGCATCTCCTGATGATGTTGTATACATGCAAATTTTTAAAATCCCTAGGTGGATTAGTGTAGCTCACTGGTGGGTTCCTCTGACGTTAGTGTTTCTTCAGTGCATTGTCCAATTTGCTTGTTTCATCTCGGTTAGCTGGTCGTTTGAGGCGTTGTCCTGTTGAGGGTGGCGTTACTATATTTTATTTCTCGTTTCTTTAGGTATTTTTTCAGTTAGTTTGCGGTTTAGCTGCAACCTTGCTCGCTTTTGGTTAGAACTTTTGGACTCATCGTTAAAGGCTTTGTCCCTTCTCTTTAGGTTGTTTCCAATTTTTGTCGGATGATTTTGAATTATATTCCCCGCATTTTTCACCCGTGAATTGCAAATTTCTCACATCAATTTTTCGGAGCTACTGTGAAGTGATTTCAGACGGCTCACCGTGGCGGAAAGTAGGCAGCCAGTCAGGAGGGGAGTGTGCCGGATGGGGTATGATGGACTGGTTTTTTCTGTGAACTCAAGATTATTTTTGTTCGACCTCGTATGTTTGAATCCCCTAATGGTGGGTGGCGAATTACAACTAAAATACTCTTCAAAAAAAAGAAACTATCTCATCCACGTATCCACTCATGAAAGAGAAAAAACGCGCAAACTGAAAGAAAAAAACCATAAGTCTTCGGTGAAAAACTGACTAACTTCTTTTAATTCACCGTGATTTTTACACTTACTCATTTCTCCTAAATTCATCTTAGGTCCCACGGTGGTTTCAAACATAACAATTCTCGCAAGTGAATTAAAAAACTCGTGAATTTTACACAAATCATGTGAATTGCATTCCAATCATTTTTTAAGTTTGAAATCCCATTATTAACGAAAGTTATTAGTATTTATTTGTAAGATTTCTATCCACTGATACGAGAATCAATCCAGCAAAAAATTTATTATAAAAATGTTACCAGAAAAAGAAATTGTGCATTATTCTTCCCAAAGAGAAAAGAAAAGAAAAGGTGTTTAGAAAGTGGAGAGTAACACTAGAAGAGCGTCGTCGTTGCGTCTTCCCCAATGCCTCCCATAGTCTCATTCCAGAGAATAATATTTCCCTTTCGCAGTCGAGTCCAATGGACAACGAGTCAATAATGAGTCGAGTCCCGAGTTGAGAAAGCCCAGCGAGCAGTGAAGAGCAAGAGAGAGAGAGAGAGAGAGAGAAGTCTGAGCTTATCCCGTCAGCTTCGGATTCAGATTTCTGAAACAAACAACAAAATCAGATTCCGATTTCCTTCCGGATTACTTGCCTGGCTTGGCTCTCTCCAACTCTCTTCTGCTACCCCAACTCACTGTTCGTCCTTTACCTCGGCCTTGCATTTCTTTTACCCATGCCCCTTCTTCTCATCTCTTCCAGGATCCTCCAGCTTCCACATTCACGTCTTCTTTCAGTTATAGCGTCTTTCTGGTATCTGGATGGAGCAGGTGAAGGAAGGCGACAATGCTGCTCCCGTCGTTGGGTGAGATTCAGCTGTTCTCTCTCTTGAGACTTCAATCTGAACCCGATTTACGCCCCCAGGTAATTAATACATCTCCTGTCGCTTTCTGTCGATCGTTTTCTGATTTTTGGGTTCGAATTCGGAAACACGGTTATTGCCAGATTCGTTGCTTTAATTCGTCTTGAAAAATCCTGCTATCTGCCGCAATATTCAGGCAAAATTCTGTGAAGATTCTCAGCATCTTGCATTTTCCCGTTTTGTATAATTGCTTTTTAAGAATTTATTTAACTTGGTAAAGATGGAGGACAAGTTATCATCTACCCGCTTTAGTTGCTTTAACTTGAATCTTTTTTAGGTTGCTGCTGAATGCTGATACCCTCTTTCCAATTCGTCAAACTCGTAGGCAAGGTAGATTTCAATCTTGTGCCCTGTCTGCTTGGTTGGATAATGGTGGTAATGGAACTTCTTTGAGGAGATTTACTCATTTCTCTGTGTTGTTGCGGTTCTTTTCTTGTTTCTGGATCTGAGGTTGTAGTTGGAGGGTTATCTCCTAGAGTTGCCTGCCTGGGCATTCTGTTAAGCAACGGTCTGGTTTCATTCTCACCGAGTTAAGGTTTTAAGAGTGACAGTCATTGTGTTGAGTTTCAACATTCTGGAGCGTCCATGGGACTTCTTCCGACTCTCCAGGTGCTGTGTCTATTACTGTCAAGCACTCTGATATGCCTTGCAGCTCAAGCGACTCATGGCTCTTCAGGTAACTCTGCAAGAGCCCTTGATTCTCTTCTGCAAGACTATGCTTTTAAAGCTTTTGCTCGGCCGAGGACAGGAGTAACCTATGATGGAGTGGTTCCTCCCAATTTGACTGGGATTAAGATTGCAGCCATGAGGCTGAGGAGTGGAAGCCTGAGGTTTAGAGGTTACCCCAAGTTTATGGAATTCAACATCCCTATTGGATTTATAGTGCAGCCATACGAGGAAAGGGTTGCTTTGGTGTATCACAACCTGGGGAACTGGTCAACAACTTATTACCCTCTTGTTGGCTACACTCATCTAACTCCTGTGGTAGGCCTTCTTGCTTATGATGCTTCAAACTTATCAGCTATAAATCTGCCGGAATTGGATATCAGAGCATCCGGAGGTCCGATGGTGATTGAATTTCCTGATGTTAAGTCACCCCCAGATGGATATGTTGCTCATTGTGTGTGGTTTGATTTGTATGGACTGGTCAAGTTCAGCAATTTATCATCAGTTAACACATGCTCTGCGATCAAGCAGGGACATTTTTCTATAGTTGTAGACTCCACTGCATTTGCTCTTCTTCCAGGATACCCCAATTCAGCATCAGTTGGACCTCCAAAGGCGAGTAACGTAGAACATAAGAGTAGTAGTAGTGAAGTATGGGTGATCATTGTGTCATTGCTGGGTGGATTGGGATTGTTGACACTGCTTGCGGCGCTGGTGGTATGGACACAGAAACACAAGCAAAGAAGGAAATTGTATGAAATGGAGCATGCTACAGAGGTGGGAGAAGCTCTACACATGACCCCTATTGGGACATCAAAAGCACCAGCTGCAATGGTGACTCGAACACAACCGAAGCTTGAGAATGAATATGTTCCCTAACCCAAACACCCTTCAGTTTCAATTTTCGCACAGCTTTGCTCTACCAACCTAGATGCGTCCTCATTCACGTACAGAATTCATTTCTGGAGACACTCCTCTCCGCTCAGCTAACTGTGGCGTTTTCATTGTTAGGTCTCGCCATGCTCCTTTCCAGTTTCGCTATACAGAAGTTTTTGCGAGGCGTAATGGATTCTCTTGGGCAACCATTGAGAGTTCATGGATTTATTTTGTTATCATTGGCACATTTCAGATGGATTCTTTTTGTTAGCGTCTCTTGTTCGTTGATAATGGGATAAATTTGTTCCGGACTGCAACAATTAACATTACTCCAGTATATATCCCTATCGTCCTCAGTCGTCTGACATCTCTACCGCCAAACAATTGGGATGCAATGGTGCTAGTAAGATCATTGGTGGACGTTTTTATACTTTAATTTTCTAGCAGAAAACTCAGGCATGAGCAAAAATCATAATATCATCGGCAAGCAAAAGATGTGATAGCTGAAGCCTACTGCATTTGGCATGATATCTAACATAATTTTCCAGATATAGCTTGGATAAAAGACGAGAGAATAAGCCCCTTACCCTTGAAATAACACGGGGGGGGGGATAACCCCCCTTACCCTTGAAATAACCCTCAACTGAGTCATCCATTATCTATTATTATATATTAATACGGAAATCTTGTCACAATAGCCAGAAAAAAAATGAATGTACCGATTTCGTGAGGATACCTAGAATCCATGTAGGTGTTAACTAGATTAAGAGTTTTTTTTTAGCCATGTAGGCATCTATTATATATTATTATATACTAATACTGCCTTGTCACAATAGCCAGGAAAAAAAAGTAAATGTAGCGATTTCGTGAGGACATCTAGAATCCACGTAGGTGCCAACTAGACTAAGAGTTTTTTTAAGCCATGTAGGCATCTATTATATATTATTATAATATGGAAGCTATGTCACAATAGCCATAAAAAAGTGAATGTAGCGATTTTGTGAGGACACCTAGAATCTACGTAGGTGCTAATTAGATTAAGAGTTTTTTTAAGCCATGTAGGCATCTATTATATATTATTATATACAAATACTGGAGCCTTGCCACAATAGTCAGAAGAAAAAAAATGAATGAAACGATTTCATGAGGATACCTAGGATCCACGTAGGTGCCAACTAGACTAAGAGTTTTTTTAGCCATGTAGGCATTAATCAACCTACCATTTTTTAAGGAATCGGCCTACCATTTTATAAGGAATTGGTTTCCAATTTCAGCTCTCAAATTAATTAGACTGATTCTCTTCACATTGAATTCATTAATTAGATTGATTCTTTAAAAAGTATTCAATTCATTAATTGGTAGCATTTAAATTAATTAGATTGATTATCTAAAAATGTAATTATAAGAAATTTATTTACAATTAAGTTGTCTAAAATTAAAATACAAGTTGTGTGCATCCTTTTTTTCCTTGATTGCGATTTATCTGCTTGAACACATTAATTATAGCACCAAAGATGCATTAATTATAGCACCAAAGATGCCGATTAATGTCATAAACTCTTCCCTTGCATGGATATCATTTACACGGTAATTGATCAACTCATACATTAATGTGCAATTAATCCGTAATTTATGATATTTCGTTATTCTCTTTCTTTTTCTATCTCATTCTTTTAATATTGATTCCTTCAATTCTCTCATTTGGTTGTCATTATAGTTCAAGAGAGTAAAATGTAAAATAGCCTAAACATCATCTAACTGTGGATCTTACAAATTAAGTGCAATATCGTGTATCATATGTTTCGTTATTTTGTATTGAGAGATTCTTTATTATTCCATATAATTTCATCCTTTATGCACATAGTTTCAAGTCAAGTATTTAGTCTATCGCTAAGTCTCACAAATTTTTTAGTTAGTATTTCATTTTTTTCATTTAAACAAAGGGAAAAATAATACTACCTCCGTCCCAAAAAAATTGGTACGTTTCGTTTTTAGCATATTTACCATAAAAATTGGAGGAGATTGGAGTCGTACCTTGTCATGCATGAACACATGGAAAGGAGTTAATTTGATAGAAAATCCAATAAATCCATTAATATGTTTATAAATAAATTTTTGAATATTGACAAAGAAATGAAAAGGTTTGATAGCAAATTTATTTACTTGGAGATTGTTGGAATTTCTATAAATTCATCAAACTAATACTCCTATATTTTATGTAAATAATTTATATAATGTGTGAAAATTAAATTAATGTTGCGAAAATGACGTTTGAGAATCTGATTTCAGGAATCCCTTGAACTTGATTTGCTATGAATATTTAGTCCATAAGTTACCAATCATGCTTTTTTCCTAAACTTTGAAAATACTACCAAGTTTAGCTAAACTCCATCTAGTTCTAGAACAAAATCAGAGTATTCCTTCTTTTTTTTTTGATACAAATCAGAGTATTCCTTGCCGATTTATCCTTCAACAAATTGTAACAAATTTCATAAATTCAGCATTAATCAATTTTATCTAGAATTTTTTATTTGTGAAACTATTTATAAAATTGGTAATATTTTTAGTATTTAATTTATGAAATCTGAATGAAACTAATTATGTAGGTACATCTTTTTTGAGCAAATATTGCTTATGAAATGTTAAAAAATTTATTCTCTTATTTATCTTTCCATATTCTTTGAAAACTTTGAGATTTTTTTTATGTAAATTGTTAAGCTTCAATTTCCTAAAATGTTACTCCCTCCGACTCATAAAAATTGTGATGTTTGACTTTAATGTTCAAGTTGCAGTGTTTGATCTAAAATTTTACTAAGGATAAATAGTGAAAAAAATTCTAAAAAAATATATCTAGAAAATATGGATTGTAAATTATGAGAAATATATGAATTATTTAACTTTACATATTTAAAAATTTATAAAAATAAATAACAGATTAAATACTTTAAAACTGATAAAACAAATGTTGTACTCCCTCCGTCCCATTATTTTTGAAACGTTTTGACTGGGCACGCTGTTTTAGTGGAGCTGATTTTGAGTTGACTTTGTAGATGAAAGAGAGTGATGATGGATAATTGAGTAAATTCATGTACAAAAGTTTACTAAAAAGGGAAAGTGTTTCAATAATTTAGGGACAATGCAATAAGGAAAGTGTTTCAATAATTTTGGGACATATGGAGTAATTTTTATGGGATAAAGGAGTATGTTGCTTAATAAATATGGTAGAAAAATAAATGGTAGTAAAAGACAAAAGTGGGGGAGAAGGGGGTAAAAGAGGTCCAGAAACGACGTAGTTTGAGGATGAGGGTGGGTGAAGCAGAGTAGAGGTCCAGGTTCCAGCTAAGACTTGGTTGGCTACATCATTAACATTTGCCATTGGCCTCTTGCTTCTTGTGGGCCATCCCCCTCAATTGCTCTCCATGCATGCCTGACACGTGTCCCAACAGCTACAATGCAAGACAGACAGACACCTTCCAAAGTTTCCCTCTTCAATTAATACACTACTTCTTTCCATTCTGGAAAATAAATAACCATGATTTTCCCATGTTGCCGCTACCATTGAAATGAGTAACCTTTCGACAAACAAATAACCTTTCGACAAACCCATTTCGAAATTTTTAGAGGTCATTATAATTTTTTTGAATATTTATGATTTAAATAGAAAAGAAGACTGTTATCTTTTTTTAAGTAATTAATGGAAATATTTATAAAACATAGGGCGGACGCGCTCCTTCTGGATGTCTATCACGTGAAAAAATATACACCATGAAAATGTCAAATTACCATTTTAATAAATTTCTACGAAAAATAATATTTTAATCATTTAATTTATTAGATTAATTAGTTGAATTAGTTAATTAATAGTATATTTATATAGATATTATGTGTAAATAAACGGACCCCCTATATTTTGGTGGTCAAAGTAGTTTCGATTTTTTATTTCAAAATAGTCTCCGATTATTTATTTACCTTTATAGTACACGAAAAGCGTAGCAGCTTTCTAAAGATCCGGTTGTTGTTTGCTCTTACACACTGTCTTGCTTAAATCGGAATCATTTTGTTGTCAAGTTTTTTTCTTTGACCTTCCTCCTCAATCAAGCTGCCCTCCCCCTCTCCGAAGCCGACAAAAAGTTCAAGAAAATAAATGGAATTTGAAGAGAAAAAAAAAAGAAGGAAAATAACGATTGAAAGATTTGGCCACCTTTCTGCAAAAACTCGCAGATAGCTGTCGCTCTTTTTAATTTTGTTTTTCCTTATCGTCCCTCTTACTAGTTATTACCAGTTCACAATTTGTAAGCAGCTCTCTCGTTGATGGAATTGTATTTTTCCTTTTCGCTCTGCAACAACCGCGACTAGAAGCCGTCTGTTTCTGAGCAAATTTCATTTCACTTTTCTTATCATTGAAGCATCCTCAATCAATCTAGCAAGCAAAACCATGTCTGGTCTGTACAATTCCAACTTTTCACCGGCAAGAGCTGCCTCTCCACAGATTAGAAGCACCACAGATGCTGACAGGTATAATCTCAGTTGAAAAGCAGCCAACTTGCAATAGAGTATTAAGCTAGTGACCGACACAGATTCAGTTTCGATTTTCTGTATATTGATCTATTGAATTAGTTTTACTGTTTTGATCCTTTGTGGGATTTTCTTTTTGCAGTCAGTATCTGTCAGAGCTGCTGGCGGAGCACCAAAAGCTTGGACCTTTCATGCAAGTTCTTCCGATATGTAGTAGACTGCTAAATCAAGGTCGACTCTTTTATCTGTCACCGTTGGATCTAGGCTTTCTAGATTATTTTTTCCCCATACATCACTATCTTCGTTATACATTACTGGCCTTGTCTAAATGCTGGTTTATCTGTAATGTTTGTTTTGTTGGCAAAGATGTAAACATCTACCATAAGATGACCTGGTGTGGAGATTGAATAGCGTTCTTCTTCTTTGAGGAACCAGTTTTACAAACAGCTTGATGTGCTAGGGATACCAAATAAAACTATGAAAACATGAATCATCTAGCGATTGTTGTTATGTTATCAATTGTTCCCACATTGGCATCGTCCTGCACAATGGAAATCCCACTAGGAGAAAATTTTCACATGAACAAATGCTATGCTAGATGCAGGAATAGCCCTCTTCTTGATAGCACTGCTTGGGCACTTATGTTGGCGAGGGACAACTGCATGTGTTGGATGGTCTGCTATGTCTGGTCTAGACAGTTTTCTTGGGTTTCAGGTTGAAAGCCAGGAAAATTTCAGATAGCATCATCACTGGTTGAACTGCTTTTGTAGGTGAAGATAATTATACTTGTGATGAACTAATCTGCAGCATTAAGGCAGAAATGCTAGCGTATAGCTGTGAGGAATTTGAACTTAATAAGGATACTTTGCTCCTAATACTCTCCCTGCTCAAAATATGTAGCTTACATTGCCGCATTCAGAATTTAGATTATTTTAGTGCATGAACAGGATTCCTGTATTCAGATTATATATTGATTTAGCTCATGAATAGGGTATCTAAGACTACCATAAAATGGGGTTCCACTGCTCTTGCGTGCAATGCAGATTACACCTTCTGTTCTCATTCTTAATTCAGTAAAGTTGGTGAGTCTGTTTTATATAGCACTTATGTTGCTCTGCTGTACATCTGGCATCTCTCTCCTTGCCTTAACTCCATTGGATTTTTCTTCTGGTGTCAATGTCATCTGTATGTTTTGTTTCTCATGTGAGGCACTCTTTTTTTTTGTTCAGAAATATTTCGAGTTTCAGGGATGATCTCCAACCAAGGATTTGGTGACTTGGACAGATTGCGGCATAGAAGTCCTAGTCCAATGGCTTCTTCAAACCTTCTTTCAAATGTTTCTGGGACAGGTCTAGGTGGCTGGAATGGTCTTCCTCAAGAGGTGCATGTTTCTTTTGCATGATTTGCACATCTTCAGATTTACATTCCACCAAAATTATACTCTATAAGTATGCGAGGCATAAGTTGGGTATGCCAATTATGCACATGCTAAAATAATCAACTAGCATAATAGCCATTACACTAACCAAAAGGGGTTCTTTACAACTTAGGAAGTATCTTTGATAAGCATTTAACCTTTTTGACTCAACAACAGCTATGATATTTCCTTTTCTCTTTAGAACTCTCCTCAAGTTTCTATCATGCTTCAACTGATGGATGAGTGACCTTTAATCTCGCTGCTAAACCAGTTAGCTTCTTTATTCGTATGCTCTTTTCCCAAGTCTGACCCTTTGATAACAATCAAAACTCTCTTTAAAACTGCAACTAAGAACAAATTACTTGTATCTTTGTGCCAAATGTGGCCAACATTCTTTGCCAATTTTAGTGCTTTCCAAGTTTTGTATGTTGCAGCCAAACTATGTGGAAGTAGCATCCATAGACACTCTAGGCTTGAGAAAGATGGAAATCTATGCTGTCTATAACATAGCTATTCCAATAATTGATATCACCCTGTGCTCTGTGCAATAGTGAACTCCTACAAGTGTGCAAGTGAATTTTGCGGATGGAAGATGCATGTGTCAGTTACCTGTGGTTTTGTCTTTTGAAGTATGGTTAATTTAGAGTTACAGGCTTGCTACGCCAAATTTAGCTGTCATAGAAAAATTTCACGAGCATGTATGTTTTTTAAAGATGAACTTAAGGATCGTGAACATGGGGTTACAGTTGTTTCTTATATTGGTATCTTGCTCCCATGATGTAATCCCCCTTCACAACCAAAAAAAGAACGGACCAGATTCCATCTGTTTGATGTCCATGCAAATTCCAGTTGTGTTTGGAATTTGAGTGCTGATTCCTTATGCTTCTTGTGAATATTGACAGAGACGAAGTGCACCTACAGGAATGACGATGGACTGGCAAAGTGCACCAGCAAGTCCCAGCTCTTACACAGTCAAGAGGATTATGCGCTTGGAAATTCCTGTTGACACATATCCTAATGTAAGGTGTTCAATAAGCCAAGTTTTTTCTATTTACTTAATTGTCAATATTGCTTTGAATTCAATTTTCCTGTCCTTAAGTTTGGAATTTTATGTGTTAGTTCAATTTCGTTGGCCGCCTTCTTGGACCTAGAGGCAATTCATTGAAACGTGTGGAAGTTACCACTGGGTGTCGTGTATACATTAGAGGCAAGGGTTCAATAAAGGACCCAGACAAGGTAAAAAATCCTATATTTGTTTGATGATCTTGTCAAACTGATTGTAGAGTACTTATATGTACGTTTCACCTTTCTTTCTCCTGGATATCATAATTCTTTAAAAGTTTCTAAATATCATCTTTCCATTATCAAGGAAGAAAAATTGAGAGGAAGGCCTGGTTATGAGCACCTGAATGAGCCACTGCACATCCTGATTGAGGCTGATTTACCTGCCAATATTGTTGACTTGCGGCTAAGACAAGCACAAGAAATAATAGAGGAATTGCTCAAACCTGTGGTAAGCATCTGCACCTGTTTTACTGACTAGTGCTTTGGCTTGGCTCTCTATCTGTATGGACAATGCCAAGTGTGGATCAGGATTTGAACCTTGGACATTGTGCTAGCTTTCCCAAGTTCTTTATCTGGTTAGTTGAGAGGGAAAGGAAGAAAAGGATAACCAAGAAAATTATAATATCCCTTGTTTGGTCAAGAATGGAACTATGGGAGAAGGAATTCAAGACGTTACCCGGTGGTGTATAGTTGTGGAAATATTTCCATTTTTCTTCTCCAAATTTTTCTTCAAATTTTAAAAAATATACGTGGTCAACTAAGATGTTTCAAGGGTGTGAAAGACTTGCTTTCTGCACTTTGGAGAATTCATTAAGATGTAAAACTTTAAATAAAATAGTTCAGATCTCTCTCTCTCTCTCTCTCTCTCTCAAACCCAGTGTAAGGTGAAAGGGTGAAGAAAGAAGGACAGTAGTTTTACACGTGTTTGGAACGGAGCGATAAAAAAACAAGGGAGAAGAATAGAAACAGTGAAATGCTAAATTGTTCTGTTTGGGAAGGGAAATGGAAGTGGAACTTGAGGGATTCTTATCTGTCTTCCTTTCCTTCATTTTTATCATATCATGGACTTTTAAATTGCATCAGTTAGTGGGAAATGTCTTTACTTACATTCACTGGTTAATAGCAGCTTTAGCCATCCAAACATGGAAGGTATGTCCAACTTCCTTTCCTCTTCTTTCCTCTCCCTATGCTTATTACTGGTGCAATTCAAATGAATGATCCAAACAATGCACAGGCTAAAGCCAGCATTGTGTATGTGTGATGCTATTTTGGCCCTGGGTCTATTCTCTAGATATGGTGAGAACACGGCAATCTTATAGCATCACTCCATAAGGTGGTATTCTCTGATGCCGTTTCTGTATATGTAAGTGAAGAGGCTTTGATAATCACAGAAAAGTAAGGAATGGCATCAGGAAGCATGTTTTCTGCACGGTCATATTACATGATTAACTGCATTTAGAATTTGTTCTTTTGTACAGTATTAAGTTGAGTTGGATATGCAGGATGAATCTCAGGACTTCATCAAGAGGCAGCAACTGCGGGAGTTGGCGATGCTAAATTCCAATTTTAGAGAAGAGAGTCCGGGGCCAAGTGGCAGCGTGTCTCCTTTCAACACAAGTGGAATGAAGCGTGCGAAGACAGGACGGTAAGGTGAGGGCTCATGTCATGTATGTCTCTTCAACAGAAACCATTCGCTTGCTGCCGTCTCCCATGGATATACACATCTCATTTCATCATCACAGATTGGGAAGATTAGGCTAACAGTTGCTCCTTATTTGCTTGCTGGTGAGCTCACTGGCTGGGTTTTGGAACCTGATTGGTTTCAACATTTTGGTCTGAAGAAGAGAGTAAGGGAAAGGGAAAGAAAAACAAGCAGTTGAAGAAAGAGGAGGAAGGGATTATATTTGGTTGTAAAACTCGATAGATTTATTGAATTTATTCAAGTGTTTTGGGGGGGTGATTGCATACATACGCATATGCATATGCATATGCTACAGGATACATATATCCATCCATGTGGAGAGCATGAATTAATCTTGTTAGTAGGATATGCATGCTTCATTCTCACAGTGTGTTTCATCATGTGAAGCATATAGATTATTCTATATAAGAGGACTCCAAGTTTATTCTTTTAATTCAATATATTGAAGGGTTTTCCCTCACTTTAGTTGCATTGCATGCATCATGGAATCTTTCTAGCCAAATTAGCCGCTAGAAGACCAAATTTGCATTGGACTTTTAGGCAAGAGTTGTACCGAATTATCGTTTTAATTAGTACCGAACTGGATTATTAATTCTAAATTTTCCTTCATATATGAATATTTTCACATAAATAAATTGGACAAATGTCGTTAAAATTGGTAAATAAATTAGCACTAAACGGTACTAAGTCAAGTTGAAGTTAAATTCTTTTGAAACAGAAGGAATAAATTGATACTTAAGTTGCTAACTACTTCGTAATTTAGTTAATGAATCGTTTGAGAATAATGTTTCAAATGGATAGAATCAAACAGTTAAATGCTAAAAAGCTAAATGCTAAAAACTATGCGTAAATAGCTTTTTGAAAACGTAAAAATTACTTTTAAAAAATTATAAAAAAAACACCCAATATCTTTTTATGTTAAAATCAAAGATCATGTTACCCATCCAATTCTAATGTCAAGCGATAACTTAAGTGGTAGTATTTACCTTTAATTATGTAGTGCTATTACGTTCACTGGATTTTCTCACTATGAACAAGAAGGAATAAGCTAAAAATTATGGAAATATAGAGAAACCAGAAGCAGGAATTATTACTATCTACTAAATGTAGAAAATCCGTCCTTACTAGGCGCATGTTGCCTTTTCTTTTTTGTGGTTTTCCTTTCTTTTTTTTTGCTTATTAATTGTTTAGGGAAAAAATTCGATATTATCCAATATTTTTGTATTTTCTACACATTGCACCAAAATATTTGAGTGTTGTTATTTAATCATTTCTCTTTTTTTTTTTTTTGCTTTTAATTTGAAATGATTCTTTTCTTTTTATTTGTACTCCATTTTTCTGCAAAAGCTATCATAAAATTGAATTTATCTAAACGTAGAAACTCCGTCCTCGTATTAGTTGGAGTGACTTTTTTTTGTCATTTTTTGTTTTTTGTTTTGTTTTTGCTTTCTGGTTGTTTAGGAAAAAACTCATGTATTGTCCAATACTTTTGTATTTTCTACATATTGGACCCAAATGTTTGAGTTTTGTTATTTCCTTTTGCTTTTATTTTGATATGGTTCTCTTCTTTCTTTTTGTACTCCATTTTGTGCTAGAACTCTTCTAAAATTGAATTCATATACTGAACAATTAATTTTTTTCTTTGTTTTTCCTTTTTTACGAAATTGTCCAACATTTTTATACTCCCTTCGTCCGAAAAAGATTGTCACATTTGTTTTGGCAGTTTCACAGTATTTAATCTATAATTGTTTTTCATGACTATTTAAACATTGAAATCAAATAATTCAAATATGCATCATAATTTGAAATATGAATTTTCTAAATATATTTTTCTGAATTTTTAATGTTTATCTTTATTAAAAGTTGAGTCAAACATAAAAACTTAAAACAACAAAGTCAAATGCTACAATTTTTGGCGGACGGGAGGAGTAATTTTCACATTTCTTCCAACTATTTTTAATTTTATGGTTTAATAATTTACTTTTCTATTTACTTTTATTTTGGTCCAATTCTATTTTCTTTTTATATTCCTTTTTTTACCCACATTCACTTAAACTTCATGTTTCGTACACTTCAGTTACATTACAGTCCCTCTAATATTTTTTCGATTAATTCCCTTTTTTTAGCATTAACAGCCTTTTTATTTCCTTCTTTTCCCCTCTTTTTCTTGCTTTATTTGTGTAAGGGTAAATTCTCTTCATAGCATATATTGTTTTGTTTTTTGCACATCAAAGCCATGTGTTTTCAACTTATAGAATTTTTTACTTATTATTTTAATTGCCTTTTCCCTTTTTTTTGGTTGTTTAGTTCACTGCACATCAAACTCATATTTTTAAGGCCAAATTACCTATTACTCCCCTAAATTATGTTGGCTCAATCACTTTAGTCCTTGAATTATAATTCGTTTCAACTCAGTCCTTGAACTATGCAACGTTAATCACTTTACCCATTTGACCATATCAATGTTAGTTGATCTTAGGAAAAATATCTATTATGGTCCTAACTTTTTTCCAATCTATACTTAAAACACTCTAAACCTGTTAGATCTATAAAAAATACTTTTATCCCCAACAACCTTTTTTCTTGCCTACCACCCTACTACTTTACTATTCTCGTCGTCACCACTTCCCCTCCATTTTTTTATCTTCTCATGCCTTCAAAACTTCAAATTTATACAAATATAATCCTAAACCGTTAAGTAATTGACAGTGTTAAGCTCACCGGCGCCGAGTTATTGAGTCGAAGGACTAAAGTGCTAGGATTTACATAGTTCAGGGACTGGGTGAGAACAAATTTTAATTCAGGGACTAAAATGAGCGAGTTAACATAGTTCAGGGGAGTAATGGGTAATTTGCCTATTTTTAATGTTCATATTTTTTAAAAATTCTTTCTTTTATTGACCTATTTTTTGTTTGGATATACTTTTAGATTTTTTGCATATCAACTCTGTATGTTTTCATTTTTATTATTCAAGTCTCTCTTTCTATTATTTCTTTATGATTAATTTACTTATGGCTTATAATGTTAAGAATTTTTGCAATTTTCCGATGTTTAAATTCCTTCAAATTATTTACCTTTTTAAAGTTTACTTTTATATTTTTTATACATCAGCTCAATATATATTCATTTTTATGATTAAAGCCTATTTTATCATGTATGTGTCAGTGCTTTGAATAGAAGAATATCATTGTATTTGATAACGTGAAAATAGTTAGGCCCATATATAATTTGGCTACCTAGATAACCTAAATAAACGCGTACATGTTATATTGATCAATGCAACGAGCCCAAGACAATTGAGTTACTTCCGGCAAACACTGTCATGTTATTTTCAATCACTTGTAAACTTTTCAATGAATTTATTATAATATTTTGTCAACAATTATCAAATCGAGAATCCGAAATAGCGTTTAACGAGCCCATCAAGCCGAGCTCGAGCCGATTTTGAGGCTCGAATCGCGAGCCTTAACGAGCTCACTAGGTAGTGATGTCGATCTAACTAGGTAGTCATGTCGATCTAACAGGATAGTGATGTCGATCTAACAAGATAGTCACGTGGATCTGACAACGTAGTGATGTCGATCTAACTAGGTAGTCATGTTGATCTAACAAGATAGTGATGTTGATCTAAACAATTCATCATACTGATCACCATTTTATGCTGATCAATCAATTTGTTATATCGATCTAATAAGGTAGTCATGTGGATGTGACGATGATGATCTAAACTACTTATCATGCTGATCTATCAAGTAGTTATGTCGATCTAACGATGTAGTCATGTGGATCTGACGATGATGATCTAAACAACTTATCATGTTGATTTATTGTCAATGCTATGTCGATCTAACAAGGTAGTCATGTGGATTTGACAATGTAGTGACGTCGATCTAAAAAACTCATCATGCTGATCACCATTTTGCTAATCAATCAAGTAGGTATGTCGATCTAATAAGGTTATCATGCTGATCTATTATGAATGTTGTTCTATTCACACAACAATGTCGATCACTATACAGATGGATATTCATTCTAGCGATGTCAATCAAAATAACATATCATGCCGATCTATCAAGATAACGTCGACCATCGAGCTTGTCTCGAGCTGAGCTCTGAAACAATAAGGTGAAACGAAAAGAAAAGGGGCAGTAAAAAATAAATATCCGACCTGCCGGATTCGAACCAGCGACCTAAGGATGACTTCGGTTGTCCCACTACAGTCCTCCGCTCTACCAACTGAGCTAAGGTCGGCTTGTTGAATCAAAATAGTTTGATATTTATATATTGTATATCGAGTGAGAGTTTTGTCACTTTTGTCCCTTTCGACCGTTTCGACCTTTCCTTTTTGATCTTGATTCTTTTCTTTAAGCTTTTTGGCTGAATGGCAGATGCTGCTACTGTTCATAGACACAATCCAAACCGCTTCTCTTCACCTGTCCTTTTCCAGGCCCCACCATTCCAATGGCGTCCGTCGCCCTGCTTCGATCCTCAATAATATCAAGCCAGCGCCCGGCCGCCGTTGATGCCCCCCGCCTCCGCCGTTACGATCCGCTGCTAACAGGCATGACATTCCCTCGGAACCACACCCTCAGTATCCTTCAATCCAAGCGTTACCATCCTCCCACCCTCCAAATTTCATACTCAGGAGGCAATGGGAGCGATGGAATTGGCAGCGGCGGCGGCGGAGACGGTGGCGGCGATGAAGCCGATGATGGGTCGTCGTCTACGAACCATATCGGTTTCGGTCTTCTCGGTCTCTTGTTGAGCGGATGGAGGGATAGAGTGGCAGCCGATCCCCAATTCCCATTCAAAGTTCTAATGGAGGAAATCGTTGGGGTGACTGCGTCTATCTTAGGCGACATGGCGTCCCGCCCTAATTTCGGCCTGAACGAGCTCGATTTCGTCTTCTCCACTCTCGTCGTCGGCTCCATCTTAAATTTCGTCCTCATGTACCTGCTCGCGCCGACCGCTTCCGTCTCCTCCCAAAATCTCCCCTTCCTCTTTGCCGGTTGCCCTAAAAGCCACATGTTCGAACCGGGTCCGTACAGTCTGGCGAACCGGGTCGGGACACTGGTCTACAAAGGCACCGTTTTCGGTGCCGTCGGTCTTGGGGCAGGACTGGTGGGGACGGCTATCTCCAATTCGCTTATCATGATAAGGAAGAGAATGGACCCGAATTTCGAGACACCGAACAAGGCGCCGCCGACGATGTTGAACGCGATGACGTGGGCGATTCAGATGGGAGTGAGCAGCAATTTGAGGTACCAGATGCTGAACGGGATCGAGTTCTTATTGGAAAAAGCGGTTCCGGCGGTTGCTTTCAAGACGTCTGTGGTGGCGCTCCGGTGTGGCAACAACGTTCTGGGTGGTATGTCTTTCGTGACGCTGGCGAGGCTGACGGGGTCGCAGAGCGTCGTGTAAAAGGAGGCGAGACGACGGCCGAGTAAAGAGGATTTGATTCATCAGATCAGATCGCTCTGAGTCAGGGCAATGATTGTCGTGCTTATTTTAAGAGCTCAAGTGCAGGAGGACCGACTTTGTCAATCTAGAAGAAAGGGGGGGGGGGTGGGGGACTTGAATTTTATGAGAGGAAATATTAAATTAATATTTTTAGCAGTTCAAGCCTTTTCCTCCTACAAACATGTTGAGTATTTGTTTTGTTTCGTATTTTTTTTTTTTTTCACACCCATTTTAATTTTAACATTGGTAGTGATGCTTACTTGTACCTTAAGGCTTCAAGGATTATCTTTGGAAACTTGCATCAGTAATGTAAGCTGGCTACTCAAAGCTCAATAAGTATTGTGCTCCTAATTATCAAGGAGTAGAAGGCGAAGCAATTCGCACACTGCACAACATAAGTGCGTTCATCATTACCTTCACTGTTCTCCAGTTGTACCCTATGAATGACTCTAGTATACACTGTAATCTGCTATGACTGCTGAGGTTCTGGACCTCAAATCTTTCCATCCTCCTTTCAATATCACAAAAAAAGAAAATAAAAGGAAAATAAAACAACATCATCTAACTGCCTCTGGAGCAGAATTGCAATAAGGTGTGTGCAAGCAAACTAACTTGGTGCAAGTCAAACATAGGGTGGCAAAACCTGCTCCAAAAGCGACTCCCAAACTGCTTTTCCTTGTATCTAACTTCACTGCTCTTTGAAATATTCTCAGGAAACATGGCAGCAGTACCCCACAAGCCAAAACCATCACATGATCCAAGCCACTGTAATCAATTCCGGCCAGTATAGCTCCAATGGCAGATATCGGTCCCATAAACCCGATGACTGCTGCTGCAACAAGGGCCCCATGCCAACTTTCGGTTGCTCCATAGACGCAGCTAGCAACCGCTGCACCACGAGGTAGCCCATGGAGGGCAACAGGGAGGACAATGTGGCGACCAAGTCCATAAGCTTTTGGTGCCGCAACTCCTAGAGCAAGCCCCTCAGCTAGCGCATGAAAGGCAACTGCTCCACATGCTAGAAATGACTGAAGTGTGAGCACACTCACAGGGAACCCAGTTGCTAAAGGTAAGTTACTTAATGATCTTCTTTTGCGCCCAACAAGCTTCAAAATACTTGAGCTCGAAGTATGTGAAAATGCAGCTCCTAGTGCAAGCAGGCAACAAAGGAGGCTTACGCCTATCTTTGAAGAAAACAGAAGTTGCAAGGGTCGCCAAGCACCAAGGATAAAAGCAATGCCAGAAGCTGCACCCATTAGCAGAGCATGCTGAAGACGCATAGCCAGAGCAAAAGCAACAAGCGCTGTAGAAGGTAACTAGCTAACCACGGGTGATAGGATAGAGCAAGCCCTAGAAATCGGCAGGGTATGAATTTGTCTCCTTCGGTATATATAGACTGTCCTGGCTCGTTAGGTCTCAATAATCCAAAGGATACAACACTTAAGGTCGAGTCGGCCCGGAGCCTTGATTCCCCAAAACGAAGAGGCTAGCTCTCTATAAGCAATAGAGTGATTCTCCGGTAGGCAATCCAGAAACAAGGGAGACAAGCAAGCCCTATAAGAAACATATAGGAATTGAAAGGAAGCCACCAGTAGTTAAAAAGTTTTCTCAAGCACCGTGTTTTGGTTAAAAGCCTTAATATGATATGCAGAACAAAGATGAATTGCTTAACACATAGTACATCACTAGATTCTGTATTTACGAATGTGTCCATTTAGTGACAACCGTACTAGGACCAGCCCGGAAAACTCCCACTTGGATCCACATATGATGGGAAATTAATAAGAGAATATGCCCCACCCTTCTAGACCAGAAAAGATACACTTTTGGAGGATGTTAGGCGTAAAATGCAGCATCTAAGCAGACAGATAGTACTCTGTAATTTAGTGCAGAAGGAGGTATATGTAATGTTAGCCCGGATTTGTCTCTCGATTAAGTTCAGTCAGACTTAAAACTTACTAATTTCATCCTTCACTCCTCAATCACTCATGGTTATAGCTGCATTATGCTTCTTCCTATTATATAATTGGATGTCAATTATCCCAAAAGAAAAACAGAGGAATTAAAGGTTCTCTGGGAGGAAATTTAAGAAATGAGATCCAGAACAACATACCAAGCCGATCTAACAACAGTTCTAAAGAAAAACAGAAACTTTCCAAAATAATAAAGCAACAACTGCTCAACAGTTACTCTAAACATCATAAGTTTGATCAGAAACTCACTTATAATCATGACTGAAATTCTGGAACAGTACACTAAGAGCTTCCATAAAAGCTACAGATAGAGTAGCTGCTGATGCCACATGAGATGGTGAGGCTTCCTGTAACCAGTTAACCCAGTAAGTATTACATCCCATGTTTGGAACTAAGAAAAAATTACTTGCTTTCTGCCTTTATTCCTATTTAGAATGTATGGAGTATGTGAAAACCATAAAAAGACTCATCAAGTAGCTCCTTTAGCATTTGAGACAAAAGTTTGAGTAAATACAACAAATAGAGAAAAGCTTAAACTCAGTGGAAACATTGGACCTATAACTCTATCAGGTTCAAACAATTGGAGTTCCGATTTTGTACATTACCTTGAATGCATCAGGAAGAACCTCAGCAACAACCATCCAGATCATGCATCCAGCGGCAAAACCAGTGCAGAAAGGTAAGACTTTAGAAAATGCATCTGCACAAATAAATGATGGAACTGCTACAATGGGCTGCAACAAACATTCATATATTATAAAGATGTTAATCAACCAAACCTTGGAGTTTAATATCCATTAGATACAATGAAACTAACTCATTTCAGAAACAATATTGCCTTCAGCATTAGACTCAAACTTGGTCCTTTAAATATTATGATGCCCATTACTTGTGGGCAAGCAATTAATTACTTCATCACAAATCCGAAAAAGATACTCCCTCCGTCCCACATTATTTGTTGCATTTACATTTCAGCATTTAATCTATATTTCTAGTCTCTCTCTCTCTCTATACACACACATATCATCATCATCATCATCATCATCATCATCATCAACACCTTAATCCCAACTACCTTGGGGTCGGTGGCATGAAATTTATAGTGGCACTTAATTGTCAAAAAATAGACACTATAAATTCATGCAGAAACAAAGTGGCAAAATTTTACGCCGGATGCCCTTCCTCTCTCTCTCTATATATATATATATATTCAAAAAATTCTTCATATTAATAGTTTGAGTCAACACAAATTTGAAAGTCAAATATACCACACAATTTTGGAATAAAGGGAGTATAAGACCGAAGAAATACACTAAAAAGAGGTAACCTATAACCAAACCAAGTAAGCCACCTGATGGGGATATTTGAGTTCAATGAATCTTTATGGCCCATAGATTATCACCTGAGGTAAAGACGTAATTACACTCCATAGCATTGCATTCTGCGGAGAAACACCTCTTGAAGCAAGTACCATACTAACAGCCAATCCTTCAGGGATATTATGAACAGCTATAGCCAATGTCACCAAGAGACCTTGGCTAAAACCTTTAGGACCCGCAAAAGAAACTCCTACTCCAGAGCCCTCTCCGAATGAATGAAGAGTCATAATTCCAATTACAAGGACAGCTTTAGTAGCATCTGCACCTTTTATATCTAACATACTCACTTCTCCATACTGTTCAAGAAACTGAAACCAGAAACATCACATTATGTGAGATGCCAAGCCCATATAAACATTTCACAGCACATATTCCCACAATGCATAGCATTTTTACTGTGGGGCTGGAAGATCTTTAATATTCAAGTGAAGAAAGAAGATTCTGATCATCCATATTCAGAAATTTTCTGCTCGTCTAATGTAATACTTCAGAAACGGATTAAAAACAACACGAAACTACAAGGTGTTTCGTGTATGTGTAACCCTGAAACCTGTGCACTCAGATTCTAAAAGGCCACTTGACATGAAAATGACAGCAATCCACTTAGTTAGTCAGACAAACAGGAAAAAAATGATTAATACAAAAAAAAACAAAGAATCTATACAACCATATAATATGAAAAGCAATTGAAGTTGGTAAGCAGAACAAGATGGCAGTTGTTTACCTTCTTACATAGCAAAATGAAAATTCCACCAGATAAAATTCCAAAAACAACCCAATTTCCAGCTCCATGTTCCTGCCCTTCCTGTATGAGGTCAAAGCTAGCAGCTAACATCACGCCAGCAGCCATTCCACTGCATATCCCAGCCCACTGAGGATCAAGCTCCAAGAAGAAGAAGGGGACAGCACCTAAACCAGTAGCAGCAGCCATTGCCAAGGTAAAGAGTGCAACTGTGGACACAGACACTCGGGTATGAATCTTTTGACCCTTTCCATCATTTGTATCACTGAAATCCATCACTTTCTCTGTGCCAGTGCCATCAATAAAATTGCTTCTTCCTATATTTTTATTTGGTGGTCGTATCCTTTGAAAAGTTTCATTTTCGCCTTCTGCAGTTGTGCATATTAATGAGAGTGACACGAATAAGACAAGCAACAGCCATTTAAAATAGAACCTCATTGCTTCTGCTGGAATCGGGCAGAGATATGGCTCCTCAGTTAATAACCCTCAGCACACTTTACAAGAAAATAAAAGCAATCGGATGCAAGAAAGCCCCAGGAAAGTTATACTTGGGATCTGCAAAGAATACTCAAAGAAAAGAACCGATCAACACTTGCAGCAGTAAGAAATTATGAACAAAACTTAATAGGCTAAGCTCCTAGTTAAGATAACGGAATCAGCGCATCAACTAGTAGAGACAATAAATAGAATTCTCAAATGTAATCTATCATGAACAATGCTCGTCTTTAAAGTCAATGCGGATTCAACAAACTCACAAGCACACAGCCAGCACAAATAGTTCTCGAAAACCTTGGAAACGGAGTCAGTATGAGAAACTGTAATCAAATAGAAGGTAGAACCCAAAATCGCCATCAGATGACACATGATGACGAAGATCGTTTTTTTTTTCTTCCAAAAAACGACGGAATTAAATCCCCAACGCAAAATCCCAGAAACCAGATAAATAAAAGCCGGAAATCACCTCGGAGAAAGACGATGCGAAGCCGCTTCGGGATGATGACGATCCTGAAACAGCTCCGACCACATACATTCAGGACTGGAGCAGGTCAAGATTACCTCTTCTGACCCGTTCGATTATTGAAAAACAGTCAGAGATTAAGATAAGGGGAAGTGAATGAGGAAAGGGAGAGAATCTAGGCAGAGTATAAACCCTACGCTTCTAAAATTTGTTGTTTCATTCGCACGAAGAAAATGGGAATTTAGCTGTCAAACTGTCAAAGAAGCGCATAGAGATTTGTCGCACCCTTTTTCACCGCCCGTGCAAGTCAATCAACGGAGACTCCAACTACAAAACCAGAACCCAATCCGCGGCTACAATACTTTAGTCTTTCGTAACAAATGTAACACTCTCTACTTCTATAAAACCACGTTGTACATATAAATATAAATAAGGTTTTTATTTACAAATTTATCATTACTATATATGATCAGCATCAGCATTACAACGATCAGTAATATTGATCAATAACATAAATTTAATTGAACAACATCGATGAATTAATGTTGATCTACGTGATTGATCAACATTCTCATTACACCCGATTGGTTTTGTTGTCGTGCTTAATCAAGATTTTAAATGTTGATCAACAACATGACTTCTCCGAACAATATCGCCAAAATAAATGTTGATCCGCATGGTTGATAAACATTCTCTTACATCCGATCAAAGAATGTTGCGTGTTTGATCAAAGAACATGAGTTCTCTTCAACAACATAACGAGAATAAATGTTGATTTGCATGGTTGATCAACATCCCTTATTCCTTATCGGAAACTTTGTCGTGTTTGATTAGCAACATGACCTCTTTTGAACAACATTTCAATAATAAATGTTAATCCGCACATGTTTGATCAACATTTCCGTACACGTGATCGACAATATTACCGTATTTGATCATTTTAAATGCCGATCAATAACATGACTTGTCTTGAACAATATTGCGGAAAAAATGTTGATATGCATGGTTGATCAACATCTCCTTACACTGATCGGCAACGTTGCCGTGCTTGATCAACATTTTAAATATTGATTAACAACATGACTTATCTTGAACAATATAGCCGATAAATGTTGATGTACATGTTTTGAACATCACGACTCCATATTTTGATCGTGATCAACATATTGTACATTGTGATTCATTTCATGAAGTTTGATCATCATTTTATCTAGAAATCGAACTTACGATGTGATGTCATTGGAACCATGGTGGTGGTGGTTATGGCGTTCGGAAACGTGAATGCATTTGTTTCTTGGCGGAACCAAATATTGTTGATGAAGACAATAAGTGTGGTTGAGGTGATGATTTGGAAGAGAGTATAAGGTCATGAAGCATGATAGTGGTGGTATAGATGCGCATTGTGTGTGTTTTATCAATCGAATCAAATATTGTTAACTAAACAAGAAGCGTGGCTATGGTGAAGATCCAGAAGGGTAAGGTTAACACAAAACATCAGGTTGTCTTGATATGTGAGGTTAAAGAAATTGGAGATGAAGATGAAGACTAGACTGGTGGTGGAAGGCCGATGGCATCGGTTGTAAATAACTTGATATGTTATACATATAGATCGTGCATATGCACAATCTATTGTCACTCTTTACAAAAACATCAATGAGAATCTATCAAATATTTCTTTTATTATGTTTTATAAATCATTGAATTTATTTCAATAAAAATATTTTTTTCTAAAAGTTGATGGAAACAAACACATCCTTTTACATTCCAAATTACCATTACTTCCAATTTAGTAATATAACCCAAAAATACTACTCACTTTACATCAAATTATTTTGAGTATTTGAGTGGGCATGAAGATTAAATAGTATTGAAGATTTGAAAGTAACAAAGTAAAATTATCATATAAAACAAAAATATCTTTTTGAGTGGAGAAGGGAAGTTGATAGTTAAAAGTAAAAGTGATGTGAAAAAGTTTCATTAAAAGGAAATAATCAAATCTTTTTGAGACAACAAAAAAGAAATACGATTGAATATTTTTGGATAAATGGAGTAGTAGTTAATATGGATTTCTCTATTTTGAAATAAAAACTTTCAATTCAATTTTTATTTATACATTTTTTTATTATTTGATGTTCATCCTTATAGTTTCTATATCGAATTATATTATATTATATTATCTCATCTACATTTATACAAACCTGTTTTTTTATACATATATTAACAAATATGTATGAATAGTTATTTTAGTTTTTGTTAGTGTGTGATTGGATGTAGTTAGTGTGTGATTGGATGTAGGGTGAGGTGTCTAAAATCATGTTTTTAGTGGCCAATATCTTCTGTTAAAATTCAACTTGTTTTCTATCTATAGTTCTTTCTTCAAACTTTCACTTTGTTATTTTTCTTTTCTTTTCTTTTTTATTTTTGCTTTTGTTTATTAATGGAATAACTCCTTGTTACATCTTATTTTTATTTCTTTATATTTTGGCCCAAATGTTTTATTTTCTTTTGACATTTCAACATTTTATTATTTCTTACTTTCTTTTATTTTCTCTCTTCCGTCTGTCAAAAAAATAGCTCACTTCATTTTTATATATTATTTTCATTTATTTTGTGCATAGGCCATAAATGTTCCCAATATTATGAATTGAATATTTCAACATTTTTCTTTTCTTGTATTTTTTTCTTTTAATTGTTAAGGGATGACTCTCATAGATCTCTATCTTACTCCTATTATATAATCATACAATTTGAATTTTGACTATAACATGATGTATATTACTACGGTTTCTTTGTTTAGATGTGATGTTAATCATGTGATAAATTTAAACTTATTTTGTTCATGTTAAGGGATTAGCTCCATCATATTTATTTATTTATTTTTAAATTATTTTACATATTGATCTCTAAAATTTTGTATCATGATTTATTACCTTAATCCTCTCATCCGCCTGATAAATCAAAGGGAAACTTTTTTTTCAACCCTAGCACAGTGCCGCACATGCCAAGCTTGTGGTCTCTCCGTCTCCAAGCAACCTACTTGTGGGCTTCCGAATTGGCGTCACTCGTCCTTCCCATCTCACACTTCCAATCGCTTTCATCACTTCCCACTTGTGGAGATGGACTCCATCCATGCTCGATTGTCGCAACTCGCTCTTTCACGCGAGGAAGAGGAAGTTGCAGTGGCCCTTCCTAGGGCAATTGTTCGCCGGTTGGCTGGTGTCATCGCCGGATGGGTCTTGTGGGCAAGACCAGTTCGTCTCGACACCTTGACCGTCGCATTCCGCAAAGCGTGGTCAGGAATAAAACACTCCGTGAAGGCGGTAGCCTCACAATCCCAATCAAACATAAACATATTTTTGTTTGATATTGACTCCGTGGAACAGGCTCAACGAATCCTGGATCAAGGCCCTTGGTCGTTTAATGGTCGACTTGTGGCGATGGCTTTGCTAAAGAAAGTTGCATCCCTTCATCTCTTGATCTTAACTCATTGGATTTCTGGGTGCATGTTGTGGATGTGCCGTTTGAATGGTTCACGAAAACTATGGCACGATGCTTAGGACAACTAATTGGTTCTGTAAAGGCTGTGGATGTGAATGACCCATCACTACGGGTCAGGGTTTCTGTGGATGTTATAAAACCTCTTCGGCATTTGATCAAAGTTGATGTGGAAAGGTACTACTCGTTCCTTTTTCCTTCAATATGAACATCCAATTGATTTCTGCTATCGCTGCGGCCGCTGTACCCATGTTGAGAAGGAGTGTTTGGAGCATGTTCAATAGCTGATGTTTAAATATAGGGCGAGAGGTAAAGGCACAGGTGTGTGGGATGAAAGTATTTTTGTACCTGTGCCAAAAACCTCTGAGATGTGAAAGCCAACATTCACCACCCATGACCTCATAATACAATACTAGTTATAATTAATTTCATTTTTAACTGTGAAAACCAACAAAACTTACTAGCTAGAAGCTCAGAATTATAATTTCAAGGTCAATATAGGATGAAAGGTGAAGGCAAAGGTGTGGATGATGGTACTAGTTGGTAATATTTAGAGGCCAAATTTTAGCAGCAACGGATTGTGGAGCATCTAACGTGCAATGCTTATGTAATAGCCCATTATCAACTTAGGTGAGTCCAGTCCATTTTCTAATAGTCATAATACCTATAATACCTGACTTCGTCACGGGTTTAATTTTTCAATACAAAATCAACCGTGTTAATATAAACTAAAAACATTATGTATAATGTTACTTCGTTTATTATCCAAAAAATTCAAATGTAAAGTACAACAATTGATGAAAGTACATATGAAATAGTAATAAACTTCATCTCTTTAAAAAATTTGTGTTTTATTGCATATTAAATCTGAACCTTTAAATGTTTTTGTGATACTTCCATAGTTCAATTTACCTATTGATTACGCCATTAAGACAGACTGTATAAACCGAGGACCGATAATACCTGCACCGCAATGGATCACAAAAACACTATCATGTAATAAAGTTTGCAACCGAAGGAACAAAAAAACTGAAACAATTTATTGGTTTCATCGGTTTTAGGTATCCTATAAATTTTGTGGAAAAAAAGGCAGCTAGAAAGTTTAGTGTCAACATATAAAATCAAAGCAATACTCGAGTTGAGGCCATATCTACTGCACTTTATGTAATGGTCCTTAACTGAAAAGAGTTGTCTTTTAATTGTAGGATTTATAACTAATGAGGTAAGATGAAAACAACTTTACATATGCAAACACATCTAATGACTCAAAAAAACAAGGAACGGCTTTTACAAAACACAAAACCAGAACATAAGAAGAAGAAGAAGATTTGTTCGAGAAAAGTAAACATGACATGCAACTCCCTCTACCTGTTATTACTCTACGGTGTTTACTGTACCATTAACTACTTAAATCTATCAACAATAATCAATGAATAGAGGAAAGGAAAAAGAACTGCGAAATGACAAAGACCTTTAACTCACATAATAGTACATCTTGAATAGAGCATCCACTTCTCCATTTGAACCTTGATTTGTCTCCTCTTCAAATTATACATGTGAGCCATACTTAACTAGAGAAATGACGTTCTTGACCATCAAATCAACCGCTTTAGCAAGACCATAATCCATAACTCCGATAGCCTTTACACAAACTTCAACTTGTAACTATGATTTTCTCACATCTTTATAAAATTACAAAGATCATAGAACTTTATTCCACATTCAAGATTTAATTTGAGAAGGGTATTAAACAAGTTCACTGAAAATTCTTTATAAATAGCATAACAAAGAACCTAAATGGCACTTGTGATATTATTGAAAGGAGAAGTTAACCACCAAAGACTCATTTATGTTACCTCTAAAACCGGACAAAGCTCAATCTCACCGGCTCCACCAATCGATATCTTCATATGTTTCGAGCAAAAGGCATCGAACACAAGAAAACCAAACATTTTGTGATGTCTGTCTCGCAGGAAATGCCTGTGGATGGTACCTTTTAGCCTCAATAAGACATGCAGTCTAGATCAGAAAAATAAAAGTAAACAAAAGGAATTTAAATACACTGACAGAAGTTGGTATTAACATGAACATACTAGGTAATAGTTTCCAGAGACAGATTGATTTAATTCTAGATTTCATTCTTTTATGTAATCTCTAATCTGCAAAAAAAAAAGAAACAATTTTCGGTGCATATAATGCTGAAGATATTCAAAGTATGACCACTAAACCAGAAATTTGCTTTCTCAATTTTTACACACATATTATCCAGGGAGAAGATAGTTGCAAAGGACTTACCACATGATATAGCAATTTAGATGAGCACCCAGGCAAATTTACTTGAAAAAGTTCACAATTTTCTGCTACTGGTTGCAGCATATGCAATATTAGAGAAGGAATCCGCTAAGTGGATTTTTGGAAATCAAAAGAACCAAATAGATGGTTTAGCACCACACAATTCTTGAATTTGATTAGAAAGAGAGGAGAGAGAAATTTGAGAGTCAGTGATTAACCATTCAGCAACAATTACAACTGTGATGAAGGGGAAGCAATGAATCGTCAGCTGAAGAAATTAAAAGCGAAAAAAGAAGTTAGCCAAAGAACCAAAACACATAAATTGCAATATTAAGACTGGTTATTACAACATGATTTTGATTGGCTTCGAGATACATCAGCCATTCCAAGAAAAAGAAACAGATTTGGCAATAAAAAGAGTAAGATGAAAAACATAGTATGCTTACTGCTTCATAAAGATAAGTACAGATAAACTGACAACAATAGTAGAAAATACTAACTTCAACTACAAAACTCACCGTAATATGCACATAAATTAGTCAATAGAAAAGTAAACCATACTTGATTTCACATACACCAAAAAGGAAGAATGATAATCGGAAAAAGTTTCGACTCACCCATGAGCAACAGCTACCAAGAAGAGCGGTGGAATCCTCGACTTCGTAATAGCAAGAAAAACTGAAGACCTCTCACCTAAGCGGGTTAAAGAGCGATGAAGCAGAATTCAGTGAAAGCATAATAGAAAAAGACATTGAGAATAATAATCGAGGTAGAGCGGTGAGGTAGGAAATGGATAAAGAAGGGGATGGATCATATAATTACATCAAAACCACACCTCTTTCCCGCTGGATGAGTACTTTATGGACACACATAATGCAGGTCAAATCTCTGCATTAACAACTAATCGCTAACATGGGTAAAAGCAAGCATTGGCAAGAAATTTAATCCATCCGATTAACAGTTAAATCACTAAGAGCTCTCACCGGAGAAGATGACAGAGCGGCTCCAACTCTTTGCCCGAGAATACCCAACATCTTGGTGCAAGTCCGAGAAGCTGCAACCGAGAGTCGAGAGTCGATTGAACAAATCCGAGAGAGAAGGTATAAGGAGAGACGAAGAACAGAGAGAGCACTGTTGTTGGCAGCTTGGGTCGATGAAACTTGAAACGATAGTGAAGGGTAGGAACGACTAACGACAACATGAGCAACTATCCGAGGAGGCGATGGTTGCGGGCTGCGGCTATCCGAGCGAAAGCATGAGCGCGGGGTCTGTGAGGAAGGATAGATTGAAGTAGAGGAGATCGTGGGCGGTGGGTGAAGGTAAGGTTAATTTGAAATTAATTACCAAGGTTAGATAAAAGGAAACGTTAAAAACGGAATATTAGATTAATCTACTATTAATATATAAACAGGAACATATTGAAGGAGGACATGCCACGTGTAAAATATTTTTTAATATTTATTAACAGCACATGATGAATTTAATAAAGAGATAACATCCAAATAGATTGAATCTGCAACAGACTATATCTAAACTTCCTAAAAATTCAAAACAACCCACAAAATCAGGTGTCAAACTCGATCTCAAGCCTACATCCTAGACATTCCACATTATAAATACAGAACTTATTTACAAAGAATTCAATCATACATATTAGTCAACCAAATTCAAAACAACCCGCTAATCATTTTTGCCAAGCATGATGTCTCGCACGCAACACTAGCTGCAGACCACATTAGATCGCTTTCAACAACGGGATTTAAATGACCTCCACCTGCAGATCGAAAACATTCAGGCAAATGTATGGTGCTATTTGCTGATTTCGTACTATATATTTTATCAAATAAATCATATTTATTTTTTATAACACGCTAACACCATGATAGTAAATAATGTTTTATCTAAGTGGAAATATAAATGTTTGAACAATTTTTTACAAAGAGAGAGGAATCATGCATGTTCGCCGCCATCGGCGTTCACCGGAAAACATTTTTTCATGGCGGACAATCGACAAAAATGCATCAACGAGGCGGTTTTGGTGGTTTCTCATGAAAAACCTCAATAAATTGGTAAGAACACGGTTGAAGTTCTATCGGTACGTTTAAGGAGAAGATAGGAAAAATGTTTGATCTAAGTGAAAATATAAATCTTTGAACAATATTTTACAAAGAGAAAGCGGAAATCATGATGGAAAAAATGTTAAGCATGTTTGCCGCCATCGGAGGTTGCTAGAAAATATTTTTCATGGGGACACTCGACGGAAATACATCTACGAGGCGGTTTTGATGGTTTCTCGGGATGAATAATAAGAATTCGAAAAGAATACGGAAGAACTTCTACAGCGAGAGAGAAAGATAGTCACTCAGAGAGATGCGGCTCATAGGGTTAGAAACGTGAGAGTGTTGGACACCAGGTTATTTATATGAGGGTAGATGGGTTTGGGTTGAGTTATAGGTTGGGCTAAATATTTGGGTTTAGTTGTTTAAGGGTTGAGAGTTTGGACAATGCTGGGTGTTAAAACAAAATTGGGCTAGGTAAGCCCAACCCGAAATTTCTGGAATTTTCAGGTTAAAATTTATATTCAAATATTTTTTAATATGTAAAAATAATTTATTTTAGAACTATATTTGTGAGTATTATTAATTGTAATAATTATATATTTTTAAATACGATAAATTACCTTAAATTTATAATAAAGTCTTGTAATAATTATTATAAATAATTAAATTATTATATATATGATTTTACGTAAGTATGATATAAAATATTTTATTCATATATTTTTAAAAATTATTTAAGTAATTTTTTTGAAAATATGTAAGCACTATAATTTCGTAATATTTCATTGCAAGGATAATAGATATTTTGAATGAAACTTTAGTTTCTAGAATGAATGCAAAATCTCAGACATTACTTTATTTTCTCTAGGAATCCCTCCAGAAAAGAGAAATGGAAAGAGAGTATTTTTGTCTGTAGAAGACAAAGATGTCAAGGCCTTAACTCCTTCGAAATGACAAGAAAATATTGGCCTAGAAATAGACATCCAAGATGGGAGTTTCATCCCATTAAAAAAATGAATTCTTTGAATTAATTCTCTTAGAAATAGGATTCATGAGATAGAACATAAAAACAGAAATACCAAATCTCCCGAAGGAATGTATTTCAAGGAAATATGTATTTCTAAACTGGGAATCCTAAAAGTCTGGACTCCAGAAGAATGGGGAGTTCCTCATTCTAGAAAAAGATTCTTGTTCGGAGGATATAGTAACCATGCTTATACTTATTGGGATTCATATCCAAGCATGAGAAGAAGTCTTTAATATCCAGAACTCAGAATTAAGACATTCCTGACAGTTAATCTTTAAAACAGACCAGATAAGATTCCCAAACAGGTTTCATCACTGGTTTGAAAAGAGAGGTTTGATATCGAATGCCTTCCACATGTCAGAGAATCCTATAAAAATTTGTTGAGTTCAACAAACAGAAATCTAGAAAAATGGTAATTACTTTTTTCGAGTTTTATTTCTTGGTCATTTATCGAATCTCATGGATTGTTAGATGACACTATGAAATAAATCGAGAAAAATATTATTATGACCCGTCCTCACCGGCCGTGTCATAACAAGAAGTGATAAAATAAAAGAGAATTAGTGAAACTGAAATTTTTAATTAAAGGAGTGAGTGCTCTATTTGTAAGATAAGAGAGTAAATTGAACTTTTAGAAAGTTCTTTAATTTCCGGAGTGACTAAATTGCAAGAAGATGAAAGTGTTAAGAAGGTTGTAACTTAATCAAAAATGCTAAAGATAGATGAGGTTTTTATGACAAATTACCGAAAGATTGAGGATCAAGCTTAGGTTACTAATTTAAAAGCCCTAAACTACTGATTTTGGAAAACTCCTTGTAATATGCACATAAATTAGTCAATAGAAAAGTAAACCATACTTTATTTCACATACACCAAAAGGAATAATGAAAATCGGAAAAAGTTTCGACTCACTCATGAGCAACAGCTACCAAGAAGAGAGGTGGAATCCTCGACTTCGTAATAGCAAGAAAAATCAAGACCTCTCACCTAAGTGGATGAGAGAGCGGTGAAGCAGAATTCGGTGAAAGCATATAATAGAAAAAAGACATTGAGAATAATAATCGAGAGGTAGAGCAATGAGGTAGGAAATGAATAGAGAAGGGGATGGATCATATAATTACATCAAAACCACATCTCTTTTCCTGGATGAGTAATTTATGGACACACATAATGCATGTCAAATCTCTCGCAGTAACAACTCATCGCTAACATGGGCAAAAGCAAGCATTAGTGAGAAATTTAATCCATCCAATTAACAGTCAAATCACTAAGAGCTCTCACTAGAGCAGATGACAGAGCGGCTCCAACTCATTGCCTGAGAATACAAGACACCTTGGCGCAGGTCTGAGAAACAGCAACCGAGATTCGAGAGTCGATTGAACAAATCCGAAAGAGAAGGTACAAGGAGAGACGAAGAACAGAGAGAGCACCTGTTGTTGGCAGCTTGGGTCGATGAAACTTGAAATGACGGTGAAGGGTAGGAACGGCCAACGACGACATGACTAACTATTTGAGGAGGCGATGGTTGCGGGCCTGCGGCTATCTGAGCGAAAGCATGAGCAGCAGGGGTCTATGAGGAAGGATAGATTGGAGCAGAGGAGATCGTGGGCAATGGGTGAAAGTAAGGTTAATTTGAAATTAATTACCGAGGTTAGATAAAAGGAAACATTAAAAAACGAAATATTAGATTAATTGTAAATAATTGGAGTGATTGTAATATTGATTGTGACTATTGTAATTGCCTACGATTATGGGGTTATTGGAAAAAAAACTGAATATGAGGTGACACTGACGTGGATCCTATGTGGTTTCATGAGAAGTCACCATTCACTTTTTTCTTGATTATTTTTGGAAGGCGTCCCTACTAGTAATATATATTAGATTAGATATATTAGATTAATCGGTGCTTTGTATTTTTATTATTATATTTAAAAAACAAAATTGGCAATACTATTTACAAACTGGTATATACCATATAGTTACAATAATAACAACCTGAATAAATTAGGGTGTGTTAATTCGGTTTAGAAATGAGGGAAAAAAATAGTGTTTGAAAATTGAGGGAAATTTGTGAGAGAGGAAATTGAAAGGAAGAGATAATTTTGAAAATTTTAAAATAAAGTCTTGATATTTTTATGGAAAGAAGGCACCTATATTGTAAATGTAAAAAAAGAAAAACACCATACACATGATTAACTTGGACTTAAGCCATTGATTTTTTAAATCAATCAAATGGAGACAGCCAAGGCAATTGATTAGAATATAAATGAAAAATAACAAGTGAAAATCAATAATTGAGAGGGGAAAAAATAAAGAATATTGTGGGCAGGCAATGGTAGAGAACATGTAGATGGACCTTCTTATTAAGCAGCAGGGTCCATTGGGAAGCAGCAAGCATTTGTGTACCCACCCAAAAAGAATAATGGGAGTTCGGAATGAAATGGGGCATCAGTAATTATTTCACCTCACCCTCCCACAATACACAACACAACCCTAAATAAAAAAAGCTCATCTATTCTCTCTCCGTCCGATCCGTCCATCCAGCCATCCGGGTCCGTCCCAAGCCCAAATCTGAGTTCCGAGATCGATTGTCTCTCTCCGCTCCACCAACAAACAAACCCTAGCTAGCTAGACTCGCTACATACACATCTCCCTTCCTCCTCGAGCCCGCCCCGTTGATTGTTTATCGGGCCAACACCTTTCGCTTCCTTCCTGCCCAGAATTCATTTCCCTCCACTTTTCTACAGGTACACAACTTTCTACTTTTCCCTCTTCTTTTCTTCTCTTCTCTGTTTTTTAAACATTCCTTCCCAACCTCTCCCCTTCCTGACTTAAACAAACCTCACCAGATCTGCTTCTTGCTTCGAATCCTGATTCCTTATGTTCGTTCGTTTTGGTTCATCACGATCTGTTGTTCGCTGCTCTTTCATCAGATCTGATCATCTATGTTGTTTGTTTGGTTTTTGTTCATCGTTTTACCTTGTTATAACTCACCATCACACCTCGCTACGTAGCTTAATCAGGCCTGTCAAAAGTGGAATGGTGTTCTCACTGCGAAGTTGAGTTCCAATTACTTAGATTCCTTCGTTTGCGACAATAATCTAGGAACACGTCTTCTTTTCGTTGACGGACATCGTGAATGTCTGCTTTTACTAGTTCTTACTCCTTTCTTTTGATTACTATGTATGAAGTAGTTTTATACTTGTGTTTGGTAAAATGACACCAGGACACAAAAGAGGCAAGTCCTAATCCAACTTTATGCTATTTGTTGCTACTCCTATATTCAATCCGCAGAAGAAATACAAAATGTGAATTTTCGTCTCCCTTTTATTCTTCCAGAAGTAGGTGGTAGTGCTAGACTAGCTTTTTTGTGCTAGCAGTTCATATGATTGTGTATTGCTACATGTAATTGTTGAATTGGGTACAAGGGGCACGTAATATTTTAAATAGCCAATCAATTGCACACAGATAGGATATCATATTGATTTTCAACTGCATCCTTCTGTTCTCTCTTAGGTGTTTTAGGTTTTCCAAATGAGGGATTATAGATCATCATAATGCCATCCTCCATCCTTTATTTGCCAAGCCTGAACTATATTGTTAACATCTGAAACATGCATCCCTCTTTCTCATTGGCTATATAGATTTAGGCATGTCTTAGAGATTCTGAACATGAATAGAAACTTGTTTGCCGGTAATCCATCATCTTTTCATCTAGACAGGGTAGTGAACATTGAACTTCAAGATGACCGAAAAGGGAGAAATTCATTTTGATTTCGTTACCTGACATTTCAATATATGAAATTGAATAGGAAGCCATGAGCTGCATATGATGTAAGCATTTGCACTCTGGTTCAAACATCCACGGTTGCAGTGTAAACATGCATCCCTCTTTCTCATTGGCTATATAGATTTAGGCATGTCTTAGAGATTCTGAACATGAATAGAAACTTGTTTGCCGGTAATCCATCATCTTTTCATCTAGACAGGGTAGTGAACATTGAACTTCAAGATGACCGAAAAGGGAGAAATTCATTTTGATTTCGTTACCTGACATTTCAATATATGAAATTGAATAGGAAGCCATGAGCTGCATATGATGTAAGCATTTGCACTCTGGTTCAAACATCCACGGTTGCAGTGTAAACATGCATCCCTCTTTCTCATTGGCTATATAGATTTAGGCATGTCTTAGAGATTCTGAACATGAATAGAAACTTGTTTGCCGGTAATCCATCATCTTTTCATCTAGACAGGGTAGTGAACATTGAACTTCAAGATGACCGAAAAGGGAGAAATTCATTTTGATTTCGTTACCTGACATTTCAATATATGAAATTGAATAGGAAGCCATGAGCTGCATATGATGTAAGCATTTGCACTCTGGTTCAAACATCCACGGTTGCAGTGTACTTGCATCAGCTTGGATTTGTTGTCTCCATTATATGTACTTAGTCTTTCGGTACTTGTAATACATATGAGAATAGCATCTGTCGTTTTTCAGTGTAATCGAAAATGACTGATCAGTTCTCTATACGTTACCTTTTCAGTAAAATGGTGTATATTAGGGTCGGCTAACCAGTTATGGACAAGAGCAATGACTTTTAAACCTTGAACATTTGGTGATCCTTTATTATTCTCTTGCACGTCTACTGAACGTATAGCTTGCTTTACCAGAACCTATCTTATATTTGGCTGTACTCTTTTATCAATATCTTGATAAAAATTTAAGACATTTTTCTTTTAGGAGTACTGTTGCTCTTTTGAATTATTATTATTATTATTATTATTATTATTATTCCCCTGCATAATTAGTTTTCTTGTCCGAACAGGGTCCTATCTATCATAAAATCATGGATAGTCCTGATGAAAACAACCATAATGCTCTTGTTGTGGTCACTGAAACACCTCCTACCAAGGGGAGGAGGAAGAAGTCAAAGGTCTGGGAATATTTTACGATAGAAACAGTGAGTCCTGGATGTAGAAGGGCTATTTGTAAGAGATGCAAGCAAAGTTTTGCTTATAGCACAGGCTCCAAGGTGGCTGGGACTAGCCACCTGAAACGTCATGTCGACAAGGGGACTTGTCCAGCACTTGCTCGTGATCCAGAAAGCAATCAATTGTCACCATATACACCCAGAGTACGAAGTGAGCCACATAAGCGTCGTTATAGATCCCCTAACACACACCATACTCTGTTTGATCAGGACCGCTGCCGCCATAAAATTGCAAAGATGATTATCATGCATGACTACCCTCTTCACATGGTTGAGCATCCTGGATTTATGTCTTTTGTTGAGAATCTTCAGCCTCATTTTGATAAGATGAGCTTCAGTGGTGTCCAAGGAGACTGTGTTGCAACATATCTCAGGGAAAAATATGATCTCATGAAGTTTATTGATGGTACTCCTGGACGGTTTTGTCTCACTCTGGATATGTGGACTTCAAGTCAAACTCTTGGATACGTTTTTATAACTGGACACTTCATTGATAGGAGCTGGAAGTTGCAAAGACGTATGTTTAATGTTGTAATGGAGCCGTATCCTGATTCAGACTTTGCCTTGAGTCACGCTGTTGCTGCTTGTCTGTCTGACTGGAATTTGGAAGGGAAGTTATTTTCTGTGACTTCTAATTACTGTCCTAGTGAATCTGGAATGGAAAATCTTAGGCCTTTACTCTGCATTAAGAATCCACATATTCTTAGTGGTCAGCTGGTTACTGGAAATTGTATAGCTCGCACCTTAAGCTGCATGGCAAAAGAAGTGCTTGGAGCTGGACAAGCAATCCTCAAGAGAATACGTGACAGTGTGAAGTATGTGAAGTCATCAGAGTCTCATGAGGAGAAGTTTCTCGAGCTCAAGCAACAGCTTCAAGTCCCTACTGAAAAGAGCCTTCTTCTTGACAATCAAAATCAATGGAACACTACGTACCAGATGCTTGTAGCTGCTTCTGAGCTGAAGGAAGTTTTTTCATGTCTGGACACTTCTGATCCCGACTACAAGCAAGCCCCATCCATGGAAGACTGGAAGATGGTTGAGACTTTATGCTCATTCATGAAGCCTCTATTTGATGCGACCAATGCCATAGTGGCAGCTGCTACTCCTGCTATTACATGCTTCCATGAAGTGTGGAAGATAAGTTCTGACCTGGCCCGTGCTGTCTCTACTGAGGATCCCTTCACCAGCAACCTTGCAAGAGTAATGTTTGAGAAGATTGACAAATACTGGAAAGATTGTAGCCTAGTTTTGGCGACGGTGGTGGTTATGGATCCCCGCTTCAAGATGAAACTGGTAGAGTTCAGTTTTAGTAAAAGTTATGGTGAAGGTGCATCCACGTACATCAAAATTGTTGATGATGGGATTCATGACCTGTTTGTCGAGTATGTTGCACTGCCTCTGCCATTGACACCAACTTATGCAGAAGGAAATTCGGGTAACGATGTAAAGATGGAAGAATCTCAAGGAGGACATATGCTTTCGGACAACGGGATGGCAGATTTTGATATGTACCTTATGGAAACGACTAACCAGCACATGAAATCAGAGCTTGATCAGTATTTAGAGGAGTCGTTATTGCCTCGTGCGCAGGATTTTGATGTGTTAGGCTGGTGGAAAATGAACAAGATGAAATATCCCACACTATCGAAGATGGCTCGTGATATTCTGTCCATGCCAGTGTCCGCTGTGGGTCCGGACTCTGTTTTTGACACAGCAAGTAGAAAGTTGGACTCTTACCGCAGTTCATTGAGACCGGAGACTGTGGAAGCACTGGTGTGTGCCAAGGATTGGCTGCATCATCAGGAATCAAGTGAAGCAGCGAATGCTCTTGTAAAGATGGAACCTTAGTTGGTTGGATTGCATTGGGTAGAAATTTCATGTATGTAGGCCTCCTTCATGTCAGAGTATTTTACTGCATAGTTTGCCATTAGCTTCTTGTTGGACAACTAGGAAAGATTGCTTACATAACTACATATCTTTAGATTCTCCATCAAGAGCTGGGAGAGATCCACTTCTGCTATTAGATCTGACAGCTTCTTGGTGATAGAGCGATGCTGAATGTTGATGCTTCTGAAGATTTCAACGCCACGGTTTTTTCATTGAGTGTGTTCTCGAAAGCCATGCAAAAGTATATTGTCAGACCTTTAATAAAAAGAAGGCTTTAGTTCCACTTGGCTGGGGTTTGAAGTTTGATTACAAGATTGCCTTTTTGTTTGTTAATAGCAAGCTCCTTTGAAGCTCCTTTGAAAGTCTAAGGGGCACAATTTGTTAGTGTAGTTCATCTTTTCTTTTTTACTACCGCCTAGACCTGTCGTATGGTTTTCACTTTTCACACACAGCTAATTTGACCTATTCTAGTTTTATTGTTGATCAGTATTACTCTTGTATGAGACCTCCTGTATCTTCATTTATAATCTAGCTCTTTGTATGAGTTACATTTACTACACAGGTCTTTATTTGTGTATAAAGTTGGGAAATTTCAAGTTTTGATTATTGAATGAGGTGTGTTGTCCCTCTCAAATCTCAATTGTATGAGCTCTGTTACCAACTTTTTGACCTTCGTTAGGTTGTGGGGGATAATTGATCTGGCCGATGGTAATTTTTATTGCCTTTAGATTATAGATGAGGATACAGTGTACAAGAAACTCTTAAAGTAACCATTGCTTGCAATTCCATAAAATCAAAGACTAACAAATAGAAGTAACTAGTTTGCTTTCCCACCCGCGCTTCATGGCGGGAACAATGAAAAAAAATCATAGGAATGAATGAAAATTCCCAAAATTAGAACATATTTTCGTATATGAGCAAATTAAAAACTCATTAGTAAATGTTGTCATAGGTTTTTCATGTGATAATTGATTTAAAATAAAATATCATAAAAGAAATCATACTATTAATTAGACATTTTGACTTTTATAACACGACCTATTTCAGGATAAGTATTGAAATTTTCAAGTTTCGCCACATCGGAGACAGACTTTTCACATTTATTTAGGTGCCTAGGGTAGTGAAATTAAAAAAAAAAGATTAAAATGTTAAGTATTTAAGGTTTATATGTGAATATTATAAAGGAAAATGACTCTGTGCAATTAAAAAATGGAAACGTCGGGTATGTTTGCAAAATTTTAACAAAATATAGTAGGGTTCTTGAAAATTTGTACACATAAATATTGAGGAGAGTTTTTAAACGTTTATAGAAGTAAAATAACTATTCATTATATTCAGCTAAAAATATCTTATGTACAATGTACAAAAACATGGGAAATCATGTTTTTTGTGTAAAAATTAAAGATTGAGGGACCAATGTGTAAAAATTATAAAAATAAATGGATAGATGTAAGTTATTGTATAACTAAAAGCAAAACACAAACATGATAAAACATATTTTTTTGTAAAAATATTAAAGATTGAGGGACGAATGTGCAAACATCATTAAAATAAAAGTACATGTAAGTTATTCTACAACTAAAAGTAAAAAAACAAACATGGGAAAACATGTTTTTTTATATGAAAATTAAAGAGTGATGGACCAATGTGAAAAAATCATAAAAATAAAAGGACACATGTAAGTTATTCTATAACTAAAAGCAAAAACAGAAACATGAGAAAGCGTGTTTTTTATGTAAAAATTAAAGATTGAGGGGACCAATGTGCAAATATTATAAAAGTTAAAGGGGTCCATGTAAGTTATTCTACAACTAAAAGTAAAAATACAAACATAGGAATACATTTTTTTGTGAAAATTAAAGATTGAGGGACCATTTGCACCAATCAAAAAAATATAGAGGGAAAAGGTCTCATTTTGCCATCAACGTTTAGCAAAAGGACCCTTTTTGCAATTATTTTAAAAACTGGTTCATGTTTGCAATTTTCTTTAGTTTCTCGGTCATAGATTGCCACTAAAATTGTTTTTTGGACCAATTTTACCATTACTTTGATTAACAGTGAGAATATTCATGGAATATTCCGTCACGGACGATTACGTGTACTGTGTGTGCAAACGTGGCGTACAAGTGGAGGCAATGACATGGAAGAGCCGGCCTCCTGGATGGATCTGTCTCTGCGACGGAGAGAGGAGGGTCGCACCGCTGGGAGGTGACGGAGGTGTGAGGCTGCTTGCGACAGTTCACGATAACAATTGCATAAATCCAACCACTTCTACTCGCCCATTGACCGAATGTGCTACTGCCCCAATCCCAAATTCCTAAATCAAGGCTTCTTGTAACTCGATTAGCTTCAAAATCATTCGCTAGAGGCTAGTAACGAGAAGCTTGTTTCAATGGCCGAAGATTGTTCCCAGTGGACTTGCAGCGTCTGCGGTAGCGTAGGGATGCAAGAATCAGACGACTTCTACTACTGCCTTTTCTGCAATTCTCAGGCTGAAGATGTCATTGAAACAGGTGTCGCAGCTCACGCAAGAAGAGGAACGGGTGAAGGCGGAGAAGGTTGACGACATGATGAGCCCAACGGAGACCAGTGATTTTCTGTCAGCTGCGGAGACAAAGAAGCGTGTTGTGAGCTATTATGAGGAGGTGAGGAGGCGGTATGTGAGGAAGCACCTGCCCCTTCTCCGGCCTCCGCCCCTTCTTGTTCCCCAAATCCCCCTTCGTTAGTTGGAATTATGCAATCTTTTGGCATGTCTCAAGCTTGAGATCTGGTGGATCTGTGTTGGTCTAGGGAGACATGAGTTGTTGGGAGGAGATGGAGGCGGAGATGCGATGGAGGATTCAGAGTTGCGACGGAGGCAGCGAACTGGTTTTGTCGGAGGCCGAGGAAGAATTTGAATATTACAGTTAGGTCCTAAACTTTTGTAAAATATGCAATTGTATCCTAAATTTCAAGATAGAGTGTGCAAGTAGCCTACTAGGTTGCCATACTCAACCCCGTCAGCGCCACATCAGCAAAACGTGGAAACTTTAACGGTTAGTGGCAAATGGGATCCAAAAACATTATCGGAAGTGGTAAAACGAGACCAGTTTTTAAAATAATTGTAAAAGGGTCCTTTTGACAAACGTTAATGCCAAAATGGACATTTTCCCAAATAGAGAGATACATGTAAAGCTATTGTACAACTAAAATTAAAAACAGAAACATGGGAATGCGTGCCTTTTTTGTAAAAATTAAAAATTTAGGGACCAATATGCATAAATCATAAAAATAAAAGGGTACATGTAAGTTAATTTGCAACTAAAAAAACTGAAAACGACAAATTGTGAAAATTAAAGATTGAGGGACCAGTGTGTAAAAACTAAATTTTAGGGGACCAATATGAATAAATCATAAAAATAAAATGGTACATGTAAGTTAATTTGCAACTAAAAAAACTGAAAACGACAAAAAACATTGTTCATAATGCTCGTCAAAGGGTAAAGTGCATGATTAGTACCTTATTATTTTACTTTTGTCATAATCGGGTCATGTTTTAAGAATTTGTCCAAAGTCCATTGTCTTTAGTTTTCGGTGAATTTTTCCGTTTTCTATATACTTTTACGCAAATACCCCTACAACTAAAATTAAATAACACGTTTTATAAAAACATGGTCATTAAACTTTTAGTAAATAAATATACAAGTCATTCAAACTTTTTTTTTTCCTGTCATTATTACTCCCTACCTCACCAACACACCAAGCTCCCTACCCCTCTCAAATCTCTCACCCCAAGCACCATCATAGTCGCCCATCAGACGCACCACTGTCATCGACGTCGCTCTCCAGGACCGCCGCACCCGCCACAAGCCTCCCCAGCCCTCCCACCGCCCATATCGACACAACCCTAGATCCAGTCCTGGTTCACGCTCAACGCCCATAATCAAATGAACTCCAACTCCAAAACCGCCAACCACCCACTCCCAGATCGCCCGCCTCCTTGTCGATGCCAAGTGCTCGCGGCAGAAGCCCAAGTGTATTCGCCGCCTCAGATCCATCACCGCCGAGAATATCACTAAACGTTGCATCGAGTCCGCAGAAGCCGTCGATTTCCTCGCTGAAATCGTTTGCGAGTTCGCTCCGATAGAAAATAAAACTGACGCTAGAGTCATCGAAGAGGCTTTTTTTTGTCACCAGAAGTGGAAGCCATCTCTCATTTGTGACGAGAATCACGAGAACCAGTGGGCTCGAATCTCTTCCCTCCTCATTCGCAAGTCTGCCACCGAAATTGATTCTCCTCCTTGTGGAGTCACTTATGAGAATCATGAAATTGGTTGCGGGGCCGGAGAGGGTGAGGCTAGCAAGGGCGGCGTTTTATGGGCCAGTAGGTAGGGGCAGCGAGGGCGGTACTGTTTAGGGTGGTGGTTGGGAGTGCGTGGGTTGAAGGAATTGTGATAAAATTGATAAGAGTTCATAAAAGTAGGGAGTAGGTTGCAAATAAATTGTGGGTTCCTCATCAATCACTTAACGGAACGGAAAGTTAACCGTGAAATTAACAAAAAGACTTCAATTGCACCGAAATCCATGGATGATCATGAGACATGAGATACTTCAATAGGACAAATTTTTAAAACAGTATTTGATTAAGATAAAAATTAAAGATAAGAAACTAATTATACACTTATCACTCGACAAATGTTATACTGTATAATATAATTCCCGCCTCAGAATCACAAATATTCTGTTGTAATAAAATTAGACGTTATTTGAAAATAGTGCCAACATCTCCTATATGTACAAGAACACTTCACAAAAGAGGGGGGAAAAATATGTACAACTTTCTATAGTAAACCAAAAGATACACTTATCTCCCCGGCTATCAGCAGAACTCGCAATACACATCATATCATCTGCCTGTCACCGTGGTGCAATTGTCGGCATGGCACCACTAAGCAGATCACTTCCTGATACATCTAAGTTTACAGATGAAGCAGAATGATCCTTGCCTGTGTAAGATGAGGATGCTGATGATGAGGTCTTGCCAGAGAAATCGGAGACATGTACAGAAGTAACAGCGTCAGTATCCGGCATAGTTTTGAGGATGTACTCTAGCTCCCTCACAACATCCAGCATTGATGGTCGCTTCTCTGGCTTGTCATGGCAACAACTGAGGGACAAAGTTACAAACCTCTCGATGCATTCAGATGGATACGAACCCATTCTCGTGTCAATCACAGAAAACATCATTCCCGATTGATGAGCCATATTCACCTGAATATAAAGATCCAGGTTAATAACAGAGTTGAGTTATGTGTATACCATATACAAGTGCAGGCTAAACATGGAAATACCTCGCGAACAATGTTTTTTCCATGTGAGATTGGTTGCATGCCTGTAAGTAGCTCCAGGAATACCACACCAAGGCTGTAAACATCACTTTTGTCTGTGAGCTTATGGGTCAAGAAGTACTCTGGATCAAGATAACCCTGCATAGGATGCAATATGAAAACGTTAACGATGCTGATTTGCAGAACTCTATGGATTCACGCAGCACTACTAACGCTGATCTGATGGGAAAGCACTTGGTAAAGTTGAGCAACCACAAACTCACCGGTGTGCCCTTCACTACAGTAGATACATGATTAGGCATGATCCCATCATCATCCAAGACTGGAGCGAGCCGTGATAGTCCAAAATCAGCAACTTTAGCATTAAGTTTAGAGTCCAGCAGAATGTTGCTGGCTTTAATATCCCGGTGGAACACTGGTGGATCTGCTTCTGTGTGTAGATAGAGAAGTCCCTTTGCTGATCCCAAAGCAATGCAGATTCTCATATGAAAGTTTAAGGTGTCTTTAGCTCTACCTGCAAACCAACCTAAAATCAACCTTGGGAAAACCAAGAAGTAGGAACAGGTGGATCAAAATAAGAGCAAACTGAAAGATATATATATATATATATATATATATATATATATATATATATATATATATATATATATATATATATATATATATATATATATATATATATATATATATATATATATATATATATATATATATATAAAGGCGAGAATGGAGTGCTGGCTGGATGTCAGAAATGGGTTAGCTAATTTCTAAAGCTGAGCCAACAATTTCAAGTGCATGTGCGCCCAGGGAAGGATCAAACATTTGCATATATACATGAACATAGAAAGCGAATACAATGATCCATGCCAAACAATGATTATATTCAACATCTTATAGATCTCTTTATTCTCAATATCATTGTTATAGCAAAAGAAAAACACAAATTCTGAAGGGGCAAAAAAATATCTCACCAGAAAGCCAATCCCTCAAGGTCCCATTTGGCATGAATTCATATATCAGCATCTGCAACAGTACAACAGAAGTCAGGAACTTTGTACGAGTTTTGTGCTCCCTCCATCCCTAAATAGCTGATGCATTTTCTTTTCTAGAAAGTGACATGAAAATGCATGTACTAATGAGATTCTAGAAACTAAAATCACAACACCACAAGGCTTTATCATGAGCATACGTTTCCTTTTGAGTAAATTTTTAGGGTTCGTTTAGTTGTAGAGAAGTTTCAAATTTTCATTTCAAAACTTCTTTGTAAATATTTGATCATATACCTAGGTTTGAAGAGATGGAAAACCTTGTTTTCCAATTTTGGAAAACTCTAGTATTAAATTAGGGAACCTTATTTGGAAGGTTTCCATTTTAATACTACAAGGTTTTCCATCTCTTAAAAATTAGGTGTGTGATCAAATATTTACAAATGAATTTTAGAAATGAAAACTGTAAAACTTTTCCATAACTAAACGGACCCTTATCTACCCCATTTACTAAATTATTCTCACTTCAATTCTCTTTGAATCAGTTTTGCACAAACCCCAATAAAGATTACTTTATTTTTGCATCAGTTAAAAATTGTCCATTTAAAAAAAAACCTTTAAAGTCTTCTACTTACCTTAATAATCTCTAGTCAAATATATCAATTAATTAGGGACGAGGGAGTACAACCATTAACTAAATTCTATACATGTGTGATGAATACATTGAAGTGTTGATCAGTGTTTTAGCATATCTACACAAAAGCTAAGCTCTTGATACACAAAAGCTAAGCTCTTGAGCTGATGTATGTTCATGGCTTCATGCATGCATACTTATCTTGGTTCCCATATGAGCATGCATAAAATTGCATGTTGTGTATCATGAAATCCAATTAATCCTGCGCATACCTGCTCCCCTTCTTCATCGCAATATCCAATTAATGAAACCAGATTTCTATGATGTAACCTAGACAGTAGTTTTATTTCAGTTAAAAATTCTTTCTGGCCCTGTAGAGAATCTTCTTCTGCACGCTTTATGGCAACAATGCTTCCATCGGACAAGATGCCTCTATACACCTTCCCGTAGCCTCCTCGACCAACTTGAGTTGAGGTATTAAAATTATCAGTAGCCCCTGCCACTTCTTTAAATGTGAAGTCTTTAACGCCATCAATTTTCATGGATGCTCTTGACGCTGCAATGAAAATCAGAACATTATGCAAGTTACGTTGCCAACAATGTTTTGGGTGATCATTTAGTACTTACAATGAGGAACTTACATAAACGTTTTCTTGAGAGTGCACACTGGTACTGAGTACGTCTTCTTATGATGAAAGAAGATATAATTGCAGATATAACAACTGTACATAGTACCGCCACCGATACAATGGCAGCCAAGATGCGCTTTGGGATAGCCTTCCTTTGAACTTCGATGTCAGCTACAGAAAAAGGAGCAAGATCATTTGTGTATGGAGTTACTAATTACCACGAGTACTTTGTTTCATTCAAACTCTTTTTACTTTCACTAGGTACAACCTTGCTCATTCAAAGTCATAAAGCATGAGAGTAACTGCCATCATGTGCTCTTTTAGAAATCAAAAAATGTGGGCTACCATGTGACTACTGACATTATATGCTTATCTAACATTCGAGCATTCAATAGTGTCATTCGAGTTTCAATAATGGTAAGAGAAGAAAGAAAGAAAGAAAGAATGTAAAGAAAGTTAGACAACTGTGTTTTATGGAATATAAATCATCTTAAGGGGTTTGAGACAGTGCTAGATGAAAAACATACCATTGGCATAAGGTCCCAAGAGTGTAAAGTTCAGCAACTCATATGGACCAAAGAAGTCACTACCAGGAAACCTCCATGAAGTAAATATGCCTCTAATCCGCTGTACCTCACTTTTATTGAACTCATGCGATTGATTACTGATCTTAGGGAAAAGCTTCAAGTACATCCTCAAACGAGGTCCAGCTTCCCAAGTGTATGAGCCTATTACCACTTCATATGGGTCTAGGTTGAGAGCATGAGTGAGGTATGTTTCAAATGGAAGGATGTAAGGAGGGAAAGAGTAGAAGCTAGGGCTTTTGAGCCGGTAGCCAATTCTGAGAGGAGCTGCACAAAAACATGGCTCAGGAGAAGCTGGAACATATTCAAAAAAATCATCGGCAGGACATGCCTGAGCTGGACATGTCATTTGCGCCAAGTTTGCAGCCATGGCATCATTCACAGACTCTGATCCGCAGAACAGGTTAATATTCGGTATATTTGCACTTCTGCAGATAGGATTTCCATCAAGCCTGAGAATAAAGAGGAAAAGTTTTCAGTGTTGCAAGTTATGAGAAACAAAATCGCAATAAAGATGCAACTATGCACATAGTTAATGTAATTTTTGTTCTGATCTCATTTTTGTTTTCCTAAAAGGGACCAAGCGTCCATGGAAGGCAAAATAAAAGAAATTGAAAAAATATTAACAAGGATAAATGAAGAAAACACAAGGATTGGTTGCTTCAGTGAAACCTAGAATGACAGCATGTGACGAGCAAACATAACCAAAATATGTAGGTATCACATAATGAAATGACATACATGATCAGGAAGAGTAGCAACATTGAAATTAACCAACATATAAAAAGGATTTTACTCTCCAGCGAATTTGAAACTAACAAAACTAAGACTGGTCGAACTTTAAAGAAATAAAAAGCCAACCTAACAGCATCACCGAGCCATCGCATTTCTTATGCTATGACATACCTTCTCAAAAGGGCAAACAACAAAAAGCTCAGAACTTCGCTAAATAAAAAAGGTCGTTCATGTCAAATACATGTTGAATCATACCTCAAAGTGACATTTGCTGGAGGGTTTAGATCTCCTGCAATGCTTGAGAGTTTATTGTTCCTGAGATCACTGCATTTGGAATGCCCAGAGATAAAACGAAAAAACGGGGGGAAAGGTATAATTACTGACTGGTTCTCTTCCATCATCAAATGAATGTACTACATGAGAATCTTGCAGATTCTCATTAAAATAAAGAAATCACATTCACGTTTGAAAATTACATCAATAACATACAGCATAAATGTCGCATTGGTACTAAATTTCAAGTTCTTCCAAATGCTGACAGGGACTCCACCTGTTAGAAAATTGTTCTCAAGAGACCTGCAGAAAACTAAAAGTTTAAGCCTAAACTGCTTAAAGCTCAAAGTGTAAGTACACAATAAAGTAAATGATTTGATTCTCACAATTTTTGAAGTGAAGGGAGATCAGAAAAGTTGTCAGGGATAGATCCATTAAGATAGTTATCTGAAAGATCACTGCAATTGGAAAAAATTCAATCATCTAGCAAAAAAGTAGACTTCACATCACGATCTAGGAACAAGTAAAAATTGCCATTATGAACAACTCTGCTGGCAATCAATGTCGACATGCAAAGAGAGTACTAAACCTGAAATACTAACTATGCCACCTTGGATCTGTACTTACATGGTAGACGTATTAGCAGAAAGCTTATTTGATGGTATGGTTCCAGTAAGACTATTCCCGCTAAGATCCCTGCCATAGGAACAAATTGTCATGGTTGTAAACAATGCATGGACCTTGTCACATAGGAGGAAAAGCAGCTGGATAATCACAGCTCCCACTACAGGGGGTGGGGGGGGGGGGGAATTAAAATTTAAGAAATGAAAAGAACATACAAATAATATAGGCTTGATATCCCGCTAAAATCTGGAACACCTCCTTGCAAGCCACAATTTCTTAGGCTCCTAAATGTCAAGTAGGAAAAAGGGAAAAATACAAAAAAAGTTAGAAAATCCAATGGAAAAATATCTGCCACTTAAAGCTTTTAGGAAAAAAAGGAGACCAAACAATGACCTTTACGGTTTAAATGACATCAAGCTCATGCTATGATCGGACATATGGAGTATGATAAAGAAAGTTACCCTAGATATGATCTGGAGAACTTTAAGGGTGACATACTAAAATTCCATCTTAAAAGATTCTCCGTCTTCATTGAGTTTTGAATTTCGGCGATTTCACCACAGTTTATGCGTTATTTCCCAGCTATAGAGCACATTCACTGAACACAAGAAACTGCCAAAGTCACCAGATTAACAGCACTTACAGCTTTGCTAATTTGGAGAATTTTCCATAAGAAGCTGGAACCTCTGATCCACTAAAATTGTTGTTATTGAGCTGGCTGCAAGGAGCAACAAAAAAATGATGTGATGATCGAATATGGGAATATCAGAATCAAGAAGCACCAGCATGAAATGAAAGTAGAACTGAACCAGCGATGGAGGAGAAAATTGATGCAACCTGCAGCAAATTGATATGTGAATGAAAAAGGGAGAGGAAGAGCTTACAGTATGCGCAAGTCCGGAAAGTTTGAAAATTCTGATGGAAGATATCCAGATAAGTTATTATTATCCAGGAGCCTGTGGAATCAAGAGTTTGATATTTCAGATACAAACCAATTAACTTCTGTTTGTATCCATGTTGTTTTTAAGCAGAATATTACAAACGAACTCACAAGTGAATAAGTGTAGACAGTTTGGAAAGCTCAGGCGGAATCTGGCCACTGATTGAATTGTTGTTCAAATGGCTGATAACAAGTTAGATTCAGAAGTTAAACCAAATAGCAAAGACAGACATCTTATCAGAATGTGACATTTTTTAAAATTAAAGTTCAACTTACAGATGTCGCACACTGCTCAAGTTGGAAAATGACATAGGTAATTGACCTGAAATATTGTTTTCATCTACTTGGAGTCTGTTTAGATTTGAAAGGTAGCCGAGTTCATCAGGCAAAGGACCTGATAACTTATTTCCATTCAAGAGCCTGAACATTGACAGAGCATTAAGTTCAAAGCATATGTTCTTGTTCAAATAGATTTTCCCACTGTATCAACTATATCAAATAAGGGTCAAGATATACCAAGCCACCCTGGATGCTTACAAGCTCCCAGCAAATTCAGCAAACTGAACTACCACAACCATTTTGCTTGTTCGATTTTTTTTTCTTTTGTTTCTTTGCTTTGATTTTTCTTCTTATTTTGATTTTTCAGCATTAGGGACAAAAGCACCCACACTATTGTCCAAAATGATTAAGCTCCAATGATGCGAAATGTAATGAGTTTTAAAACAACTGCTAATCAGACTCTTGGGTGGAAACCAAAAATCCACTACTCGGCGACAGTTGTGAATAAAGGAACCCCCAACTATTGAAGCCAACTGTACTGAAAGCAAGAAATCCTTATTGCACCTCTAAAGAATAAGCCAGTTCTCCCAAATTAAAAAGAAAGAGAATATTACTTACAGCAATTTGAGGGATGAAATGTATCCTATCTCCTTTGGTATACTTCCACTCAAACCATTCCACATGAAATCTCTGTAGATAAAAAAAATAAGAAAAATCTATTCTTTTAAGTTTTAGAAGGAGATTCATGCTTCTAGGATTCACGATTAATAAGAGTAGGTAACAATTTCCAGATATTCCTTGAAGTGGAATAATTTACTACTCACAATATCTGAAGTTGAGATAGTTGGCCTATCTCAGGTGCCAAAGTTCCAGAGAGATTCAAATTCAACAGCTGACTGCATAAGATCATGGTCATGATACTGTTAACTTGTATGAAAAGATAACCCAGATAGCAAACTCAGAAATGTTCAAAATAGAAGAGGAAGAAAAAAAAGTAGAGTTGGTTAGAAAATCCTACAGCTCGCGAACATGTAGGTAGCCATCACTTGCAACTGTATTATAGCATAAGACCCCAACCCAGTTGGAAGTGCAAGGATCACCCTTGTTCCAGTTCCTTAGATGTTTAAAAGGATCCTTCAAGTCCCTCAACACGGCTCTCAAAGCATTTACTGCAAGTAAGAGATTTCCAAGAACACAACTTTCCTATCACCCAGCAAACAAAACCAGAAATTGCAAACAGAAAAGAAAAAAAAACAGTGTTTTTAAGGAAAAAGGAGAAAGGACCTTCAGAAGGGTGTGAAATCTGAGCAGCGGCCGCCGAGAGAAATAAACAACAAGAAGCAGTGACAAAGAGACAGTACTTGCCCATTCTCTGACTCCAAACCATACCGCTCGCAACTCAGGAAAGACTTGGAAAAGGAAACAGAACAGATGAAGCAGATATATGAACAACGATTGATTCCTGTAGAGTGTACAAGCGACTCGGGAAAATGAGTCAATGGGTCGCGCGGGTGTGGAATTTGGGCAAAACAAGTCGAGGTCTTGAGTACTGCCAAGGTGGTATGCCCATCTTCTGGTGATTGAAAATGAAGGAGATGATGATAGCAGCAGCATTTGACTTTTCTGGTCCCAGCCGATGCCATTGTCGTCACAGTTGGTTCATCCACACTTCATCAAACCTCTCTACACTCCACAACTCGATTCGCGGGTGCTAGTCGACAACAACATTTTATTTATCTTTCTGCTGTGAAATTACACTGTTGCTCCTTCACATTTGTTGCTTCTTTTGGGGTGGTTTACAAGTTACAATCTATTCCATTCAGGCCCTACTGGAGTATTTATCATACTAGCTACGAAGATTGTTTCATGAGTGGAAAAAAAAGAGAGGATGTTTTTGAAAATTGATGTGAAAAAAAAAATTGAAGGAAAATATTTGATGTGAAAGATGAAAAACAAATTACTTTATGAACATGCCCTACAGTCTAAACCTTAATTCCAGCACAACTAAAGAACACACTTGAAAACTATGCGGATAACATGAAATGATCCTCATGAGATCTGGGCAGCTAGATAGGGAGCAATAAAGAAAATGAAAAATGAAAAAAAAATAAACATAAGTAGAAAGCAAAAGGTTATTAGAGTGGCCAAAGATTGATTTACTCCATAATTATAGTAGGAGACTCTGAGTAAACCAGGTGACGTGAATGATTAATCCCGCGAAATCTACCGTAGTCAAAGCACGAGGAAGAGAATTATCGGCGTTGAATCAATCTTTGCACTCGAAGGCCAGTAGCATTTAGTTATTGTTACAAATTAGTCCTTCTACCCTGGAAAATACTAAAGTAATACAGAAATAATCCTATATATAGTAAGAAAAATAGATCAATCAATTAATCAACTGAACCTTAACCCCATGTTTTTGGGGTCGGTTATATGAATCTCGTCTCTATTTCGCTCTATTTGCAATATTTGTAACAAGCTCTTTCGAAATTTCTAATAGCTTAATTAAGATCTCTATCAACTAGATTTTAACCCATGTAAGTTTAGGTATTTCCTTACCCCGTTTAAACTCCCCTAAAGTTAACCCATCAGTTTTACACACTAGTGCATCTAATGGTCTTCTTTGTATATGCCAAAACTCTTTGAGTCGACATTCTCTATTTTTATCTTCCCCGAATGTTTTCATTTTGTATTCTATTTCTTAATGTATATCCACTCATCTATCGAAGCATTCGCATATCCACGACATTCATTTTATTCATGTGTTGCGCCTTCACTATCCAACAGTCGTCGGTATTGTATAACACGACTGGTCTGATAGTTGTCCTATAAAATTTTTCCTTCAACCTTAGTAGGATGTTTTAATCGCGTAACACCTCTATCCGATGGTTAACATCTTTCTCAATATTTCCCTCTTTGTGGATAATAAAACCTAAGTACTTAATTAAAAGAGTTGGTGTAAAAGCAGCTCGTCATCCAAAAAAAGACGGGGCAGCTTAGAATTCAGCCCGCTCTGTAGTTTAATGCGCTGTGTTCCTAGGTTCTAAAATTCAAGCCTTAAAGTTCATGAATAAGTGAGATCTGACATATAATATGAACAAGCAAGTAAACTTGGATGAACTTCTCTCGCAAATGGGATTCATGCTATATAGTATAAGTCATAACAAGGGTCTGAGATCCTAAAAAGAAGAAAAGAAAATGAGATTGTCCCCATTACTATAGTAAAGGTAATCTGATCAGGATACAGGAGTAGAATTCCACCAAGTACTAGCAGTACGAAAACTTGGTCTGCATGATTTTGAGAGATTCTTTCGTGTAGTTAAGAGAGCAAAGGCAACCTAAGGTGCCTAACAGCATTCGAGCTGCTCAAACAAGAATGTCATCTGGGCCCTTTAAAATGAATCCAACTTTTGGCAATACCACCAAGCCATCCTCCTGACAGTGGAGATTTTTTCATTGCCACCCAGAATAGTAGTAAATAGTAGTACATCAGTTGTACGCAATCAATCAGAATCATCCATTCTCACCACCATCTTTCCTAATTACAACAATTTTCACAATCGTGACTGAAGCCAATTCAAGACAAAGGTCTTGGATACAAGGCTGAAGTGATGTTAGGTACCCTTCTCATCAAACTGACATGATCACCACTACTTTGGGTACCAAAACATACCCTTGATGCCTTCTGGATCCGGTTCGAAGCCTAAACTCCGATAAAACTCCACAACTGGCAGATGAGATAACAATTTCTTGTCAATCAAGGTATGTAAAAGAACTTGTTTGGAAGATACATATTGCTTTTTTTTTAAATTAAAAAAAAAGTGCCGGGTGTTTTTGCTTAACAGCGTGGGTTGGGGATTCGGACTTTTTACATGTCTTGGAGAGGTTTTAATACCTTGACTATCCGCGAAGAGAGTTATATTGCCAATATCCCTCTGTAAGAGGGCCCTTATAACCGTTTCAACCAAGGCCTTACCAAGTCCTTGCCCCTAAAAGATAATAACATAAATTAACAAGCATGGTCAGAGATTCAGAACAATTAATCCTCTTAAGCAATGGCCTTACCAAGTCCGTGCCCCTAAAAGATAATAACATAAACGATGAACCTCCAGAATTAAAACATGGCATCTTCAATTAAACAATACTGGTCTATCCATGCAAGAGTATATCATGCATTGCATGATGATTCTTATTTAAACTCCAAGCCGCAATATTACTCAGGCAGTCAAATTACCTACTAGAAACACAAAGGGAGAGCAAGCCAAAATCACTGTATCTCTACAGTGTTTTAGTGGCCAATGGGACAGTGGACGATAGGTGGTGGGTTTTGTATGCTGTAATTGAGTTGGGACGGTGTGACGTGTTTATTGGGCTGTACTGTAGGTCGCTGGTCAGTCCTGACATCTTTTTTTGGGTCATTTTGACCTCAAATCTTTTTTTTTTCTCTCTATAATTTATTGTACATTAAAAACTGTAGCTGTAACATAAAAGCTTATTATTTAAAAACATCAGAAATGTATTATTGTATCTGGTAGAGAATGGTATCTCTGTATTATTCGTAACATTTTCACTAATGTATTTCAATGACATTGCACCTTATTCTTTAATTAAACTTCCAGAGCTTCATAAGTATTTTGGTATTTTCTTCTTTTTCTAATTAACCTTTTCAATGATTATGAGCCTAACATAGAGATTACAAACCTAAAACGAGACATACTAAAACATAGAGATTACTCTATACATATGAAATGTACCTGATAGCTCGGATCAACTAGAACATCCCAAATCGTAGCATTGAAGGCATGATCTGATGTTGCACGAGCCATGCCAATTAACTTCTTTTGTCCTTCCGCATCTGTCAGAAAACTTCCCAAAGTAGACTAAGATGTTTATCAATTGGTTTTTCACAATGGGAAAAGGTGAATAGAAGTTTACAAGAAAATGAATTCCTGATCAAACATCACTAAGCACCTGAATCTGGTAGTTTTCTTATTGAATGCAAGGTTGCTACCATGTAACTATTCTTCAATGCTGCAGCAAGTTTCGATAGTGGCCTGCGAGGCCAGCCAACCTGTTAAAAAGGTTTATTGAGTGTAAACAACTTAACTTCAAAAAATAGCAAATGACTTCAAAAGTTTATGAAAGGGCATGGTTAATCGACTTATATTAGTTAGTACTCCCTTTGTCCATTTTAAATTCTTAAGTTGATCGATATGAAGATGAAGGTGTGTAAAAAGTATTTAAACTTTTATCCTCCAAAAAGTATAACAAACGAAAATTAAAGTTATTGTACATAATGTAGCATTGATGAAAAGAGCATTAAAATAATGGTAATATGGTAAATGAGATCATTAGAAAATTCCTTAAAAGGAAACATAGTACAAAGTAATTATTTAGGCAGTCCTTAACAAGAATGTGGTCATGTTTCATGATGTACATGTTGATTCTGCAATATCAACCTTGTAATGAGACATGACTAGAGCAATTATCTCAACTCATCGCCGTCTCATAATATTTTCCATGAAAGTGGAAAAACCTATGATGATACGGTTTGAAATTTCAACTCATCATTCCTTGCGACAGGAAGGGTGGTTGCGACAAGAAGGGCATCCGGCGTAAACCTATGATGATGATGATGATGATGATGATGTTTTTGATGATGATGATGATGATGATGATGAATCCTTAACAAGAATATAATTAAAAAGTTATATGGGGAGTTGTTTAAATGCTCCATTCTTGATATAAAACAAAATGCAATGTTCATCCTGTAATCTCTTATCGACTATGGAATCAATCATTTATGATATAGTCATTGGGCTTGGCAGTGATTCAGTGATAAATTATGCCGATAAACTACTCACTGTTTCCCATTCTGGTTGTCTCTAGTCTGAAAAGTTTCCCCCAACAAAAATGGTGTATTTCTACTCTTGTATTTGTTCTCACTATTCTACCCATGTTAGTTAGTATAATACTTCATATCCTCCTGCTTTGTAGTTTTCTGATTAGATGAAGGTTAAGTAAGCAAAGCTTGTAAAAACACGCTTAGTTGGATAACAACCTAATCTGTAGACAACAAACGGGAAAGGGAAAATCAGAATGGGATAAAGGATGTGTTAGCTTAACAATGTTTTCAGAATAATATTTTGCACAAAGATTATTTTTCTATAGAAGCTACCTGGTCACATAGAGCTTGAAGTTCATTCACATCAACATTTCCAACAGATGAAAAAATAATTTGTTCAACTTCTCCGTCAGCTTGTATCTTTTCAACAAGCACAAATTCTTGTGGCAGAGGTTCTTCCTCTTCTCCAGGAACAGGTGTTTCAATTACTTGTGTCGTACTATTTTTAACAAAACTGCAAAAAAACAAAGAGAAGCCCGTGGTCAATTACACTTGAACTTTGGCAACAGATCTTCTACAAGTACAAATGTACACTAGTCTGGTTGAACTATAAGTTTATAACCAAAAACCCAAAGGGGCATAAAGTTTGGGTCCTCTTGTGTAGTGGGAAAACTTCTTTTCTTCTCCGAGCAAACTGCAGGCTTGTATTGTAAGACCTGTCTTACGGATGTGAAAAGTGCATTCTTTTAGTCTAAGATATGAACAGGGGAAAAGATTTTTTCCTAAAGAACTAGAAACCAAGGGAGCTGACATCTCCAAACTATGATGGTAATGCCATGTTCATGTCATGCAGTTATTAAAGAGTAATTGAAAAGAATTATAAATTTCTACAGTTAAAGAGGTGCAAAAGGTTTTTTATTCTGTGGCTGCAGGTGCATGAAGCAGGCATAAATCGCACAGTCCATCAGATGTCAAGAACTAGTAATATTATTTTTTATTGGGGTTCTTGGATCACTTGGATTAGGAATCATGGTGATGGGGATATTTTCAGGTACTTCTTGGAGTTGGTTCTTGGGGGCTTTGTGGAAACTTAGGAGTTTTGTTGGGTTTGCCTTTGGGCATTATCTGGGGCTTGATTTCCATTGTTGGGGGATGAATGTTCTAGTTTTTCACTGGAGCTTCTGCTCTGTTGTTTAATTCATTAATACACTTGTTGCCTTTCAAAATTAAAAAAAAAAAAAGGATGTGCATTGTTTATCCACATACTCCATACTCTTGAAATGTGCTACTTCCTCTCCATTCTAAATCCCAAGCTCATAGGTGCCTAGGTAGGTGAAAGACATGAATAGGTCATACTTTCAGTAAAGGTGTGTGTGTGTGGGGGGGGGGGGGGGGAGCCTTTAAAACTACCCAGATCTGATGGATTCCCAGAAGTTAACTCTGAGTTGGGAAGACCTCCCAAGCTTTCTGCTTCCTGCCAAAGACAGTATTCCCATTCAGCTATACAAGTTTACGTAAAAATTTGTCCTAACAGCGAGCGAGCAAGCAACTTTCCCGAAAGAGAAGGAGAGGTACCTTTGCAAATTCCATATCTCAGACTCTGTGGAGATAGTAAACGAATGGGCGGTTGAAGATTGAAATCACAGGAAGCAATCGACCAACTGAAACGACGTTGGAAATAACTCACTCGAACACCCAATTAAAATAAAGAAACACAGAGCGGAAAAATAATACTAGAAATCCAAGAGAAAATCGAGGGGCAGTTCCGATGGTGAAACCTACGGAGAAGAAGGAGCGAACGGGTTGCGAGTAGGCAAGTTGTGACGAAACGTCATGGTTTTACAAGAATTGCTTTGCCGGTCGTTGAAGCCAATGTCCTCCTCCTCCACCACCACCACCACCACAAATCCGAAGCAAAGCATCATGTTTGCTTGCGGCCGGAGATGGAGTTTTTCTGTTATTATTTATCCTCTCGTCCCTAAAGACTTTCTCTTTCGTCTCCAATGCCCCATAGACTGAAATCGAGCATCTGTACCGATAATTAAATTAATATCTTCATCCCAAAAGCAATGAAATTTTTATTTTTATTTTTTTTTGATATGCAACGTCAATTATATTGATGAGAATGGCTAAATGAGCTCAACTTTGAGGAAAATATGAGCTCATTATATAAAAAAGATACATATAAGATGTAGAAAAATAAGTACATGGGGAGAAGGCTGAGAACAATTTGCAAGTGCCCCCAAAGGGTCTTCCAGCTACATGATAAGAACAACTTGGGCAAGAAAGAGACAACATCAAGTGGGACGTTTCGAATAGCTAGCTGCAACAATGTAGCCAAAAGATCTTGTGAAGCTCTCCAGGCAAAGAGGACAATTTGTGTCCAATTACCTAGAATGTCATTTTTTAACTACAATCATTAAAATTTATTACTTATATGAAATATCTTATCCAATATTATAGATCAAAATATTAAAGACGATGTTAATTTCTTGATTAAACACTGAACCATAATGTATCCTGGGGCCAGTCCTTAAATATACCTCATATATGTGGTACTAGGGGGTGATGGAGGTTAGTTAAATTATTTAGAGCATATGGAATCTAAACGTAACTTTTAAAAGTTTTTCAGACAAATATACTATAAACACGTTAAATTGACATTTAACATAAAGATTAAATGTATCATAGGAAATATGTTGAGTAGAACACAATCAACATATCAAACTGGAGTTCCTATTTTGAAATTTTAGCAGTACTATAATATAATCGAAGAAAAATGGAAGTTTTAAATGCTAACATTTATCGCCTTTTATTCCTTCTTGAGTCGCTTTACGGTGCGCTTTGTGCGCACCATAAGTGCTTAAGGGATGCAAAAATTTACCAACTATATCATTCATTTCCACCTAGCCTTTGACCCCAACCTTTAAACGATAGAAACTTGAAATTAGTATCACCATCACGAAACATGGGAGGCTACGAGCCGGAGGTGGAGATGTTGTCGCGAAAGCAACACTAAGACAGAGCGATGGTGCAACAGTGCCTAGTAGCAACGTGAAGATAGAAGGTGGATGGTGGAACAATTATGAGCAGGTGCAGAGAAGATGGAGCAGCGGCACCGGCGTGATTGTGGGAGGTGGGCTAAAGGAGACGATAGTTGATATTTGAGTCGAAAGGGGAAGGAAGCAAATCACAAGAAATTACTACTCAACGGTTAAAGTTAGAAGGTTAAATTTGAAATGGAAATCATCAAACTTGACTACTGGTGATTTACCGGTGGAGAGTATTGATGAATCATAGCAAATTCATGATACAACAGTATGAGTGGTATGATGCATTGTAGGAAATTAATGATACGTATTGAAAAAAAATGATACTCGTACAAAAGTCAGCGATACACTGTAGGAAATTAATGATGCACTGATACACTAGTGAAAAGTAGTGATGCACTGTAGGAAAATAATTATATGGTATTGAAAAAAAATGATACTTGTACTTGATGATACTCGTAGTGAAAAAAATGATATTAGGTAACAGACTCCAAAAAATCATCAAACATATGGCATACGGGTCTCTCTCTTTCTCTTCTTTTTTCTTTTCACTTGACTAATTATTTGTAAATTTTAATTATAGAATAAAAATATATGAATTTTTTTTAGAGTATAGAAAAAAGTAAATAACATAAATATAAATAAAATAAAAAATATTGTACTTAGATGCGCATTTTTAAAATAGCGCTTATTCCTAACATTGAGCTTATTCCTTTTTATAATACGCTCCAATGCCCGGCTGTCTTGTCGATGACGCACCGTCGGGCACGGAGACAGGGCGTTTAAGACGCTGGCCGGACGGAGTTCGCGGCGGTTTGGCTGCTCTCGACGCCGGCGGTGGCGAGGGCGTTCCTCACCGGCGGAGGCTCGGGTCGATAAGCGGCAGCGGAGGATTGCGAAGTGGGTCCTACATAGAGACATGACTGTGGACTTGCTTGCTGCTGATATCAACAACACTGGCTCTATCAGGTAATTTGTGCTTTCTTTTGTGAAGAAGAAGATGAAGAAGAAGAAGAAAGTGAGTTATTATATATACAGATTACATGTTGGTAGATGAATTTGAACAGGTAGCAGAAGACTATCTTCCCCATTCTCCAATGTGTCTTGGAATACATTGATCAGAGATGCAAGGCGTTCTTATGGGGTGCATAGACTCAAAGAAGCTCCTGTGGCATGGAGGAAGGTATGTGTTCCAAAATCTCAAGGTGGCCTTGGCCTATACTGTTTTGTTTCCTGGAGCAAAGCTTCTGTTGCAAAAAGAATTTGGCGAGTTCTTAATGACAAGGACAGTATGTGGATTAAGTGGATTCATGCTTTCCACATAAAGAGTTCTGATTTCTGGAATATGAGTAGACCAAAGTCTGCTTCTTTGGCAGAAAGTCTTTGTTTGATGCTAGGGATGAGTTTTGCATTTGTCCCCGACATTGTCCTTGAGTCAAGTGTAGACCAAAGTCTTTGTTTGATGCTAGGGATGAGTTTCAGCATTATATATACAGATTACAGTGTTCCGGGATTCAAGTGATCACAAGTCGCAGACCACCATTGAGCTTACAGAGAAAAGCGTAACGGAAGTGAGATCTTGGTACTGTACGAAATAGATTTATGGTTGAGGCAAACATTCTTGTTGGTTTCTAACTTTTTTCATTCACAGGGGAAAATGGTTCCTTTTGTTGAAAGTTTAGATATGATTGTTTCTTTTCCATTGAGCATGTTTTTGACTGATAGTATTTTTGGTCCGAGTTATTATCATCCATTCCCGTGAGCAGTCTGCTCGATCTTTACCATTTGCAATCGTTGATGTTGAAGAGTTATCAGGCGCTCAACCCGCTCAAGTACACAACTTTGGTAGGTACTTGTTTTAATGGTCTATTTTGTTCGTCTTTATGTCCACCCTGTAGCTGATGGCATCTTCTTTTTTTTATCCCGTTTGAATCATTGTCAAAACAAATCTTGCAATTAAGAACGGTTTATGATATCATTTCTGTTTTTCCTTAATAAAGTCTTGATTTTGAGTTCTAAATGCTTAAAATGCACAAAGCCACTTGTTCTTGGATGAATTTTAGACTGAAATTTTTGTATTGCTTCCGCTTGAAAGCGAAATTTGTGCGATGCTCCTGATACAGCTCCATGTTTAAAATGTCTAAAATTCTCTAACAGGTCCATGTTTTTGGACCAAAAAAAAAATTGAACCAAAAAAAATGTCTAAAATTCTCTAACAGCTCCATGTTTTTTCCACAAGTGCTCGACAAGATCTTCTTTTAGTTGACTATGCATTTGTTTATCTCTAACTCGATGACGATTTGCAATGAACTCCATTATTGTTGGTGTACGCTCAAGCGAAGGTGATATGTGTGGAATTTCATCAACATGATCATATTCTTTTTCAATATCATTTATCTTCCGTAGTCCACAAATAAGCTCATGTTCATCACGCTCGTCTTCGACAATCATATTATGCATAATTATGCATGCCAACATAATATGTTTTAGGATATCCTTATCCCAAAGCCTTGCCGGGTTTGGACAATCGCAAAACGTGCTTGAAGAACTCCGAATGCGCGCTCAACATCTTTCCTTGCCCCTTCTTGCTTTTTAGCAAAATGTTGATGTTTATTCCTCATGAGCTGGAATAGTTTTCACTAATGTTGCCCATGATGGATATATACCATCAGCAAGATAATATCCCATATCATATTGTCTCCCATTGACTTTGTAGCTAATATGAGGGGCACTACCTTCATCCAGTCCGCTAAATACATAAGACCGCTCTAACACATTAACGTCATTAAGAGACCCGCAACATACTCAACAAAGCAGCGGCTTTCCCAATTTGCACATACTCGTCAACATAATCATTTGGAACACCATATGTAAGTTGTCGAAAAGCAAGTTACCTTTTGAAGCGATGACAAGCCAAGACGCCAAAGCAAGATTCCTCTTTTGAACGAAATAAGTATCGTGCGATTTACGACGTCATGAATTCGCATGAAAAGAGCAAGCTTCATTCGAATCTCCTTGAAAGAGACGAGCCCCGTATTTTGGAGGATTAGCAAAGTAGTCACGACAAAGTCTTTCATGACCTTCAATTAAATCACGATTAACAATACAATGACCCATAATAAAACCACGATGACATTCTCTTGAACTCTGGTTGGCACGACTTTTTTCTTCTATTTCAGCAAGTAACAATTCTTCATATTCGCTATCAATATTGTCGTCGCCATCCATGAACCTATCAACTAGATAACGACTAGCCAACGAACGACGAGCCATAAAATATATTTTCAAAGTGATAAAAAAGGAGGAAGCGAAAAGAGCATTGAGAATGAGATAACAAAAGTGATGAGATTTGTTTTTATATATAGATAAAAAAAATAGAAGTCAACTAGCCATTGCAAACTAGTAGTTGTAAACTAGTCGTTGCAAACTAGCTTACCCTTTAATTTTTCCAAGGTAAATTCTTATGGACCAATTTCCATGATCAATATGTATAACTTGACGTATAAATGGACATATTAAAGATGCAGAATAAAAACAATTTTATTATTGTAATAATATACATGCTAAAGACGTATAAACGGCTAGTACATGCATGAGCCAAAATAATTTAGTCTAAAATAAAAAACAATTCATTAATTATTAGTCAAAGATGTAGAGTATTTTATTGTTGTAATTAATGCAAGATTCTCTAAAATGGGAAATTTGTTGGAGTTGGAAAGAATTTTTTTGCTTACTACAATTTACGCTCAAATGCCAATAAAAAAAAAAGAGCAATGATAGCAAACATAGTGGGCAATCTGTCTCTTTTTCCTTATTTTTAAACTTGGAGATCTGACACGAAACGAAAGTGTCCATAATTCACAGACAACCCCTCGGCAGCCATGTCATGTTTCACGGAAATTAAAGTTGGTTGGTAATGGGTAGTGGACAAATGCACGTTCGTGAAACTCCAGTGACGTAACTGTAAATTTGGATACACTTAAGAGGCTTCGGGTCGTTAATTAAGTCTTGACACGAAACGAAAGTGTTCCTAGAATCAAGGGAACACAACAACACAGCAATAGAGATTCTGATTAACCCGGAAGCATGCTGCTGGCGTTTCACTGCCGTTCCTTCCTGTAACGTACTGCACTAAAACATTACGCAATAAATCATATGATTTGATTTTCAAAAGCTTTTTAACCGATCTCTCCCAACATTCATTCTCTGATCCGACCTTATTTATTTAATTTTATATATGCCTAGTCTAGTCTAGTACGGGGGGAAAAAGGAAAGGTAAGGTTCCTCCACCTTGAAAGCCGCCAAAGCAAAGCAAGCCCAAAAAAGCAAAAGGCGTGGTCTGTTTCATTACACTACACCCACCCAGCCAGTCAAAAAGACTAGCAGCAGCGCCAGCCCATCTCATCTCCTGCACTGCACTAGCCTCAAAGGTATCAATCATACTGAGTACTACTACGATCAGAGACTACTTTTCTTCTTGCTGCTCCAAGCCAGGAGCTTTGATTTCACATCAAGAAAAAGAAAAGAATACTAGGGAGGGAGGGAGTATCGATTTAGAGAATGGTCTCCGAAAGCATCTCTCTCGCTGCTCGCTCCCCACCTTATAATAGCTTCTCCGATTCCTTCACTACTCGGTGCGTATCATTGTTTCCTATCTATGCTGGGTTTTGTCATGAATAGGAGGGAGTAACTGCTACTTGATCTATCAGCAACCTTGGAACTCTGCACTATTCATTTATCTTCTACTATTTGATTGATTGACCCCATTTACTTCCTTTCGCCTGCTCCATTCACGCCTCTCCTCGCTCCCAGCTTGCTGTTGAAACAACCAACTAGACAACCGGTTGCATAACTCAGATCTCAGGCACATATAGATACAGGATTCATCTTTGTGTGTTTATACGTTCTCCAGTGGCATTGCAGTTAGTAATTTGTTCTGTTCCTGATTCATAAGATTTGGGTCTGAATGTACCAAGTGAAACCGTGATTTAGTTGTAGATTCTGAAGTTAGAGCAGTGAAATGACATTCATACTAAATCAGGTTACTTGTTTGTGCAGCATATTTTCAGATGTTGCCGGGGACATTACTATTGTGGTTGATGGGGAGCCCTTCTTGCTGCACAAAGTAAGTTACTCGATATGATACCTCTGACTCAAAACTATTAGTACTGGAGAAAGAAACATACAATAACCATATCAAAATCAGAACAATTATGATTATGCACCACTCATCTCTTCTCTGTGCTTTGTTTCAATGCAATGCAGTTTCCCTTGGTTGCTCGATGTGGGAAGATTAGGAGAATGGTTGCTGATGCAAAGGATTCTTATATTCCAAAGTTTGAACTTCTCAACTTTCCTGGAGGTCCTCAAGCATTTGAACTCACTATGAAATTTTGTTACGGAATGAACTTTGAGATCACAACTGCGAATGTTGCTCCACTGCGCTGTGCTGCAGAGTATTTGGAAATGACTGAAGACTACCGAGAACAAAACTTAATCGAAAGAACAGAGATCTATCTAAATGACGTTGTAGTACCCAGTCTTGAGAAGTCTGTGGAAGTCCTCTGTACATGCGAACCGTTGAATAGAATAGCAGATGAATTAGCAATTGCAGATAGATGCATTGAGGCCATAGCCATGAATGCGTGTAAGGAGCAGCTAGCTTCCGGTTTCTCCCAACTAGATTGCGGTGAATCTACAGAGCTTAAGAGTGGTTGCCTTGATTGGTGGGTTGATGACCTTTCTGTGCTAAGGATTGACTTTTACCAGAGGGTTATCAGTTCCATGAGCAGAATTGGTATCAGGTCGGATAGTATAGCTGCGTCTTTGATGCATTATGCTGAAGCATCGTTAAAGGGTATTGGGAAAGATCATGTTTGGAATCTGGCAAGAATGAAACCAATTCCTGGTACAGGAGGAAGCGATGAGAAGAGAATTCTCGAAACACTTGCTAGTCTGATGCCAGGTGAGAGGAGCTCTTGCATTCCACTGAGTTTCTTGTTTGGAATGTTGAAGACGGCAATTATGGTGGATGCTACTGCTACCTGCAAGCTTGAACTTGAGAAGCGGATAGCTTTGCGTCTAGAAATGGCATCTCTAGATGATATTCTAATACCATCTCTTAGAAGTGGAGTGCCTCTTTTCGATGTTGATATTGTCCACCGTATATTAGTAAGTTTCTTGCAGAGAATTGAAGATGAAGATAATGAAGATTACGGGTATGATTCAGAAGGTTTTGGTTCTCCTGGCCATTCCTCCTTGCTGAAAGTGGGGCGGCTCATTGACACATATCTAGCAGAAATTGCTCCTGATCCTAACCTGAGCCTGCAGAAGTTCATTGCTTTGATTGAGATACTGCCTGATTATGCTCGTGTTATAGATGACGGACTTTATAGAGCAGTTGATATATATTTGAAGGTAAGCTGACAGAAATCGTCCTTTTAATCTTTCCAATTGTGCACAAACTTCATTTCATTGAGCTATGATGATGAGGTGACATTGTTTTCTGTTTCAGGCTCATCCAGTTCTAACTAACCAAGAGTGTAAGAAGCTATGCAAGTTCATAGACTGTCAGAAGCTCTCGCAAGAAGCTCGCAACCATGCTGCACAGAATGATCGACTGCCTGTGCAGATGACAGTGCGAGTGCTGTATGTGGAGCAGGTTCAGCTGAAGAATGCCTTGTCTGGAAACTGTGGAGATGGATTTCTGTCGCAGAGAATCAGCAGTGGCGTCACCAGTGCAGCCATGTCCCCGCGAGATAACTATGCTTCTTTAAGAAGGGAGAACCGGGAACTTAAGCTTGAGATATCGAGAATGCGGGTGAGGCTGAGCGAGTTGGAGAAGGAGCAGATGTTCATGAAGCAAGGGATGTTGGATAAGACTGGAAGTGGAAGAACAATATTCACTTCCATCTCCAAAGGGATCGGTAGAATAGGAATCTTTGGTGGTCCAGCGGGAGGAAAGCAGCGAAAATGCAGCAGAAAGTCACAGGGACCGGAAGGCAAGATTGGTAGGAGTAAGAGACATTCCATGTCCTAGACTAGGTCATTATTTTTGCAGTTCCAGTGAGAAATTTTGAATGTACATACACTAGGCAAGCTTATGTTAATCAACTAATAGTAATGGGCAGGTGAGAGTCAATATTTTTCTATTTACCATATAATTGCTGAGTTATCATGTCCTATCCTTGTCCTGCCTTCGTAATTCATTGAAAACAAAGAAAAGCTATGATTGAATTTTAAATTATTGAGGCATAAAAACTCATGTCACAGAGTACCTATGTCACAATCTCAATGAAAAAATTTCTAGATTTAAAGGGGAAAAAAACAGAGAGAAGAGTTGATGCTGAAAAGCATGCCAAAATGTCTGAAGATGGTGCCCAATTAGCCCAAGAGTTGTTTCCTGATCTGAAAAGGCAAGATGTTTAGAATCTCGAGTTGATGACACGAAAGTTGGAAAAAGAGATGAACAAAATGCAGAGATAAAAACCTGAGGCAGTTTCTGTTGAAATGCGACTTCTAGTCGTGCATCTAGAGTATTATCACACACAATCTTGCCATCTTGTGAAGCCAACACCACTCCTCCAGAGCTTCAGTGAATCAAAGAAAGCAAGTAAATAAGCTGATACATAACTTTGTGCATGGAGTAGTAGAAAAGAGTGTATGAAATTACCAGTAAGGTTCATTGAAATTTGCTGTGGATGGAAGGGAAGGGAGAAAAACAGAGTCAAGGGTGATCTTGAGCGGCTGCTGCATGTTAACCTTGTCACTGAACTCTTTCTTCACATCCGCGAGAAGCGAATCGACCACTTTCCGATCCATCTCTCTGCACCTCAACAGTACCGATGGCTCCATCAGCCTCATCAGCCCCTGCCAATTAACCACACATGTCTCCAATTTCAGCCACACAGCACAATCCTGCAAAACTTGCGCTGCAAGTAACCGAAAGAGGAAGGAGGGTTACCTGAAGAATGAGCATCTTGAGCAGCTGCTTGTAGGTTTTACTGTCGGCGGCAACACGGAGGAGCTCTTTGCTCGCTGAGTCTTTCATGGCGCACACCACCTGGTCTTGCGCTTGCAGGAACTTTATGCGTGACGCGTTCAATTGCATCGAGTATTCACTTCACCATTTTAGAGTACATTTAACTCCTACATCGATCAGCAACCAAACCCTAGGTATTGACTGGGAAACAGAAAAAAATTGATCAGAAACTCACATCTTCTTACGCGTATCCACCTGCTTATCCTTGCGTTCGAACTCCTGCCTCATCTTTCTCTTCTCCGCCTCCACTATCTCCAACTTCTCAATATTGAATTCCTAAACCAAAATGCGACCCAGAACTAATCAATTAACTGATGAATACGGAGTACCAAATTGATTGATCAGAGAAATTAATGAGATGGAACCTCCTCCGATGAGACTGAAATCTCGTTGGCCTTCTCCTCCGCCTCTTGACGGATGAATCGGACCATCTGCTGGATCTGCTTCGACACATCCGCATCATTCATCTTCTTCGATTGATTTCTGTACTCTGCAATGCCTCTTGCACTTGTGGGATTTTGATTCCTTCCTAAACCGCTGCCTGCAAAAATAACCAACCGATTTCTTTTCCTTCCCTCCCTCCCTCCCTTCTTTGGGGCAATAAGTTTCGTCCGCAGTTTCCGTTTGCTGAGTGAGACATTGAACCATTCAAAACTACGTACTCGAGAAAACTACAAATTCAGTACTCAGACGTTTCTTCATTTCAATTCACTCCCACAACTTTTTAACTTTTCTAACTGATGCCCAATACTTTGATCAAGTGTCAATTTTGCGTATAAATTCAACTACTTTGTTCTATTAAAGTTCGTTATATTATATATGTCAGTTATAGAAGTTATAGTGACTGAAATTTTCATACCAATATATATATATATGTACACACTAAACATTTATTTAAATCTATAACTGTAACCACCGACCTCAACTCCAGCCACCTTTACCCAACTTTGGCCACTCCACCCAGCCCCAGCGGCGGGCGGGGCAACCAGCATGATCGCGTTCAACCCTCTCCCTTACCGCACATAGCTAGGAGTGTGGGCGGGGCGGGTAATGGGGAAAATGTTATCCATACACTACGGTGATGTGTGACATACACATGTCATATTTCTCATGATGTTTTAAGCCATTTCCCATCAATATTTGTTGTTAACTTCTTTAGAATTACGTGTTTTGTATTTATAACGTTTTTTCAATGTAGGCGCGTAACTTCTGTGGAAATGCACCAAACATAAGCCTAAATGATAGAGCATGAAGAGACGGACGTTTCACGACAAATTTCGGGTTAATCGGAGCTCAAACGAAGAAGATATGGCCCTGATAAGTTAGCAAGTGTAGTTGTGGCACCATCGCGGAGCCAAAGTGGCGCCGCGTGAGCTCTCGGCCTCAAAGTGACACACCCGTGGCACCATTGTGGCGCCACCTGTTGCATTCATTTTATCCGGGACCACCACGATCTTTCTCGATTCTCATACACTTGCACCGGTTTTTTTGGACTTTTTTACTCTCATTTAGCCCTCTAAAGGTGTCCAGTATGTATAGGGACTCTTTAGACCTTTGACAAAGTATATATAGGTCATTTTTCTTCTAATTAGTAAGAAAAAGAGACTAGAACACATTTTTGGAGATTTTGGTAGAGAACTTCAAAATGAATTTAGGGTCTTCTTCCATGGAGGACCCAACTCCGAATTTTCTACTCTATTGGTGATTTCTATCCTTATCTAATATTTCTATCCATTCTATCTCTTCTTTTATGTGTAATTTTCTTTCTTATTTGCTAATTTCATAGGTCCTTTTGTAGAGGACCCAAACCACTTAGGGTTTGGGTCTATTGTGGAAGTAATGTTTGATTCTTGACTCTTATGATGTGTTGATTGTATATGAGGCTTGTTTGAGTGCTTAAATATAGTGTATACTTAGATTACAAGCTTGTCTTGCATATGCCTACAAGGTGTTTGAGGAAATGCTCAATAGAGCTTTACATGAAACTTAGACCATCAAACTAGCACGGGTGTCTTGCCTTTTGCTTGAGAAAGAAGAGGGATTCACTTAGGAGTATAGGTTAGCTCTTAATGGTATTGGTCTTAATGCTTTGGTAAGAGATTGTCATAGGTTAAGATACAAGAACAAGTTTCATACTCGAAAGGGGTGGAACATATGATTGAATCTTCTCCTCTTATATTATCATCCGTCTAGTTAAGATCATGCATTATGAAAGCAATAGATCAAATTCTTGGTGGTTATTTTTCTATTAATTATTTCTTGTTTAATTCCTAGTTGTTAGTTTTAGCTAGTCTTAATTCATATTCAAACATCATTTCCTCATTCCATCACTTACAACACTAATCTTCTAAGTAGTTTAATTTACATAGTAGATAATTTTCTCAATAGCATATCATACATCTAGTCTTCGTGGGATCAACCCCTACTCACCTCTTTATTACAAAACAATCCTTACACTTGAGGGTGGGTTGGGCATATAAATTTATTTGTTTTGTCCAATTCGCGACATAGCATGCGGGGCGGATACTCAATTTCAGTATCCGAAACCGCCCTGCACTACGCGGGTACCCGCGTCACAGGTACCCACACGATGACTGGTTTATGCGGATCGGGGCGCGGATACCCACATTATCAATCAAACAATAAAATCATTAAAAAAATCAGTACTTAAAATTGTACATGATGACATAAGTAGTCAAATACACACCAAATCCACAATCATTGTCCAAATTATTAGGGGGTTTCAAAGCTTAAAAGATGGAGGAATATAATTCACTTGATGAGAGTTAGGGTAATGAGAAGTGAATTATTTTGATGTGAAAATAGATGGTAAGTTTGAGAGTCCGTGAAAAAATGGACTTTGAGGTGAATAACAATGCGCACACCCGTACGCGTGCGCATAAGCGCTTTGTTTAATTAATTACAAGTTTGTCACTCGCATTTTTTGGTTGACGTTGTTATATTGATAGATCAGCATAAAATAGTGATCAACATAACTACTTGATTGATTGGCATAAAATGGTAATCAACATGATGAGTTGTTAGATCTGCATGACTACCTTGTTAAATCAACATCACTACCTAGTTAGATCGATATCACTACATTGTCAGATCAGCATGACTACCTTGTTAGATAGACATAACTATTTAATTGATCAGTATAAAATGGTGATCAATATGATAAGTTGTTAGATCAACATGACTACCTTGTTAGATCCACATCACTACCTAGTTAGATCGACATCACTACATTGTCAGATCAACATGACTACCTTGTTAGATCGACATAACTACTTGATTGATCAGCATAAAATAGTGATCAGCATGATGAGTTGTTAGATCACCATAAACTTGACAATAATTTCAAATATTTCTCAAATATAAAAAAACATTGTAATAATAATCTTGAAAATATATTTCATTTTTTTTTTCAAATACAAAAAAACATTAAAATATACTCACAGGAGTGGGATTGAGTATGTAGAGTGTATCCAGCAGCTGTGTAGATAATTATATGTAGAGGGCGGTCGGAGCGGGTACCCGTGGTTTTATAATATTAAAAACCGAACCGATTCGCAACAGACCGTTTACCCATTTTTTCGGTTATCGGTTTGTTCGTTTATCCGCTTTTTCGATTTTAGATTGCACGGTTCAGAACAGGTTGACGGTTTTTCGGTATTTTTTAACACCGCTAAATAGCACTACGCAACCCAACCAACCTTTACAGCTAGTTAGCTTCCTAGTCCCGCGTGGCCTGTCTGCTGCGACCCCACGGCTGCGAATATGGGCCGCGCAGTTTGTTCAATTAAATTAAACTCGACCGTGCATACATGACCAACCCTCCCTATGTCGTATCAGTCCCTGTAAGCAATAAATCTAGCTAGCTAGATCGTGCAGATTTGTCTAGTCAAATGTTTCCTGAGATCGATTCGATGGAGTGTTTCTCGATGAAACAAAAAGACAATTTGGTATATATAAGTCGTCTTACTTGCTACACATGATCTTTGTAGCATTTGCAAAAGTATAATACGGTAGGGAGTAGGTAGGTAGCTAGTTGTGAAGAATGGGGTTGGAAGGGAAATGGAGTAATTAATTAGGAGTATTATATGAGTATATATATAGGAGAGTAAGTAATTAAGGAATAAAATACATGGGATTAGGAAGTTTGAAGGTTCTGTTGCCAAAACATTCTCCCTGAAGGTCGCTCCACTGGTCGCCCACATTCCCCCATATCCGGTAACCTTGTTCCATTATTTGCTTTCGTATTTCTGATTTGTAAACCACCGCACTCTCCCCTTTATATGCCTCTGTCCTGTTTCACCAAAAACACACACACACACCTGTAATTAGAAACTAATTAAGAAAATTAATCCTTACTAATCTAGCTACATTTTATGATCAATTCGTGCATGCATGTGAAGTTTATATATACTACCATTCTTTTCTATTCACTAAAGACCTTGAGAGAGAGAGAGAGTGGTTAAGTACCTTAAAATGAGGGTCTGGTAGCCCAGAAAGCCTTGATTATGCAGATTGTCTCGGGTGGCTTGTCCCAGAATAGCTTCATCCCTCCCTGTCAACAGAAACACCTTGAATCCACTTCCCACAAGCACATTGAACAGCTCAAGCACCCCTGGAATTGCAGGGCACCCTCCCTTCTTTGCCCACGAAACAAAACCCATTGGGTCGTAAGGCTCACACCTGCGTGCATGCACTTAAGTTACAAATTAAACATGCATGCACCCACCAACAAAAGTTACAAAACATACTATATATATGTACTATAACTCTTATAATTATTACACATGCATTTCTTAATTATACTCCTAAGGAAACACTTTTCCGACACTTTTATATATACCTTAATATTCTCAATTCCCCACCCGTGTCCATCAAAAATTTATTTTTGTTTAGTACTCTCTACCCTATCAAAACATGCACATGCTGACTTTTGAACATATGTTTGACTCAAAATATATATTTTTAAAAATTAGAAATGTTCATTTATTATTCGCATATAAATTATTACACTTTACATAAATTAAATGTTGAAAAGAAATGTATTACCTTTTTGGGACGGATGAAGTTTATCAATTTTACTTTATTATATATACTCAAGTATTCAAAAAAAATTTAATCTCGTCTTAGTCAAACTTGGCCAAATATTTAGGTATACTGATGGAGTATTTTTTTTTCAACTGATCTCTAATATTCCATTGTAGAAGATTATTACTCCTATCTAGCTACTTACTTACTTACCCGTATCTTTTGCCTTTGTAGTAAAGGAGATTAGAAATGCAAGTGTCGTCGACGTCGAGAACCCAGGCGTCCTTGCCGTCGCCTGCCACCATAATTCCCTTTGCGTAGCTCATGATCTGATCCACGATAAAGTTGACGTCTTTGTAGTACTGGCCGCCCACCATGTAGTCCTCCATGAACCGGAAGCATTGCGTCGGCACGGTGCGCCACCCCCGCACATTGTTGGCCTCCACCGCCACCCTCCAGCTCAAGCAATAGCTGCCGCTACACTCACATGCAGCTTCCACCTCCGCCGCATTCCCCCTCCCCGCCGCCGCCCTCCTGATGTTCGTGCACGTCGGAAACACGTACACCAGGAGTAGGAACAGAATCAGGTCGCCTACTCGCCTCGCCATTCCTAATATGGCGTTTTCTTTCTGTTGGAATAAGCAGAAAATACCATAAATAAGTTGCTATATATAGATGTCAAATAATTGATATACATAACCATGCGCCGTGACCTCACACATAATAACACTGTGCGTAATATAATTATTTGATATACGTGGATCTAAAAACATTAATACTCCATTCATTAATTTTCACAAACTAAATATAAATAGGATCAATATATATATTTTAAATAAAGATCAACAACAAATTAAGGATGAAATTAAACAAATTATTAATCACCATGATAAACACTAGCTATAATGAACAGTGATTTTTAATTTTTGGGGGGAAGAGATCAGTAAGCTAGTGTTCTTCTATATAAGAGGCGTTTAAATAGATAATATAATACAAATATCTATGATAAAGAGGTATAAGCAAAAGAATTGACCGACGACCGATATTGATGGAGGAAAACGCGAGGAGTGCTTGAGGAACACTCGTGGAAACCCAAGGTCTAATAAGAAATTAATAAATTTCGAAACTTTTTTCAAAATTTCTGCTCCACCTGTAACAGGACTTTTGAGGAGCTGCAGTTTAGTTTGGCATTATATTCAAGTTATCTTTTTTTTTTTCAGGTTTTTTTAATAAATCTTTAAATGTATGCTCACCCCCTATGCTTTGCAACACATGAGTATGAGATTCACACAGAGATTACGGTTAAGAAATTTGGGTTACGGTTGTCCCTCTATGCCCTTTTTATATTAGAAGATCGTGTTAGACACATAAATTGATGAAAAAGTGTAAAGCAATTAAACTATAACGTTTAATATAAAAAAATCAAAATATCACGATAAATATTTTAAGAATAAAAATAAAGTAATTAGATAATTAAAGATAAAATTTTAGTTGGAAAAGTAAGAGCTAGCTTGTGAGTTGTTTATTTCTTGAGTAATTAAAAGAAAATAATAATTTAGTAAATTAGTATGTAAAAAGATAACTAAAAATGAAAATCTTAAATATATAATCAAAGAATGGATAAGATATCCACCAATAAAATGGATGAATCTAAGAGTGGGGGTGAGAGTAGTTAATAGGGGGGATGGATCAGATATCTACCAATAAAATGGATGAATCCAATGGGGTTCAAACCTGAAAGGCGGAGGAAAATTTTTTAGGTGATTTTGTCGAACTCCGATCGGTGAGAAATGAAACGGAGCCCCTGACCCCTCAAACCAAAAACAATTTTCATGCTGAGAAAGTTCCACCCCACACTCCTCCTTGGCTGCTTGTTTCGTCAGCCGACGGAAGCACATCCGTGGGTGAAAGTCACGATAAATTTTGTTAATTCACTTCAGTGTGAGTCATTGGGGGTCCGAAAAACTTGAGAGAGAAATAACGATGAAAACCGGAGGTGAGGAGTTATGGTGATTCACCACAAATTTATCTATCAGCTTTGAAACCCCCTAATAATAGGAGGCTTCAAACCTTGGGGGGAGAAAAAAATTTCATCACATTTGTTGCAAAAATCACTCAACAAATTCATCACTTTCGTCTGTCTCTTCAAACCATCACTCAACACTGGTGGGCCCCACCCTCACTCCCCTTCCTCCTTGGTTGTGATTGGCTGCTGGGTAGGCCCCACCCCCACTACTCACGTTCACCATTGTCTTTCTCATGTTCACCTCCGCCTTTTCACGTTCATGTACCGCCCGTTCATCTGGAGATCTGAAAAATGGACGGTGAGAATTCGTGGGAATCACCGAATTTTTGAAGGTGAATTTAAAAATTCACCTCCAAATTGCAAAGTTTGAATGGATGAAACATGGGTGGTAGAGGTGAGAATAGTATATTTGAGAGTGGAGGAGACTACCAATTAAGTGAGATACGCTAGGTAGGTAGCTAGCGCTTCTGTTCTGTTGGTTGAATGAAAAAGGGGCTAGCTAGATACGCATCGGAGTGGGTGTGTTGTGCGTCAGAGAGCACAAACATACTATATATATATATATATATATATATATATATATATATATATATATATATATATATATTTAGTCCCTTAATTTTAACATGTGTCATATTTTGATCTCATTTTAAGAATTCGTCATATTTTGGTCTTAAAGTTATGGTTTTATGTCATATTATATTTTAGTCCTTGTGTTAATTTGACCATTAATTAGATTATTTTGACGTAAATATCTCTAAAAATTCAATCTAATTACACATTTAATCGATATATGGCCACTAAACTTTTAATAAATATACAAACAAGCCCCTAAAGTTTTTCTCCATTTACCCTATCTCATCATCATCCCTAAAGTTCTCCATGACCCGCTTCGGATCATCATCACGATCACCATCAATCGTGATCTTCCAGCAACTTCACCTCTGTCTCTTGCTCTCTCCGTCGAAACCGTTGAAAGTTCCATCGCCAAAACGAAAACGAGTCGTTGCCGAGTTCGATCCTCTTGGAAAATTCAAATCTGAATCGAATATGAAACTAGTGGATTGAAATCACAAGTCCTAATGCGTTTTAAAAACTGTGAATTCTTATTCTATGTAGATTAAGCCTCATGATATCCACCACGTCCACGCCACTACCAACCCTTTCAATTCTCGATACAGATGGGTGCGATGGAGTTGAAAAGGAGTTCATCACATTATTGTTGGCGTGTGTTGCCGGAATCACACCGGAGACAGTGTATTCTTCCACCAGCTGTAAAATTTAGATCTTTACTCAATCTCATTCAACAGTATGCGTGCAGAATAATTCATTCAACAAGAGATTCATAGCACAATGTGGTTTTCCAAAATCGTGCCTCTTCACTTTCAAGAATAAGAAAGAGGAGAAGGAGGAGGAGGAAGAAGAAGAAGAAGAAGAAGAGATAGGGGTGTACCTTGTACCCTTGGAAATCAGCAAACGTATGCTTCAAGTTGGTGGCGGATTGCTCTTGAATCTTCAAACCTTCTAGTTGTTGGATGAGGACTGATTGCATGTGACAAAATGGCGGTTTTGTGTTGAACAAACACGAAGAGATTCACCCGAAATGTTCTAAGGAATGGCTTGAACAATTCGGCCAAAGGGAAGAGAGAAGGAAGAAGAAGTTGATTGTGTTCACTTGTGTGTTTTTTGCCGAAAATCATCTTCTATTGTTTATAGAAGATGGGGTGGTTATGATGGGAGGAAATAACTTCCTCATGGCCGAAAGTATACATACTTTCGGTCTAGTGGGTAGTTATCTCTCCCTAAGGCATAAACAAGCCTTATAAAGCTTAATAACTACCTCTAAAGCCGAAAATGGTGCCTCTTTAAATGGCACCTATTCGGCCAAAGAGGCTCCCATGGCCAGTTATCTCTTGCATAACCGCCAAGGGATGTGCATCTATGCACTAGGGTGCATACACCATGCACCTCAACCACCAAAGCTTTGTACTTTTACCAAAATACTATAATTTTGTATAAAAAGATACTAATAAATAGTAATACTTATGAAACACCACAAATGTTCCATATATCCACAATTCACATAGTTGAGTTACATAGAACTCATTTCAGCTCATCTTGAGCTGAAAAGTACTTCTCCATCAAGACTACCTCATTTGAGCTCAAGTTGACTACTTCTAGTTAATATGAGCCGGGTTAGCTGTCTTGAGCTAAAGGTTGCTACTTTTAGCTACCATGAGCTGAAGTTAACTACTGCTAGTCAACTTGAGCTGGTGTTAGGTATTACTTGAGCTGGAGTTGAGCTGCACACAGCTACTTGTAGCTGTGGTGAGCTCACTTTGAGCTGGGTCTAGCTACATCTAGCTAGTGTGAGCTCAAGTTGAGCTCCTTGAGCTATATCTAGCTGCTTCTAGCTAAAGATGAGCTTAGTTTAGCTACTTCTAGTTACATTGAGCTAAGATAAGCTACTTCTAGCTTCCTTTGAGCTCACACTTAGCTTCACAAGCTCAAGTACTACCTCAAAAGAACTTGGTGCGCCAAGAATTCCAACACCAGCATCCACTCCAACTGGCTCCGATTCATCTCCAAGGGCGGCGAGGACGTCGGACTGCCCACATGCCAGATTGAATGGACAAAATCATCGACTGAGAAGACATTGTTAAAAAAAATACAGTCAACCCCCGATTTGGCCATAGACAGCTTAGTTAATCAAATCCGATCTCCTCCTTAAATCCATCCATGTTCACAAGCAAGTCCTTGTGCAGTGGAGGGAAGTAATGGGCAACGATGGCTTAGGACGGTTGCCCAACACAGCAAGGGAGCTGACACCGCCATTGGTTCCTAGGTCGGCCTCTTGTGCGGCCGCTATGTCGGCAGAACCACCCAATCTAGGAAGTGGTGGGCTGCAAACCTAGGGTAAGGTTTTGCTGAGCTGGTTAGTGATTATTTAATAGATGAATATGAAAAGTAGCTACGTAGTTTAATAGTCATCTCTTATGTATTTCATGGCGGAGGAATAAGAAAAGCAAAGAAAGCAAGCAGTGAGTGAGTGAGCAAATTTTCTATTTCGCAGGGATTGAGTTCAGACATTATGGTTAGTTGGAGATGAGAAATGATATTTTTAGGATAGAATTGGGAGTTATTTGTAAGTTTATGGAACAAGTTGTAATTTTAAATATGGATATTTTTATCATTTCATTTAATTATCGGTCATTTTAACGATCAAATTAACGAGATGTTCAAAATAGGACAATAACCCAAAATTAATAGATTAATATATGACGAATTCTTAAAATGGAATTAAAATAGGACACATTAAAGCTAATAGACCTAAAACATACTTAATATATATATCTATATATATATATATATATATATATATATATATATATATATATATATATATATATATATATATATATATATGCGCGCGCGGTCGTTAAATGCAGACGATCTTCATCGAACCCACCCAACCGAACCAGCCAACAAACCCCATTGCTAGCTCCTCTCATATTTCATTTCACCTTTGGGTGGGAAATAGTCAGACCCCATTACCCACACACTTTACCAATGCATGCATGCATGTCCCATTTCCAATTTTAATTACCACTTTTTCCACAAATATTACACCTTTTCTTTTATTGTTCAAGTCGTAGTGTTTGAATCAAAATTTAATTAAAATAAACAGTAAATATATATATGTATATAGAGAGATATAGAGAGAGTTTAGATTGCAAATAATTATGAGAAACATATGAATCATTTAACTTTACATGTTTATGAATTTATAAAAATAAATCGTAGATTAAATATTGTGAAAACAAAAAATGTGCAATCTGTTATGAAGAATATTTTATTAGTAAAATATTGCTGAAAATCATCTTTCTAAATTAAAAATACTGATTAATTACGTTATGTACAAAAGTTCTTTGATATTGTATACTACTCTATTCGTGTTTTATGTAACAATTTGACATGGGAATTTTACATTAAAACATCGTTAAATTCATAATCTCTATCTTTTATTTTCCCTCTTTTGACTTTTTTATCTTATAGACATTTCATCAATAATTCAAAAATACAAAAATATAATTTTCCATTTTTTTTATGAATACACTGAATTAAATGTTGTAATGGGACATATGAATATGGAGTAATGGAGTCAAATCACAAATAGTTAATGGTTCTTCAATTTCCAAACTGCGGAGTGGAGATAGCGCAAGACCGAACCAATCCGAGGGGTGAAATCATTCATCACCACTTGTAAGTTGTAATTGGCCATAATTTGGAATTCACGGTTCATGCATTACACGTGGCCGAAATATTAGACAAGGCCACGGTGGTAAGAGTTCTATTATTCAAAACCGACAGATATATATATATATATATATATATATATATATATATATATATATATATATATATATAAATATATAAATTTTGTGAACGATCTCATTGTAAGTCTCGGTGACGTATTTGTATCCAATTTTAAGTATTTGTGTCAATTGAATCCCAATTTTTTAATTCATGACCCAATTAGGTCATTTCCGTCCACCCATTCCGTTTTGTTAGACGGAATGTTGCGAAATGACGAATTAACTTTTAATTAATTTTTACAATAAACCTCATTATTTTAAAATTTAATCAATTCTTCTTCTCCTTCTTCTTCTTCTTCTTCTTCTTCATGTTAGGTTCGTTTTACTGCTCTGCTTTTTGTTTAGTTCTTGAGAAAATGCAGAGCATGTTTCAGGTTCTATGTTTCTTCTTTCTTTTTGGTTTCTGGATTTCTCCAGTTGATTTGTTTGGGTCGATTCATATATGGGCATATTCGAAAAACCCCGGATTTTTGTTTTTAGTATTCAAAAATTGAACTTGTTATCGGAATATTCGAATTCTTGGCTTCTATCAAAATTGAGGATTTTTTTTGTGATGGATTTCAAATCCGGCGATTGGAATTGCCGGCGTCGGAGTCAATAACAATTACGGGAAAATCGCGAACAACCTGCCGTCGCCGTCGCGGGTCACCGTGATGCTTCAGTCCCTGAACATAAGCTGAGTGAAGCTGTACGACGCCGACCCGAACGTCCTCGCTACGTTCTCCAACTGCGACGTTGACTTCATCATCGGACTCGACAACGAGTACCTCCCGAACATGACCGACTCGGCGAAAGCCCAAATATGGATCCAACAATGGGTCGAACCGTACTTGCCTCGAACCCGGATCCGAAGCATCATAGTCGGCAACGAGGTGTTCAAGACTGCAAAGGTGGGAGTTGGGAGAATCGGAGAAGATGACAAAGGTGATGATTTTGAGGATTAATTTGTAAGTTTTGAAAATGTTAGGGGCTGAACTGTTTAAGTGAAGAATATTAAGGTGTAGTTTGTAAAATTTTGGGTCAAATTGATTAAATTTTAAAATAATGAGGTTTATTGTAGAAATTAATTAATGGTAAATTCGTCATTTCAGAACATTCCGTCCAACAAAACGAAATGGATAGACGAAAAGAATCTAATTGGGTCACGAATTCAAAAACTGGGATTCGATTGACGCAAACACTTAAAATGGGATGAAAATAGGTCACCAAGACTTAAGACTTAAAATGTGACCGTCCGCAAAATATACTAAATATTTACGTGCACAGTCTCCATGTTGTGCAATCGCCTTCATAATTAGCCACTAGTATTATTTTTGGGCGAACGAATCAGTATAGTATTGTATAAGACTGTTGATAAAAGAAGGGAGAAGTGTGAGGCATTATTATTGTTCTAGTACCTCATAGGTGGAAATTCCATATATGATGCAGTGATGAGACTGAGTGCAGGAGGAGATTAGTTGAGATGGTTGGGCCACTCCACCCACGTGAGGTGTTTGGGCAAGCCCGCAAAGCTGCCAAGCAGCAGACAATTTCTTCTACTCATGTGGCCCAGTAACACAAGAAAAAGGAATTCATACCATACCATACCATACCATACCATACAAACCAATTTATGACATCCATACAAATTACTCCTGTAATATAGTTCTTGCAAAATAGGAGTAGCATGAGTTGAATCCAGATAATAAGAAAGAAAAGCAATTTACTTACTTTAATTATGAGTAGTAGTAGGGAACAAATGGAATTGGAATTGGAATTGGACAAGAGTGCCTCTCATATTCTCATCTCTTGGAAGAAAGCAAGCACATGAAAGAAGTAGCTAGGAATAACAGAGGAAGCTACCTAACTGCTCTGCTCTGATTGGAGGACCAGTACATGATTGATCCTACATGGACTGATGAGATGTTGGGAGAGCCAATTATATGATTGGTCTCTAAAAAAACAGATTGATACCATTTTTTTTTAATATTTTATTTATAATTTTATTTTTTGTAATATTTTAATATATAAAATTAAATAATTGAAATGTATATTGTAGATTAATATTTTTAGTTTTTAAATACATTTTTTAATAACTTTTTCATGGTAATAATTTAAATATGTAATATGAAAAAAGAAACATACACTTCTTTCTTTCAAACGAGGGAGTATTATTATAGATGGATGCTGGTCAATAATTTCCACTCAGGCATTTAGTAGATAGGTAGGTAGGTATTTAACAACCACAACTTCTCCTCATCGTGATCCCTTTCCTTCCAAGAAACTCTCCATCTTCTTTAATCATCACCTTTTGTGCACGGCTCAGGTTAGGATGCGCATCACCAATTTCTAAATGCAATAGTTTCCAACTTATTTACATCCATCACATTTCCTTTTTCGTATTTTTATAAAAAAATGCATATCTTTTTATTCTATAATAAAAAATTATAAACAATTAGTCCAATGGAAAGAAAAAAAATGATGAAAAAAGACCCATATATTATATGTTTTGATATTCTTTTCATAATCCGTTTAGATTTTGACATATTTTTTTATTGTTCATTATAATTGTTAGTATTATTAGATAATACATGTGCTCAAAACCAATAAGTCTAGGGACTAATATGTAAGTTCTAATAAGATTAGGACTCCTTATAGTATGAGGAATTCTAATTGGATTAGAATTACTCATAGCCTATAAATACATCAGATGTGGAATAGTTCCACATGATGTTACATGATATTCTCTACAGAAAACCCTAGCTCTCCAAGAAACATCCGGTCCAATTCCGCTAGCACGGAATCATCGGAGTGGTGCGTCGATCGTGTGGATCAACCTTAGAGGGGTCGCACTTGAGGCTCTATAACGTGAACCAGGTTCCATCGTTCTGATTATATACTTTATACTTCCGCTGCGTGCATGTGATGTTATGCAAATTGATCCGTATATTATCTTACAATAATTAGTTATGAAATTCATATTGAGATTATGAAATTGACACTAGGGGATCATGATATTTCAATATGATGATCATGAATTACAAAGACCATGAAAATCTTGCTACCGGATCACTACTTTTCTACTGCGAGATCATATATCTTCTACTATGGGAACACGAATCTCTTATTGCGAGATCAAAACTCTCCCATTGGAGACATCGTGAAATTATAATAGTGAATCATTAAATTCTATGTTGGATCATGAATTTGCTATAATAGATCACTAATTTCACTGTTACAGTAGATCAATAATGTGGAGTATATAAAATTCTTTCAAAGTAACCTATCATGTGATACATAAACATTCCCTCCCATGTTCACTCTTCCTCGATGCTTCCTTCAATAACCAACTAGCACCAAGCCTAGAACTCTATTAGCATAACCATTAGCACCAAATCGACTAGTGTTTACCTACAAATCCTTATTGAATCAAACATCCCTTTATCTGAATTTCTCTTCAAGGTGCGTTAATGACTAGCTAGGCTTGGGCTTAGCATCGGTTAGCAAATTAAGGAGCAACGAATTGGAGCTTGGACTAGGGTTGCCGGAGGTGAGGAGCTTGACCTTGGGTTGTCGGAGGTGGGGCGCTAGAGATGAGCACATTAGTTTAGGTGATGGAGGGGATGGAACTGCGACGGCGGACGGAGGTTCGATTTTGTTTTAAAATTGTAATCGATTAAGGATGGATGGTGACGGAGGTTCGCTTCAACTGAATCGGGATGAAATTGAAGCAATTTGTGGGAGAGAAGCTCTGAAGAGACTTCACATCGAAGCTTTGAGAGATTTAGAGGAGCAGGTGGTGGTTGAATGGCATGATAGTAATTATTATGATCTCTTAAGCACTTATGGTGTGCAAAAGCGCACCCTAAAATGACTCGTAAGGCAACAATTCTTATTATCAAATACTACCTTCATCTCAAAGAGGTTTGAACATTTGAATTTTGATATTGTGTTTGACTCAAATTATTATCAAGAAGAACTTGTTAAAAAAAATTAAAAAATATATTTAGAAACTAGAAACGTTGAATTATCATTTATATATAAGTTATTTAGTTTTTTAAATCAAAATGTTGAAGAAACATGAAATGATCGATTTTTTTTTTGAGAAAAAAAGAGTAATTGACATATAGGACAAACTCTTTCCAAAAACATATCTCTAAAATTTAAGAGTTTATAGTAGAAAAGAAAAAGAGGGCAGAAAAAGTGATCAAAACAACTACCAATGGCACCAAATGATTATTAGATATTGGTCTAGTTAAACGGGTGGGAGGGAAGTTGAAGATTGCACCTTAAACCTGTTAATAACAATCACAACGATTTGATTATTAAATAATTATTTTAGTTATTATTGATTAAATTTTGTAATTACAATCTTCTTAGAAATATTCTCAGAAATTATTAGCAATTTCAATAAAGTGACAGATGGAAAGTTTTAAATATCAAATTTTCCAAAATCATTTGTCAAAATAATATTATCCAAGTCAACTGTTGAGGCCACAACCACATGCTGAAGCAAACATATCCGTGACTTGGCCATCGACCCTTCTAGACTCCGCGGCTCTGTCAAATGAACCTTCTCCGATACCTACCAACTAGTAAATTTGGTCTGCCGCCATTTCACCAAGTAAAATAGTTCAAAATGTATTTTGGTATTTCGAACTATTGTGACTCGGGTATTTTAGGACATTGACAATAAAATGTGTAGAATGGTACATTAAACTATTGATTCGGGACATATAAGGGTCAAGGCTCACTCAACTCAGCACGTGGCCGCATGTGGGTGGACGGATGTCAGGGAAATGGACAGCTTACGTTATGCCAGTTACGTCATTGTTATAGGGTGGGGACTTCTGGCGTTTTTTTTTAAACGTGAGGGGTAATATTAAACCCCCAAATTCTTCCCCTTAAAATCCCCAAATTGTAAACCCTAAATCCCCAAATACATTCGACCTCAACAACCTAATTCAAATACATGCACCAAATTGTAAACCCTAAATCCCCAAATACACGCGGCCACGTGCCGAGTTGAGTGAGCCTATTATCATTTATATATAAGTTATTTAGTTTTTTAAATCAAAATGTTGAAGAAACATGAAATGATCGATTTTTTTTTTGAGAAAAAAAGAGTAATTGACATATAGGACAAACTCTTTCCAAAAACATATCTCTAAAATTTAAGAGTTTATAGTAGAAAAGAAAAAGAGGGCAGAAAAAGTGATCAAAACAACTACCAATGGCACCAAATGATTATTAGATATTGGTCTAGTTAAACGGGTGGGAGGGAAGTTGAAGATTGCACCTTAAACCTGTTAATAACAATCACAACGATTTGATTATTAAATAATTATTTTAGTTATTATTGATTAAATTTTGTAATTACAATCTTCTTAGAAATATTCTCAGAAATTATTAGCAATTTCAATAAAGTGACAGATGGAAAGTTTTAAATATCAAATTTTCCAAAATCATTTGTCAAAATAATATTATCCAAGTCAACTGTTGAGGCCACAACCACATGCTGAAGCAAACATATCCGTGACTTGGCCATCGACCCTTCTAGACTCCGCGGCTCTGTCAAATGAACCTTCTCCGATACCTACCAACTAGTAAATTTGGTCTGCCGCCATTTCACCAAGTAAAATAGTTCAAAATGTATTTTGGTATTTCGAACTATTGTGACTCGGGTATTTTAGGACATTGACAATAAAATGTGTAGAATGGTACATTAAACTATTGATTCGGGACATATAAGGGTCAAGGCTCACTCAACTCAGCACGTGGCCGCATGTGGGTGGACGGATGTCAGGGAAATGGACAGCTTACGTTATGCCAGTTACGTCATTGTTATAGGGTGGGGACTTCTGGCGTTTTTTTTTAAACGTGAGGGGTAATATTAAACCCCCAAATTCTTCCCCTTAAAATCCCCAAATTGTAAACCCTAAATCCCCAAATACATTCGACCTCAACAACCTGATTCGAAATACATGCAGCCAAATTGTAAACCCTAAATCCCCAAATACACGCGGCCACGTGCCGAGTTGAGTGAGCCTAAGTTCTTATCTGCCCCGAATCAATAGTTCGAGGTACCATTCTACACGTTTTACCCGAGTCACAATAGTTCGAGGTACCAATGTGCAATTTAACCAATAAAATACTCCTACCATCGACCTAGAGATCACGATCGATTACCCCTTCATTTTTTGTTCCCTTTCATGGAATTTTCTATTTGAATTATGCCAAATGAATCATAACGGTTGGAAATGTTTACTCAAATTTGAAGAAATTGAGTTTTCTTGGTGAGTAAGTTTAAGAGTTATAATTTAAGTAGGATTGTGTTTTCTAATTATATTGTGATTAAGTTTATGTGTAGCCTATATAAATGAAAATTGTATTAGGGTTTTGGGTATAAGAGAAAAACCAATGTGATGGAGAGACGAGTGAAAAAATAGAAGAAAGGTCCGGAAGTCGGGATGGCTTGGACGGAAGAAGCTTTTTGTTGTTCTCATAATATGTCAAAAATGTCTAGTGGATTTTATCTCATTCGTGATGTAGGTTAGTTAAGAGCCGAATCACGTTAAATTGTTGTGTGCATGTTTTGATCGAGATTGTTTATTTTTGCTGTGCATGATGGGTGTTTGGGGAAGAAAGTTGTTTGTTTCCTACCTTTTCCCCAACAATAACTATGTGTAACTCTATGTATTTGACCCCCATGCCTCGATGAAGTTATAAAGCTAGATTCTTAGTATTTGTGCAAGAGTTTTGTAGAAATGGATTTTGGGAGACATTTAGTCAAAAACAAGTAACCTAATCTCGAGAGGAAACATTATGTCCAAATTACGGGGGTGAGGGCAGGCCAGGGAGTCGACTCCTCCAAAATTAGTTCCACCGTCATTTTCACTTAGTCCCACTTGAGGCCCTTGACCAACCCATAGTTGCGGATGAGTTGCGGGTTACAATCTGAATTTCGTTTGAAAAGGCTTATAATAGTTCGGGTAATAATCATTAATTTCTCTTTTCAATAATTTGCATTTATCAATCCCATTGTTAAGTATTTCTACATTGTTCTAAGTGAAATGACTCTTTTTACTTTTAGTTTTACTATATTCAATTTTAACCCTTGTAAATGAAGTCACTCAAGAGTCTGAAGTGAGTTGGGAGAGGTGAGAATGGATTTGGAAGAGTTAAATGATAATTTATGTAAAATGAGGTAGGGTGTGTCTAGTGGAAGAATTTCTGAAAATCTCCAGCTTTCACGTGTACCGAGCGAACGAACTGGATGATGAGCAAAGTTGGGATTTGGGTTTTTATCCTAACCTTTACATGTATAATAAAACTCTATGAATGTCATTGTTTGTAAAATTTATCGGTTTTAAACCCACTATACAAAACTCAGTCATTGACACTTAGGCTTCAAATTTAAACATTTTATGGGAAAATATTTCAGGGCTTCATCTGATCTGATCGGTAATAATTAAAGACGATTTTGATCTATGCAAAATTAGTTATCTATCCAATTGATCGCTAACCTTGCTAGATAAAAGTGTTTCCTCTTTATTAATTTAACCTAAAATATATACAATAATTTGCATTTATCAATCCCATTGTTCCAAAAGTATTGTCACTACATTAAAAAAAGTTCTAAGTGAAATGACTCTTTTTTACTTTTATTTTACTATATTCAATTTTAACCCTTGTAAATGAAGTCACTCGAAGAGTCTAGGAAGTGAGTTGGGAGAGGTGAGAATGGATTTGGAAGAGGTTAAATGATAAAAATTTATGTAAAATGAGGAAGGGTGTGTCTAGTGGAAGAATTTCTGAAAATCATTTTCCAGCTTTCACGTGTACCGAGCAAACGAACTGGAGGGGGTTGATGAGCAAAGTTGGGATTTGGGTTTTTTATCCTAACCTTTACATGTATAATAAAACTCTATGAATGTCATTGTTTGTAAAATTTATCGGTTTTAAACCCATTTTTTCTATACATCCAAACTCAGTCATTGACACTTAGGCTTCAAATTTAAACATTTTATGGGAAAATATTTCCAGGGCTTCATCTGATCTGATCGGTAATAATTAAAGACGATTTTGATCTATGCAAAAAATTAGTTATCCTATCCAATTGATCGCTAACCTTGCTAGATAAAAGTGTTTCCTCTTTACCTATCTCCTCAAGACTCAATTCATTTGAATTGGGAAATTGTTTTTAGAAAATCTGGAGATGTGTTTTTTATTGATGGATGAGAATTATGAGAGTATGAAAATTTGAAAAAAATATTATTTTATAGATTATTGATGGCGAATTGATGAATTTAAGGTTGTTTTGTCTAAAGGGAATTGAAAAAGTGGGAATATTTTTTCTTCCAAAATCTGTTGTTGAACTGAGGCTAACTGATAAAGTTCGATCCGACAAAAGTGGCATTCGGTGTTTTGTTTTGTAACACAAAGAGTATCTCCAACAACTTTCTCATTTTCTTGATATGTTCACTTTTGGAGATTTTTAAGCATTTTTTTTGTCTTACGGTCTCCCTATCTCACTCTCTAAATTAGGAAATGAGGGGAAAAAATGGAGCATTCCCAAAATTTGGACTCCAAATTTTGGAGGCTTCTCCAATTGTATTTTTTTAAAATAAATTATAAGGGCATATCCAACAGCTTTCCCCAAAATTCTCCAAAATGAGAAAGCAAAAGTCACATTCTCCAAAAAAAACTTTGCTCTAACTCCAACAGATTCCCCATTTTAAAGAACTATATACATTTATTACATGAATAAAATATTCTACATATTTGAATAATAATTAATGAATTATTTGGAGAGATAAGAGATAGAAGATATGATAGATGTTTAAACCAATCACATATAGCCAAAAAAGAGGAGAGATGATTAAAAAAAAGTTTTGGGGATACTCTTCAAAAATTGAAGAATGCTTTAAATTTGGGAAAAACTCCCCATTTTTTCCCCTCGTTCCTCATTTTGGAAAGTGAGATGAGGAAGCTATTAGACAAAAAAAATGCTTAAAATTCTCAAAAAGTGAGCATATTAAGAAAATAAATAAACTGTTGGAGATGCTCTAAAAGTGATTACAAATGATAACAACAATAAGTAAGATGGTCCAAATAGTTTGGTTAGGGTTAGGATGCGCATTTTAAAAAATGCGCATTCTAGGTACCTCAGTTGTTCTGTTATTTACATCTATGTCATTTGCCTTTTCTCATACTCTAAAAAAATTCATATATTTTTAATCTATAATAAAAATTTACAAATAATTAGTCGAGTGGAAAGAAAAAAAAAGACGAAGAAAAAGAGACCCATATGTCATAGTTTTGATGATTTTTTCGTAGTCCGTCATTTTTTTTCACTACGAGCATCATTAAATATAAGTATCATTTTTTTCATTACGTATCATTAATTTCTTACACTACATCACTGACTTTTCTTTAATGCATACATGCATCATTAATTCCCTACTGTGCATCACTGACTTTTGTACAAGTATCATTTTTTTCAATGTCGTATCATTAATTTCCTACAATGCATCACACCACTCATACTAATGTATTATGAATTTGCTACGAGGCATTAGTACTCTCCTATTAAAGAATCACAAATCTACAATGCATCAGTACTCTACTATCGCAGGATCACGACTCTCGTACAACCGGATCATGAAATTTTTAGAAAATCATAAAATTAGATAATAATAATAATAATTTATTTTCACCTTTTCCCCTTATTTATCTACCTCCCACGTGTCTACTTTATCTCTCTCATATCTCAATCGTTTGTCTGGTGTAGAGCACCATTTATGTTATTTTCTTACTCCTATCTCTCGCTCCCTCACCCATCCCTCCATTTCATTTTTGCTTAAATACTAATTTAATTTAATTTCATTGCTTTTTCTTCTTCTTCTCAAGGCAATTCAAGGAACCCGATAATCGGCTCTTTTAAGATTTTGAATCCCACTTTGTCTCTACTTTCTTATTTGCACTTTGATTTCCGCGAGAACCCGGATTCTCAGAAAGTCTTCCTTAACCCTGGAAGCTCGACACGTTCCGGCTGACAGAGTTGTAGAGTTCGTTGCGCGGTCCAGGGAAGTGATGATGAATAGAGGACTGGTGAGTTTATGTTCCAGTTTCTCCGGACGATCGAACTTCACTTTTCTTGATTCCGGTGAATATATTTTCTAGATGTTGTTTAGAACTGGTCCTGTTGTTGGATTCGATTGATCGTTTGATATTGGGAGTTAGGCAAGGAGCGACTGGAATCTCTGTTCGCGAAGGAGCTGAAGAGGAGGGGGTTGACGCCGACTTCATTGCTGGAGGATGCCAAGAAGAAGAAGAAGAAGAAGAAGAAGAAGAAGAAGAAGAGTAGCTTCTCTGAAGAAGGAGCAACAATGAAAATGACGAGGAAGCTAAAAAACAATAAAATGACATAACTTGTAAATAATACATGTTCAACAATAAAATGACATAACTTGTAAATAATACATGTTCTTAAACGCTTTCTAAAACGACTCAAATAATTTAGTGGTTAAACCACAAAACTGCGAAAATATAATGGTAAAATTGTCCAATATATCTCCCATTTCACACGAAATAAATCGAGTTGTTAGAGAATTAGACCCACGAACTTTTGCAGATCAACCATCCACTTTTGCTGATTATCACGCATCAATTACTTTCATATAAATGATATCTCATTCGATCCATGTTTTGTCGGCGTAATCCGTCAAGATCTACCTCAGTTAGTAAGAAAACTTTTTATGTTCCATAATCAATACTACTATTTATTCGTTTCAACGTCCGATTTACCATTCAAATAAATTCCATTTTAGATTTATTATTTTAAAACAGAAATTAAAAACATAAATGAACTATTTGTATGTAAATAAATTTAATTTATACTTCATATGTTCGTAAAAAAAATGAGTTATTCGACTTTAGTATTTCAAATCGACTTTAGTATTTCAAAGTTCAATGGTTGATTCAAACATAAAGAGTTTTAAAAATTTCAGAAAAATTTTATTTAAAAAATTTAGATTTCAAATTATGATATACATATGAAATGCTCCCTCCGTCCTAAGTGGGTTGTATTAACATCAAAAAAAAATTGTCCCAAATGAAATGACATTTTTCATTTCAATATTTTATTTTAGTCCACTTTTACCATTGCAATGCATTCACTCAAAAAGTTTAGGGAGTGAGTTGGGAGGTGTTAGAATTGGTTTGAAATGGGGTAATGATGAAAGTTTATGTGAAATGAGTTAATCATCGAAGATAATCTTAATTTACACAAAATTTAAAAGTGACAACCAACTTTGGACGGATGGAGCATTTAATTTTTAGTATCTAAACATTCATGAAAAAAATCATAAATTAAATACTGTGAAACTATCAAAATAAATGACTTAATTTTTTGCAACGTGGAGTATTATAAACTACTATTAGAAAATAGATTCATAATCCAAATGTTACAAAAAAAAGAGAGAAGAAGATGGAGCTAGTGCAATGTTTCCAACGTAATTCTTTCAGAAAATTGAGGAAAATTAGTATAAATTAGAGTTAAGGGAGAAAGTGGTGATAATGAAAATACTTGTATTTATAACTGAAAAATAGGGGAATAATTACTGATATGGTGCAAAACATGTTAGAGTTACAATTTAGGAGCAGTGTAATAATGATCACCCAGATTAGCTGCTACGTGTCGTATTACAGGCGCAGGCATTCAGGCAGAAGTATAATTCATCTCAACGTTTCTCTCTTCGGTTCGGCTTGATTGATCTTACTCTTACGTACAGCTGAGCTGAGCTGAGATGATGCACAAATCTTAACGCCTCGTTCGTCTTTAGACTAAAATAACAGGTCCAAGGAAAAGAAACAGATAAACTGACGTGCTGTGTCTCACCCTCCTCCAGCTTCCCACATCATCTTCATTTTAGATCTCTTTCTTACCGCCATTCCTCTCTCTCTCACTTCCAGAGATTTGAGAGCAGGGGCAGAGGTGAGGGCGGAGGAGGAGGTACTTGGAGCTTCAACAGGGATCGGATCTTACTACTATAACGCAGAGCTATGAATAGGAATCTCCGTGAATCCTTTGTTGGCTCCAGGAATGTCCCGGCGCTGTCCCAGCACCGCCGCGGCCATAGCTTGACAGCCTCGGCGGCCCATAGAGACTCCGAAGACAATTTGGATCTCTTCTCCAAGAACCGCCGTACCCTATCTGTCACGTCCTCCGACGATTCCTCCGATGGTACTCATAGACCATATCGTATTCATTTCTGTTTTTCTTTCAAATTTAATTTTTGGATTTGTCGGTTTCCTGGATTGGAAGATTTGGGGAAAACGATGGTCCGCTTGGCTGTAGTAATTGCTGCGAAACGGCGTCGTTTCTCGCTAGCGAGATTGAATATGTCAACTAAACGACGCCGATGCATTTCTGAGCTGGTTACAGTTTTTGTTTGCGTCTTGTCCGAGTGATCGCCCACCCATATGCTGAACCTGACATTCATAGCCTTCCGTTTACAGTTTCAGTAAAACTGGGGAAGCTGTCAGTGGGATCAGCAAAAGTGAGCAAGACCGGGCTTGATGATCTGTTGTCTGCGGCTGATGGCGGGAAACATGACTATGATTGGTAAATTTCAGACGATCCTGCCAATGTGGCATCTTTCGTCCTTCAATGGCTTACATGACTGATCTGATCATTTGGGGATTTTATCAATAAACTCATAGCTGATCTAAGCGTATCGTGGTTTAAAGCACCCACCACATCTGTTCTAGATGATGGAGTATTGAAATCAATGCATATTGAAATTGTTGCTAAAAACCAATTACTCTTTATCTTCTTTTTGGTTTGTCTCCTGCCTGAACTTGATGGGTTTTGCTTGGTTGAAAGTATGTGTAGTGAAAATGTGATTTCTCGTTTAATGGGTGACGTGCATTGTTGGAAGATCTCTATACTGAGAGCAACCACTAAAGTAGGTTTTCTTTTCACCACCAAACAGATCTTACTGTGATCCTGTATTATTTGCCTGTTCTCCACATTTCTCCGTTTTTCTTCTTTGTTTTTGCATGTAATTGGACTAGGTAACAAAACGTGGCTTCTTGAAGTTGGTGTTTGATTAACTTTATAAAGGCATGATTCACCTGGGCCGTTATACTCTTTTGTAAGGTGCTGCAACTCGTGAACAATCCACACATTCCAACTTTGCACTATTAGTTAGGAGAACAGAATATGAAAGCTTTGCTTTTGGTGTTCGGCCAAGTATTCAAATGCCCATTTTCCCTCTGTGATAGTCATTGGGGTTTCCATAGACTGAAGTTAATGTCTTTACAAGAGCAAGAAACTGTTAATGACTATGTGATGTATACTTGCATGATGTGATAAGTAAAAAATGTATCATGAATGTGATGCTTAAAGGTTAAGTACAGTTTGAGATATCGGCAGAACTTGACATGATATTTTGCAATAGAGTATATTTCCTTGAGAGGTGAAGCTCCTGAACGTGTAAACAACTGCCATTGGTAGCAGTTGATATTATTAACTTGTAAATACAATGTTAGGTGTTTTGAAATTTGTATTTTAGCCTTACACCCCAATTATTTGGCAATGTAGATTTTTGAGACTGCAACTCTCTTTTAAGGCTCAGTTGGGATTCATGTAGCCGCAGAACTCTCTTTTAGACAGACTGCAGATGATATTATTAGTTGGGTTAGAAATTTGTTCCTTAAACTAAGGTTTAAAAGTTCAGTGATACCCTTGGTTAGACTTGTATATTGAAGGTCAGAACAATAGGTTCAACGATGGGGCTTCATGTATTTAATGTCAAGTGGGGGGCGGGGGGTGTATGATCTTTGCTTATTCTTGGTCTTTTCATTATCCTTGCCGCTACTATGCTTAAAGATATAACTTAATTAATGTACTGAGGTTCTTACCTATGACAGATTACCCCTTATGAGTAAGAGATTCTAACCATTGGTTTTTTACTTCATCAGGTTACTCACTCCTCCTGGAACACCTCTTTTTCCTTACTCTGAAGGAGCTGAATCTAAACCGACCTCAGTGGCTCCAAAAGCCAGCTCAAGAGGCAGATCAACCTCCACTACAAAGGCATCAAGGGTATGCCCCCCCCCTCCCTCTCTCTGTATGAATGTATTTCAGGATACTCAGGATTCGTGTTTCTCACTGTTACAGCTTTCAGTATCACAGTCCGAGAGTAATCATTCCACTCGACCAGCTAGAAGCAGTTCAGTAACTCGCTCATCTGTCTCTACTTCTTACACTACACTTTCTTCAAAACACGGCCCTTCTATCCTCAATACTAGTTCTGCGTCTGTCTCATCTTACATTAGACCATCCTCTCCTAGTGGCCGCTTACCGTCCACTGCAAGACCTTCCAGCCCATCTACTCGCCAAACACTATCACGTGCATCAACTCCTTCGAGGGTCCGTCCAGCTACCTCTAGCTCTTCCATTGACAAGCCTCGACCATCTCAAAACTCAAGGCCATCAACTCCAAGCTCTAGGCCACAAGTTCCAGCTAACTTGAATCCCGCTGCTGCTCGCTCAAGCTCTCGGCCATCCACTCCCACTCGGCGTAGCTCCTTACCTTCCACATCTACACGTGCTCTTTCAAATGGTCACAGCAGTGCGCCAACATCTAGACCTAGCTCTCCAAGTCCACGACCAAGGCCTCCACAGCAGCCATTGATTCCCCCGGATTTCCCAATGGACACACCACCAAACCTGAGAACAACTTTACCTTCTGACAGGCCAGTTTCTGCTGGTAGGTCTCGTCCTGGTGTTGCTGTCACTGTAAAGTCAAGCCAAGATACTGCTGCACCTGTGAATGTGCCTAGAAGACAATCATCTCCCGCTGTTACAAGAGGGAGGCTTGTGGAACCCACTGCGCGGACTCGCTCATACTCTTATGGACATGCACCAGACATGCATGAGCCTCGGAGGACCTCAAACATTTCGGAATCAGCAACAAGAAAACCTCTAAGGTCTTCTACCACTAACTTGGACAGTACAGGATTTGGCAGAACCATCTCCAAAAAATCACTGGACATGGCCATCCGCCACATGGTATGCTCCACCCTGTTCTAGCTAGTTTAATTTGGGAACATGTCAGGCATGTTGATCATGGTTCGGGAAATGCAAAACTTTTAACTAGACCTGCTGCACTGGGTTCTTGATAAAGAAAGATGTATGGCAAGAGTTGTTTCCTAACATAGTAACATTGAATCTGATATCTAATGCAGGACATAAGAAATGGCAATGGGGGAGTTCGTCCAATTACAGGCACTGCACTTTTTCCTCAGAGCATCCGTTCAGCTTCTGCTAAAAGTCCATCTTCTCGCAACCTGAGCGCTTCAGAACGTAGCAATGTAAGCCTGCCAAATGGAGACACTTGGGAGAACGGTCATGGCATCATCAGCAAGCCTCTGGATAATGGAAGCGATCACAGTGAATTAACTTATTCTTCCAAGTTAAGTGCAATGGACTTATACGAGAGCTCACGGTACGATGCATTGTTACTGAAAGAGGATTTGAAGAACACAAACTGGTTGCATAGCATTGATGATAAATCAGAGCAAGGCTCCATCTTTGGCAACGGATTCGAGTCTCTCCCTGAACCTTTCGGGTTGCTATAACAGCAGCTATCTCGGGTTTAGTTGACAACGGATTTCATTGTTCTGTAGCATATCTTACGCTCATTGATTATTTGGTTCTGTTGGAGAAGGGATGAAGAGGGCTGTTGATATTGAGATCATGAAATGAGTGATTCTTGAGTTGCTGCTGTAACCAGCATATATGCAGTGCCTGATCATGTGTGGCCAATTACCGGAACAGGCTCGATCTGATATGAGAGGACGATACTTGCAATCAAGCCCATGAACTAAAGTTTTACGAGTTGTTGTGATGCCTCTAGAGAGCCTAACGAAATTGGGCTGATCAAGCAACTTATGAACCGGTTAAGTCACTTTTTCTGCTTGCTCCAATGTTCTCCCACTGAAGTGTGCTTCTCTGTGAACTGAAATGATATACTAGTATCTTTTTGTTCTTTTGATAATTGATTATCTGCTTACTTAAGGGGGTAAAAAAAAACACGGAGTTGTTACTGATTGACACAACATCATTTCATCCAATAATCATTTTTTAATCTTCCACCCTGATCATAATCAATCTAGTATTGCCTCTGTCTCACGAAGATTACACCATTTCTTTATTATTTTCACAATATTTAATTTACAATTTATTTTTATGAATTCATAGACATGTAAAATTAAATGATTCATATGCTTATCATAATTTGCCATCTAAACTTTCTATATATATATTGATTTTTTTTCACTGTTTATTTTAGTTAAATTTTGAGTCAAACACTGCATCTTTTATACTAACACACATCTTATCCATAAATCAAAACATACATTCCCAAATTTCAAAAAATAAATTTATACTCTTTGCTGAACAAACCACTAATAACAAATTTAGCATATATAATGTCTAGCGCTTTGCTGGAAATTTTATATCTAATTTTTACTGCATTAATAACTTCTCATTACCGTCCAAAAAGAAGTAAACTAGCAAAGTAACTCTCATAAAAATAAAAAAATAAAAAAAAAACTTACAAAATGGTTAGGTTGTGTTCTTTGCTGCAAAAAAACAGCAACAAAATAATACTCCTACATATTTAAATTTTAATAGAGAGGAATAAAGAGTAATTTGAGGGAGAAAATTTAAATTATTATTAATCATTGTTAAATTTTTGTTAAAAAGAGTGGAAGACAAAGACAGTGGCTTGATTTGACATAGTACAAAGTTGTGTGGCAAGACTGAAATTGAATGGAGAAGTGAAAAGGATAAGGGTGAGCGCGACAATTTTCATTTTTCGATACTTTAAATATTAGTATAATTTATTTAACCAATTTCCTATTGGGTTAAACCTGGATCTCGAAGCTTCCGAGGCTGAGCGCTGTGACTCTTCTCTCTGCAACTTTGAAGTTTGAGTTGGAGCACCCAAGGTTAGGGGTTGGCGTTCGCGGTTGCGGACGAAGTCGATCCATCTGCTACCTGCCCACTTCCCTCCTCCGCCGCCTCTGATTGCTGATTCGAGCATCAACTATGGCTTCAAAGCGAATTTTAAAGGAGCTCAAGGATTTGCAGAAGGATCCGCCCACTTCTTGCAGTGCAGGTTTTTCCATTTTCTCAATATCTTATGTTATTCTCTCTGTGCGCTAGCTGGACTGGTTTCTTCGCTGCTTGAAACGCTTAATTTGATAGCTTCACCTTTTTCGCAGTTTTGCTCTATGTTTGTCAATTTTTTTGCAGCTTGTTTGGTTACTTTCAATTCGTCCAATTGATTTTGTTGTGTAGGTCAAAAATTCTTCAAGTTCTGAGTTGTTAGGGTTTTTAGAGATGCAGAAAACTCATTATGCTGCCTTCACATGCCTTGATGTTACTGGTTTGAACTCAGATCTTGCTTTAAACTGTTGCTATGTCGTGGTTTTAATAGGTCCTGTGGCTGAGGACATGTTTCATTGGCAAGCAACGATTATGGGTCCTGCTGATAGTCCGTACGCTGGAGGTGTGTTTTTGGTTACCATTCATTTTCCTCCTGATTATCCTTTCAAGCCCCCTAAGGTAAGTCCAATGGCATCCCTTAACGCTCCGATCATATTTGGCCCAATAATACTTGGTTAGCCTCTCCGAAGCTAATGAAGCCTTCTTCATGTAGGTTGCTTTTAGGACTAAGGTCTTCCATCCAAACATCAACAGCAATGGGAGCATTTGCCTCGACATCCTTAAAGAACAATGGAGCCCAGCACTTACCATATCTAAGGTTTAATTTGTTTGCAGAACCGATTGTACTTAAGATAATTGAGAACTTTTATTGCTAATAGTTAGTAGGATCACTTGTTTATACGTTTGGGCACCGGTCAAGATCCCCCTTTTTTATGGGTCAAAATAGATCTTTATATGCTCAAATGGAATGAACTCACTCTCCTTGGGTGTTAAGATTGGTTCTCCTTCATGTGAGCTGAGGTTTGGAAATGGCACTTGCAAGCGAGCAACTCAGATATTGATGGTTAGGCGGATATCTCAATATCCCAATGGTGATTTACTTCTGAATTGCACTCAATACATGCATTCTTGATTTCTTTGGTAGGGTTTAGGTTTTCACTGTCAGGCAAGAGTAGTTCAGGAGAATCACATGTATAACAGATCATTGATATTCTAAATGTTACAAAAGATAATTTTGCTCTTTTGGAGCTATTTGGGAACATATTATGTTCATGTAGCTCATTCTAAGTACGTGGGTTAACTCTTTAGTGATTGATTGGTATAGTTTGTTACTTTAATTGGTGCTGATGCTATTCAGGTTCTGCTGTCCATCTGCTCCTTGCTAACTGACCCAAATCCTGATGACCCGCTTGTTCCCGAGATCGCTCACATGTACAAGACCGACCGTGCCAAGTATGAAGCTACTGCACGCAGCTGGACGCAGAAGTATGCTATGGGTTGATAATGGCCACCAGTCCGTACTTGGTCGATATGTTATGAGGACAATCTTTCCTCGTATGCTCTCGGTTACACTCCTCATTGCAAGAAAGTGTTGTTGTGATGCAATGATCCTTGCATTTTGCTTTGTGAGTATTAACTAGACTGTTTGTGTAATGTTATGTGAAGACTCTTCATTTCTGTTGAAAATGAGGCAAGTCTGTTATCTGAACCAAGCGACCTAGTCTTAACAACTGTGCTGTCTGTATTATTTCTCTCCGCCAATATCTTTCTTGGTTTGCACCATTTGTTTTCTTGTTAAATTACATCGGGTATTCAATCTGTCGGTTTTCTAATTATGCTATTCTCTCTCGGTCAAGGCATAATTGCAGAATTAGTGTGAATTATGTACTTTATTGGAGAACCGCTCCTGCGAAAACGCGTCACAGGGGCAGCTTTCTTTCTTTCCCCTGTTTTTGTTTAATAATAGATCATGTCATGTTCATGCAGGTCTCTCACCAATTCATAACAAGTTTCAAGAAGAGAGGAGGTGGCCTTGGTAAGAGAGATCCAACTCTGAATATGCATACGAAGCTGAACATTATTATAGTACTATTTAGGATGAAATGAAACTGCTCATAGAAATTCCAGTCATTTCCAGGCTGGTGCTTGAAAACACATGCGACTGCTTGCAGTTGCAGACGATTAGGTTTATGATTGAAACATATACTACTAAAATAAAAGAGGAGATTTGTGACTGAAACAGATAAGCAAGCCAGGTCTCTGGAGTCATATCGCTCTGGTTTCCCTGTTAACTACGACCAAGTTCCTACATCTCGCTGGTCAGTACAGATAGGGTCAGCTCACTGAGAAATAAATTTTGAGAAATTTGAGTATGTGTGTTTTGATCGATGAATGAGATATATATGAGTGAGGAATTTTGAAAAAAAGATGATTTGATAGAGAATTGATGAAAATTTAATTTGATGAATTTTAGATTATTTTATGTATTAAAATTGGAATATATATATATATATATATATATTTAGAAATTTGGTTGTTAAACACTACGGTTTGATTTGATGTTATTTATTAGTGTTTCACGAAAAGCTCATATGAATCCAATGATCAAACCAGCGCCGTTAGGATCAATCTCCTAAAAAAAAAACGAGTACTCCTATAGTAATTTTTGAACAGACGGTGGTTTGATTGGACATTGCGTAAAGTTGTGTGGCAAGACCGGGAAGGATAAGGAAAATGGAGTATTAACCAAGTAAAAAATCCATTCCAGATGCCTGCCTCGTGTAATGTGGTGGGGTATGAATTTAAAAAGGTGAAAAGGATAAGGGCTGCGAGAGCGAGACGATTTTTATTTTAACACTGTATCAGGCTAAAAGGAGCATTTGACACCTCAAGTTTCGCAGCGGGCTCATTTTGCCACGGAAAATGTTAACAGTCTAATTTAACCATTGAAGTTGTAAATGTGTGCATATTTGCCTTGCCATTATAAATTCAAATAATGGAAAATGATATTTTGATTATATTAATAATAAGAATACATATTAAAAATGGAATATCCATAAGAAATTGACACATAATGTAAGTATATTGACGGCAGTGGAAAAAATGCATTGACGGAGGAAACAAACCCAGTGGCGAAATTAGATGAGATATTTTTTCAATGACGATATCATCCGGATGCCACATTTTCCATGGTGTATCTTGTGTTTTAACCTTGTTTATTTTTATTTATTTTTAATTATCAAGTTGCGTTAAACCTTAAGCGTCGAATATAAGAAGCTTCCAGGGCACAGCGCTCCCTTCTCTCTGCGACTTTGAACTGAAGCACAAGGGGTGTGGACTGTGGATGCGCGGTTGCGGAGGAGAGGAGAGGAGAGGGTGCGGCCGTTTCGATCCATCTGCTACCTGCCCACTTCCCTCTTCCACCGCTTCGGATTTCTGTCTGATTTGAGTTTCAGCCATGGCTTCCAAGCGAATTTTGAAGGAGCTCAAGGATTTGCAGAAAGATCCGCCCACATCTTGCAGCGCAGGTTCTTCCTCTTTCTCTATCTCTTCTTTTATTATCTATGTGTTTGGTTGTCACCGCCTAGCTGGGCTGTATTTTTCGGCTGCTTTAAAATGACGCTAGATTTGGTCGATTGACCATGATGATCAAGTTTTGCTGCTTTTTTTGTGGATGGTCGTTTATCTGATTTGGTTGTACCGGTGGTTTCCAGATTTTTAAAGTTTTGTATAGCTAGAGTTGTTGGAGATGCAGAAAAGTTGTTCTGCGTCTGCCTTCACATGTCTTGAAGTTATTGATTTCATTTCGAATCTTAGATTAAATTGTTGCCATTGTCGTGGTTCTGATAGGTCCTGTGGCTGAAGACATGTTCCATTGGCAAGCAACGATTATGGGTCCTGCTGATAGTCCCTATGCGGGAGGTGTGTTTTTGGTTACCATTCATTTTCCTCCTGATTATCCTTTCAAGCCGCCCAAGGTAAGTCCAATAACATCCATTAACTCTCCAATTACTTTTGGCCTAATAATATGACCCTCTTGGAAGCTACTGAGTTCTTCTGCTTGTAGGTTGCGTTTAGGACTAAGGTCTTCCACCCAAATATCAACAGCAATGGGAGCATTTGCCTCGACATCCTTAAAGAACAATGGAGCCCAGCGCTTACCATTTCTAAGGTTTATTTTGCTTTCAGAACCAAGTTGACTTAAGATAACTGACGGTATTTATTGCTTCTAGCTAGTAGGATCCACTTTCTTTGTGACCCTGAACAGCAGTGGAGATTTCTTTTGTTAAAAAAACGATGTTTATATGCTTAATTAGCATGAACCTTCACCCTTGTGGGGTTGTTTTTCTATGTGAGCTGCGGTTTCCAGAAAAACCCAAAATTGCGACTTTTATGCAAGGACCTCAACTGGTTATGTTCTGGAAGATATCTCCAGAATCCAATATGATTACTTCTAATTAACCTTAGATATGTGCATCCTTGATTTCTTTGATGGTCCTTTAATTTTTCAGCATCTGTCAATGATTGTTCAGGAGATCTGGAGTTTGATTTAGATGAATGATACTTTAATGATATTTTTTTTTGCTTTCCTTGATATAATGGGACGGTTAGACTAGATCTTAGATTGAGCATAAACAGTGGAGAGAGAATTTGGTTCGTTTGGTGCAACTTCTTTTGAACAGGTGCAATAATGCTACACACAAGAACATTTATATGCTTGTGCATTTCTATATCCATTTCGCTTGTTTTAACTAGTTAGGGTTACACAACTTTATTGACTGCTTGGTTTAGGTTGTGGAATTAATTTATTCATGGTTTTCAGGTTCTGCTGTCCATCTGCTCCTTGTTAACTGACCCAAACCCTGATGATCCGCTTGTTCCTGAGATCGCACACATGTACAAGACTGACCGCTCCAAGTATGAAGCTACTGCTCGCAGCTGGACTCAGAAGTATGCGATGGGTTGACAAAGGCCACCACTCCGTTCTTGCCAACCGATCATGACGGCATGTCTTAGGTCTTATGCTTTTATTTACTCGACTCATTCCATGTGTTGTTGTCGAGTTGAAGTTATCCTTGCATTTCTGCGTTGAGTTGTGAGATAGAGTTGTATTAACTAGATTGTTTTGTGTAATGTAATGCTCCAACTCTATTGAACTCTCGGTGGAGAATGATTCAAGTCTGTGTTACTGATCTGTTGTGTGGTTTTAATAGGCCATAGACTCAGATCTTGGTGTTGGGTGCATAAAATGGTCGCTTGACTTCCAAACCAAAGTCTGTTAATGGTGCTTCTGTTTTCTGTTAATTTTGCATGACAGGATTAATCTAGTTTATAGTTTTTCTTTACAAATTTTCTTTGAGGATTTACTATTTCATGGGTTCCTAGATTGTTTGTGCCATTGTCAAGGCATAATCACGGAATTTTACAATTTATTAACTTGGGACTAAAGTTGTTTGTAAAACTCTGCGATAATTACTGATCGAGTGGGAATCTGTGAGTATTTTATCTTTTCATTCTACTGGCGAAGAGAATCTGTCATTTGTTTTTTTTTTCATCAATCAATCATGTTCATGCGAGTCTTACCTTGACACGTTTTCATGCCAAAAAGAACCTCATAGTGGAACTGCTTGAGGAAGGGGAGAAAGGACGGTGTGAGGTTGAAGAAAGGTTGAGACTTGAGTTGAGAGAGATAGAACAAGGCCTTTCTAATATGCGGGACTCCATTTTGCGAGAATTTTCAGGGTTTTTTTTGCCCAATAATCAAAACGATGTCGTTTTAGTTTGAATACCATAAAATATGTGTTTGAATTTTTAAAAACACGTTTGAATGAATGAAAACGTTTCAAAACATAAAATCGTTTGATTTTTTTGAAAACCATATAGACCTTAAACTACGTCAAAGACACATATAGAGATCCTAAATTGTGCCAACGATACGTATGAAGACCCTAAAGTGCATCTACGACACATAGAAAGACTATAAATTGTGTCAATGACACATAAGTGACTTTTATAGGTATTTTGGTAATGACGCGTTGTTATTTTATAATGACGCATTTTAGGACCCCCGTATGCATTGACGCATATAATTCAAATGCATTTTGTGGCTCATTCTGGATCTTCAAACTTTAACAATGACAATATTTGGGTCCTTACTGTGTTTTTTGGAGGTACTGAAAGCCTTTCGAATTCGTCGAATGCGATATCTGGGTCCTCCAACTTTCACAATGAACACTTTTAGACCTTAACGTTTACATAGACACACTTTTGGACCTTGAATTTTACATGGGCACACTTTTGGACCTTAAATTTTACATGTGTACACTTCAGGCCATTCCTTCAACTTTTACATAGGCACACTTTGGGTTCTCCAACTTTGACAAAAACATCTTGGTCCTCACGAATCAGATCTTCTCCGCCCTCCTCCTTCGGCCAACCACCCGTCGCTACCGCCATTGATCCTTCATATTTTGGTCCTTTGACAAAAACCTTGAAAACTTCCGCACAACATGGTCTCGTCTCGTGTATTAGAAAAATCTGATAGAACGGTGGGAATGATGAGTGAGAGGCACTAGCGGATTTAGTGTCCGAAAATTAGGTGAGTGGAAAAGAAAAATAAATACATGTAATAATATGTAATTTTTTTATCAAGTTAGAATACAATTTAAACACAGCATTTATCAAAAAATTGATCAAAAGTATACAATTTTTGCACACTTCAATTTTGGGACTAAAATCTTACCCAATCCGTTGGGTAAGCTCCGCCATAGATCTGCCACTGGTGAGATGTTGTCGAAAAAATAAGTTTTTGAGGAGCTAATTATGGGTGTGTTTTTGTGAAAATGAATAATATTAGAGAGTTTCAAACTTTAAAAATGAGTGAAATGTAATTTACCTGATTTGTGTGGAATTTACAAATGATTTAGTTTTTTAATTCACTTGCGAGAATTGATATGTATGTTTGAAACCACTGTGATAAATGATAGAAGTGGGTGGTGAATTAAAACTAAAACATTATTCAAAAAAATAAACCATCTCATCCACGTATCCACTCATAAAAGAAAAAGAAGCTCACAAACTAAAAGAAATAAACCATGAGTCTTGGGTGGAAAACTGACTTCTCCTAATTCACCGTGATTTACACTAACTCATTTCTCATAAATTTACCTTAGATCCTAATTAATTTAGGTGAAAAACTGACTAATTCACTAGTGAATAAAATGAGGTGAAAAATTGATTAATTCACTTAAAATATTAAGTTTGAAACCCTCTATTGACTTTATCCTTAAATGTACGTGATATGTTTGGTTGATCGTGCAGATTAAGGGAATGTAAGAAAATGTGCTCAAAGAAAATGTGTTTTTAAAATATGGTTGAAATATTTGTTATATAAAATGTTAGTGAAAGGTGATTTAATAAAGTTTGTGATTTGTTTTTGCTAACAATTGGTAATAATGTGTAGGTTGTCAGCAGGATGGACCAGGACAATAGTGTGATTGAAATGTTCTAAAACTCAGGGTTATTTGAGAAACAAATCATGAACTTATAGCCAAAATAATGAAATATGACCGTTTTTTTTTCTCTTTAAGCAAATAAATATGACTACACATAATTCCCCATAATCCCAAATTTGGATTGTAAAAACTGCTCCTAAACTGTAATGTTTGAAATGTTGATGGCAAATTTGGCCCTTTCAACAAAAGTTTGCCCGGGTTGTACATTATCACTTGTGAATTGACAAATAGACCGTTTTAGTTCAGGACATTCTCCATGAACTTGCAAGGGCATCGATGTACTTTAACTCAGTCGAAACAGCAGCGTTCTTTCGTGATCTGTCTGTCTTGTGTTGTGCTCCTCTCTTGTATTATCTCCGGTTAGGACTTGGGAGTTTCTATCTACGAACCAGCTTCTAGATTTTTGTATCTTCAATTGGTGGATTAAAACGTATTCTTAGCAGCTGCAAGGTAATTCTGAAGGGTTGTTTGTTTGTCTTTTGGTCTTTTGTTCCTTCTAAAATCAATAACTCGGTAGGTATTATGACTTTTGACATTGCTATAGTAACTGAAACGCTTTCTGCCTATATTTCTGCTTAGATCTAGATCTTCAATTCTTCTTTGAGGCCAAATTATGGGTTTCCAAGTTTATTGATCTTCTTTCCCCTTTTATCGGAGAAGTAAGAGTTGGGGGACGGTTATGGGTTTCTGAATTGTTCACTAGAGCATCTGGTTCCGACCTGAAACTTGTTTGGCATTCGTATCTATCTATGTTTTTGTCTGTTTTATCTAGTTGGACCAGATTCAGAATGTATGTTTTTCGTTCTGTTTTGTTGATGATTTGGTGACCTTTTGAACTTCAGGGTACTGCTGATTCATTGCTGTTGCACCGTCTTCAGGATCTTGAAATGGGGCTATGCTTCAGTTTGGTACGGGCAACAGTTCTGATTTAAAGCACCGTTGTTCCTTTAATTGTTGTGGCTGCTTTCTACCATGAGATTATTAGACTCAGTGAATGTTAGTTTATCAATGTCAAAATTTAATCAAGAGACAATTATCCGACTGTCTTGGATAAAAAAGAAGGACATGAATAAGGAACACTGCAGGTGTTAGGTGATGCAGAACTGGAGAAAACGGCCTACTTTGTTTATAAATTATAAAGTTCCATGCTTGTGACTTTGCCGGTGGTGTTGAGCATCAAAAGATACTTTTTCACTTCTCAGTTTCCATTTTCTACTTGGATGGCTTTGTTGAAGTGAATAGAAGTTCTGGAGCTTTCTAATGTCATTCCCATGTCCTTTGAAGAGAGAGAGAGAGAGAGAGAGCTTCCGAGGCAAGAGAGCAGACTTGGGAGAGTCATACTCATTATGCTTCAGCTCTAGTCTTATGAGCTGAAATCGTTAACACTGCTGTGATGATCTTTCTTGTGTTAAGTAATGTTAGATAATTAATTCACAGTATGAAGTATAAACTTCATGCCACTGACATTAACATAGTTGCGATTAAGTTGCAGTTTGATGATCTGTATATGTATTTGTGTTACTGAAAGTGTCTATCTATTGCTATATCAGTGAAGCTAATTTCCCAACTATTTATGTTCAAAGGTTAAGCTGCGTCGAAATGATTCAGAACCACATGTTGATTTTTCTGGTGGCAATGTACACCTTGTTTCCAGCAAAGAGGATTGGGAGCAGAAGTTGTCAGAAGCAAAGAGAGACGGAAAAATTGTAAGGTTTATTTATTTCTTATGTATTTTTCACAACACATGAAGACCCGTTACGACTTTTGCATGTAATATGACCACCTATGTGTTTGTTGTCTTTAGGTCCTCCCATTTGCTTATATTCCTTTCCACAGTTGTTTAGCTGGGTGCATGTTTTAACATCTAACGGGTGATTTGAACCATCTAACAGGTAATTGCAAATTTTAGTGCATCATGGTGTGGTCCATGTAGAATGATCGCTCCATTTTACTGCGAGCTTTCTAAGAAATACCCTTCACTGATGTTCCTGTCGGTTGATGTGGATGATCTGACGGTAAGTATAAAGGGCTAATTTTGATAATCATTTTTCTTCTGCTTCTTTTTTGGTTCCTTTCCCTCCATTTACTGTGGGACTGAGTTCAGAAAAGCAGAATTTTGAAGAGGCATGGCATTTATGGGTAGACCAAACTAAGCATGTGCAGTTTACTTGATGCAGGAGTTCAGTAGTTCATGGGATATTAAAGCTACGCCTACTTTCTTTTTCCTGAAAGATGGGAAGCAAATTGAGAAAATTGTGGGAGCTAACAAGCCTGAACTGCAAGCTAAAGTTACAGCGGTTCTAAACTCTCATGAACGGAAATGATGAGAAAGAAATACGTGTTCATGAAGTTGTATATATTTATTTCTACATCTAATCTTGGTGAATTATTAATACTGCTGCTACAACCATGGAGTACAATTAATCTTTGCTTTGTGGAAGAAAGTAAGCTTGCTTTTTACAAACACAAAACCAAAACAAAATAAAAGAAGGGGGGGCTATCACTCACAGCCCACTATTAGCAATAACAAGTTAGTTGTAGTCCACTACTAGCTAGGCTAGGCAAGGTTAGGCAAGCCATTCATTTCATGCTGAACACGATAACATACCGTAGTTGGACTGAACAACCAACACCGCATTTCATGCTGGCACTCCCCATAAGAGTCCTTTTATGATATGATACACATGTATATCTACACATACTTAATTCAAGCATAAACCAATAAAACCATGTGATCGAAGCGCTAAAACAATTAAGGGACGGACTAATTTATCCCTATCAATCAACTTTCACATAATTTCTGAGATATCATCATTAGGGGGCTTCAAACTTCATTTTGTGGAGGTGAGGATGAGGAGTGATTCACCTCCAAAATTCATGGTGATTTTGGAAGTTTTTCACTCCTCCAAAAATCACTTGAGGTGTGAAAATCAGTTTTTCACCGTGAAAAAATGGAATTCAACATTTAATCTATGATTTTTGTTCTTCAATATTTTAATAACTAAAGATTAATAATTTATATGCAAATAATAAATGAATATCTAGTTTCTAAATAGTTTCTAAATATTATTATTGTCACCTCACGAGAATTCACGGTGATTCTTCAATTTCTCATCTACCCTCCTAAGTTTGAAACCCCCCTAATATATTGCGTGGCCACGGATCTCATCATCGCCACCTTCAATCTCTTTGTCGTCGCCTTCGATCTCAACGTGGCGGCCCCAGATCTTGTCATCGTTGCTTCTGATATCATCTCCGCAGTCTCCGATATCATTGCCGCCATCTCCGACTCGTCGCCACTGTCTCCGACTTGCCACCGCCGTCTCCGACTCGCCGCCGTCGTCTCCGACTCATTGTCGTCGTCTCCGATATCATCGCTATCGTCTTCGATCATAATGTAGTTGCCTCTGATCTCATCATTGTTGCCTTGGATCTCATTTTTGTTACCTTCAATTTCATCGTCGGTGGCCTCCGATCTCATCACCACATGAACACTTCTATCTTCTACAGACTAAATGCAACAAAATCAATAGTAGAATTGTTTCTTTCATCAGACAATTTCACTCTCTCTGTTTCTTCCTAACACTTTTACTTTTTGATAGATTTTTCAAAGTTCCATCTTAGAATATATAAAGTGTCCCCCTAAAAAAAGAATATATAAAGTGTTCGTCAAAAACTCAAGATATGTATGATACTTCATATGGAACAAGATTTAGCTAAGGAAGAGAAAAGTACCTAAATGTTCAAGAAGTGTCTATCCAGTATTTAAGAAGTGTCTATTAAGTATTCAAGAAGTGTCTAATACATTTAATAAATTTGTCGTTTTAATAATATATTGTGAAAAAGTACCTAACGGTTCAAAAAGTGTCTATCAAATATTCAAGAAGCGTCTATCAAAATATTCAAGAAGTGGCTATCAAATGTTCAAGAAGTGTTCATGAAACTCTTGAGAAGTGTCGTTGTCAAGAAAGTTACTGTTGTTTGACATTTTTATAAAGTATTTTGAAATGTATAATATGTCTATCAGTCACACAACAAGTGTTATGTACACGCCATTTATCTGTCTGATATGAAAGTATTCAAAACAAACCTAAATATTATGTGGTATAAAATATGGATCGTATCACCATGCAACGGATACAAAGTTTGCAAGTACACATAGTTAATTTATAAGAAAACAAAGCAATGATCAAATGCAATACCTGCATATCATAGGTAAATCATCACACAGACACATTCATATACTCATTTAGACACTTCTGTAAAATTAGGTGGATATATCTAATACTTTTTTGCAGTTATGAAATATATAATTATGATGTTATTTTTTTCCCGAACATTCACAATCGTGTCTCTCATGCAAAGCTGATTAACTAAAGAATTATTACCTAGTTGTGATGAATCTGAGATAAATTTAACTTGACTATTGGATCGTTGGCTCCTCCGTTAAGTCGTCGATCACGATCATGCCGATGTTCGATGATTCGATTTGAAAACTCCTCCCATCGATCCACTCTCATTGCTCGTCGATCTGCACTCGTCGATCGGTGCTTGCCCTGCTGGTCATGCTCATCGCATGTTGATCGATGCTCGCCGCTTAGATAGTGGATGCCAGCATCCGCTTTTCTCCGATGCCTTTGTTTTCTGCTTCAATTGTTTCGTATCTTAAATTTTAAGAAGGGGTAGAATTGTAAGTGCACACTGGCATGCGCATATGCGCACTACATAATTGGTACTCCCCATAACTCTTATTTACCCACTACCACTAGCCGGTAAAACCACTAGTGTTGTAATTACAGATGTTTTCTTTTGATATAATTCTAAAATTCGGTGAAATATTTGAAATTAATGTGATGTTTGTGAGAGGAAAAATTGAACGGAAATGATTGATTTGACGGTTTATTGATGAACTTTTGATGAAAAAATAGGGAAGAACACATCATAATGTTTTTTTCTTGTCATTTAGATACTCAATTTCCCACCCTATTATTAATTTAGGATTAAAGATTTCATTTTTGCAATTTTTTCATATTTCAGATGTTTCCCATTTTGAGACTTCTATTTGTTTCTATATTACTACATTCCGATTAGTGCAGTTATATGTGTGTATTTACCCCATCCCCCTACTCTTTTCTTACTTCCCCCTATGTGGAAAATTGAATTTGATCAGATCTTTAGCTTAAAAGACTTCAAGAAAGAATTCTAAACTTCTTATGTTATCCAGCATGACTTCATTTGTTTTTCATTTTCTTTGATACGCCATGTGCCAGATCCAAAGTGGTATAATCCTTCCTCTTCACTACACGTCTAAGAAGCCATGATAGAATAGAAGTAGAAGCAAAGCAAATGGAATTGGATGGAAAGTAGTAGGTGAGAATCAGAAATATATTAAGTAGTAGGTGAGAATCAGAAATATATTAAGTAGTAGGTGAGAATCAGAAATATATTAAGTACGAGTATTACCTTTTACACTCTTCACGTGATTCGCAAGTAAAAATTACATCATCCGCGATTTGCTTGAACCATATGCCACTACAAATGGAAATCTAAAGAAAGAGCAGAAAGAATTGTAAGTAAGCATTCGGCTTGCTGCTGGCTGCCAATTTAACACACCGGAAACTGAGAACTGCTAAATGTATATATGTTCGTCATCACCGCCCTTTTGGATTCATGATCTGTGAGAATACTGCACTAGGTGTCAAGCCGTCAGAGTCGTTGCTGGCTAAGCTCCGGCCACCGATGCTCATGCTAATCCCGCTGCTCCTTGAGTCGGTCATATTGCCATCAAACCCAGGTGAAGCATTAGGATCTTTCTTTCCCTTGCACTCTACATCGAATGCTCCCTCCTCGATGTCCATTCCACCAATGCCCTTGCCACTTTCTTCTGCGCTTTCCTGTAGCTGCAGGGCAAACTCTAGGTTCCATAGCACATCACCCATCGATGGTCTCTCGATTCCCTGATCGTTTACACACTTCATCGCAGTCTCGGCGAATTTCTTGAAGCACTCTGGAGAAATCTTTCCCTTGAGGTAAGGGTCCACTATCTGGTCAAGGATGCCCTTCTTGTAGCAATGTGCAGCCCACTCTGCCAAGCTCACTTGTTCCTTTGGTAGTGTGGGATTCAGGGCTGGGCGAGCGCAGATGATTTCAAACAGAACCACTCCAAATGAGTAGACATCCGATTTATCTGTCAGCTGCTGCCGCCTGAAATACTCAGGATCTAAGTAGCCGAAACTACCCTTCACAACAGTGCTCACATGAGTGTTGTCCAATGTAGGACCAGTTTTTGAGAGGCCGAAATCAGAAACCTTAGCAACCCACTTCTCATCGAGAAGAATGTTTGTGGTTTTAACATCTCGATGGATGATTGTGTGTTTGGCACCAGTGTGGAGATAGTGCAAACCACGGGCAGCTCCAATGCATATCTCGAGCCTTTGTTTCCAGGGAAGGGGAGGCTTTTGCGTTTTGTAAAGATGTTCTCTCAGAGTTCCATGCGCCATGTAATCATACACAAGGATCATCTCAGTGTTCTCCTCACAGTAACCAATTAGAGACACAAGGTGGCGGTGGCGTAGCTTGGAGAGCATCTCAATTTCAGTCTGGAACTCGTGAATACCTTGCTCAGACAATGGATTCCCACGCTTGATCGCAACTTTAGTTGTGCCACCATCAATTTCTCCCTGATACACTTTGCCAAAACCACCCACCCCAAGAAGTAAAGCCTCATCAAAGTTGTTTGTGGCAGCCTTGATCTCAGCAAATGAGAAGTGGCGACAGAGGTTCGAAGGGAGGGACGACGCATAGCTTCCTGTGGTGTTTGTCTTTGCTGAACCCGCAGAGTGTGAATTTCCATATAAAGAGAGAGGAAGCCACCCTGATGGCCCATCACTAGCACCTGGGTCCTTCCTATGCCTTCGGCGACGCGAAGCAACTACAAAGAAACCAATAACAAGGGCCAGAGCAAAACCACCAGCTACACTGCCACCAATAACCCCTTTCTGCTTGGAATTGCTTGAATGAGAGGCAGGCAAAGCCAATGATGGGTCAACCATATCCTGTAAAGGGGCAGGGGTTGGATTTGGACCCGCAAGGTTGCCATTGATGTCGCTTAATTTGAATATCTCGACGCCATTTAAGATTGCATCATAGTATTGAGGCTTGTCAGCCACATCTGGATGCAGAGCAAGCCAAAGATCCTGCTGCGGGCTCCCCACAGGCACAACCACCACATAATCCCTGTAAACAGGGACTTTAATTTTCTGATCTCCCCAGGCTATCACATCAGCAGCCTTCTCGGCTGTTTGATTTCTGAGGAAAATCTGAAATACCCTTTGATTAATCAAAGTAAAGGTGTCTGTGAACTCACAGAAATGCAGTCTCACCAAATAAGAGAATCCAGAATCTACACTGAAAATCCAAGTTAGGTTGTAATTTTGGTTGACCCTGTAATCAGGCCCCATGGACCTTGCTGTTGCATACACATTCTTAGGAGCGATTGAAGTAGGAGTCTTGCCATAATCAATGGTGACATTTTGATCAGCAGCTCCGGTGACCCCAATAGCTGCACCAAAAATGTACGGCTGATCATCATACCAGGACCGAAAGAGACCTGAATCACCTGAAGGGGAGATTCCATTTCCTCCAACATTCAGTCGATAGACATTCTCAAGCGCGGTGCTGTTATTAATGGTGAAAGAAACAGTCTGTCCCACAGGCATCAGCGATCCATCAGTGTTACTATAGATATCGGGCATAGACAGAATTTCAATCCCATTCACAAACGCGTAGGCATTGGAAGGTGTTGAAGATGGACTAAATGTTAGATTCAACATTTCACCATCTACATTGATAGAATACTCCTTAATGATAAACGCATAATTCAAAGCCTGACTTGTCTGTGCTGCACTGAAGTTCTTCAGAAGAGAGAAGGACCCGGTAGAGACAGAAAACAAGGCGTTGCTTGCATTCTGGCCACCGTAGGAATTAGCATAGAAGTATAACCTGACATACTTCCGACCAGGAACCACCGGGAAACTGTAGGTGAAGTTTGACCGGAAAATCCGGGCAGTCATGTAAGGGACGTCTGGCACCGCCGGGTCCTGCGTGGCCGCCTGTGATGTTACGGAGTTGCCACCGCGCAATAGATATTTAGAGTCCTTATCAGGCAACCACTTGCGGCCGTCGTCATCGGTGGTTTCAGAAGTCTCGCCGCAGCTGAGGAAGATCTTCTCCGTTGGCACGTAATCCTCAGCGAGGACACGAAGAAAGACAGAGGCCAACGAGACAATTAAGAGAAGAGACAGCAGATGAGAGCTGTTATGTCGAAGATTCATCCTGGACCCTTTTCCCAATTTCTCCAAAAACAGGAGAAATCGAGGTAAGAGGAAAGTCAGCAGCTACCCAAGCTGGGATCTGGGACAATCTTGAGGAAAACCAGATTAAACCCTGATATTATCAACTGAAAAGAGGCTCAGATCTAGGAAGTAAGTAACTTAACCGGAAGCGAAAAGAGGGACCTTTAAGTTTCAGGCCATGGTCATGGCAGAAGCAGGCTCAGAGAAAAGAAACAGATAGAGAGCTGGGAAAGAGTTGTATACCTGATATTGAAGAAGAAGTTAGAGAAGGGAAACACAGATCGCCAGCTGTGTGCGGAGAAGGAAGTAGCAGAAACGCACCACCATTAACGTGTAGGGAGATAGCTCAGAGGGGCAGGGCTAGTGGTTTTCTTTTCTGAGTTATATTTTCTTTATTTTTATTTTTTATTTTTATTTCTTTCAGCGGCAGTAATGAGCTGTCGTTAGTTAGGGATGGAGTTGAGTTAGCTTAGGAAAAAAACATATATAAACCATTAAACTGTACGTTTTGTCACAATATGGTCACTCAACTATCTAAGGGGCCGAATAAACCATTAAACTATCAAATGTGTATCAATCGGACCACTAGAAGGCCATTTTGCTTACATGGCATATAATTTTCCGTGGTAAAATCCACAAATGTAATCCCAATCTTTCAAATTTATGCAAATCAAATCCTATATTTTATTCCAAACAAGTTTTCCCCAAAATTTAAAATCCGTAAAGTACCACGATTTTGGAAACGAATTAATATGGTGGTTGTGGTTGTGGAGGCAAACAAGTAGCACGTTGACCACATTAGAGCTTCCATGTTGACTCTTGAGGACTCCCACACAAATTGTGCATAACTCTAAACCAATGACCAATTAATCTCACTCATCTATCTATCTTGAACTTCAAGTATATACACTAACAACTCAACAAGTGCTCTGTTTTCAAAAATTCTGTGCAACAACTCGATGCTTCGCTTGTTGCTCCTGCTTCTAGACTAGCGGTGGAAGGTCCTGAAGCAAGCATGTTGGTTTTATAGCCAATCACACGAAGATAAAACCAAAGAACTAACTGCCCATGTTTTAGTCTTCTAACTAGTATAAGGTACTAACTTAAGCGGTTCTAATCAACTTAAACAGAACCCCTAAGATATAGGAATTACTTAGCTTAGTTGGTAACTGTAGACCAAAGGCCTTGAAGTAGTCAACAACTGTTTCCAAATTGGTCAGGTCGTTGTCTCCGCTGCACATGGGGAAGGGCAAGCAGCCAGGCCACCGATGTTGTATGCGTCTAGAACAAAGCCAACATATTGAAGAAGATGATATGGATGAATAAAATAGAAATATAGTCTAACATTCGTATTAATTAAAAAGATTGGAATCCATTTGAGAATTTTACCAAGTAAAATTATTTGCCACGTAATCAAAATGACCTTCCAATGACCAAATTGTGATACAAATTTGATAGTTGATAGGTTTATTCGGCCCTGTTAGGTAGTTGAGTGGCCAAATCACGACAAAACATATAGTTTAGTGGTTTATCTGTGTTTTTTCCCAGTTAGCTTAAGTGTGTGATTAATTTAACTGTTAGGTCGATGTAATGACAAATATGCCCCTACCCGGGACCAATGCAGGGGAAAGATTCTCTACTTCTCTTCCCTTTGGTAACCATGATTGATGAGATGCAGATGAATCGCGGTGGAGGGCAGAGTAGCGACACACGCGTTAACGCGTTATATTACTCCCTCCGTCATTGTTGTATTTCACGTCGATATTTCAAGTTATAATATTTGACTCAAATTTTTATTAAGATATATAAAAGAAAAAAAATCAAAAACCATATAATTTAAAAGTTTAGATTGAAAATTATGAGAAATATATAGATAATTTAACTTTAGATGTTTTTAAATTCATAAAAATAAATTATAGATTAATTACTGTAAAAGAACTATGAGATTGGTGCACTTTAGGCCTTCAACTCGGTTAACTCGACACTTGAACTTAACTGACGTTAAAAAAAACGTTAGTCAGATTTAAATAGTCCCTAAACTATTTTTATTTGTTCATTAAAGCCAAAAACTTCTAGCATTGAACAACCTTACCATTATCTTCCCCTCATCCCTACATTCTGCATCTGTTCTTCAACCAACCTGCCTCCACCTCTCACCTAATTCAGCCTACACCGCCTGCCTCCAGCCACCAAAATCTCTCAGCCTGGCGTCCCGACCACGGTGAGAAACAACCGAATCGTTTCGCCGTTCTACTCGCCAAGTTGGAGCAAGTCCAACTTAATCCTATCAAACTACTCCTCAATCAGCCGCCCTAGAGCAATAGAGCTGTTCACCGACCACCACATGCTCCCACCGTTGATTTGAGAGACATAGTTCCGGTTGCCGCTCGCGGAGTCACTAGTTGCTCAGAATCTCATATCGTGTTCGGCCGGCCTCTGCAAGCCGCACATCCTCTCGCTAGTGTTGTTTTCGTGCTCAGCTACTAATTTGAGTTTTCGTCTCTGCATGTACGGTGATGTATATCTGGCTTTATAGGTATTTTTTGCTGGTGAAATGGGTGTTGTATTTAAAAGGCAGCCATTTTACTCAAAAGCTTATGCTGTTATCTGTACGATTTTGCTTCATCCTTTTTAATAAAAAAAATCATTCCTGAATAAGAAAAAAAACTAATCTGAGATTGAACGGAGGAGCTGGTACACAATGGTTAGCTTTGTGGTTGGGGGTGGTAGAACGGATACAGGAAATGGTGAAATAAGTTATAGAGCAGAGTCCAGGATGAATAGGGAAGTAGAGAAACAGAGTCCAAGGTGAAGTGGGAATGAAGGGAGACACAATCAGTGAAGGTGATTAGGTAACCCGCATGAAGGAAAGAGAGAGTAAAAGTTGGAGTATTTAAGGGTAATATGGTAAATGAATGTGTTGAAAGTTGCTGAAAAAGGAAACGTTTCAAAAATTTAGGGACAACCAAAAATTTAGGGACGGGGGAGTATATAATAGATACTTTGAAACTGGCAAAACAAATGAGATAGTCTTTTGCGAACAGAGGAAATATTTAATTATGCAACTTTTATAAAACAATAAAAATATACGAAGTATATGTTATTCACAAAATTAGAAATATATGGAGTACATGAATTTTTTTGGGTCAATTCATTGTACATATGAAAATAAGAAAGATAAAATTATTACACTTTTCATTGTTTCGGAGTAATCCGGAAAGTGCTAAAAGTTAGATGGCTTTATATGTAATTTTCTCTTTGTTTCTCAGTTAGTCAACTAACATCAGTTAGGTCAAAGGTCTAAAGTGCATCGATCTCATAGTTTAGGGTACAAGTCAGAACGAGTCATAATTCAGGCCCTTCCATTACCGAGTCAAAATAGTTCAGGGCAGTAATCTATAATTTGTTAAGTGGCATAATGGGTCCAAAAAATGAGTTAAGTGGCATAATGGGTCCATAAAAATAAGTTAAGTAGTACAATGGGTCCAAACAACTTATCTGAACGCCATATTGGACATAAAAAATTCACGTCATGCATCTGTGACAGAATATTCCTGAAGATTCTCGACGATAGTCAAAGAATGGGTCCAAAAAACAAGTTAAGTGGTAGAATGATCATAAAAACGTAAAGTAATGGCAAAAAAGTCTAAATTTTGAAAGTGTGGTAAAAAGGGTCCATCGAGCAAACCTCGGTGGCAAAAACGGTCTTTTTCCCTATATACTAACACAAATTGATTTTTTAATGGAACAATAATTGTGGATAATAAATTAATTTGATATTATTATTATTTTGAATAATTCATTAACATATTGGAAATATTCTTCTATGATTGCCACAAACAATCCAACTCGGTAACGTTTGGCCAAAAATCCATGTTTGCCATCATTTTAAAAAATGTTTTATTTTTTGCATCAACATTATTGTTTATGACCATTGTTTGCATCAACATTATTGTTTATGACCCTCTCACATTTTATGAAGTCTGTAGTTTCATCAAAATACAACAAACAAGATGTATTCAATTCCTTCTCATTTCGGCATAGAAATTTTAAAGAGAAACATCAATTTCTCACTTTTTAGTTTATCGACAAATCTTTGGTTGTTGGTAATTTAGCGATGGCAGATGAGCATAGATGTCGAGTGCAAGAAGGCGACCATTGTCTCTACACACTCTCCTTTCCCTAATTTGAACCTTAAGTCATCAAAGTCTTCTGACTCGGCCTGGTTCGGTCGCCCTACGCGATTGGCTCTTCAAAAGCAGCTCATTCGGAAGTCCGACAATGATGAGCCTCTGCTCTAAGTGGTACAAAGATTTTTATCGCCCCACTGTGAAGACATCCGTCCCCCGTGAATCCGTCATCAACTGTCTTCTTGTTTCTATTTTTTCCATTTTCTAACTTTTTTTTAGTTTGTTGTTTTAAACTAAAATGGGTTCGAGTAAGTTCAAGCTCCCAGAGAGATGATTGGGAGAGATAATTTTCCTTAAGATCGAGCAATTGGAGTCTGATACAGCGGACAATTTGAGATAGGATTTGACTATTGAGTATGTTGTCGAAAAGCGAGAGCTCTATGAAATCGGAAAAGTCTCTGATAATCGGAGATATGAATCTGACCACATTTTTAATTTTTAAGTTGGAATGTGTGTGAATTTTTCAATTCACCTATAAATTATTCGGTGATTCACTCCGCTTCCATGCACCTCCCGTGAATCATGCTCCGGTGAGAAGTAAGTTTGGGAGGTGAATCATGCCCACGTGGCTCCAACTGATCCTTCCTTTGGTTTATACGGCACTGCTTCCTTGCTTCTTAAGCACACAAGGTTGGGTGGGGCCCAGAAGGTTGGGTAGGGGCTGGGACGGTGGAAGTGAATTTTTGGATGGAGGTTTGAGGGTACCAAAATGAGCAGTGAGTTTGGGATGTTAATAATGTAGAGAGTAGTCGATTTATATGATCCAACTAGCACTAGCTCACTGTGACTACCAAGATTAACTATTCTTAAATAAAGCAAAATTCATTTCTTTATTTTTTACATGAACATAAGGAGAAATGCACAACAATATTGTTAAAACGTTCACTAACTCTAAAAAGATTTGACAACCTGAAATTACTGAAATGCAATGCCAAAAAGTACTCATATACTTATTACTGAAATGTATTACCAAAATCTAATGGTATAAATTCAATCGAAATTGACAGTCAATGCTGCTAGCGGTGCCTTGTGTTACAAAATCCCAAGCGCAAAGGCAAAGCACAAAATGCTCTACCTTGTCGTTTACTCAGGCCCAATTATAATGATGCTTACAAATGGAAGGATTTTCCTGCATGAACACTTACTTCAATGCTTGGAGGATGGCCCAACAAGACCGCAACTCCTCATGTCTTGTACCAGCCAAGACAACCTGAACATAACGCGCTTCCCAGATGCACTTTCTTTGCTCTGCATGCCTTACCAAGCTTCCTTTCCAGACTCAGGGATCTTAAGCAGTTCACTTCCCTTCCTTAGCTACTTGGTTAAGCTGAGCTTTGAGAGAACCGCAGCTGCCTGATCACCACCCAACAAGAAATAAGGATGCCTCAATGCAGCTGCAGCAGATAAACGACCTCTTCTAAGGAACCCTCTCTCTGAAATCAGCTTTGTGGCCAGATCCCATCCTCTGCCTGAGTCCAGATCAAGAATGGTGAAGTCAGGCCTCAACCGAGTCCTCTCCCTCCACTTGTTCAAGTCATAGTCTGCCACTTTTAGCTCTGTGTTGAAGTTCTTCAAACCTGCTGCTGATCTCAAACTCGGTATTGCCATTTGCAGGAGGACTATGCCCGCGGAGTACATGTCAAACAGATCAGGACTGTTCAACTGCAAAGAACAAAACTCATTATGTATCAAAACTTTGCACAAGTAACGGCTACTGATTCAGCATGTATTGGGACCTAGTAGTCTTACTTGCCATAGAATGGGGGAAAGCAAGGCTGCGATTGGTTCGGGTGGGGGCCTTGGTGTCTCCTCCGGGAGGACATAGAGTTCTGGAGGGCAGTAGTCAGGATCAAGCAGGCCTCGGTTAGGTACATAATTCTTACCAATACGAAGGTCTGTTGCTGCTCCGAAATCTATGAGCTTTATCTGGCCCCTTTTTGTCACCACCAAGTTAGCTGGCTTTATATCACGGTGCACAATGCCAGTGTCATGAATCTTTCTCAATGAAGTGATAACCTGACGCAGTATTTGCTTGATTATTAGTGCATTTCGTTCAACAGATTCAACTCCCTGAAGTACTCTTCCAAACATGACAGATTCTAAGTTGAGAGGAAAGCTTCTGTCTTTCATGTAGTCAGCAAGACTGCTGTCTCCCTATCACACGAGGTTACCACAATTAGAATACTTTGCACATGAAAGACTAAATTGCGAAGAAAGCTTCCATTTTTGATTCGACAGAAGAAACAAGTTTCGATCTTTTATTTTTAAAATGATTGAAGACGTGAATAGCATCTGCTACTTGATTCATGTCACCTCAAACTTCCAGACTAGCCATTTTCCACCTTTAGTGAATTGTGAGTTGGTCTTATCAGCAACAAAACTGCCAAGAAACTCTGCACATGTCTCTGGCGCCGCCCTTGAGAGCCTGTAGTTAAACCACTCTTCAAACTCTGCACATTCTTCAGCCCCTTGAACTCCAACCTTCACCTGTATTATGTAATGACATCATAATCATCGTAGTTTGAGGGAGTATTTGAACTTAGCAGAAGGCGACAACAATAACAGCAAAGTTTACCTTTTTGAGGATAACTTTCTGCTTATACCTGTCATCAAATTGCGGAGCTCTTATTCCTTTGCCTTTCCTTTCTTGAACAGGTGCATTGTTGGGGACAATGGCGCCTGCATAAACAACACCAAATGACCCTTCGCCCAATTTGTTCCCAACCGCAAAGTCACTTCCCTTCAGATTCCTGCTCCCGCTCAAGCTAGCCAAACCCATCTGCAGAGGAGCTAAAATATACGCATCAATGGCTCCCAACAACACACCAGGTCTGGCCGTCAGGTAAATCCAGGTCAGTCCAGCGACAAACACAAACACCCATCTTTCCATCTCTGTGAACTCCCCAGTGACTCTCTGGAATTGGTAAAACCCAGACTTGATGACAGGGAATTGAGACAGAGACTGGTCCAGATGAAGAGTGGCCTCCAGAAAATCATCTTGGATGTTACTGCCAAAGAATGCATTGCTTCGCAGTGAAATGCCTTTGGAATAATTTGCGGAGGCAAAAAGATTGCCTTGGTGAAGTGGGTTCTTAAGAGGAGACAAGTAAAAAATCTTGGTGTGATGTCTACAAGTGATTGAAGCTGGAGAGAGCAGAGAAGCCATGATCTTTGTATCGGAGGGAAGCACCTCTCGGTCTGTTTACTCGACATTTCAAAGCGAAGCGTCAGCAGAGGCTTGTTTTCTTCCACGTGGTCTCCTGGATGGCCTTGCTAAGCTGAAGATATGTGGATAAAGTCACTTAACCAGAGGCTAGCAAAAGGGCAAAACTGAAAATTCCTGAGAGCTCAAGCGATTAATTTAAAATAAAATAAAATAAAATAAAACCATGAAATTTTTTAGACACTAGAAGAGAAATGGATGTGGTCAAGTCAAGAAATCATCTTTCTAAAGCACATGAAGAATATTGAGTGTCAAGCCAAAGTACATACTAAAACATAATAAAAAGTTGATAAATATAGAAGTGTAGCAAGTCTAAACACTTGGAATAGAAGGCTGTGCTGGCACAGAGCCAATATGCAACATAAAAATCTAGTATATAATGTCACTACTCATATCTACTGGCGGAAAATCTGTCTTTTCCCAGAGCTCCAAACTGAAAAACTAGCACATGAAGCTGCTCCCAGAAAGGGAGGAGGCAGCAGGCTTTACGTAGGAGAATCCAGCAAATGGATTTGCATTCGTCTTTGGTGTAGAAGCTGGGGAGTCCTGCGGCGGCATGTCGGTCCATCGCTTCTCAAAGTTAGCAGTGCAGTGCTTCCCAGCAACCTGGGGACAAAAGCTAGGCTGGATTTCTCTAACCTCTAACTTCTTCCAATTTATTGGCTTGAACCATTTATGCCCTTTAATTTCCTCACTTCCCGTTGGTCCACTACCTAGGCGCTTGCTTGCATCCTTCTGCAACAGCTGCAACAACCAAAATACAGGTCCACACTAATTCATTTTCATAGCATTGTTTGTTTTTCTATCATTTGCTTGCTGTTTCTCACATCAGTGAGACAAAAGTTTAAAAATACTGTCAAATGTTGGCTGCCAACATGACATCAAACGGAAGAGCAATCTACTTGAATAACAGTAAACTGAATGTGCAAACAGGCATTTACCCCTTTCAGCATAGAATGAGCCTCACTGGACAAAAAAGCTGGCAATTTGATCTTATCCTTTATGATTTTCTGCTGAACTTTTTGCCTGTTACCACCAAAAAAAGGAGGCTGCACGAGCAAAAACCAAGTGTGTAAAAGAAGAAACATATATCCAAAAAACTTATGACTGACGACCCACATCAAGCATGATATATATATCAACAGCCTAACACCAAACCTTACAAAGTCAAGTACTAGTATTTAGCTAGAATTTAGGCAATGGACTTCAACAGGAACTCAACGACCATGAAAGTCGACCCCCCCCCTCCCCCAACACACACACACTTAAATGAGCCGGTTTGTGCAAGCGTGGTTTCTACAACTTTTCTTCCAGGCTCAACATACAACCATTGATGTCAATGATACAGAGTGCCTTAAGCTTAGAAACAAATGAGGCAAGTGCAAAACCCAGGTGGAGTTAGTAAGTTCTTTACAGAAATTTGTGGTGTTACGACTCATATATAAGAAGTAACCAATCAGTATCTTATGTATTTAACATCATACAAGACCTCTTTGATTTCAAATCACTGATAGCAAAAACTCTTTCAACTAAGTTTAGATCTCTAATGAAGCATAGTATGCAAAATTAATGCATTTGTTAATTTATTCCGTCAAAGACACCTTAAATTATAGGACTACATTATTTTCATTAAGTTGAGCCGATACATGAGTCCTATATGAATGCTGCAGATATAAAAAAAATTCTAAAATGAATCCTTGGGTGTGATAGAATAGAAATAATGAACTTGAATAACACTGAAGGTCCTTGAAGTTTCGACTGATGAGTGATCTCACCTTTCCAGTAAGCATTTCATACACTAAAATTCCCACACTCCACCAGTCGGCAGCCTTATCATGGCCCTTCCCCAGAATTATTTCAGGTGACATGTATTCAATTGTCCCACACATGGAGTTTGATTTTGTATTTTCGTCAAATTCTTTGGCCACACCAAAATCAGTCAACATTACCTACTCAAAACACAGTTAGTTAGACTTTCTGAATAAAATACCTGCTTGAGATAGCTGGATGACATCAAATAAAAAATGGAATTTACATGGCCATCAGCATCCAACAGAATGTTTTCAGGTTTAAGATCCCTATGCATTATGCCATTTGCATGAAGGTGAGAAACCGCAGAAACAATTTCAGCAGCATAGAAACGTGCCATATCCTCTCTGAGAAAGATGGAACAACAAATAACAAGAAACAGCAGCTAGTTAGCCTTGATAGTTGATATATCAATGTTTTTTTAATCTGTAGCAGCTGGCTGAAAGTTACCTAAAAAGGCCATGGTTGTAAAGCTGAAAGAAAAGATGCCCTCCGTTTATAAAATCCAACACAAGGTATAACCTATACTTGGTCTGCGTTTCATGGCATGTAATAAAAACCAAGGGTCAAAAGCATTATACCATGTATAAATTCATCATGTAGCGATCAGACATAAAATGGTATTCCAAGCAAATGCCATGTCCAAATGAAAATGTAATGAATCAATGTCCTAAACACCAAGAGAAAGGAAATTACTTGAAATGAGTATCTGAGCTGGACAATAAAGGGATGGTCTAGTTTTGTCAAAATATCTCTCTCGGCCTTCATATACTCGGTATGATTTTGCTCCATAACCTTATCTTTCCTCATGACCTTCATTGCATAGATTTCTGGTGTACCCTTTCTTCTAACCTGATATACTTTTGCAAATGCACCCTGCCCAACTACCTTCAAAACCTCAAAATCTTCAATTCCTATACATGAGTCCTCCTTTAAGAACTCAATAATACCTCCAACATGCTTCCCATTGTTGCCATCTTTCTTAGAACAGCCTTCAGCTTCTTCATTGATAATCTCATTTACACACTCTAGTAGCTCCACTGAATCCTCTGTCTCACGTAGAATAAGCTTGCTCAGCTTCTGTGATCGAGGTATGCAGGATGAAGGACCAACAAAGGAATGTGATCTGCTGACTATAACAGCTGGGTCATCATAAACAAGCTCACTTGCATCTGCTACCAAAGCAGAGCTTCCGACTTCAGCACCACCCTCTTCTTTTGCAGCATCAAGAGGAAGAGGACCAAAAACTTCAGCAAAATCAAGCTCAATCTCATCTAGCATAACAGCTTCTGGGGGGTTCAGTAGTATAGAAAGCTGGCCCTGGAGTGGTTTGCTTGCGCATCTCTGCGGCAAAACGGTTGTTTCGGAGGAAACCATAGTCACAAGAATGTCTTGAGCATCAGAATGCAAACCACAGGGGCCACGTGTGTCAATTTTTTTTATAACACGAGACCCCCCAACTTAATAACACTACAGCAGGGCAGATGGGCTCCTGTCAACAGCTGTGATCAACAAGAAGTTGACGTACACGACAGGAGTTCCTAAAAACTTTGGGAGCAAGCAGAACAGAATCCAGAAGAAGGCTTCGTTCTTGTTTCCCGAGTTGCAGGAAACAGCGGACTGTCCAGTCGATTTTGAACTCATGAAGATCACACAAACTACTCTGTATTCCAAACCAACACAAGATGACAATCAGATCACAGAAACAGACATGAGGGGGGTAGAAAAGATACTAGCTTCATGAGATTTCACAACTCAAGACACGATTAAACTACATTGCACAAATGTTTCTCTCTTTTTTTTTAGTCCATTCCAGATAACGTTCAAACAACCGTGAAACAATGCTACCAAGGCAGACAAAGAACATTTCAAAAAAAAAAAAACCTAAGTAGTAGCTTTAGGAAATAAATGACATAAACAACCGGAAAGTTGAAACTTTATCTATCCCCAAGTCTTCTTTCTCCCCCTAATCCATTAAATGAGCGATCACGAAACAAACAGAAACAGAAAACCCAGGAATCATTGAAAGCGAATGGTGTAAGACGAGATCAGAGGTGCATCATAAAGAAGATATGAGAGTGTCGTACAGTCGCAGCCCGCCCCAGTCTCCTGGGAAAGAATTACAGAGAAGAGAAAGAAAATGCAAAGAGAGAAATAAGAAGGTACCTGTGATGGGTGGAGAAGGCAAGGCGGAGATTAATGGTGCAAAATTAGAGGTGGAAGAAGCGAATCGCGTCGCCGCTTATATAGCCCAAAGTTTACAAATTTAGGCGTATCAAAACGTGGCTCTGTTTTGGACCTTCCGGGGGTGAATGTTTGTCTTCGAGTCGGAGAATTTCTTATGAATTTCTTACCCTATCAGAATATGCTTTTCGGATGGGGATGTGCTATTGCTCCCTGGATAGTCAAACGAGAAAGCAACTTCTCTTCTCTATTCAAGATCGCATTCTCCACTAAAGTCCTCAAACTTTTCCAACCCGGTTGACATGATCCTCAAATTTAAAATGGGACGACGTCAATGGCCTCAAAGAGTCAAAGTCGTGCAATTAGTTACCATACAATACCTAACCTACTTTGTTATCTCATCTATTTTCAGGAAACTGCATTAATCAGATGAGATTTATTGATACATATAACTATCCCTTGAACGTTTAACTCGGTTTTTTTTTAATATTATTGATAGCCAAAAGACGACCTCCGGTGGTATGGTTACGCCGGTGACCGTGATAAAGCAGCTACAGAACCTGCGAAGAGTAAGATAGAAGAAACTTTCAGGTGCATGAAGAGAAGAGAGGTGAGGTGTGTAGTAATCACATTCTTTTGGGTTGGCATCACCCACTTATAGGGTTATGCCCACCCATTTATAGGGTGATGCCCAGACTCTCCCACATTGGGGTAAAGTGTTTGGTGAGATCTTCCCCACGCTTGAGTTGCTGATCTCTGACCTCAGAGCGACGGATTGGACACAACTGTTTCAACAATGTTGGTCTGACAGTACTTGGGTGTGCTGAATACAGCTTTTGTGTCTTCTGTGCTAACGCACTTTGGCGTTGTGTCTTTGGTAGCCACTTTTTGGTCTTATTTTATGTTGGAGACCGATTGGGCTTGACTACCATATGAGCGCTTCTGTCGCTATGATTATACGGGGTGCCCTTACGCCGTATACGAGGCTCAGAACGAGAGCACTCACTCGTGTTGGTGGCCCATATGACGCCATAAGCGTTTGGCGATATGATTACATGAAATGCGCCATATATCAATTATAAATATTTCTCTAATTGGATCCCAATTTTCTCCAACTCTAATGATTTTACTCAAATATGTTAATCCCTTACACATGAATTTTATGTAAAAGAAGAGGGCAGCGAAATGTCAGCAACTGATTTTTATCAATTAAATTGTATAGTTACAATTATGCAAATGATAGATAAACTTATGGGGATGTGAATAAACTTCAATTAAGACTTTATTACCACTACTACTATCAAAACAAAACAATCAATTGTTTCAAATTTCGATAATAAAAAAAATTAATAATAAAGCAAAGGAGTGGCATTTTTTTGTGGATTTCTGTCATTCTCCCAGACCAGATATGGACGGTAGCTGCCCGTGCAAAGGATTGGATTGGAGCGCAGAAGAAGCTGAAGTAGAGCGGAGAACTTGAAAACCGATCATGTGCGACTGCATACCCTCAACCTCCATTTCGTTTGCCACTACAAAGTTTCTCAATTCGGCGGCCGGGAATCTTAGAACCCAAAGGACCCAGATTCCATTCAGCCGGTTTAAGAACGCAAGATTTCAGCTTGTTAAATGCTGCTCCAAGGCGAGCTCAGACGGAATTGGGAACGCCTCTGGTGAATTGGGGTTCAAAGATGGAGAAAAGAACCACTTCGAGCTCCGACGAAACCGGAGCGATGCCAGCTTGGAGAAAATCGAGGATGGCTCTATCGATGGTTCTCCACAAGAGGAAGATTCGGACAAATTTAGGAGGGACGGGCATCTGAAATCGAGGAAGAGGCGTGTTTTGAGGAGATCGAACATGGTGGCCAAACAAGTGATAGGTGTTGAATCAGCTCTTAGCTTAGGATTTGTTTCGCAGCTGTGGGTGGACACAACTTCTGTAAGCATGCTTGCGCTGTCAATTTGGTAAATTTTGTTGACAAATGCTTTCATTTTCTGTGATCGTTCTATTTTATTCTTCAGTGGCTAGTGGCGGTGGTGGAAGTTAGACCCAGCTTGCTTTCCGGGGACTCAGAAAGATTTCTCCTGCAAGAAGTAAAGAAGGCAAAGTGTTTATCTTTTAAGCTCCATCTTGTTATATGGGGTAGTTTCCATAACATACGCATTCATTCGCTGATCTTTTTGTGTTGTGGTTGGTGCTATTGTGTTCGTTTTCATATGTTCTGATATGCTATGCTCCGAGGAAGTCTTCCTCAGACAGTTGTTTATTCTTTTGATTCCGATGGTCTGATTTGATAGTTAACATACCATTCCCTGTCTCTAACAGGTCGGTGATGTGGTGCTTGTAAAAGATGATGAGAGTGTCCTGGAGAGGGATTATACAATGGTTGGGCTTGAAACCTTGGTATGGGTTTTACTGTTTTGGTGCTTGCACAATTTTTTTTCCGTTTTATGTGATCAGTTGGCCAAAGATAAATGGAATAAAGTAACATATGAGTATGTTTCTATAAACTTATATTGAAATAACTATGTATTCTGCTAATGTACAGAGTCTGTTGATATCTTCTGTCATATAACAGGGTTTTAAGTGTCATTTGGTAACTCCCTCTGTCCCATTCGTGTTGTCCCCTTCTCTATACAATTTGTAAAGGAAAAGGAAAAGGGACAACACGAATAGCACAGAGGGAGTAGTAAATTAAATTCATGCTCCTGAAACCCTTCTACTTTTGCATGTTCTCCTTTGCCGTTTGTATATTTCTATGTGCTCTATGATTACAATGTAATCAAGAGATTCATTTACGCTCTTATGGTAGGTAGGATACAAAGTTGTAACACCAGGCCGGCGAAATATTGGCAAGGTGGGTCTGCATTTGACTAAAAAGGCTGGAAACTTGGTTCTATGTAATCTGACGTCCTCATATGATGCCTTTAGGTGCGAGGATTCAACTTTGACATTAATTCAGGGGCCGTTGAGTCACTTGAGCTTGATTCATTTGGAATATCTATTATTCCATCCAGTTTGGTATACCATATTTCTCCCCTTGCTTATTAGCTCTCAACATAGAGACTTTTTATGTTCCGTCTCCCTTCTCCAGCAGACGATAATTCGATGGATCAGTCTTTAGTAGTGAACTTTGTTATGATTCCAATGACCGGGCAGTCTTATCATTCACGTAATGTTTTATAGAAACCATGATAAACTGATGTTCTGACGGTCTTCCTGATTTATTATTAATGTTATGTTTTGCAATAATTCCAGATCCAGTGTTATAATTCCAGGTGAGTACTTATGCTCTGCTCATTGAGGACGTGCTAGGGGTTGAAGCCGACATAGTTGTAGTTCATGAAGCTGCAGCTTCACGTATACAGCGACTGACTAAGGTATCTCATGATTCATGATGAACCTGATGCAATATGGGTATATGACATCCTACTGAAAGTAAATAAATAAAGGAACATCATAATACATACCAATGCTACCATAGGCTTTCTTGAAGCTCTAATTGTTACTCACGACAATTATACCACCGCTCCCTCTGATTGATTATCGTACCTGATAATGTGAAAAGAAAGAAAAAATCATGTCCCAAGGTCAATTGGTGCTTTAGAGATACCAAACTAGGAAATTAATATTATTGGATTGACTTGAACCTGCCAACTGAATTACTATATATGATTAGTTACCCTGCCCTTGCCTGACTAATGGTTCTTCATTCCATACAACCTCAAGGTTGGTGGAGCTGATTTCCAAAAGCTCAGGTCCTATCTGCAAAACAAGATCATACTGTCAAAATATCCTTGTGATGCGAAAATGTTCGTCATTGACTAAATGAAGAGTAAATCGTTCTTTTTGTTTCAGGGTTTCTTGGACAACGAAGGTGCTAGAGTATCCAGAGACTTTGATAGAGAATATCAGAACTTGGAAAAACCTCTAGGAGATGCAGATGGCTGGAGCACAGCAAGAAGTTCCAGATCCAGAAAAACTGGCTCAAAGAAGAGAGAAGCAGAGGATGAGTGGGAGCTACCTATGGATTATATGTGATTCCTATGACCTTTCTATACAATCTGGGATGGCAGGAGTATAAAACTGCATTAATATCAGAAGACAGAAGCAACATCAATCAGCTCCTACGACTAGAAACAACGAATCAAGAGGAATGAAATGTGTCTGTTCGTTGTTAGTCATCAACTGCGAGCAGCATCATTATCAAGCTCTTGTAAGAATTCAGACCACCCTTTCATCTGATTATTATTGTGTCACAATGGTGATGATGAGTGGAGGTTCAGGGTTCGACTCAACTTTCAATCACACATTTAAAAAGACAATACTATTCGTTTGTGCTACTCCTTTTACAGTTCAGAAAAGAAATAAAATAAAACAAATAATAGCATACATTTTGCTCTTCCTTTAATAGTTGACCTATCTTACACTTCCTTTCTTACTTCCTAGTTCCTAGTTATCGTTTTCTTAGGAATTACCATTACCAACTTATACACTTGTGAAGGGCACTAGCTACAATAAGTGAACAGTAGCTACTCACATGTTTTCCTGGATCTTGCTAGCATGCCTTAGGAGATTGGTACCCTTGCTTACATGTCGTCCTACATGGTTGTACACATAGACATGTATCATCCTACATGGTTGTAGACATAGACATCGGATTGTATTTTCAACAAAATGATAAATATTACTATTTTAGTCACCAACTACATGATCACATCCACCACTCTACACAAGCTTTATCGGTGACTTGCTATTGCACCTCTGGTTTCCATCTCGTCGCAGGTCACCACTCCAGCCGGCCTCATGCTACCAAGTTCGAATCTTCGCGCTTATCCAGTCGCCTAGTACCTCCGTCGACGCACACCCTTGCCTTTGCGCTACTGCACCTCCGATCCAGGCCCATCGCCTACGCAACCAGATCTGGATCTCCACAATCTTTTATTCGTAGAATCCGACGCCGTGTGTCCCAATCCCCACCCACGCGCTATGAATTCATAATTGCGACATTGCCGGTGGCTTGAAGGGGCGGCCGTATCGTCTCTTTGCCCAAGGCTGCCACGCCTTACTAGCAAGGTAGCAATGATGAGGTCGTGCTACTGGGCTGGGCAGCCTTGGCTGTGGCAATCTACTTCATGAGTCAACCTCTTCCATCCTCATTGATACCGAATTGGTTAGATGATGTCAGTGAAAGAGTTTCATGTTGCTTCATTAAAAATTACATAAACAAATTTATTGATGAAAGTTAACAAATTGGTCCGACAATTTTAATCATGAATTTATCCCATTGATAAATATCACATGTGATGAAAGTTTCTCTTTCATTAATGCCATCTGCTTCGAGGCTGCACTTGGCTAGGACTTCTCAAAAGTTAGGATTAGAAACTATAATTTTGTAAAACCAAAGAGACCAAGAGAGTAATACTTAACAATTTGAAGAATATATGATCAGCTATCTATGTGGACAACCACGTAGATCACACATCGGCTAGGATACCAACCTCCTAAGGTATGCTAGCAAGATCCTATTTTCCTTTAGTTTTATGATTTAAAATTTAGTCTTTTACTTGTACATATGGACCCCCCTTTTTGAAATTCCTGGGTTCGCCACTGTTTACGGGTAAAGTGTACCCATGGTCGTGTAACTTAAATTATTATACCACTATGATCGATCCTGTTTTAACTTTTTGAACCAATAAAGTCTTGTTTTTAAGTTTTTTCTTCATCCATGGTCCTTTTCTGTCCATTAACCGTTAACTTTAACGGATTTGTGGGAAAAATGATAAAATCAGTAACTCAATTGTTTTAAAAAAAAATTATTTACACCACAAGTTTTAAACTTAACCATTTAGGCACTCCCAACAATTTTAAACTTAACACTTTAACCCAAATTTTTTAATTAAGTCCAACAACACCCAGCCACCGTTGTGTCGCAGCCGCCGCCGCCACCAGATAGCCGTCGTCGACTGTCGCCACCGCCGAACACCCCTCAACCGAACCGGCTAAACAGCATCGCTGGGTTCCCAATATCTCACCACCAGAGGTCCACGGATCCGAAGATGTGAACCACACCCTGCTCTGTCGGAGATTCGAGCATCGTTGGTACAGAGAGCTTGGGCTCGGTGATCGGCGGTTGGCACTAGCCAATTGCGCCGACCAAGCAGGGAATGGTCCGACCAGCCGATTTCGGTGGCCTTCATGAGAAGATCGCGAAAGCCTTCGCCCACATCTCCGATTTCTCGAAAACATAGAGATCAGAGGAGAAACGCCAGAGAACATGCCAAAAGAACTCCAAAATGACCAAGATCGGGGCCGATCAGAGGCTGCGGTGTCGGAATCTGGAAAAACCTAGCCCTAACGCAGCGAGCCGAGCCTATATTGGTTCCCCAGCTATCTTAATTACATAAAAAGGCACTTGTTTTTATAATGTTCGCATATGACGCCTAATATTTAACATATACAAAAGTTTAATCTTTCCTTTGATATCTTGGACGCTTAAATAAACTAAAAATGTTCTATCAGTCGATGTGATAAATCTTGAAAATTCCAATTACTTATCAGGCATGTTGCAGAAGTCAGAATTTATAATCAATACTCTCTCTGTCTCAAATATAATGTAACACTTTCACTTGACGTGGAGATTAATGTGTTAAAATTTTGGTATTGAGTTCCCATTTTACCCTTTTCTCTATGTTGAAATATGAAATCGCACACAAAAATTTAGAAAGAACAATAAGACGAGATTAAACTTTAGGAATAAATATTCCAAGAATAAAACAAAATTAAACCATAGATAATTGTAGTACTCTCTTCGTTCCCAAATAATTCTACACTTTATTTTTACTATTTTACAGTAATTAATCTATAATTTGTCTTTTCATGAATGTTTAGATATTTAAAGTTAATAATTATCATAATTTGAAGTATAAACTTTCTAAATATATTTTTTCTGAATTTTTGGTGTTTCTCCGAAAATTTGAGTCAATAGGACCTAAAGTTAATAATTACTCCGTATATCTTTTCTAAATATAATTATCATAATTTTTGCGCATCTTCTGAAATTTATCAGCAGTGGTTGAATGATCTATACTATACGAATTACTTTATCATCACAATTAGGGGTGTCAATTGGGCGGGTCAGGTCGGGTTCAGGTCCGGTCATTCGGGTTTCGGGTTGTTTCGGGTTGGACTGTTTTCAGGTCAGGTCGGGTTCGAGTTCGGGTCATTCAGGTTTCGGGTCATTTCGGGTTGAGCTGCTTTCAGGTCAGGTTGGGTTCGGGTTATTCGGGTTCAGGTCACCATCGGGTTGAGTTTACTTCGGGTCAAGTCGGGTTCGGGTTCAGGTCATTCGGGTTTCGGGTTGTTTCAGTCCCGGGTTCAGGTCGGGTTTCTTCGGGCCAAATTTCGGGTTTCTTTTGGTCCAAGTTCAGGTTTCTTCCAGTCCAAGTTTTGGTTTCTACGGGTTCAAGTTCGAGTTTCGTCGATCTAAGTTCGTGCAGCTGAATTTTCAAACTAAACTTTTATTCTTTATATTTATATTCTTTATAAATAATACTACGCATTTTATATTCACATATATATATATATAATATACAACAATGATATACTAAGAAAATTATTCACACAATTTCCTCTCCCCTTTTTCTTGGAGTTTAAAATAAATCTATTTTGCGGAGTTGTTCTAAAAAAATTGAAGAGAAATTAGACATTAGTCCAACAAAATTGAAAATTAAATATTTCTCAAATAATTTGTTAGATCTTGTTAGATCGACATCAATACCTTGTTAGATAGACATCAATAACTTGGAAGATCGAAATAAATACATTGGTAGCTCTACATCAATACCATGTTAGATCGTTATAGATCAATACCTTGTTAGATCAACATCAATATAATTAATGAAAAAAATTAATAAATTTATTGAAGTTTACAAATAAAATTAATAAATTTTACCCGATAAGTCGTTTCTCTCTCTCTCACTCGCTCACTGAGTTATTTTCTTTGCCATAGTGCGACAATGGGTTAGAAAACTCTACAAATTTAATAAATTTATTGAAGTTTACAAATACAATTAATGAAAAAAATATAATAATTATAATAAAGGGAAAAAACAAATTACTCTCCGTCCCAATTAATTCTATACATTTCTTTTTTGGAGTATGTTGGAAGACACCAACAAAAACGGCAGCTATTTGAGTTTAAGTATTGTTGGAGTATGTTGGAAGACACCAACAAAAATATAATAATTATAATCACCTTCTTCCACCAAATGTTCAAGCTCTAGTCACATCTTACAGTTGGCTATATGGGTATGAAGGTATGAGTTTAAGTATTGTTCTTTATGATGTACATTTGTACAAGTGAGTGTACTTTGATTATTATTAGTTTATCACTAGTAATTTGTTAACAATTATTACTAACTTAGTTTCTTTCTTAATGAAGTTGGGGAGTGTGAGTTACTTCATCTGAATGGTTTAGAAGTTCATTTGAAGTCTGTTACCAATTCTGAAGTAGCTTCTAGTTCTCATGGCATCTAGAGGTACGTTTGGTTTCAGTGGTGTGATAGAGTATGTTTCATTTGTATCATTAATTACACCTATTTGAGTCCCTTTGATTCTATCTTTGTGAAACAGAGATCTTACCGTACTTGACAATCTGCTACATGGATGGAGGCCAAATTTGCGGATTACTTGAAGAATTGCATCATCATTATTTCGGTTTTGTATTTGATGCATGGATGATTATATTTTAGAATTGTGTATTTGATGCGTTGGATGATTACATTTTGGATATTACAATTGTTGTTCGTCATTAGTGCACAATTGACGTTATTTACTACTATTTTCTTGCTTCGGAGTTTAGACAATGAATGATAGTAGTTTATTTTGTTATGATGATAGTAGTTTATTTTGTTATGATGATAGTAACTCTATAATGCATTAGATTATTATGTTTTGTTATGATGAAAGTTTATTTCAAGTTCTTTAGGGTTCGGATTCGGGTTAAACGGGTTCGGGATTCGGATTCAGGTTAATCGGGTTTGAGATTCGGGTCAGGTCAGGTTCGGGTCACGGGTTCATCGGGTTCGGGTCATTCGGGTTTCGGGTCATTTCGGGTTGAGCTAGTTTCGGGTCAGGTCGGGTTCGGGTCATTCGGGTTACAGGTTCATTCGGGCCGAGCTGTTTACGGGTCAGGTCGGGTTCAGGTCAGGTCAGGTTTAGGGTCGTTGACCTTTTCGGTCAGCTCAGGTCAGGTCAAGTCGGGTTCGGGCGGGTTAATCAGGTCGGGTCAGCTTTTGACATCCCTAATCACAATAACTCTCTATCGCTGACCTCATTCAACAACAATTGTACAATAGGACCGACCTAGAGAGGGCCAAGTAAAGTACTTTGTGAAGCTTATGCTACAAATGCGGTCAACAGTTGCTGTAGAACACAAACCTTCAAGGGAGATCTTTCAGATTTTCCACTAGCTAGACTAGATGGTTATGCAATTCTATATATATGTATGTAACAGGAAGAAATGTCTTCCCCAAAACATGAACAGCTCCCCAAGCCATGTGACTTGAATTCCCTAACACAAAATCGCTCACACAACCAAGATTCACATTGACATAGCCTCTTGATGAGGAAAATTAAGGGTCCATTTAGTTAATCTGACGAAAACAGTTTTCATTTTCATTTCTTGTATAACTTTTCATTTTTAATGTATAATTTTCGAAAATAATTTTTGAAAACGCGTTCCATTGCAACAAGTTGAAAACAGTATTTTAAGAAGAGTAAAATGCACCGGTAATACCTACACTTCCACCAACCACTGGACCACCGCCAGACTGCTGTCGGACCTCGCCGGACCACCGACGGCTGCCCGGAGAGGGTCCGGCGGTGGTCCGCCGATGGTCTGGAAAAGGTCCGGCGAAGGTCCTTCAGGTCCAGCGGTGGTTCGACGGGTCCGGCGGTGATCCAGCGCAGGTCCGGCGGTGGTCCAATGCGGGTCCGGTGAAGGTTTGTCAGTGGTCCGGCAAGGGTCCGGCGCGGTCCTGTGACAGTCTGGCGGTGGTCCGTATTTTTAAAATAAAACATCAAAAAGTTGTTTTCAAAATCTTTTACAAAAATGTTTTCATTTTCATATAAAAATGCAAATGAAAATGACCAATTAAATACATTTTTATTTTATTTCTTATTTTCACATAATTTTTACAAAATTTTTAGAAAATTCTACCAACTAAACGGGTTCTAAACTTCTGATCGGGAGTTGCGTTTTCTCCAACTCTCACCTCCAAAAGAGAAGGGGAAGAAGGAATATCAAGCATTCGAGATAAATGTTTGCTAAATGAAATGTGCCTGACACAGACAAAAAAAAAACTATGATTCCGGTGATGGAAAAGGAGTATACTTTTATGAATGAGGGAGTATTATTTTTATGAATGGAGAGAGTATGAAAAGTTAGTGAAATTATTAAGGAAGAAGAACGTGCCAGAATATTACGTGCCTGAATATTTTAATGTTTTAGCATAGAAAAGTTACGATGAAAGTCATCTCAATAAAAATAAAAAAGTTACGCTGAAAGTTTCCCCTGAGCTGAGCTGAGGTGACCTGTCATGTTCAGCGATACACGTTGGACCCTCATTCATATCGAACGAGCAACTGTCGTATTTAGCAATTACGCGGGCGTCTGCATCACCGCACCAACTAATCAGACTTTGTCTACTAGCATTATTATTGGATAATAATAATTACAAATTTTTTAATCCTTGGGCTGGCAAACCAACGATGTCAATGTGAGACCTCAAAATTAACCTCACTACTAAAAGCGGGGTTTTTTTTTGTTTTTGTAAATTTCCAAACCGAAATCTAACGTTAATTTGTCATATGGGTGGTAAATAATTTAAATCCTAAGGTCGTTGTATACGAGTAGATATATTGAAAGACTAGTATTGCAAAATTTAACATAAAATAATTAAATCTTAAAAGAATCGAGGAGAGGATCTAGTGGCAAGCTCATGTATCAATGTGCTTTATCTATCCAAACGTGGCCGGCTTAAATTAACAATCCCGGATTTGTCATCCGTCTTCTTGCTGAAAACAAACTACCCTTGGTCAAACACATAATTGCATATTATTCCGATCCGCGTGACATAACTCGTCTTTGGACTTTAAGGGTATTTAAGTCTTTACGCTGTACATGACGAGTACAGACCTACGTAAGACAGTGGCGCATTGACGTCGTATGCACCTATTTCTGCCATTTCACAGCTCCCTTTCCCGCCCGGGCCTTTGCCTCTTGGAGCACAGCGATGGCCGTTCACTCCGTTAAACAATTGTCATATCAACATTTTCTGTGATGAGAGGAGTAACTTTACCAAAAGGAGAGCGAGAAACAAAGTTAAAGAGATGTTAATACCAAACAATTAACATTAATTAATATAAATGTCGGAACGAAGGTGAAATATCTGATGTGGTGTCCGAGAAGGTTGGTCTCCCGAAAGGAAATAATCCTGCCATGCTGCGACTATGTGGGGTTCCTCCGTGTGGCTGTGTCCTTCGCCGAGGGACTCCTGAGATGAGCTACTTCCGCGTTGCTTCGTCTGCTGCTGAGCCGCTCCAGAGACGAGTTGCTTCCAAGGCCGAGCGAGCACCCGGTACAATTCTTCGATGCCTAAGTTAGAGTTCGTACAGTAAGCTAGTCGAGGAACGATTAAGTTGAGAGTAGGTTGTGGGTTTTTAGCTAAAGTTTTTTGTGTCTTTGGCAGGGCGCGGGAATGGAGTATTTATAGTGCCCGGAGGAGGTATAGGTAGCGGTATGGGTCGGGGGACAGGTGTCCTCCGCACACCATGGGGACTACAGTACTCAGGGACTGGGTCTGCGGGCCGGCTTAGTGGCTCGGCGTTTAGGCTCCCATGTAAAGGCTACAGCTTTGCGGGCCGGAATTGTGGGCCGGCCCCTGGGCTTAGCATTCAGCCCTCACCGAGAGAGTTACGAAAGAAGAGTTGAGAAAAATAAAAGTTCAGGGTTAGTGGCAACTCGAACCTATGGCCGCCACAAAACCAATTTGAAATATGTTGTGGCGACCATGGCATACTTAGTGGCGAGACATAATTATTGGCCGCGTCACTAACATCGCCACAAGACTTCAATGTGGCCAGATGTCGCCAGCCAATAAAAAAGAAGTCCGTCCTCTGGGTGCGATTGTCTTTCGATTTTATCAATATCCATATAATTATCTAGTGACACACCACATAAACGTCATCTAAGTATCTTTCACTACCATGATAGAAAACTTAACCTTTTGTAGCAAACAGACCCCTTTAATGAAATCTTGTGGGCAATTTTACCCCAAAAAAATATTGCTGATAAAATGAAAGATTTTTAAATGTTGATGGTAAAATTATTACCCATTGTAACAAATTCTCTTATTATTTAGAGATCCATCTTACCATTATAGTCTCACCTTTTTTTTCTATTAACACGATCTCTCTCTCTCGGTGTACATTTTTGCTTTGGAAAATGTCTTAAGTCATTAAAAATGTACACACTTTTCTCCCTTATGATATGACAAATGACATGGTAAAAGATGGATGGATGATGATGATCAAGTAAGAAATAGGTAAATCATGAAATTAAGGATGATGTGGTAGTAAAGAGAGATTTTTATAGAGAATTTGTGAGTACCCGTTACAGGACTCTTTTGCTTTTGAGATAACTTTATAGTAATTTAAAAATACTCCATCTTAGGTTTATAAACAAAACTACGGTTATTTTAATTAGAATTTAGAAACATCTTGAAGTTTTGGCAACTTATAATTATCTTACGATCGAGTATATACCATTAGATTATTGTTTTTGTAATTTAAACTAACCAAATCCCTCTTTTATCATCAAGTCAACCCCGAGCAAAAATTGGTGACTCAATGGTTCTACTTCCGATTATGTTTCTAAAACACTGCCCGCGATGGGAAAGGGTGATAGGAGAATCGTCGTTGACAAAAAAGATGGTGTTGGAGATAAAAGTCTTAAAGTTAAAAAAGTTGGGTGCAATATAAGTAGTAATTAATCTAATAATAATCTAGGATGGTTAAAATTGAGAGATCTAGTTAATGATTTATTTGGTAATTGTAAATTTTGTTAAACCGTAAAATGGTAACGAATGTTTGAGTTTTTTTTTCATAAAAAAATGATCAATTATATTAATGATCAGCAAAAGTAACAACCAAAAGCCAAAGCGGCATAAAATTTAAAGAACTAGAACGCAAGGAAACTGAAAAACAAAATTTTAGAAACTTTCTTAAGTCAAAGAAAATTAAGAGATAACGAAAAAGAGCATTGCAGCCAACAATCAACTATCCAGAATCGAAACTAAAGGTTGCACCAAAGAGTAACAATCATCAGACGAAAGCACCAAAAAGTTGTACTATTCTACAGCGGAATTTTCAACAGATGATACTCATAAGCAACATCTTCAGGACAAGTGCATACATCTAAACGGCTCCAAGCCAAGTGATGTCTCAACCTTGTTATGGTACCATGTACAACACTCAAAGATAACTTCAGTTAGCGATTAATATACCACAGACGCGCCCACAACCAAAGAAACGACATCCAGACCAAACTAGTTGAGATCAATTCAATATCCAAAGTGAGCAGAGAAGATCCAGAACCCTGCCCACTCAAAGCCAACCAACTCATTCATGTTGGCATGATAAGCCCCTCTCCATCCTTCCTGTAATTGTGAGTCCACTTTATAGTTGTAGACAACCAACCATTCTTCGGTACAGTTCCCATTAGACAAGGAACCGAAACAACCAAAACGCTCTCCAACATGACGAAGCCATACCCCCACCCACAAACCAGACATAAAAACTCCAACGTGGCCCAAACAGCCCCGGACTCCAGAGCGGCCACCAGGAAGAAAAATAGGGCAGGCCAGCCGAGGGTTCTGGTGCTGACAAAGGCGTTAGTGGTGTTCGCGGCTCGGTTCGGGACGAATAGTGAAAAAATAGAATCCGCTCTGTCGAGTTCGGTTCACTCCTATTTTGGGAGCTTTTTGTCTCTAATTCATATTTGGGTCATTTCCTCACCATTGGGAATAGATGCAAGAGATAGCTTGGAACTGAAAATGAGCAACAAAAGTTTTTTCTTTCTGGGTTTTGTGGATGAATTCGGATAAGTATTCATCCAGATTCGTCCATTTTTTTAATTATTTAAAATGGTTATTGCGGCCCATGGCGCGATAAGGCGCAGTAATGCCAGCAGTCTTTTACGCAGTAAAGTGTTTACCGCGAGCTTATTTACCGCGGGAGATACTGCAGCCTCTCCTGAGGTTGTTACTGCGGCACTACCGCGGGGAGTCCGCGGTAAAGCCAGTTTGCTGGGTGTAGTGTGCGAAGCGCAGGGAGCCCAACGACGAGCCTCCGAAGCGTGTGACGATAAACCCTGACGGCGGCGCCAAACCTAGGGTTACGCGCAGGAGGAGTCGAGAGCATCGGAAAAAACTATTCAGTCTATAGACATGCGGATGTTTGAGTCACTACGTAGTTGATGATAGTTTTGCAGTGGCCCTGTAACGGCCAGGGTCTTTACAAAGCCTGAAGCAAAACAAAAAGAAGATATTTTAGCTTTGTAGCGATCATGGCTGCTACAAAATATAATTTTGATTCAAGTCCGCTTTTCACGTCCAAATCTGATTCAAAATTGCTCTCTTAAATCTCCCCCCCCTCTCTCAAACTCTCCATCACCATTTCAGATCTCTCTCTTCACACCTTCACCATTTTTTATCTTTTATTTTCTCTCTTTTTTTCCTCTTCATCTCACTTATCATCTTAAACTCTTTTTCTCAAGGTCTGAAGATGGCGGATGTGAAGGATGCGGGCAACAAGAAAGTGGAGGATGTGAAGCCAGTGGTGGAGAACATCGAGCACTAGCGGTGGAGACTATGGAGGGTGGATTTTTTTTTTCCCCAAATCTCAGTTTGGATCATTTTTGGTTTCGTAGAAAGTTTTTTGTTTGTATTTTTTGGTTAAAATCTAAGTTGGAATGAGTTTTGTTTCATATTTGAGCTTTATTGTTCTATATCTAAGTTTTTTTTTTCTATTTTTTTGTTAAAGATTCAAGTTTGTATGAAGATTTGGGTTTATTGATGAATAAAAATGTTGAAGATTTGAGTTTGGATTGTGTTTATGGGTTTTGTGTGGATGAATGTGAATGAATTTTCTTCAATGTGGATGAACTTTTCGTTTCAGATTTGTTTCCAGATCTAGATTTTTTTTTTTAATTTCAAAAATAGTTTGTTACGGTTCTAGCTATTTTAGGGCCGCAACAATTGTAGCGATTATGTTGCGGTGGTCTCCTTCAAAGCGAGCTTACACGTAGCGGCGTATGTAACGGCCTCCGCTGCTATAATTGTAGCAGATCTGTAGTGGATAGGCCGCTACAAATGTCTCCACAAATACGTAGTGAGTAATTAAGTTGCAAGAAATTACTTTTTTTTGCACGACAAGCAAAATATGTATATATGCATAAAAGCAAAACCAGAACAATGTTACAAGATACAAGACAATGGGAGTAGAGAGCAACCGTTGAGGTGAGGTGCCTCTACCATAACTGAAGGATCAAGGAACCCGTAAAGATAAAACAAAACAAAACCACCCTTGAAGAAAAAACACAAGCTAGTGGTACCTGCTAAAAGATAACTAAATCAAGGCACGAAGGAGCGAGCTGCCAACGAAACCAGAAAAACAAGAGGATTACCCCAACTCTTCCGCCACTCTCAACAAAAGAGCAAGAAGTCAATCTCCCCAAGAAATATTCAACTTCTCCTTTCTACTACTTATCCAGAGGAAAGAAAGCACCTGGATATCGGCAAATATACCAGAAGCGCGCCAAGGGATATCCTGCATGACAAGGTTGTTTAGAGCTTTCCAAATCGCCCAAGCAATGATGTAAGAGATCACTTGCCACACCTGTATACTTGTCGAGGGAGCTTGAATGATAAACCCCTACCTAACAAATCAACAAGATCCAGAAAATCTGTAATGCTCATACCGCACCAAGTGACTATCGCTTGCCAAACGACCAAGGCACGAGGGCACTGAACTAACACATGATCCGATGTCTCGATGGCATCTGAGCACAACGGACACAGAACTGAGGCCACCTCCACTCCTCGTTGATGCAATTGAGCACGAGTTGGAATGTAACACCGTGTCACGTCCAGATGAAAAGATTCACCTTCTTGGGAATGATGTTGCACCATCGCATAAGGATGTCATGACCAGCAGACAACTTCCTCGTAATGATCTGGGAAAGGTGTCGAACTGTAAAAACACCGTCGACAACAAGATTCCAGCGCCAAGTGTCTGGACTCCCGAACTTTGGAGAGAAACCCTGCAGAAGAGTTAGAAACTGTTGAAATTGGCCAACCGCTCTCCCCCGCATCGGTCTCCTCCAACTCCATTTCCAACTCCAATCGCCCTCTCCACACCTTATGTTCTCTAGAACCGAACTCTCTTGGAAAGAATCTAGCTCATATAACCTCTTGAATCCTATTTTTAATGGACTCTCTCCCACCCAGACATCATCTCAGAATTTCGTATTATTTCCCTCTCCCACGGCCCTCACAAAACCATTTTTGAAATCAGTTCCCATCCCTTCTACTTCCCCATTAGCCTTCCTAATCCCCTCCCAAACACTCCACCCTTCCAGAGCCTTTCCCGTCTGCAATGAACCAGGGCAACCCCCATATATACTAGCTACCAGCTTTGCCTAGAGCTGCTCCCCTTCTTTTAACCATCTCCACTTCCATTTAACTAGTAAGGCTAGATTCTTCCCCATTAAACTACTTACACTCAACCCCCCTTCTCTATCACCAAACAACCTCCCAATCTTAGCCCAGATCATCTTCCTATCCTCCCATGTATTTCCCCAAAAGAATTTATTTCTAATTGTTTCTATTTTTTTACCACTTTAATCAGGGCACGAAACACCAAGATGTGATATAGAGGTAAGCTTCCAAGGACTGACATCAACAACGTTAAGCGACCACCAATTGAAAGAGATTTGGCATTCCAACTTGAGAGTCTCTTCTCCACCTTTGAAACCACTAGATCCCTACTTTTCACAAGGCTCATGTTCGCCCCCACCGGGAAGCCCAGATACACAAAAGGAAGGACCGTCACTGAACAGCCCAGAATACGGGCTACTCTAGATACTTCCTCCGAGCCTACACCTACACCGAACAACCTACTCTTCTCCAGATTTATTTTTAGACCCGAAGCCATCTCGAAGCATTGGAGAAGGCCCGTCAAAGATTTAGCATTCTCAGTAGACCACTTGCCACAAACACTGCATCATCTGCAAAATGGAGATGCGTGACACTAACCCTCTCCTCTCCAACCTTCACAGGACAGAACACCCGCTGGCTAACAGCCTCCTCCATCATGTGGTTTAGAGCCTCAGCTGCCAGAATAAAAAGAAAACGTGACAAAGGGTCCCCTTGACGGAGACCCCTTTCCATGCCACATTCTGCAATAGGACTTCCATTTACCAGGACAGATATCCTAGCGGACTTAAGACACCCAGAAATCCACCTCCGCCATTTGTCCCCAAACTCCAACTGATGCTATCATAAGCCTTTGCAAAATCTACTAAGAGGAGCATTTGTTTTTTCTCTCTTTTGACCCACGACACCACCTCATTGATGATCAAGACCCCATCAGTTTTCTGTCTTCCTTCCACAAACGTTGTTTGAGTTTCTCCAACCGTTCCCTCTAAAACCCCTTTCAACCTTTCCGCAAGAATTTTAGCCATAATTTTGTACAAGCATCCAATAAGGCTGATGGGACGGTAATCCGAGATAAGCAAGGGATCTTTTACCTTTGGGATCAACGTGATGAAGGACGAGTTACACCCTATGCCGAACTGCCCAGTAGCTTCAAACTTGCACACTGCCTGGACCACATCAAATTTTATCACCTCCAAATTTGCATTGATTAAATTGAAATTGAACCCGTCCGGTCCATGTGCTTTACTCCCCCCACAAAACCACACACCCTTTTTAATTTCCTCTTCCGAAATTGGAGCTTCCAGCAAGTTCCTCTGATTTTCATCAATTTTCGGGAACCTTTGACTTCTGAATTGGGATGATCCTTTGAAGTCTCCACTAATTGAGCCTTAATGCCATTGGCAAAGCGAGGAAGTTTCCAACTACTCGACTACAGTACCTTAATATTTTAGTTACTAATTATTTAATCTACAAGTTGAAGCATGTGTATATATATATATATATATGTGTGTGTGTGTGTGTGTGGTCGATCGATCTATCCTTCTATCTTCTCGCCTAAAATGGAATGAACATCTTGTCTTTTCCATCTGTTAACTATATATCGGAGGTGCTAGCTATCTAGCTAGCTAGTTCTTCATTTTCCCAATTAATTACTAGCTATATGTAGTATATTATACGAGTACTGGATTGATTATGGTGAACAAGTATTGAAGTAATCATCGATCTCATAATTAGTCGTCATCGATCGATCGATCGATCAGTACTGATCTCATAATTAATTATCTAGTGATGAAGATGGGTAAGTGGGCGATGCACGATGATGGTGAGGAGAAGGTGACGGAGGAGCTGAGTAAAGGTCGGGAGTTGGCGATGCAGCTGCGGAGGCTACTGTTGAATATTGATCATGATCAGCCAATAATCGGCGCCGGCGCCGGCGAGGATGATGTTGATGATCCGGTGGAGCATCTGGCTGGGAAAATACTGGATTCCTTCCGGAACTCACTTTCCATTTTGAACAACTACTCAGATCATCATCATCATCATCAGGTTTCTCACAGCATTATTAATTCCTACTCTGGAATATCTGATCATGATCAAAGAACTACTACTGTCCCTAAAGCAACTGCAGCTGCAGGGAGAAGACAAGCTGGAGTTTACAAGCGCAGGTGAAATCAAATGTCGACGATGTTTGATCAGATCAATTATTTAAACTAATTAATTATTATTTATTTTGAAATATTGTACATGAAATTGCTTGTAGCAGGAAATGCTCGGAGTTGGATATCAGGAAAACGGAACACTCTACTATCGAGTATGATGATGGCCACCCCTGGAGAAAATATGGCCAGAAAATTATTCACAATGCCAAATTTCCCAGGTACCCATTTCAATTTGAATGAATTTTAATTCCAATTACTGGATATATCGAGTACTTAGCTAGCTGCTAGTTATATATTTATTCCACTTGCGTTTTGCTTCACCACGTACAATAACATTAATTCACAATCATTAATTACACACTAACTCTGTCCCACAATCATTATAATTAGATTGCTAGCTAGTCACAACCTCCAACCATGCACCAAGTTGTAACTAACATATATAGACATGTCAAAGAGCGGATTGCCCAAGTAACGAAGACTTGGTTTGCAAAAACGTTGTCCAGAGTGAGTAAGGAGGTGATGATTAAGGCAGTCGGCCAAGCTATTCCGTTATATGTCATGGGGTATTCCATATCCCGGAGAAGCTTTGTGAAGAGATGGAAGTTATTCTTAACAAGTTCTTCGGAATCATGGGAGGAGTGATCGCGGCCTCAACCTGGATGCGATGGAGTCGGCTTGAGCCAAGGAAAAGGATGGGGGTCTCGGATTTGAACATCTCGGTTTTAACTTGGCAATGCTTGCCAAGCAAGGATGGAGACTGCTTTCTAATGACAATTCTTTATGTTCTCGTGTTGTCAGAGCTGTATTACCCACATTCTTCTTTCTTGGAGGCGGCGGAGAAACAACATAATTCCTCCTATATTTGGAAGAGCCTTATGAAGGGACGGACAATTTTAGAGATGGGGCTGCGGTGGCGTATTGGTGACGGGTTGACAACCCGAATTTGGAAAGATGGATGGATTCGGGTAATGTCAATTCTAACTTTAAACCTCTTACTTCCCTTCGTTTCTTATCCTCGGAGACTACGGTGAGCTCTTTGTTTTTGCAGTGCGAAGCAATGGGATATCCAGCTCATCCAACATGTCTTTGAGGCTGCTGATGCTGAAGAGATTTGTCGGATTCCAATTATGGAGGGAGAAAGGTCGGATGAACTAATCTGGAATTTTTCTGGAGAGGGTACTTATTCAGTTAAGACTGGATATGAAGCTTTCATGCGCCATAAGAATACAAATGCAGGGATTCGGTGGACTAGACTTTGGCAAAGTGTGTGGGAAGCTAAAGTGCTTAATAAGCACAAGAATTTCATGTGGAGAGTTGCTAATAATCGCATCCCTACCCGAACCAATCTTCATGACCGAAATATTGCGATGAAGAAGTTTGCCTGTGTGTGAAGTGGAAATGAAACCACACTTCATATTAATAGTGACTGTCCAGTGGAAGTAGAGGTGTGGGAGTCTAGCAATCAATACCGGATTATTCAAATGCAAGGTGAGGATATTCAAGAATGGCTTATGCAAGTTCGTCGGATGGTTTCAGATGATGGCTGGAGTCAATTTGTTATTTCAGCCTATATGATATGGCGGAACCGGAATAATTTAACACATGGCAAGGGAAGATGGCCTATCTCGAGTTTTCTTTGGCTGATTGCTCACCAGGTAATGGAGTTGAAATGTCTTCAAGAAGTTTGTTTATCACCTCGCTATCTGGCACGGTGGACCCCTCCTCCTGCTGGTTGGGTGAAGATTAATACTGATGTGGCCATGGGGACGAATGGAAGAATGGGAGTTGGCACTGTTATGCGAGATGAAGAGGGTTATATAGTTGCAGCTTTGATGGCTAACTGCGTCGGACTTCCGGATGTGTTTTATGGTGAAGTTTTAGCCATTAAAGAGAGCTTAAGACTGGTTCATGATATCCATCCTGCCAAGGTTATCATTGAATCTGATGCCAGAGGGGTCACCAATGCGCTAGGCAGGGTAACTAATGGTGAATCGGAGGCTGCGCTCAATATCAAATATATCCAACATACTCTCCAAGGCTTGCAATGGTGGAAGATTAATCACATCTACCGAGAAGCCAATCAGTTTGCTCACAAACTAGCCCAGCGAGCTCTTCAGGAAGCAAGCTGCTCTGTGTGGACCAACGCCATACCTCTAATTATATCTCATCATCATGTCTTTATCAATTAACGTATATATTATATGTTACGTACCAAAATATATAAATACGGAGTAGTTGATTAGTGATCCTATATATAATATGGAAAATGAAATGTTTAAAAAATTTAGGGAGAGAGAGAGAGAGAAGTAAATATGGTATTATAATTTAAGTATGTACTACTAGCTAGTAAGTGTTAGTGATTATTAAAGTGGCCGTGTAATTATTAATTATATGGGTGATGCATGCATGCATGCAGGAGCTACTATCGTTGTACACACAAATATGATCAGGGGTGTGGAGCAAGGAAGCAGATGGAAATGATCCAACAAAATCCGGCCAAGTATGTGAGCACATACTACGGCCACCACACCTGCACAAGCCCACAAAAGCATGTTCAGTTTCTTTTGGAATCATCCGATCAATATTATTATACTACTAATTATTCCAACAGTACAAATGGTAAGAAGAAGAATGATAATAATAATGTTAAGATGCTGCGTTTTGGGTCTGATCATGACCCCTGCAGCTGCTCCCCCAGTACTACTACTACTAGTACCTTTCAATTACCCCCATGCACGGTCCTCTCACCCAGTACCAGTACCACCCTACGAGTAGAAGAGGATCATGATTTGATGAAAATCAGCGACAAGCTGCACTGTAATAGTAGTAGTAGTAATATTGTCAAAGATGATGATGATGAACAAGGAGCAGCAGTACTACTCACCCAGCAGCTGCACCCTGCTCCTGCTCCTGCTGCTGCTGCAGCAGATCATAATTGGTGGTGCCTATCGCCCGAGTACCTGCTGCCAATCGGATCATCGGATGATGATGACGCTAGTAACGACTCCGTTGACTTCACTGATCTGCAACACTACTTCACATTTTCTTGATCTGCAACACGTGGATACACGTCGATAGATCGGGTAATTTGTATCTTGACATACGTACATTCATTTTCTGTATTTGGCTTAATTGGGAGCATGCATGTTTTCATGGTTATGGAGTGATCAGTGCTCTAATATTTCACTGGATAATTCCGTATTTTCAGTTCATTACTAAATAATCATCGATCGCTAAATATATAAAATATGGAAGAAAAGTGTGCATGCGATTAATCAAATTCATTAATGTGTATTAGTACGTACCAATTAAAGACTTATAGTACTAATATATATGAACATGCATGGGTAATGGAACTAATTGTTTGTTTCGTTTGGGTCGTCGAACAGAGAATGGGGCGTTGGACGGCTGGAGAAAGCCAACGGGCCGGGTGCATATTTTATTTTCATATTTAAATAATAATGTACTAACAAACTCCTTATAAGATTTTGGGCCCGTTGGGCCGCACAAAGTAAATCATACGGAGTAGTACTATTTTGGTACTTCAAATAAAGGCCCCTAAACTTTCTACTACCTTCCAAATCAGTAATACTACTACTTTACTTACTCTTCTTCATCTCCTATTCCTCGAGTAAAGTGCACCGGAGGTCCCATAACTTTAATTATTGTCCTATTGGGGTCATATTTTAACTTTTTATCCTCTTTAAGTCCCATTTTTTAACTTTTTACTCATTCGTGGTCCTTCCGTCCATTTTTGCCGTCAAGTTTAACGGACCATTGGGAAAATGATAATTTTAACTACTGAACTTTTCCTAAAAGCTCCATTTACACCCTAAGTTTTGAACATAATAATTAAATCACCCCAAACAATTTTAAAGTTTACAATTTTACCAAAACTTTTCAAACATTGCCAATAAACCCACCACCTTTCTACCCACATCCGGACAACCGCCGGATCAGCCGCCCCAGCCACCAGATCGGCAGCCCAGCCGCCGGATCGGCAGCCCCGGTCGCCGAAACGACGGCCTCTGTCGATTTCGCCAGGAGTTGGCCGAGGGTTTGTTCTCTCTCTCTCTCTCTCAACTGGTTTCTTTCAATGATTCTTGCTTACTTTGTTTCTGCTATGATGTGGCAATTGCGTATTCATCTTCTCACTTTAAGCTCCCATATCTGGGAATATCATCTCGATAGGTAGTTAAATGCTGGAAATAATCCATCCTTTGCCCATATCACTTCTTGTTTAGTTTTGTCTCTTAAACTCAGCGGCACCAATCCTGAAGTTTGAACCAATTAATCATACTAGATTTTTATTTCCCTTTTCCTGTCCCGGAGAAGTAGTTTTACATTCTTACTTTGCTAATTTGCGTCTGCAAACTATTTTAATTTAATTGGGCTATAAAGTCAGCTGAACCAAACAGAGTCCCATTCGCTGTATTTATTACCTTTATGAGGCCCGGAGAGTTCAATGTAAAAGGAGAAGGGAAAGAAGGACAGTCAACAGCCAGATGGAGCTGGGAACGCGCCCATACACATAGAGAGATGGATAATTTCTGGGCATAAGATGAGTGGAATAGGCGTCTGATTTGTAGCGGGATTCATAGTAATTTTCATCCCTTACAAAATAGTATGAATTCAGTTGCACTCTCGGTCCATTTGGGCGTCCGGTGTCTTGTTGCTTAGAAGAAATTCATGTACTTGTTTCTTGTATCTTAAAAATATGGCAAAAAGAAAAATTTATTCAGAGTAATCATTAATTACTGATATTATTGAACTTTTTTTGCTTTTCATGTTTGTTTTTTATCCATTATATGCACCTAAGGCAGAGACACAGAAACAGTAGTTGTTTTTTTAAAAAAAAAACTCTGTGTATTTTTTCGATTCCCTTGCAGACTTGCAGTACAGGAAGCAACTAAGTGATTTCCTTAACACTCCCTTTGGGAAGAGTTTTACTGTAAGTATTATACAGACACTATATCCAATTGCTGAGTTTTATGTTGATACCAATTTTGAATTTGAAATGTTGGTATAATTTTCATTTCTTAGAAACATTACCAAGTTGACTTTCTTATTTCTCATCTTAGTTTAGTTCTCTTTGTTTTTTACTTCATGCTCTACAGGGAACTGTAACATTCTTCTCAGTAGCATAACTAACTTGTGTACTTTGTTCATCTTTACTGATAAAATCAGACAAGTATTATTAATCTCATATGGAACTCTCTTCCCGTCCGTGGCCGTGCTGCCGATCCAGCTGACTTTGGCTGCGGTCGGCGGCTGGCTACCGATCCGGCGGCGGGGCGGCTGATTCGGCACCGGGGTGGCCGATCCGGCGTCCTGGGCTGCCGATCCGGCGGCTGGGGCAGCTGATCCGGCGGTTGTCCGGATGTGGGTAGAAAGGTGGTGGGTTTATTTGCAATGTTTGAAAAGTTTTGGTAAAATTGTAAACTTTAAAATTGTTTGGGGTGATTTAATTATTATGTTCAAAACTTAGGGTGTAAATGAAGCTTTTAGGAAAAGTTCAGTAGTTAAAATTATCATTTTCCCCAATGGTCCGTTAAACTTGACGGCAAAAATGGACGGAAGGATCACGAATGAGTAAAAAGTTAAAAAAGAGGACTTAAAGAGGACAAAAAGTTAAAATGGGACCCATGGTTTATAAAACCGAACCGGATACAGAACCGTTCAAGCTACCGGTTCACGGTCTGACCGGTTTGACCGATTGAGCCATCGGTTCAACCGGTATTAGTTAAATACGCGAGATATCTAACATTTATCATTCATTTTAAAGTAAATAAGTAATTTATAATAAAGTCAAGAACATATATCCATCAAAACTCAAAATAGTTAGCACATATATGCTTTAAAATTACAATGAGCATTAAAAATGTAAAATAAAAATTTTTAATTTTTTTTAAAAACTTTTTCCTTTTAAAACCGGCGGTTTCCGGTTCAGTTTTGTCCCGGTTTCCACCGGTTTTCACCGGTTTCTAAGTAACTGCCTCAAAACCGAAAACCGGACCGGACAGGGTACCGGTTCGCGGTCCGACCAGTCCGACCGGCCGGTTCGGTCTGGTTTTCTCAACCATGATGGGACCCTAATAAGACAATAATTAAAGTTATGGGACCTCCGGTGAACTTTACTTCCCTCTTCCTTATTTCCTTCCTGGACAAAATTATTTAATCGCGATAGCAGGTACTTACTTTCCATTGTTAAACTGAAATCATCATGCTTTTTTAGTTTCATTTTCACTCTACCCTTAACTACGTACGAATACATACATGTTTTCACTCTACCCTTAACTACAGTAACTCACGACTTAATATTACTTATACGTACGTACGGTTGCAATTTAGTTACATGATCGATGAGAGTGATCAGTGACGGAACCATTTGATGACAGGGGGGTGCTACAGCCCCCCCTAAAATTGATGGGGTATAGGGTATATGGTAGAAATTATAAGGATTAATGTAATAATTTACCCACTAGCCCCCCAATCAATCCAAAATAATTTTTAAACCCACTTATTACTAAACCCCAACCTAAATGGTCCATTTTTCACACACCCAAAATTGCATCAATAAAAGAAGGCAACAACTTGGTTAGGTAAAAAAACATTTGGTCCATGTTTTCTATTTACAGTTTTATCTAAGTCATTTAAATTTGATATGTTGTGGTTTGGGACCATGTCTAATTAATTTTTAATTTTCGTTTAATAATCTTTTAGTATATTTAATTTGGATTTATGTGCGGTAGTTTTTGTGAGATTGTTTGGATATAATTAAATTTTTATTACTAATCCATTTTTATTTTTGTACTTGTCATGAGTTTGAGTTTATTATTTCACACATTTCTCTTTTTTTATTATTAATTTCACTGTGTTTTGTTTCTTTATTTGAAAATATTAATTTCTATAAAAAATCAAATGTGAAATAAAAATGAACCGTAATATGATTTGGTTGTATGAATTTGTATTATTATTTTTCTACATAAAAGGTTAGCACTCAAAAAAATTCGTAGGTTTGTTTTTATGTTACCGATCGAGTTAGGTGAAAATGATTAGTGGCGAACTTCATTGGAAAATAACGTCACTAACCTCCATTACTTCAACTATTACATATATGGAGGTTGGTGCAGTCGTTATAAAATGGGTTAAAGTAGGACGTTTTATGATTGCAAATTCCAATTTAATTTACCCAACTTTGAATTTGGTTCCGTCATTTGAGAGTGATTGATCATTAATTAATTAATTAATGATTGGATGATGAACAGCAGCTGAGCTCTGTCTATCATACCCTGTAAACTTGGGAGGAAAATCAAGAGCATACAATCCCCAGAGCAAAGCCAAAGTAGAAAAAGCAACGGGCAAGGGGCCGAACATCCACAGCACAAGAGGAAACGAAAAGCAGAGTGCTCTACTCCCGATCACAGCCAGCAGAAACCCTCGCTCCATGACCCTGTGAGTGTGCGCCGCCGCCGTCGTGGTGGAGAGATCGGCGCAAGCATTCACGGAGAAATTGGCGTCGACCAAGAAGCCGACCGCCATGGAGCAGCACAGGAAGCTGCCCAACAGAAGCACCGAGGCAGCCCCAAACTTGAAAAGGCTGATTCTTTCGGACTGAACCCCAAGAAGGTCGCTTCCCAAGATCCGGCCGCCGTTGTAGGCGTTGCTGCTCATCGCTGCTAAAGCCAGGCTTATGAGGATGGCTATGGTGGCCGTCAGGATCGTCGACATCAGCGTGTTTCTTAAGCTCTGCACCACCAACATGCTCATCTTCTCATCGCCCTGAATGAATAAAAAGTTGGAACTCAAATGATGGAGTTTATAATTCGATTCCTATGTAATAGAACAATACTACTAAATATTACTACCTCAAACTTGATGGAGAGGAGCCATGACTTCCTCTTCAAGGCATCTCGGCGAAGCTGGGTGGTGGAGGGACTGGTTTTGAAGGAATAGCAGAGATATGCATGATAGGCAATTGTGAGGAGAAGGCTCAATGGGACCAGAATGGTGTCAAGGTAAATGGCGATGATCAGAACCATAGATCTCCTCCTCAAAACAAAACAAAACAAAATGATTTTCAACAACAGTTATCAATACAATTTGTAGCTAGCTATATAAGGCGCGGCGAATAAAAGCCATTAATTTCCTATACTCTGCTGCTAGCTAAGTAACGTATAGACGTATAGTGCTTTCTTTCTCATCATTCAACTTGTACTTAATGGAGTATTTGTCATCGCCAACAATCATTCATTAGTTTATTAATGACTATCTAAGTGTTTTTGCTTTTGAGAAATTCAAGTGTTGTCATGTTTGAGATAATTAGTTGTAGCATGTGGTAATTGTTTAATAATTGAGATCAAATTGCTACAGTCAATAATAATAAAAGAGTTATTACCACATACAATCTATGTGTCGCCCTCTAAGTTTGTAGAGTAGAGGACTGTAGTGGGAATACCTAAAGTCATCCTTAGGTCGTTGGTTCAAATCCGGCAGGTCGGAAGTTTATTTTTCCCATCGTCCACTGCATGTTCTCTTCGAGCTCCATTATTGTTATTTTAGTCTTTTTTGTTGTGGTACTTTTTATTTTATTTTTTGTAGAAGTTTTATAGTGCGATTGTTTTTCTTTGCTTTCCACGTTTTGATTTCTAATTTATTTCATACTTGCTATTGTTTGTCAATTAGTAGTTCTTTCAGTTTGATTTCTAGTTCATTTCATACTCGTTATTGTCTGTCGATTAGTAGTTCTTTCAGGACATAGTCTCTACTTAAACTGTTTTTTCAACGCTAACCGCATTTTCATCAAACTTTGTGGTAGTGCGGAACTTTATGACCAAGTTGTTAAAACATGCAAATTTCGTCGAATTACTTTGTGGTTGTCCGCTGAACTCATTTTAATACGTGTTTGCAACATAACTGTATTATACTCGAGTGGTATTTCAGTGCTCTAGTTAATTAGTGGACCTCCATTCCGAGTAGCTGTTACCTAAGCGGATTTTTCAAAACAAATCTAAAATAATTCTATGTTCAGTACTATAAACATTTACCATTTTTACATCAAATTTATATATACTTCTGTGCCAAATTGTTGAAGAAAGTAATCATAATTAAACTCGATCCTTTCAAGTTTTGATATCACACACTCCGTATATATGTTTCCTTTAAAAGAACAAACGTCTCTTCAAACATTGAACACAAAGTGTAAAAAATCATGTTCATGTTAGCAAGCAAGCTAGTAATGGTGAGGAGGGGCGGTTAGATCCCAGAAAGCCAATGAATGATTCACATTTCCAAACAATTTGTCTCCTACGTACATTGAAACATGAACATTGCAGAAGGATGTGTGTGTGTGTGTGTGTGTGTGTTTTTTTTTTTGATACAAAGGGGTAGAGGATTGGGGATTTCGGAGGTTTCAAGCTGAGACGTCTACAAGTGTCATGGGAGGCGTGGCTAGATCGAAGTCTTCGGGATGCAGAAGGATAGGATGTACTTAATTACAAAATAGGAGACACAAATTGATGATAGTACAAGTGCAACAAGCATTGAAGAGAGAAAAGAAATGAGAAGGTGTCCATGCAAGTAGCAGAGGCAAACACGCACATACACAGAGAGATACTTGAAGAGAAACTGATCAAGGCAACCCATAATTCCCACCTAAATCATGGAGTGGAGTGGGAAACTGAATTTGAGGGTTTAAGGGTGAGAAGGGATTGGGATTTGGGGCAATTTGGGTAGTTCCGGTGGTATGGGCAACTCAGGCAGTTTTGGGAGTTCAACTTTGGGCAACTCTGGTAATGGTATACCGAGTTCTGGTTTAGGTAACTCGGGGAGTGTTGGGAAAACAACTTTTGGCAATTCGGGTTTGGGAAGCTCCGGTATCTGAAGAAGCTGTCGACCAGAAACAGCCATGCTGATGCTTGAAATGAGGAGAAATGTGATGAAGTGACGGAGGAGAGCCATCTCGACCAAACAGAAGACAAAGGCCAATGCAATGTGGTGGTCTATGTTACTAGTATTTCACATGATGCCATTTTATACACGGGACGGACAGACTGATGGATGGATGACAAGTTTAAAACTTGGGGGGTTTGGTTTGGCCTGGTCTGGTCTGGTTGGTATGAACTTCTTTCTGCCTTGGGTTGGTTCAACCTCTCACCAATATGTATTGGCAATATATAAGTAAGTATGGTCTTTTTACAGTTCATCCACCAAGTCACCTGCATGCAGGCCCAACCCAATCCAATTTACTCCTTCCATTTCATCCTTATTGTTTCTTTTCTTCTATTCACCCATTAATGAGATAATAATAATAAGCCTCTACATGAAAATGAACTGAAGAAGATTTTTTGTTTTTTTTTTGTTTTTTTAAAAAAGAAAACTTTAATCCATGAAAAAACTGTCAAAAAGGTTAAATGGGATCTTACCTTCATTCATGGCCATGGTAAAAAACCGAAACAAACGGCACCTTTAGACTAGAAGCACAAACAGGAGAGTACGACAAGTGGATGCTATTCCGATCCATCCTTTCTTCGCTGCTGCTGCTGCTGCCTGATGATATGGAGTGACAGACACAGAGAGAGAAGCAAAACGAAACGCAAAGACCAAACAAAACAACAACAATAATCAATTAATTAACCACCCCCATGCCATGCCCTTTAATCAAATCACTCTCATCTCATCATTAACACCATTAACACAAACCCAAATTTTACACCTGCTTGTAAAACCACAACCGGGATTACTTCCATCGCAAGGCAGCTAATCGTCTTGCCCAAGTATAATATGAGAGCAGCAACTGTGGGATTACTTTCACTATGTTTCATCTGGATTTGCCGATTCTGCGTCGGCAGGTTTGTCGTCGAGAAGAACAACCTCAGAGTGACGTTGCCGCCGTCGCTCCGAGGCGTCTACGAGTGCGCCACCGGCAATTTCGGCGTCCCTCAGTACGGCGGAACCATGGCCGGCACCGTCGCCTACCCCAAGATCAACCGAGAGGCGTGCAAGCCTTTTGATGAGTTCGACGTCTCCTTCAAATCTCGTCCCGGAGGACGCCCAATTTTTCTCCTCATTGATCGCGGAGGTCGGCATTTCATTTTCCCCCAATCATTATTACTAATTTCAATTGATTGATTTATGTATTTTAAAACCAAGGCGTAACACTGTGGTTTTGGGCGCAGATTGCTTCTTCACCTTAAAGGCTTGGAATGCTCAGAAAGCGGGCGCTTCTGCTATCCTTGTTGTGGACAGCAAAGACGAGCCACTGATCACAATGGACACGCCTGAAGAAGGAAGCGCGGAGGCGAATTATCTGGACAAGATCACAATTCCCTCTGCCCTCATTCGAAGGTCTCTAGGAGATAGAGTGAAGAAGGCTCTTGCTGGTGGCGAAATAGTGAACATGAATCTTGATTGGCGAGAGGCTCTTCCGCATCCGGATGACCGGGTTGAGTACGAGTTCTGGACAAACAGCAACGACGAATGTGGCTCCAAGTGTGATGCTCAGGTAGAGTTTGTGAGGAACTTCAGAGGCGTGGCCCAGGTGCTAGAACAGAAAGGCTACACTCGCTTCACCCCGCACTATATCACTTGGTACTGTCCGGAGGCTTTCATTCTGAGCAAGCAGTGTGAGTCACAGTGTATTAATCATGGAAGGTACTGTGCTCCGGACCCTGAGCAGGATTTCAGTAGAGGCTATGATGGGAAGGATGTTGTGGTTCAAAATTTAAGACAAGCTTGCTTCTTTAAGGTTGCTAATGAGAGTGGGAAGCCTTGGATGTGGTGGGACTATGTTACTGATTTTTCGATTCGATGTCCCATGAAGGAGACCAAGTACACCACCGAGTGTGCAAACCAGGTCATTGCATCTCTCGGTATGGATGCTCACACCTCAGAGTTCTTGTCCACCATGGATTCTTATTGTTTGAAAAGAGATTTGATGAATGTTCTATGTGGGAAACAGGTATGGATCAAAAGAAGATAGATAACTGTATCGGTGACATTAAGGCTGATGTGGAGAATCCAGTTCTTAAAGCTGAGCAAGATGCACAAGTAAGGCTTCTCTAGGAAAACCAAAGTGCTATCCCATTTCCCTGATTAGTATTCACATTCTCATGTAAATGCCATCTTTGCTTCTCAGATTGGCAAAGGGCAGCGTGGAGATGTCACTATCTTACCAACTCTTGTGATCAATAACAGACAATACAGGGGTATGACCAGAAACATGATTTTTTAAGTAGTACTAATACTATTTTTGCACGAATTCATGTCTCTTGGCTGATTTTTTTTTATTGATTTCAGGGAAGTTGGATAAATCACCTGTTCTTAAGGCAATTTGTTCAGGTTTCCAGGAGACCACAGAGCCAGCAATTTGTTTAAGTGCAGGTTATCATCTGCTTTATTAGGCCATTCCTTGAAGTAAACTACATTGACCTGTGCATGAATTCCTAATTATATGATGTTCATCATTTTACATGTTTTTAATCTTGAACTTTGTTTTGCAGATATAGAAACTAATGAATGTATACAAAACAATGGTGGCTGTTGGCAGGATAAGACATCGAACATCTCTGCCTGCAGGGTATGTTAATGAAGGAAACTTTCACAGATCAGTTTCTAGGGGGCAAGAAAATTAGTTGATACACATTGTTCTCCTTACAGGATACTTTCCGAGGAAGAGTGTGTGAATGTCCTATAGTAAATGGTGTCAAGTTTGCTGGAGATGGTTACGTGCACTGTGAAGGTTAGTGCTTATTCTGCCTACCACCTATTTCTAATACTAAAAAGAGCCAAGATGGCATCCAAGAAACACCAGTTATTGATCTTGTGTGTGTGTGCGCGCGCTGTTCTAATGCATTCTGAATACCTCAATCATGCTTGTTTGTTGACCTAACTACTTCATCTGTTTGCTTTTACAGCTTCAGGTGCCTTGCGTTGTTTGATAAATAATGGAGGATGCTGGAGGCAGACTCAAAATGGCAAGACATTTAGTGCATGCAGAGTATGTAGCCTAGTTATTGCAAGAACCTCTCACCCTTACCTACCTCTCGTTTCTATGTCCCACTTGAACCACAACCTAGCTTATTCCTTTTCGAATTCCAGGATGATCGCTCTCATGGTTGCAAGTGCCCATCAGGTTTCAGGGGTGATGGTGTCAAAAGCTGTGAAGGTTCGTGGTGAATAAATTACTTTTAAAACTTTCTGTTCAATTGATAAACCGTTACTTCCAACATAACTGTTTGTACAACACTTCCAACATGTTGGGATTGTTCCAGATGTGGATGAATGCAAAGAGAAGTTGGCCTGTCAGTGTCCTGACTGCAAATGCAAAAATACTTGGGGCAGTTATGACTGTGACTGTGATGGTGGTTCAATCTACATAAGAGAACATGATACATGCATCAGTAAGCACACAAGTCCTTGTTGATTACCGTCCTAGGCCTAGCACCATTTCAGCCCACATTTAAACTTTATTGCTATGCTATGTAGCCTGCGCATACTGGAATTTCCCGTGCCAACAATATGTTTGGATGAGATGTTTGCAGGTAAAGTTGGTGGCACAAAGATGAGCTGGAGCTTCATTTGGATGATCGTTCTTGCACTGGCAGCGATTGGTGCTGCGGGATATGCAGTTTACAAACACAGGATCCGGGTACAAACTTCAACTTTGTTACTAATTATGCTCTTCATTGCTGTACACATAAGCTCCAAAGAATGGTTGCAGAAAGAACTATACCATGAGAAAAACCAAACCAATCAGATTTTCGATGTATACAAATCTCACTAGTTGAGTTCTTTTTTGCTGCTGGATTCTTTATGTACAGAGATACATGGATTCAGAGATACGAGCCATAATGGCACAATACATGCCACTGGACAATCAACCGAGTAACGCTACTGCCCATGCTACAGACATCTAATTAAGATGATGATGATGATGATGATGAGAAAGAAATGTTTTGAAGCTGGTAGGGGTTCATGTTATGTTCACTCATCCATTGGGAGCCCACACTTGTTTGGTTGATGACCATTGGATGTAAATGTTGATTAGCAGCTTTATTTTGCTAGTCATACCTCTTATTTAGGCCTCCCTTTACTTAATTTTTGTTGCTCCATCCTAGTGTAAATTTTAAGTGCTACTTTACTGGTATTACTTTTACACGGCATTATAGCAGTTGGATCACTCATTGACTTCTTCAAGGTAGATATTATGAAAATCACATAAATTAAATGGAAGGCAGGTGTGTTTAAACAAATAAATAGGATTTTTTTTTTTAAAGGACTAGGTGTATGTAAAAGGCGATATTATCTCTCATTATGCTAGTCAGCAAGTCCTCATGTGCAAAAAAACAAAAAGAAAAAGGCCAAATTACCTATTACTCCCTTAAACTATGTTGACTCAATCACTTTAGTCCCTGAATTATAATTCGTTCTAACTCAGTCCCTGAACTATGCAACGTTAATCACTTTACCCCTTTGACCATATCAATGTTAGTTGACCTTAGGAAAAATATCTATTATGGTCTTAAATTTTTTCCAATCTATACTTAAACACCCTAAACCTGTTAGATCTATCAAAAATACTCTTGTCCCCAACAACCTTTCTTCGTGTCTACCATTCTACTACCCTACTGTTCTCGTCGTCACCACTTCCCCTCCATTTTTTTATCTTCTCCTGCCTTCAAAACTTCAAATTTATACAAATATAACCCTAAACCGTTAAGTAATTGACGATGTTAAGCTCACCGACACCGAGTTACTGAGTCGAAGGACTAAAGTGTTAGGATTTACATAGTTTAGGGATTGAGTGAGAAAAAAGTTTAGTTCATGGACTAAAATGAGTGATTTAACATAGTGTAATAAGTAATTTGGCCAAAGGAAAAAAACTTCACTGTTGCGGTTCATCAGGGGATAAAAGGAAAAAACAAAAAATTGCCATTAAGTCCACTGGGCTCGATTAAGAAACAAGCCCTTTCGCTTGAAGCCGGCTATAATCCACGATCGTTGAAAGGTGAGAACTATGGCTAATTTGGGCCGCATTGTCGAACGACAAGTTACCTAAATCCCTCATTCTGTTGGAGCCAATGATTTAAATTCAATTATAGGATTATGACAAAATATTATGATTACAACAATAAAGAATATAGAATGCAAAGAATGAATCAATAATATAAAAAATCTAAAAATGGTATTTAAGTATATTTTTGGTAATTTTATGTGAAAACTAAATTATCTTTTTAGAATTGATGGAAATTTTATTAGAAAAAGAGTAGAGAAGGTTAAGTATACTTTTGAATAATGTGTGAAAATGAAATTAATTAATGGTATGTTCTTTTTTTTTTTGATAGGGAAGGGGATCCCCAAGGCAGGGATCCCGAAAGGGACGGTCAACCCTCCTTTTTAAAGCCGAATGCATAAAAGAATGCATAAAAGAAGAGAGAAAACTACCTAGGAACGAGTCATGAAAGTCTAGAGTACTAATCGGTATTTTAGCTTTACTTAAAACACACTTGTACTATATGTTGCTCCCTTCATCCGCAAAAGATTCAACAATTTGTTTTGACAATTTCACAGTATTTAATTTATAATTTTTTCACAAATATTTAGACACTGAAAATTAAATATTTCATATGTGTATCATAATTTAAAATCTAGATTTTATAAATATATTTTTTCTGAATTTTGTAAAACTATTTATCTTTGTTAAAATTTGAGTCAAACATTAAACCTTGAAATATTAAAGTTAAATGGTTTAATCTTTTGCGAACGAAGATAGTTATTTTTTGACCACATAATCTTACAAGTTTTACACTCATTCCGTCCTAAAAGTAATACGATATTTATTTTTCAGTATTTATTTTATGATTTTATTTATATATCAATTTAAATTGTAAATATGAAACTTTTATATACAACTAAAAATTTGATAACTTTATAAATATATATTTTGATATTTTTTATCAAGAAATAATATAGCATTAAAGTCAAATTGACATAAAAAAAAAGTAAGCTGTTACATTACACAGTGGCCTCCCCAAACCCGAGGGTGCGTTTAGATGTGGAATAGTTTTCCACTTTCCCGTGTATTTTCAGAAAAGTGAAAAAAGAGAGAAGAAAACGTGTTTGCTTAAATCGTTTTCATTTTCTATTTTCTCGGGAAATTGTTTTCTAATACACTCACACACGCTTAAACCTAGAAACTGTGTTTTTGAGTTTCTAATTCGAAACCGGCAGCTCGACTCTCGACTCTCGATCTCGCCAAACGTCCAGCCTCGACGATCTCAGTAGACGTCCAGCCTCGCCGATCTCACCTCGTCGCCAGTCATCTCGCTGAAGCCCGTCGATCTCACTGAAGTCTTGGCGCCGATCTCGCCTTGTCGCCGGTCACCTCGCATCTCCGCCGGTAAGTCCTCTCTCTCTCGATTTGATTTCAATTCTCGCCTTGCCCCTGTTTGTGGTGCATGTACATTTTCAATTCAAGATTGATAGATAAGAAGGGTTGTTGGGTGTGTCCCCGATTTGTTTGTGGTTTTTGTTGTTTGGTTGGTCTCCACAATCGGATGATCGACTTGATCGGCAAAAGAGCCCGACCATGATCCACGACTCGGACCAGCCCACTAGTTTAAGGTGGTGTCCGAGACTCGGACCACCCACTAGTTTTCCACGACCCGTAAAGAAATTAGCTCACACCTAGAGCATGGTGTATTTTAGTTGACTTCACTAAATTTTTATTTGAACATTTTATCCTAGATTAAAGCGATAATGACTTGAATTGAATCGGTTCATTGCTAGCTAATGTCGAGATCTTTAACTCCGCCGAGAGACAAAGTGCGATACCGGTTTTGCCACATAACATAGACCGGAGAGAAGATGCATAATCAAAAGAGATATATAAAAGAAGTCATAAGTAACATGAATTCCAAGTGACAAAAGTGATCATCGATTGTGAAGACCAACCAATTTTTGAACCTTTAATTTGAAGCTGAACTTTTATGTTTAGAATGCAAGTTCCCATTTTATGCCATAAGCATTGCTACTAGTGAAGCTGCATTAATGAACTGATCTCTTTATACCAATATGCTTATGATTATAAAAGAATTTGTGAAGCGGTTTATACACCAGTTGTTTTTTTGGTGATTTAGTTTTGGAAGTTTGTATCTTGCTCTTATGAGTGTGATCTAATTTGATTGTTTCTCTCTTGGATGGAAGCATAAGAATTTGATTGTTGCCCTTCTGTAATTGTAGATGTCTACAAGTTCGAAAGACGTTGATGAGAAGAAGGATTGGCACGAAAACAATGAGCTTGCCTTCCTTCAAATCTTTGCATGAGAGAACCGTCAATGATCCTCACAAAGCTCTTGTTTACAAGCCGGATTGGGAGGCTATGAATAGAGAGATGTTCGTTACTACGGGGTCAATTACGGAGGTGAGAAGTTGAAGGCGAAGTATCATAGACTTCGGATTATGACTCGCATGTTCTCACGGCTATTGGCGCATACGGGCCCCGAGCCTCTCTGTTCCCAGTTCCCACCAAAAGTTTTGAACACCTCCTACCTTCCGTTCTTATCGGCAGCTCCCACCACCACCTTTTTGAATCAGCCCAAACTCCAATCCGTAACCCTCTCAGCCACTCCATCACTCCCTGTTTTCTTGATTTGCGCCGCAGCCACAGATCCGCAGCACACTGTGAGTCGATTGCAATATGTTACCCTCGTTGAAGCCTTTAACATGTTACCCTCGTTGAAGCCTTTAACAACAACAACAACAAATTGTGAGTCTTTATTCGGCTCGTGAGACAACGGAGGAGGGCGAAGACTGACCGGAGCACTGCCATGGCAATTGCCTTGGTAATCGAAGGAGATGAGGAGGCTTCGGGTGAGGGAGGAACCGTAGATCTGGTTGAGATGGCCGCCGGTGGAGGTCTGAAGACTCCGTCCAAAAACAGTATAGAACACGTGTTTATATTTTCTTTTTGTTAGCTAAATTAAAACTTTTGTCCCATTATTTTTTTATGCCAATCAATTTAGCCGGTTTTTGGTGGGGAATTTACAACTATCATCCCTATATTTTATATCTGAATTAATTTAGGTATTTAATTTTTTCGAGCTCTTGAACTTTTGAACTGAGTTCGAACAATTGACGAACCGAGCTTGAGCGAATTTTTTCGAGCTCCACAAATTCAAACTCGAACTCGAGCCAAGCCATGAACTCGAACTCGAGCTCAAACCAGTGATGTTCGAGCTCGGTTGGATTCGTTTACACCCATACCCATAGCCCAGTATATCCATAGCTCAACCCAACAATTCCTCTCCACATTGTGACTCATATACTTTTATGCACGTCTTATAGTATTTTGATTTACAGTTATTATATTTATTTTGATCGAATTCTTACGACTATGTAAATTATTTTTAAAAATACCAATTATTGATTTTTCCCCAACCATCTAGCTTTTAGACCCAAAATCCGCCACCGAAAGTTCTTTAAATATACTCAATAAACTAATAGCCCATAATTATCAGGCAGATTTACACGTATGTTGGGAAAGTCATGTGAGTCAAGTGATGTGTTACTTGTCCATCATAGATGAAAAATATCAGGAGTAAGATAAATATGTATATGGTGATAATCTGTTGTCCTATTGATTTAAGTTTTTGAAAACATGTATGACGTTATTATTGTAGTATCTCATTTGGTGGATCTCTCCGTCATGAATATACGCAAATCAATCGAGTTATGGCTTTTGTGGGTCATAACATATACGTAGTTCATTGAATATTTAAAATGCTTGTACATTAAGCATTTTTCAAACTTTGGAAACTCTTCAAATATTTTGTTTTTATATTTGTAAGAATAAGTGAAATGATTAATTACCTAAACTACTGGGCTACTTGTGTTGCAAGCTTAATCATTTTTGTGCCATGAAAACAGAGCAGGCTCACTATGGTCTATAATGAAGAAGTGAAGTGAGACTTCAGGAATCTTCATGATGGCTCATCAAAACTTTGGTCGACCGCGTGATAATTCTTTAGACGACAGGAGCACAAGTTTTTTGGTGTCATACAATTATTAAAATAGCAATTGAAAAACAAAGGGAACCGGATAAGAAGATGGTCAAAAATAATTATAGATTAAAACGCAATAATTAAGGTTTAGTGACCGTTTACATTAATTATCTGGAATTGTGTTCTTAAAAAATGTGGGAAAAATAGGTTTTATTATTGAAGATAAAGTATGAAGAAAACAGCAGAGTAAAAATAAATCGAGTTTGTGAAGATTTGAAGGAAAAATACAGAGAAAAGGAAAGAAATCAACGGGAGAGTTCATAAAAAGAAAAGAAGAAGAAGAAGAAGAAGAAGAAGAAGAAGAAGAAGAAGAAGAAATCAACGGGAGAGAAACGTAAGAAATTTAAAATTACATGAAAATGTTTTGCAGAAGAATTAAGAAATCAGAATGCTTCACCAACAAGTCAATAAACAGACAGGAGTGAGAAAGACCTTTTTATTGGAACTGTGAAATTATATACAACTACTAAGCCTGATATTATAGAATAGAAGGACAGAGACGGATTGGTTGTCTTCTGTGATCATATGATACTTTTAGAATGTTCAGTACAGTCCAAATCTCCGACTTCACCTTTAAAATAACCACTGAAATTCGGTAGATACCGAATAATACTGGTAGCTAGTATGTGAGAAATATTAAACACAATTCACATTTTCAGTTATTTGCGTTTGTTTCAATAAAAAATATTTTAAAGTACTTAAACTACTTTAAGAGACAATAATTCCAAGAGTTTCTACCACTACACTCTAAGCCGAAGTGAGTTAAAATATGTGTAGCCTTATTAGCTTGACGAAGAACATATGTAAAATGACAAGTAAACAATGATGAGAAAAACCTAATCTCATATACTATAGTACCAAAATAGAACAACGAAGGAATATGGGAGCTTTGTAGCTCCATGATCAGACATTGCGAGTATGACTCGAACTCCACCTAGTGCCAACCAAATCTCCTCGCCTCCAAATCTCCTCAATCCAAGTAGAAGACCGCGCCGCTAAAATGGAGGGGAGGGAACACTTGTGGTCGTGAACTACCAAGTTCCTGTTATCCCACATAAACCAAGTGATAAAATGTGTTAGTGATTGTCCAAGCAAGTGATAGTATTTCGCTCATTCTCTTGGATCCAAATACAAGTTAATTGGTCAATTTAATCTCTTACAGATTGTCTGCAGTAAAAAAAAGTGAACAAGAATCATCAAAAATGAAAAAATAAGAAAAATAATTAGCTTGTTACAGAGAATGAAAACGTCTCACGCTAGGGTTTTCTTGGAACCCGCCGTTGCCACCCTCGCTAGTGCTGATCTCGGGCATTTTGGACTCCTGCTTAGCGGTCCCGCTTTGCTGCTTCCCCGATCTCCTTATCCCCCCGACGTCTGAGGCATTTTGGGCGGCCCTCGCGTTTCAGTGATGGCCATCCTTTTGTGCTTGCTACGTCGCCGCTCCTAACTGGCGGTGGCTCTTACACTGCCCGACCGGTGTGCTCTCTGAACCCAAGCCTCATCCGACTGGACCCGCACCCTGAGCGAAGATCCGCTATGAGTTCCGATGGGTGGACTTCCTCTATCGTTCACGACCTCCCTCTGCTCCGCCGTGAAGGCTCCGACGACGTGGGCCTGTCTGCCACTCACACTCCCCACCATTGGTGGTAGGCGTGGGCTGGGATGGCCCAAATGGTGGTCTTTAGCGCGCAACTGATTATGGTGGATGGGCCTCGGACTGGCTGGCGCTAGTGATTTTGCCAGTGGTTGGTATTGTCCGTTGCAAGGCTCCGCCTTGAGTGTTTTCTGACCGGTACACACGCTCTCCACTGGCGGTAGGAGTGGGCTGGGATGGCCCAAATGGTGGCCTTGGATGCGCGGCGGGGCCCTGCTGCTGCAAGGCTCCGCCTTGGATGTGGGATTGGCGGGGATTTACAGGTTTTTTAGTACTGTCGAGAGCCCTATCGTGGGAGGGATTAGAAGGCTTTGTTGCGGTGGCGGATGAGCAAGGGTGCGCGCCCAGCTCCCGCTGGGCAAATTTTTTGATCCAATAGACTCATAGCCCATTTCAACAAAAAAAAATTGTAGAATTTGTAACCTGTATATTTTTAAAATATATTTAATGATATTTTTATTTACAATTCATCTCTCTTTTAATTGCATTCTTAATGAATATTATATAAGAATTGTGTTTTAATTTATCAAAAATTTTACAAGTGATTTAATTTTTTTCCCGCTAACCTAACTTTTCGACTCTAGATCCGCCTTTGCTTTGTTGTTTGTGGCCCGGTGTTAGGGTTAACTATAGTCGTGTGGGTGGATGGTGTTGTGGAGGTTGGGGGTGACATTGATGTTGGATTGGTTTTTTCATGTCACGCTAGGGATCAATGGAAGATCCAATAGCTTAGGAGATGTCCATGGACACCACTCAAAAATTGTAAAACTCTACCTAGATGTGGATAAATTTTTTATGGACACTACTAAAAATATTATATGGACACTACTAATATTATTGAGTTATGTCGAATCAATCAATCAATTAAATATTTACAAATTATCATCATTTATTTCATCCAAATTCAATCTAAAACATAAAACACTATATAATTCATACCTTTGTACATGTACAATAAACCATTAGAACCATATAATTCATACCCCTAAACATGTACAATAAACCATTATTTTCTCATCTGCCGCAACCTGACTCTTAGTATTATAGTAGTATATAGAGACCCTCATTGCTTTTAATTATTTACTATGGTTTATTTATATCCTACACATGTTACATCTACATAGAGATCAAACTAAGTTAATTTCTTTCTCCTACTACCATTGTAACATGTGGTTGTCTATTTATCACATATGTGCAAAAACACATACCATGAAAAATGTCAAGTTTATCATCTTAATAAATTTCTACGAATGATGTTTTAGTTTTTTAATTTATTAGATTAGTTAGTTGAGTTAGTTAATTAGTATTACATTTAGGTAGGTGTTGTTTCACATATGTGGTGAATAAACGGGCTCTTGTAACACGGAGAATTAATTAATTTGTACTTTATTTTTTAGACTATTAAGTATCATAGTAATTTTCCTCACATTTATATTATATATTATGTTATATTATATATGATATAATATATTTTGTAGAGATCAATTGTAAGACATTTATTTATTAAATTAATATTATATATATAATATGGACACTACTTAATTAAATTCCTGGATCCGCCACTGGTATGGATGAGTGACAGCTCTCCCTGCCTGGAGCAATGATTTGTCAATTTTCGAATAATTGGGTTCTGAGGTTCCCCCTGGTTATTCGTTTTTCATACGCAACATGGGTTCATTGGTTACTGGCTCTTGTGTGCAGATGGTTTCGAATGGTGATTGCGGAGGTATCGCTCTTTGGTTGTACTTTTCTTCCAGGTTTTTTTGCAGGGTCCAATGATACTAAAGTTAGCCTTGTGTAAAAAATTGTTTTACGTACTATAGGTCGCAACCCGGGTTCAGTGGTGTTGGTGAAGGTGGTCGATAGCCTCATGTGCAAACGTCTATGCTGCGGACAAATTCCTGTTTCAAGCAATTGGCCTTTTGAAGAGAGCTGTGATTGGAGGCTTTACGTGATGTTCTTCATCCTTTATCAACCGCATAATTTGCTTTGTTTTCTGATGTACCTGCTATCTTTCACGTCGTTTAATTGTTTTACGTACTATAGGTCGCTGCTTTTATTTTTCACTTATACCTTAAGCTACTTGTTTCTTAGGCTTGTTTATGCTCATCGCAGGTTAAGAGTTGTTTATCTTTTAGGACTTTGTCCATGTTTAGATTATTTTTTACATAAATCGCTTGAAATTGAATAAAATCATTCCCCTTAAAAAAAATGAACAGGTGTCGGAATTTTATAGGTTCTTGCTAGCCAGCCTAGTCGAGTACCAACGTGGGTCTAGGTGGCAGTAGATGCCGCAAGCCACATAGATTGCTGACTGTGTAAAATATTTGTGGGTAATACTAAAGGTACACATTTTATCATTGAATTACATTATAACCCTTCATATTTTAAACCTGGACTAAACTACCCTAACTACTGTTTCTACCCTTCCCTTCCCTACCACCGTCATCCCTGCAGCCTCCGCCGCCTCTGCCGCTCACCCTCGCCCACTCCCCATTTCGCCGCAAGCCAGCACTCCGGTCAAATCTAGGCGTACGAGCGGCGGCCTGCCACCCATTCGCTCGGATCGGGATCTCGGGTGGCAGCTTGAGCGTTCGTGAGGCTGCCCTGGTCTCCCGCGTGGCGGCCATGAGCGCCCTGGCCTCCCGTGCGATGACCCTGGTGCTCGCGAGGAGGTCCAGCCTTTCGCGATCCAGCCCTCGGTTTGCGCGCGGAGGCCATTGGGGATGTGCGATTTGGCCTTCTCCGGCTCGGGTGGTGACGGCCAGCGATCTGGGTTAGATCCAAAAGGCAGCCAGAACAAGATCCAATGACGACGATCTGGGATTTTCGAACTCGACGGCGAAGCTGTGGTCGGCAGTTGAGAAGAGTTGGTATCGGAGAGAAGTTAGGCAAAATAGAACAATTTATCTAGTTCTCGGGGATTGATTTTGTAATTTATACATGGGTTAAAATATCATTTAACCATAAATGTGAAGTCTAATCACCATCCTACGTGGCTTGCCACAACTGCTGCCACCTAGACCCAAATTATACATGATAACATTTAGAAATTTATCAACAGTAAATTAGGTTTTTTAATCCAATGTTTATGTTGTACATGAAAATTATGTGCACTTAGTACTGACTCATGTTTTTTTTTACTTTTTTAGTTGGATAACTACATTTCTAAATATTATTTTCAATCCCTTTACACTTTGGCTCAAATATTTTTAATATTCTGATTTGGACATTTCAACATTTTATTTTTACTATTTTTTTTTGTTTTTCAAAATGATAATTTACTTTATACATCTTTTTTGTTGATGAAATACTTCGTACCTCTTACTTCAAATTGTATGACTATATAAAATTTAATTATATTATATAATCATACTATAATTTAATCTTATATATAGCATGTAGAAACTAATAAATTGAGTGCTTTCTAGGATGTGTATGGTGTAAGTTAGAAATGACGAGCTCATGTTTTTTTCCCTTTTCTGTTTTTTTTCTTTTAGAGTTTTTTTTTTATTTGAATGAGATAACTCTCTTTCTAAATATTATTTTCAACCATTTTATAGTTTGGCCCAATTGTTTTTGAATATTCTGATTTGGATATTTTAACATTTTGTTTTTAATTATTTTTTTATTTATCAAAAGGATAATTTATTTCTTACATCAAATTGTATGATTATATAAAATTTAATTCTATTATATAATCATATAATTTAAACTTGAGGATCACATGAAGTGCATTTTTTTGTCCATAGTGAGAGACTAAGTCTGGCATTTGGTTTATAATGTTTCCTTCTTTTGCGTATTCGTTAGTAAAGTTTTATACTATTGGTTTAATTATCTTATTTTTTTTGTTCTTGAGCATGAGTAGTCAATATGAAAGAAATAATACAGATGACTAATTTTCTGAAAATGTTTGGCTAACCCAAATAAAAAGGTGTTTCTAATAAAATTTAAATATAAAGCGTTTAAATTTTCACATTAAGTCATCAAATCCGGTCATTTAAAAACTCGTTGGTACCTAACTAGGCAAGTTAGCAAGATCCATTTTTATAGGGGAGTTTTTAAAAATTTATATAAAAAAATGATATAGTGGGAGACTGTTAAAGTGATGGCACGTGTCAAATAAACGGTTAAAGTGATTGTGTATCAATTTCCATTATTTTATTGTTTCCTCTAGTGTGCTATTCTAGAGTAAAATCCGTCCGCGGTCCAATTTTTTTATATTTTTGACATATTATAGTCCCGTTTTAAGTTTTTATCCTATTTCAGTCATAAATTTTGAATTTTTGACCTAATCGAATCCTTTTCGTCCAACTTCACCGTTAAAGATGACGGAATGAGTAAAATCCGTCGGCGGTCCTGCTTTTTATGTTTTTGACCTATTATGGTCCCGTTTTAAATTTTTGCCTAATTTTAGTCCTAAATTTTTAATTCTTGACCTGAACCCGAACGGACCTGACCCAACCCGAACCAAAAAATAAGAAAACTTGATCTCAACCCGAACCCGAATAACCTAACCTGAACCCAACCCAACCCGAAAATAGATAAATCCGATCTCAACCCGAACCTGAATAACCCAACATGAACCCGACCCAACCCGCCCAATTGACATCCCTACCCCTACATATTTAAAAAGTTTTTGAAGAAAAGCCCCACCTTGGTGTGTGTGTGTGTGTATCTTGTTCTCTTTTGCAGTTGTCCGATTTGTTCCACTGTTTTAAGTGTGAAAAAAGAAAACCATTAGATCATTCAAAGCAACGAAATTTACTTGCAAAACAACCACGTCAACTTTACAACCCCTCCACCTTTACAGCCCCTCCAAAACGGTCCCCCCAGTATAACATCAACACAGACCCACCAACCAAATTTAATACCTCACTAACCGATTTTGTTTTTTGGACATAAACACCACTACTCGGATATAATACAGTACCAAAAAGAAATGTGTGAGCGAGAACAATAAAAAACACAAGAAAACCATATCAACCAATGTCTAGGATTGCTAGATTCAAAACTCACTTAATCAGCACAATGAACAAATAAAATAACATACTTGTTTTCTTCTATCTGCACAAAGTCACAAACTCATAAGTGTCTTCTGTAGAGAGAATCGAATCGTTTATGAAACTGATTATTACAACCCACCACCACTGTCGTCTTCTAGCACTAACCCTCCTCTCTAACTTGGGAAAAATAGAAGCCACCTATGTTGATTCCTGCCTGTCCACCCTTAACCCCTTTATATATTTCCTGTCAGATACATCCACGTGTTAGAGTCCGCTAGCCACATCATCAAAAAATGAATGGAATGATGAGTTCGGTACAATCTGAGGAGTTCAAGAGGTGATTCGGCCCGTTAAATAGATCAATGGCCGCGTCGTGACGATTCGAATAGTTTAGTGGTTTATTCGTGCTTTTTGTCAATTGTTTAGTTTAAAAATATTGAGTGTTATCGCAATTAACAGAGGGGTAAAATAGACATTTCGCACTATTCCTGTCCACTTTAACGGTGAAGGACGGAAAAGACTCGATTAGGTCAAAAATTCAAAATTTATCACTAAAATAGGGCAAAAACTTAAGACGGGATCATAATAGATCAAAAACATAAAAAGTATGACCGCGTACGGATTTTACTCATTTCGTCCATTTTAACGGTGAAGCTGGACGGAAAGAATTCGATTAGGTCAAGAATTCAAAATTTAGGACTGAAATAGAGTAAAAACTTAAAACAGGACCATAATAGGTCAAAAATATAAAAAGTAGGACTGCCGACAAATTTTACTCTGCTATTCTATGAACAATTTTTGAAAATAATAATTATAGGCGTTTTTTTAATAAAAAACACTAAGACAAGTGGAGAGGAATTTTCAAATGAAATTTTAAATTTGAAAATAATTCGTAATAAAATCATTGTAAAAGCCTAGAAAAATGTAATAAGGAGTATATTCTTTATTATTTTCACTTTATCTTTTCATACAGAATGCAGAATTTAACTAGAGTATTCCAAATGGGAAAAAGGGTTATAGTTAGAAAAAAAAAAGTAAAAGTAAAAGTGTGGCTAGAAGAGAAATGTCATAGGATTCTGTTTGACCAATATTTGTACTCTCTCACCCCGATCAAATATTTAACTTATTTCATTTTTGGGCGTCCCTGTAAAATTCCAAGATTTCCTAAAATGAAAATTTTTCTACAGTAAATTTACTTTACTATTCCCATTTCCTTTTCCATTTAAAAAATTATTTTTATTTTATATAAATACTTTAACTTATTACTCTCTAATTAATTATTTTTAAAATTTTAATGTAAAGTTTAATGCTTTATATTTGATGTTATGAAATGAGTATTTTTAAATAGGAGTATAGAAAAAAGGCGGTTGAAAGTTGAATCGAAAATGGTGGCCTCACCACCTCAGTCGCTCCCTCCCTCCCATCGGCCGCGGCCCTGTGTTGTCGCCGGTAATCAAATGCTTTAAATGCTCCCTCCTACTTTACTCTTCCTCTGCTCTCCACTGCACCAACCGTTTTTACTACTCCCACTATTTCATTACTCCACTCTTCATTTCATTTCATTGTCCTTTTCTTTAATTACCATTATTATCATTTCCCTCCCAGTTTTCTTCTCATTTACTACTCCATTCTCCATGATCTCTCCCTCTGCTTCTCCTGCTTTCGTCGGTTCAAAATCCACTCTTTCTTTCTGCGTTTTTCTAGGCCACCTGGTTTCTTTCAATGAGTTTTGAGTTCTTATTTATTGTATTCCCCAACAGTTTGCCACGAATATAAGAGAAAGCTTGATTCTTTACTACTGCCAATCAACCAAGACCTTCTCTTTTGTTGTTAACGAGCTGATTCCTCATCCTTTCTGCTGCTGACTTGTATCTGTTTGTTGTTTTGCGACCACAAACAAGTAGCCGTTTCATTTTTGGTTCACTTCTTCTTTCAAGTTTCTCTGGCTTTTGTCTTCATTTCTTTTTTACTATTTCATGGAAGCTTAATTAGGCGGGTTGGTGGGAAGATGGTAATAAAGCTGTTTGCTTTCCTCCTCATTGTTCCGTGTCTTGCGAATTCTCTGGACACGTCGTTAAACGACGACGTCTTGGGGCTCATCGTCTTCAAAGCGGGTCTTCGAGACCCACACTCCAGACTCCAGTCCTGGAACCAAGACGACAACGACGCCTGCAACTGGGTTGGAGTGAAATGCGACCCCACAACCAACCGGGTCTCCGAGCTCTGCCTCTCTGGCTTCTCGCTCTCGGGTCACGTCGGCCGCGGCCTCTTGCGCCTCCAGTTACTCCAAAGCCTCGACCTTTCCGGCAACAACTTCACCGGGACCATAAATCCCGACCTCTCTCAAATGGGCAGCTTGCAGTCGGTCGATTTCAGTGGGAACAGTCTCTCTGGGTCGATTCCTGACGACTTTTTCTCGCAATGTTGGTCCCTCAAGTCAGTATCTTTTGCAGCAAACGGTCTTACTGGGGAAATCCCTGCTTCTCTCATCTCCTGTTCGTCCCTCGTCTCTCTTAATCTTTCGTCTAATCAGCTTTCTGGAAAGCTGCCTTCTGGAATTTGGCTTTTGAAGAATCTTCAAGTGGTTGATCTCTCTGGTAATTTTCTTGAAGGAGACATTCCGGAGGGAGTCGGGAATTTATATGCTCTGAGGGAGATTAATTTTTCTAGGAACAGACTATATGGGCAGATCCCAGTGGATGTTGGGAGTTGTTCTTCATTGAAATCGATCGATTTTAGTGACAACTTGCTCTCCGGTAGCCTTCCTGATTCCATGCAGCAGCTGAGTTTGTGCAAGTTAGTGAAATTTGGTGGGAACTATTTGACTGGAGAGTTTCCTGCCTGGATCGGAGAAAATTTGGGAAGCCTGGAAAGTTTGGATCTTTCTAGTAATAATTTCTCTGGCGGAATACCAAATTCGATAGGAAACCTTCGGTTGTTGAAGGAGTTAAATTTGTCGATGAACCAGCTTACCGGGGAGTTGCCTGAATCTATGGCGAATAGCTATAACCTTTTGGCTTTAGATGTCAGCCAGAATCAACTAAGAGGCAATGTCAATACTTGGATGTTCCAGGCAGGTCTGAAGACACGGTCACTTTCAGATAACAAGCTTCAAAGCAAACTTGAAGCTGGACATGGCATTCAAGTGCTTGATTTATCCTCAAATGAATTCTCTGGTGAGATTCCATCAGATATTGGGGGTCTCAGTAGCTTGGTGGTATTGAATATTTCCAAGAACCATATATCTGGCCATATTCCAGCAAGCATTGGGGGCCTGAAAGCAGCGCAAGTGATCGACGCAAGTGACAACTTGTTGAATGGAAGCATTCCTTCTCAAATCGGAGGGACTGTCTCTCTCAGGGAACTGAGACTCCAGAAGAACTTTTTATCCGGAAACATTCCAGTTCAGGTTGTGAACTGCTCATCTTTAACGTCCTTGTAAGTGCTCCTGTGCTTGGCTTGAGTACTTAATCTTAACAACTCGTTTCATTCAATGCTTGAGATTTTATTTCCTCTGAGAAATCGACTTTCCATTAGTTTTTTTAAAAAAACACATCTGAAGATGTTTATGAACTGTGATTTAGGAATGTGGTTCAGGATTTTTTTCGGACTCGAACCCTCCTTCTCTGTGACGGTGAACTTCATAGTTACTACTGCCGCCTCCGCCTCTTTTTAATTGAGACGTTTGACTTTTGATAAATTGTTTTGACTTATTTTTTAACTAAGAAGAGTTCATTAAAAAAATTTGAAAAAGATATTTTTAGAAACTAGGCTCTTTGATTTACCTCTTGTATATAAATTATTTTACATTGTATAACGAAACATTGAAGAAAAAAATTCATAGATTAGATGTTGAAAAAGAAACGTAACAATTAAATTGGGACCGGAGAATATTAAGAGATCAAGAATATTACTTTCCTTGCCTTACTGTTTCTGGACGTAAATCATAAATAAATTTTCTACTTAAAACCAAAGTAGTTTAATTGGCATACCTATATTTCATGACATTTATCATCTCTTATGCTTTTCTGTTTGAATGTATGTTACAGAATTCTATCCCAGAACAATCTCTCTGGCACAATCCCTCAGGGCATTGTTAACTTGAGCAACCTCCAGTATGTAGACCTATCAATGAATAGCCTCACTGGAAGTCTACCCAAGGAGCTCACAAATCTTTCCCATCTGTTGTCATTTAATATCTCCCACAATCACCTAACTGGGGAACTTCCTGATGATGGTTTCTTCAACACCATCCCTCCATCATCCGTCTCTGATAATCCATTGCTATGTGGTTCTATTGTCAATCGTTCATGCCCAGCAGTTCATCCAAAACCCCTTGTACTCAACCCTAATTCATCTGACTCAATTGGTGGCTCATCAGCAAATCATCGCAGAAAGAAAATTGTACTTAGCATATCTGCCCTCATTGCAATTGGTGCTGCAGCTTTCATTGCAGTTGGTGTTATAGCCATTACAGTCCTCAATGTACATGTCAGGTCTTCCATGTCGCGTGCAGCTGCAGCACTAGCTATATCAGGTGGGGAAGATTTCAGCTGCTCCCCAACAAACGATCCGAGCTATGGGAAGCTTGTAATGTTTTCTGGAGATGCCGAATTTGTTGCTGGAACACAAGCACTGCTGAATAAGGACTGTGAAATAGGCCGCGGTGGTTTTGGGGTGGTTTATAAAACAGCTCTCAAAGATGGACATTCAGTTGCCATTAAGAAGTTAACTGTTTCTAGTTTGATAAAGTCCCAGGAGGAGTTTGAAAGGGAGGTGAAGAAACTCGGTAAGATCAGGCACCAAAATCTCGTGGCACTTGAAGGCTATTATTGGACTCCATCCTTGCAACTCCTTATTTATGAATTTGTTCCAAATGGAAGCTTGTACAAGCTCCTGCATGACGATGTTGACGGAATCAGTCTTTCCTGGCGACAAAGATTTCAGATCATTCTTGGAATGGCCAAGGCTATGGCCTATCTGCACCGCATGAACATAATTCATTATAATCTCAAATCAAACAACGTGCTGATAGACAGATCAGGGGAGGCCAAGGTGGGAGATTTTGGATTGGCAAAGCTGCTGCCAGAACTGGACCGTTGTGTGTTAAGCAGCAAAATCCAGAGTGCTCTTGGTTACATGGCTCCTGAATTTGCCTGCAAAACGGTGAAAATAACAGAGAAATGTGATGTATATGGATTTGGAGTCTTGGTGTTAGAGGTTGTAACTGGGAAAAGGCCAGTGGAGTACATGGAGGATGATGTTGTAGTACTGTGTGACATGGTGAGGGGTGCGCTTGAAGATGGCAGGGTGAATGAATGCCTAGATGGGAGATTACAGGGTAATTTCCCAGCAGAAGAGGCAATCCCGGTGATAAAGCTAGGCCTGATATGTGCATCTCAAGTTCCATCGAACCGGCCAGGCATGGAAGAAGTGGTCAACATATTGGAGTTGATTCAGTGCCCTTCTGAAGGCCAAGAGGAGTTGGAGTAAATGAAAGTGGTAGAAGCCCATAGAAACAGAAACAGAAACAGAAACAGAAGTTGTGTTCACCAGTGAAAGAGATTCCAGCTCATTTGGCGAAAAGAATACAACGAGATGGGATGCAATGAAACTGCACCCATGAAATTAGACTCCTTTTATATTTTTTTGCCTCATAATTATTTGTTCATTACCGGTGGTTTTCATTGTACCCTTTTCCTTCTCTTTCATATGTTCAGTTGCATACTGGATTCTGTTCACCGGCGGATATAAAGTTCTGGTAGTTTTGAAGAACCTGTTTCTTTACAGTCAGATATAGAACCTGTTGGCAGTTTATTCTCCTCAAGATCTTGACATGCATTAAGGGAGGGCCCTTAAAATGTCGAATTTTCTGAGTGCATATGTTCTCGGTTTAGGTCAACCATTCTTGTACAGGTCAGTGGCTCAAGTGATAGCAGAAGTTTTCATATCCAGAGTTATAAAGCTGTAAAGCAAGAAAGGCAGCAGGGAGATGAGTAAAATAAAGGGTCTTAGGCACTGGGTTTAATGATTCAAGGGGTTATAATGCAGATGAAGAAGGGCTTTTCTTTGCTTTGTTCACACTTCTAGCTTCTAAGCTTGAAACAATGCACTGCTTTTGCCTTTGCTTTTGCTTTTGCTTTTTGGCTTTAGAATATGTGGCACCCTCATGAGTAACATGGTCAATGGCTTTTGGGGCAGTGAAGCTAAATTGTTAAATAAATCCACCACCCAAATGCACACTTTGAAAAGTTGGTCACAACAGGTGTGGGCATCATAAGAGCATGTAAGTAAATACACCTGTGATATTATATGACTTACGATTTAGATTTTGTTACTATTCATCAATAGTTATCATGGGTTTTTGTTGAAAGTGGTTAAGTGTATGGTGTGTTGTTTTTTGAATGAAGGAAAAATTCTTTTGTTTAGCTTTTATTATTTAAATATTAGCACAAAGATCTCTATATCTTTTCAACTCTTATACTCATTTCATCCACCATTAATTGCATCATTTGTTTTGGTTATTTTAGAATATTTAATTTATGATTTTTTTTCATGAATCTTTAAATATTTTAAGTCAAATAATTCGTATGCACATCATAATTTGCAACATTATTTTTCTAAATATGTTTTTTGTGAATTTCTTTTCAATACTTATCTATTTTAAAATTTGAGTCAAATATCGAACTTTAAAACATGAAAGTCAAATGGCTAAATTAATGGCGAACGGAGGGAGTAATTTATTCTTGTTTTCTTCCTTGAATATTAGTGATTTAACAAACGATATGTATGTGACGACCGCTAATATGATAATGAGTAATTCTAATAACTGATCTACGTTTTTTTCCATTTTTACTGTAAGTGTTAAAAAAACCTCTAATTCGAAAAAAAATTCAAACTGCATTAACCAAACCAAAAACCTCATAAACCGAAAAATGTTAACATGCGGGTTAGATTTGGTTTTTAATTTTTTAAATCTACAGATATTTAAACCGATCCACATGTACATATTAACAAATAAATTTCATATATGCATCCCTACTCAGTCTCATCTTTCTATTTTATTATATTCGGAAACATATTTCTTTCAATAAAAGTCACATTATTTTAATTAAGTTTAATCCAATATAAGATTTTTTAAATTTATAAAATCCAACAAACAATTTTCCAAATCAAGGATGTTATTTTTATGTGAAAATTACTCTCTTTTTTGATACAAAGAGGGTAGGGGATTGGGAATTGGGATGAACTTGAATACACAACCTCCACCTTATGTCCTTTGGAGTTTAGTCACTAGGTTGGATGCTCAAGACTAATTACTCTTCTTTTTAAATGCTCTAAACCTACAATAAATGCTATAAAATATTGAAATCTCTTATAATATATTGAATAAAGCTGTAAGATAAGTACACTTAAGAAATATAAATGAATAGCCGCGCTTCGAACCGCACAAAAATCGTAAATCGAATAAATCGCATTTTAGTACACCCGCACTTGGCTGGACGAATACTAATTTAATTGTCACTATCCTTTCCTTTCTGAGTCGCACCGTGAACACCCCTACTTTTTACACTACCCGAGTTGCTCGACTCCCATTATCATAATTAAATAGATTTATTATCTTCTCTTCTATTGACACATCTCACGTCCCAGATCTTCCTTTCCTTCCTCTATTTTCTACTTTCACCCCACCTAAACGCAATATCGCTCAATTCATCTAATTTCTCTCCTAAATCTGAAACTTCTCATCTACTCTCTAGCAATCTAGCAAAGCAAACAATACAAGAGAGAGTAACTGTGTAGATTAATCTCTACCATCATTTCTTAATTTTACCGGCGAATCACTCTTAACTTGCTATTCTTTCAAGCTTAATGAGTCAGTTTTTCAAATTCAAAATTTTAAAGCTTTCTACATCTTTTCGCATAAGTTTGTTTGATCAGGTTTAGTGCCAACACATCAACATTGAAGTTTTGTAGACAATTAAAAGGAATAACAGCAATAACATACTTTGATAATTTGTGAGAAACCATTATGACGGACGCATACATTTGGCACCGTCGCGAAGCATGGGTAAAGGGCAACTTGTTGTCAACATTTTATGCTTATATTTCAAGTTTAATATAGTGAGAGTGAAGGGACCCACCAGATGAAGCCTAATCAAAAAATCTTGGAGTGGACATCATCATTAATCAGAGCTTATAACATGAGGGTCCTCTAAAACACTTCCATTCCATCAACTACTATTTTATTAGTGCATGTCAATCATTCCCAATTCTTAGCCTTCATGTATCTTCCACATGATCCACAGTTCTTTTCTCTTTTATGTGAAATTGCCGGTACTAGGCATTGAGACAAAATGATAAAAGCCCTCCCATGTCTCTATCATTTCACTCTTTATCAGCCACAATGCACTACTTAGTAGTACTGTGAATGCAAGTCTCTCAACTTTAGGAAGACATTCTCAGCAATGTACCGAATTATTTATGATGCACCTTATCACGTAGCATTCACCAACGCACGCTTCCATTCCATTCCATCACTGAATGAAAAGAAGATACAAGAATATCAATATCCCCAGCAAACAAAATTGAGGGCTTTGCTTGCCCACAGTTACATCGAACAAAATCTCAAGGCAAGAATGTGATGTGAATTACAGTTTAGGCACCAAACTCTCCTATTCCCTGTATGTTCCTCCTCTACTTCACTACAATGAAAGAATCAATCTAATTTAATTGAATGTCATACAATTACGTAGATGCTGCTAGTGAAAACCCCTAATCATCCCAGTCATTTTCCCAGCCATCTTTGTTAGTAGACCTGGAGGTGAGGCCGTTCACGGAGACACTGCCGGCATGATGCACAGCAGGTGGTTTTACTGCATTTTCATCATTCCAATCATCATCCCAACCCTGGTCCCAACCTTCTGCAGTTTCGACTTCAGTAGCAGAATCTGAATTAGGCAACCCCATTTCTAGTTCTTGATATGGGATTCCTCCTTCATGCCGTCTCCTACTCCTAAACTTGCAGCAAGCCCATGTGCATCCAAGAATCATGACTGTTCCAATCAAGAAATATGCACCATTGATGGGTGTCACTAGCTCACTGTATGAAGGCATGCGAACAAAGAAGTTCCCTTCAGACACTGGCACGTCCATGTGAAGCACACATTCCCCATTTCCAGCACTTAATATGATTTCACTTGCTTTTGCAGCAGCCCCAGACACAATCATCTGTACAGGCACAAGGAGCAAATTGACCATTTTTCAGAAGGATAGATCAAACAGCGAGTGAAGCTTTCTTGAACCCAGCTCACTGAAATCTAAATATTCTCAATGAATCCAAACTGCTGTTAGCTTAGTATTTCAGAACATGGTTGATTTCAGTTTCATATACTTCTTCCCATATTTGTACTTCAATGAGTTCAGAGGAAATTTCTTTTATTCGAAACTTGAACCCAGCTCACTGAAATCTAAATATTCTCAATGAATCCAAACTGCTGTTAGCTTAGTATTTCAGAACATGGTTGATTTCAGTTTCATATACTTCTTCCCATATTTGTACTTCAATGAGTTCAGAGGAAATTTCTTTTATTCGAAACTTAATCCATCAACAGAGAATCTCAACTCAACTAAAGTCGAACTAATCAAGTTATCAGGTGAACATTGTATAGATGACGAACACCATACAAGATGCAGAAGGGGCAAAAGCTACTTTTGCTTTTGCTTCTTTATTTGTTGGCCTCCCTATAAATCCCTCTGTTTTTGGTTCATGGAAAACACGTAAGTCGAGAGAACTTCAAAATCCTCACATGACCAGCGAGCAAATATGTACCAATCAAAACCAGCAAACAAGGATACCATCCAAAATGATAAAGCCGATGGCCTCCATGATCCCTAGGCCAAACAGTATAAAGTTTACTTCTTTAACGGAAAAACAAAATTCACACTCAACTGATAAAAATTTGACTCCATAATAGCTGAGTTTCCACGTTGTACTTTAAGTTTCATCTAAAGCAAAAACAACTGATTAAACTACAGCTTCCAGAGTTTGAAACGAGTGTTTTTCAGCATTTTCATGTTAATGTCCTTTTCAACTAGTTTAATCAATTCAGTTCCTTGAAAATTTCGGCTCTTATCAGATAAAAGGGGACCTTGTAACAAAGCATCCTACGTAAACTCTTTGTCAGGGAAGGGAAGTTCCCAAAAAACATGTGTAACTACCCCACTCAGAAGTAGAAACCAGACATATCCACAGGAAAAATCTATTGGCCACTACCAATAAATAGCAGTGGGCTATGAAATACTGTTTGCAACCTTTGTGAAAAATGAAATTCTCACAAAGGATACTAATCGAAACTGGATTCGGCAGCTTATGTGGAAATGAACAGCAATATTCATTAAGTTCCAGTCAGACCAGCATGCAAATGGGTCCTAAGGTAGTCAACAAGCAGCAGACCTAAGCAGTTATTGACATCATCATCAAAGTCAAACAACACCTCAATCCCAACTATGCTGAGGTCGGTGGTATGAAGTTTATAGTGTCATTAATGGTCAAAATTTAACACTATAAATTCATGCAAAAGCATGGTGACAAATTTTCGATAGACATCATGGACCAAACTCCAAATGCATCCTGCTGTTTTTGTTTAATTAAAAGCTCCTCTTCCTTTGTTAAAAACTAACCTAACCTAGGCCTAAATGCATGCATCCTGCAGTTATTTCACTTGTTAGAATCATTCTTCATTAATTTTCCAAAAGCTAGAGCTCCTGAATCCAAGATTTGTTTTTTTTTTGTAAGAAAAGATGTATTAAAAGGCACCATGGGATTAATATCCCACAAAAAAAATATATATCCATCCAATAAAATTCTAAAATTCTAAAATTAATTTTCGAATAAAAAAAAAACTTTTCACACCATAACTTATTATTTTCAAATTCTTATAACTCAAAAAGTTATTTGTCTTATATACTTTTTTCTTTTTACATTGTTACACTCTAGTCAACAACATTCCTTAATCTCCACACTAGGTTAAATCTATCTAATTTCCTGGGACAGAGGGAGTAGTAGGAAATATAATTCGAAGCATGTCTTAAAAAAAACCTATGATGATGGGATTTTCTTCTCATTATTCCTTCACAAGTAGTTGTCTCAAGAAAGGCTAAAAAAAGAACTCTCTCTTTTTGTATTGCAGCTTTTGCATGAATTCAAAGTGTTTACATTAGTTCTAACCAAGTAATTGACATTAACAACTTCACACCACCAAAGTTTATGGCGTTGAAAATCCAAGTGCTATAATATGTACGTTCCCATAAAGTTTCAGGACTTTTAGGTCGAGCTGCAAGTTAGCAAAGGAACATACCTTTTTTGCTCCATTTTGTTCTATATTTAGCTGCTTCAGAGAATAGTTACCAGTAGTCGTGACTCGGAGATCAGCCAATAAAGTTTGTTCACCTTCGTTTTGAACAATCAACTCTTTGGAGCCTGATACATGGACAAAAGATTATCAGCAATACCTCAAGACTTATTTTGGATAGTAATTAATTCTTAAGAGATAACAACGCTCTGAAAAATAGAAAAAGGATTCTTAGCATCAATCAGCAGTGAGTGACCAGGAAATTCTCCTACAATTGCTTTCTTTTCATCTCTCCTGTCATCTCCTCTCATTGATTTGAATTCATTTCTTGGAATATGATAGATACATAGGAAAAAATGGATAGATACAAGTAGCAAGACCATCTTTCTGTACTATATTATAGCCCCTTAGCCCTTGCATGTTTGTGCTTCACAGCTTAATCCAGGTGAAAGAAAATTGCACATAGTTCTTCTAAAGGAAAAAGTGACTATAAAAGTTTAGAGATGTGTGCAATATAGACGGTGTGTTTGAATACCACTTTCAACTTGTCAGTAGAATTCAAATCAATGACTGAATAGAAAGTGATGAAATGTGTTTGGAAACAATGCAACTAGAAACTATCTCTCTTCTTTTCATGTACTCCCTCCGTCCCAACAAAACTGATATGCTTTCCTTTTTTGTTGTCCCAACAAAACTGATACATTTCCTAAATGAAAACTTTCCACACAAATTTTACCTTATTATCCTTCATTTCCCTTCACACTCAAAAAAGTTACTTTTGTCTTATATATGCCTACTTAACCTTATTATCCTCTAGTCAACAACATTTCTTGATCTCCGTGCCCAGTCAAACGTATCAGTTTTGCTGGAACAAAGGGAGTATGACTTTTTTATAGGGGAGGTAATGCATATAGACCAGAGAGGATTGGGAGAGTCAATGTTGGACCTTAGGTGAGATTACCTTAGAGCTTTACACCAATAGGACACCTCAATTGAATAACTGCTCAGAAGGGCAAGCCAGAGCAGAATAAATGGTAACTCAATATTTTGTACAGTTGAATAGAAAAAGATCATTGTTTCAGACTTGAAGTTTTGTCTCTCTTGTTCCTTTCTGATGTGCTAGCCCTAACAGTAACTATTCAGGTTTAGGGTTCAGAATCCAGCTGCGTTTTGCATGAACTACCAAAGAAGAAAATGAAGTATCAAATAAATTTCAGAGCAAAACAACAGTGATGAACCACAAGAGTAAAGCTGTTGAAGCTGTCATCTCTACAGTTTGCTATCAAATTGAAGTTAGTTAGTTGTTACTTTGGACTCTATATTCTGACTTGTATTTTTATAAGGCGGTTTTCTGTTTTTCCTCAAGATGTCTGGGCCCTTGAGTTTTATAGCATCGAGGCCTTAAGACCTGATGCCAGATAATGACTATATATACCGGAACAAATGGTTATCTTGAATCATTAGAATTGGACAAATAAGGAAATTTGTTGGGCTGGTTCTTTATCCCCTTTGTAGTTGTAGTTGTAGTGAAACAGGCATCTAGTTATAAGAAGCTGATACAAAAAAAGAAAAATGTTTCTTCAAACACTGTGAAATAGAGGTTCCTCATAGCACAATCTCAACTTAAACACATGGGTATTACTATAAATATAGGTTTCGTTCTCACAAAGGGAATACATAAGGTTGGAAACAAGACCAAAAAAAATGGTAGCTGATTCATTGATACAATGATGCTGGAGCGCATAACAGAAATGACAAACCACTGAACTATATTTCATTCTTTCAATTCTTTTAGAGCTTATGAAGGTGTAGGAAAGTTGAAGACAACTTGCATAAGCCTGTCAACTGAAGGGGTATAATATAGACTATTTACAGTCCCAAGTTTCAAGCTTTATTAACAGATCCATAAGTGCAACAATTAGGAGTATTTTACATTAAAAAACTTGTCCATTTTCTCAAAAGTATGGATTAGAATATATATATATATATATATATATATATATATATATATATATATATATATATATATATATATATATATAAAGAGACTGTTTGGAATTAAGAATCCATGAATAGAATCACAGGAAAGCACTTGTAGAACAATAACACAGTGTAACAACCAAAATTTGTCAAATAAGATCAAAGCAGATATGATCAAAGGTAATGAATTACCATTCTCCAAACTTCTTATGCAAGCGACCAATGAATTCTGAACACTGCACGAATCAGGGACGCCTTCACAGATACCGCCAATGCTGGGCTGTGAACTAACCTCATCTTCACCACCCTTCCGATCATCATCCCCATTACCATGAGATGGTGGAGCAATTGGCCTTGTACTGTCCGCTTTATTCATTTCATTCTCCAAAACTGCAGGGTTCTGGGGAGTGGCCACGGATGTTTCATTCCACTGCTTCGAACTATTACCCTCCTCCTTCACATTTTGAGGCGGCGGAGCTCCTGAAACCGTCTTATGTGAAGAAGCCTTCGGGCCCGAGTCGGACGATGTGTTACCAGATCCTTCTGGACTATTCGACGAAGGTCCTGCTCTGTTGGTGACAATCACGGGGCTTGCCCGCGGAGAAACCTGTAAAGTGGAAACATCGCTCAAAACTAAATTCACGATACGAACAAAGCAGGAACGAATTCATGATAAGATGTATGAGTCAAGGACGGGTACGTGGTTTTGCGTGGCCGCGTCATTTCGATTAATAGCTTCACGGAATAATTTCGAAATCCCACCAATCGAAGCCGCGGTGGAAACATGGGAGAGGACGAGAATCAACAGTAGAAGTGCTGCGATTCCATTTCTGTCCATCACAGGAAATCAAAAAGCATGTGGTCGCCGTATTCGTGGATGAGATCTGGGCAACATCGACCTAGCAATACGTAATCCGGGGGATATTAAAGGCCTCAATAGCAGGACGAAGCATGGAGAATGAGATGGCAGAGTTTCTGCGACACCAGCGAAAGGATATATCTTGAAGCTCCTCCGGCTTTGAGCTAGCGGAGAACGTTTCCAGGTTTCTGACCAACTTCGAGCAGATTCAATGAATAAATCTTGGGCGAGCTGAATTTCTCCAAAGTCACCTGACCTCTGGATTTTCGAGCTATTATTATTGTTTTCCCGGGAAGAAGAAGAAGAAGAAAGAAGACAGGAGAAATAAACCATGGGCTTGGCTTTGGTTGGGCCACTAGTGGTAACAAATAACGAATCCAATTGGGCCTGGTTGACCTGTTTATGTCACAAGAGTGATCAACACATTTTTTATACATGATGATGATATTTTCAAATTTGACATTTTTCTTCAACTTTTTCTCTATTTTTCAACCTCTCTCTCTTACAGAGAATATAGCCTAATCATGATCTAACAATTGATATTATCTGAAACCTCTACTTAAGTTTAAAAAAGAAAAAGAAAATATAGCCATAGTGTAGTGTAGGTACAATATATGACATAAAAGAAAAATATATACCAAAAAAATAAGAATATTTGGATATTTGAAAAGTAAAATGAAAATAGCTATCCTTTAAGCCACCAAGCATTGAAAAATGAACAATGAGCTAGCTATTCCCAATATCAATATGAACCTTCCAAATTCTATAAGATTTATGGAATTTCAATGATTTGATGATGAAGAGAAGGAACTTTCAATTCCCGAAATGAGTTGCAAAAGCTTAAACTGGTTTTCAAGTCCAGAATTTCCAGTTTCCATACAGAGAAGAAGTGATACCTTGCTTTGCTCTTTGACAAGCTATCCTTTAAGCCACCCCAAAAGCAGAAGCATCAGAAAGAAGACACACTCTTAACTAGTAGAGAAACGAAGAGGGTTCATGAGAAGAAGCAAGCCATAGCCATAGCCATGGATGATATCTCGGTGATTCTCAGAAGGTTCGGGGATGAACAGAGCACTCTGCTAGACCGCTTCGAAAGGCTCTCCTTCGAGGTGCAGCTGAACCAGGCGATTCTGGGCAGGAGCATGTCGGCACCCAGCGTGGCTTGGACCCATCTCTCGGCCCCGCCGCCGCCGTTGGTGCAGCAGCCGGTCCGACAGGGCTGCCGCCGCGTCTCTGGGTTCAACAAGGTTATCAAGAAGCTGCTCAAGCCCTTCTTCGCGAAGAAGAGTGGCAAGGGTACTGATGGAAAAATACAAGCCCCTGATGAGTTTAAGAATTCCAAATCCCGGAAGCTGGCCAGTAGATCTCTCAGACTTTGATAAGTCTAACTAAGACCTCTGCTTCCTTCCGTTTACTATTACCATTTTCACAGTTCACACAAATACGTATGATTCACAAATATGGGTTTTCACCTTCTGTGTGAACCCAGGAAAAGCCTCCTTGACCTTGACCGCTTTCAGAGTCTGAAAGTTAAAACTTGCCGCAAATTCTCTTCAGATCGACCCATTATGAATTTATGAATTATGATGCCTTGTTTCTCCCGTTCAAGCCCAGAACTTGGAGCTTTTCCATTCGACAGGCTTCTCACAGGCAGCTCATATTCGTATGTTGCTGATGCGGGAGGAAAATCGTCCTGCGGAAGACCATTTTATCGTTTAGGGTTAGCTAACAACCCCAAAAATGAAGGCTTCGTCACCAAAGTCGACCTAGGGGAACCAGAAAGGGCGGGTTTTGGTGAAAGATTCGATTCTCCAGTACTCGAAATGGTCAGAGATAGAGCTAAAGTGATGCCCTTCAGGGAGAGGGTTGAAGTTGTAAGTGCGATTGAGAAAGGGGTTCAAAATTGGGCATTGCCTGATGTCAATGGTCTGCTCATGGCCTTGTTCACGGCAGATGAGCCTGAGCTTGCCTTGGAAATTTTCGGTTCCCCCGGTTTTTTTGACGGTTTAGAACCAGACTCAAGGACATATTCCATCTTGATCAGGTGCTGTTGCAAGAAAGATGAGCTAGAAGAGGCAAAAAGGATTCTGGACCACATGATCCACTCCGGGCACAACCCAAATGCAGCAACTTTCACAGTTCTCATCAGTTCACTCTGCAGAAAAGGGAAATTGCAAGTTGCCTGTGAGATTTTGGAGGTGATGAATGGAATTGGGTGCAAACCCTCAATCCAAGCTTACAATTGCTTGTTAAAGGGATTGTGTTATGTAGGCAGAGTGGAAGAAGCATATGAGATGTTGATGGGCATCAACAAAGGATCAGACTTGGAAGTTGAACCAGACATTTATTCCTACACGGCGGTGATGGATGGATTTTGCAAGGTGGGAAGATCGGATGAGGCAGTGGAGCTGTTGAGTGAAGCTTTAAGCATGGGGTTGGCTCCAAATGTGGTCACGTTCAACACTCTCCTCACTGGTTACAAAAAGGAAGGGAGACCACTGGAAGGTTTCGGTGTGTTGAAGTTGATGAAGGAGAGAGATTGCACGCCAGATTCTATCACCTACAGCACCCTTCTCAATGGGCTTTTAAAATGGGGAAAGACGGGAGAAGCACTGATGATCTACAGAGAAATGGTGGGTAGAGGATTCCAAGTGGAAGAGAGGATGAGCAACACGTTGCTCAGACGCTTATGTAAGAGATCATGGGAAGAAAAGGGCCTTATAGATGAGGCACACCAGGTATTCGATGAAATGAAAAGCAGGGATCAGGTCATAGAGCCCAGCACTTACGGCCATGTCATTCGCGCCCTTTGCTTGGGGAAAAAGACTGCAGAAGCTTTGGCAAGTTTGCAGCAGATGGTTGCAATGGGGCATATTCCTAGGACAATCACGTTCAACAATTTGATCCAAGCCCTCTGTCTGGAAGGGGACATCAGAAAGGCTTTAATGGTGGCGCTGCTAATGCAAGAACATGGCAAGATCCCAAGTAGAACATCCTATGATGTTTTAATCAGCGAGCTGAATCGACAGGGAAGGTTACTGGGAGCTTGTAACCTTTACGGTGCTGCATTGAAGCGAGGGGTGGTTCCTCACAAGATTCCTAGCTAGAAAGAATCCAGGACAAGGGGAAATATCAGAAGCTGCAGCTCTAACGAATCACCACGTACAATCCTCATTCATCCCTTCATCTTCAATATGCTGCTAAAGAACTGGAAAGAAGTGTGTGTCATAATTTACAATCCTTGATAAAGCTGATTGACAACAAATCGCTCACCATAATTCAGAAACCACGATATGTAGGAGTATATTTTTTTACTCCATCAGATTAGCAGAAACCCACAAAGACTAGTGAGTAGTAACTTAAAATCGCGTTAATGGCAGAGAAATGCATGACGAAGAAAGTACTGGATAGTGCGCTCCCAACTTGAATCTTTCGGAAACCTCCATAGAAGTCCGATAATCGCAACCAGAACGGCGATGGTCCAATAACAACCCACGCGAGTGGGATCCTGCACACACACGCACACGAGAAAGTTGAAAATTCCAGCAGAATCAAGAAGAAACGAGGAAAAGAGAGAGGGGGAGAGTACACAACCGTACCTCAAACAGGATCCGCTTGACTGGATTTCCAAGAAATTTACTGTCTGCTATCTTAGAACTGGTCGGCTGCTGTGGAGTGACAGAGACAGGCTGGGAACATTTGAAGCGACGAGACCGTAACTTCTGGAAGGCTCTGCGGAATCTGGATTTACAATCAGTGCTTCTATTTAGCCGGTGAAGTGGAGATGGAAGTGAGGGCTTGGATCCGGCGGTTAGATTGAACACAAACTTGCGGAGGCGGAGCAGGAGCGAGATCCGTTCGAAATTGAGACCAGGCGACACTTTAGCGACTTTCAGTTTGAATCTAAGGCCGCTTGATCTCGCATAGACGCTGACTTTCCAACTTCTCTCATGCTTCTCTGCCTGCATTTCTCCCGCTGCCTGGCGGAGGCGCCGGCGGATCCAAACTCTGTGTCACCGCGAAACCAAAGATGGAACAGTATTTCCAGGACTGTCCCTGTACAATTTTTAACTGCCGTTGACTAGCCGTTGATGTGCAAGGAAGGAAGATGACGAGATGAGCGATACACAGGGCCGTTACTGTACCATTTTAGGGCCTCATTCCTAAGCCCATTTTTAATTCAGGCCCACTTCTAGTTCAAAAGGTAACGATGACTGACGGTGACGGGTTCGATTCAAGGCATGACGACGCATATTAAGTTTGCAGTGTGTGTTGTAGATTCTTCTCTTTTGGATATTGATCATAATCCGAATAAGAGTATCTGGATTTTATCAAAAAATTGACTAAATACAACTTTTCACTCGATGCTCTACTTTGATGGACGCATGACAATACAAAGTACGTACGTCCATAGTCCAGACAATCACAGTGAACTAAAACCTATTTACAGTTGTGTTCTTTTACGTAATATGGTACACAACATTAATATTGAGGAACAGAAAAGAAATAATACTATGAGAAAATTATAGAAATAAAAAAGTGAAGACAAAATTTAAATTCAAAAGAAAATCATATACTGTAGGCTTAACTGTAGCCGCCCGAACCCGAAATGGAACCCGCCGGCTTGTGCTCGATTAGCGAACGTCGACAGGTCGGGCAGGAGGAATGGGACCCGAGCCAGGTGTCAATGCAGCGGACGTGAAACCCGTGATTACATTTCGGAAGGACCCGAACTTTCTCTCCATTTACAAACTCCCCCAAGCAAATCGGGCAGTCCGTTTCCGGGGCTCCCTCACCACCAGACCCGAATATCTCTACCGGAATCCGCCTCAACTCCTTCTTCTTCAGCCCCGTCGTCGCCGCCGCTTCTTCCTGCGATTCCAGACCAAACCTCCTCCGGAATCGCAACGTGCAACGAATAGTTGAGTTCAGTCCCAGGGCGGCGATGACTATGAGAGAGCAGAGCAGAGCCGCTAAAATAATCACCATCTTGGTATCGAAGTCGGTCGTCAAACGAGGGGAGGTATCGGTCGCCGGCGGAGCTATTATAACTTCCCCGTCGAGCCATCTCCGGTACATTTCAGCTGGCGAAGAAGGGGAAAAGTGAAGGACTTTCCTTGTGTTCTGTTTCTGAGCAATTAGGAAAATTTGTCTTCAATCATGCCCCAATCCAGCAGGCACACACACACTCATGAAAAGTGAATGGCCTTGGAATGGAGATGAGAAATGAGGAGAGGAGAGGAGAATAGAGCAAAGAAAAGCATACCTAATCACTACTTGTACCCATAAACGTTGCATGTATTGTGAGAACTGATGAAGAGAAATTTTCATGACAGAAAATGATAGTATCTACGTATCAATTACTCCTATTTGGAAGAAATATTTATAATAATCTGTGACCAGAAAGAAATGCTTTATCTTTTAGGATAAGTTATTTTCCCGGTTTGTTCTTTTGTAGTGTTTTTTGGATTAGAAGTTGTAGTTCCTAAAAAAACTTATCCCAAGTTTGTGGGAAAAAGATTAGAGTTGAAAGGATATTTGGTTTAATTTAAGTCGATGGCTTAAGATTTTTTTTCTTAAAACCAACTAAATCAAAAAGTCAATGTGTGTGTTTGGCAAAAACTTTGTAAGTAGCAATTACACTTTGGAAAAAAAACTATCTATAGTATATAGGAAAAAGAACCGTTTTTACCACCGAGGTTTACTCGATGGACCATTTTTACCACACTTTCAAATTTTGTACTTTTTTTGCTACTGACGTTGTAGATTTTGGACCTCGTTTGCCACTCCCTATTAAAATGTCACGTCGGGGATATGTGGCACTGACGTGGCGTTTCATTAACTGAGTTCACATCTCTGTGATGGATACGGTGACATTTCAGAAGTGGATGCGGGTTTTTGATAAAACGATGTCATTTCAGAAGTGGTAGTCTCTCTTCTCTCGACGATCTCCTCTTACAATGCCTCTCGCGCGTCCTTTCCGCCTATATCCTTGCCGTTTTCGCCGTATGCCTCTGCCGACACGCCCTTTTTCTATCCCTTTAATTTCTACTCCTCCGCCGCCGCCACCTCCTCATATCCCAATCAATTTTCACCTCTTCTATCACCAAGTCAGGTGTATTCGCAGCCACTCTTCAATTTGGTCTCCATCCCGAAAATCCCAATTGATAAGTCTCTCTATGCCTCTCACCGAAAGCATTTATGCCGTTGCAGAACGCGCCAAGGCTCGCCGCAATCGGACCTCGAATTTACGTTATAGCTAGGGATTCGATGTTTGGACGCGGACTGTAATCTCAAGATCGCCCATGATTTTTCCGTAAGAAGTTCGACAGCGCCGTCGTGTCTGACAAATTTACGGTGCTAGTGGAGGTGGCTCAAGGGCGGCTACGGCTGTGGAGGAGTATGATCTGAAAATTGACAAGTGGAGGATCATGTCTCACGTGCCTAGGAAGCACCACAGATGCTTAGGCGTGGCGGTGGACGGCGTATTTAACGTAATCGGCGAGTTGAAGATCCAACTTGCCTCAGAGAATGAGATTTCACGCGTCGTCGCCGAGCCGGAAGTGCATCTCTTCGCGGGTTCCTTGGATCTGTTCGACGTCGAGACCAGTGGGTGAGTGTTCGACGTCAGAGAAGGAGATTTTGAAAGTGTGGTAAAAAGGGCCCATCGAGCAAACCTCGGTGACAAAAACGGTCATTTTCCCATAATATATTTTAACGTTTAACTGTAGCTATTTGGTTTCAACCATTTAAAAAATATCCAAAACGATACAATTAAATGAAACATTTATTCTCAAACGGGGCCAATAACATTTATTTTATTATTCAAACATTCCAACTAAAAATATCAAAGTTGAAATAATCCCAAGTTCTTTACACCAATTTTACCTTATAAATATTATTTTCCATTCTCACCCTCAATATTATTTTTATATCTTATATATCTATTTTCCTTTATAACTATAAGTCAAGAACATTTATTAATATTCATAGGGTTTTATATGAAATTATAGAGATTCTTTATATCAATAAACTAGCGAATATACAATATATATCAATAACATTTGTTTGGCTCAAGACAAGCGGGGCTGATGGCCGAATGTTATTTACCAACTAGTTGGTAAGTCAACTAGTTGAAAAATATCAATATTACCCTTCAGTCATTTGCCTAGACATCATCTTCCTCATATCCTCCGGCGCTCAATTCATTATTCTCGTCATCTCCGGTGGAGTGTTCAGCTACAAATCATGATCGCGGTAGTTGGCCGGTGAGCTCCAACTCTCCGTTAGATCTTTGTCACTCCTATGAGCTCACTGTCGGAGAGATCTGAAATTCATCATCGCAGGGAGAGCCACTAGATCGTCGCGGCTCACCAATGCCGATCTCCACCTACGACGGCGAGCGACGTTTGGATATTGCAGATCTGTACGATCATCGACTCACCGACTGCGTCAACGATTAGAATCGGTAGCTTCTTCGGAGATTCTAGATCTGAAAAATCGTTGGTGACAGTCACGATTCCTTCTCCGTCGCGCGGGGAGAAGAAGCGTGATGAAGGTCATTTCCTCGTTAGTGGAGGAAGAGAATCGATTGATTGTTACAGCATGCCAATAGAGGGAGACAACCGTCGAACCTCCGAATCTGGATACCTCCAATGGCTGAGGATCTAATGGTGAAATTCCAGATCTGAGCAAAGCAAAACGATCAAAGACAAATGAGCAGCTGCATAATTCGGAGGTGAATGAGAAACCAGACAGTTTGCAATATTTATTCAGACGTTATAACTCTTTATAATAGACAATATAAACTATGATACATATATTTTTTTTGGTATGAATTGGTTCATTTTTTTTGTTTTTAAATGATAGACATAGTTACATTATAGTTACATTTTATTACAAACAGTTGTCATAATTTATTAGACGTTTTTCAATATCACTGAAATGTTAAAACAAATAACTAAACACTATAGACTATTGTAGTTGACAGTATTGCATAGTACTTTAGACACTATGCAATTAATTATAAATTAGCGAAAAATGTTTTATATTATGTTATAAACTCTTTTATACACTTCAGAATACGATTTTCTATGCAAATAATTGTTTATATATTAGATAGTTTCACTATCACCTAAAATGTGCAAGAAAAATAAAAGAACAGTTTCTAATATTTATTGAGACATAATATCACTTTATAGTAAACACTATAAAAATGTGTAAAATAACTAAATAAACAGCATAAACTGTTTTAATAGGCAGTATTACATATCACATTAGACACTATGTAATTAATTATAAATTAATAAAAATTATTTTATATTATGTTAGAAACACTTTTATAAATTACACAATAATTTTTTACGATTCAATTAATTGTTTATAATGAAATAGAAAATTTCTATATCACTGAAAATGTGCAGTAGTGGTTTCGATGATCGCGCGATGGTTCCGGCGACCGTGCAGTGGTTCCGACGTCTGTGCGGTGGTTCCGGAGACTGCGACGATGGTCCCAGTGGCCGTGACGGTGGTTCCGGCGATCGTGCGGTGGTTCCGACGTCCACGTGGTGGTTTTGCGCGACCACAATGGTGGTTCCGCTGCGGCCGCGACAGTGGTTCTGGTGGGCGCAGCGGTGGTCCTGGCGACCACGGCGCGTGGTTCCAGCAACTGTGGCTACAATGAGGGTGGTGGTGAGGGGGATGATGGTTTTGGGTAGGAATGGCAGTTTAGTCCTTAAATTTTTATTTAATTAATTATATTAATTATGTAGTCTTAGGATCCACTAGTAGTTTTTCCAACTAGTGAGTAAATAAAATGGCTAGGGGTGATGTAGGTAGTCAGGTAGAAGGGAATTTGACCAATGGGCCATAGGCATAGTGTATAAAATTGAATCGGATTGGACGGTCGGACCGATTTGATCGCGAATCGACCGCCTGTCAGGTCTGAGTTTTGGTTTTACGAGCCCCTGAATAAGAACCGGTGTGAACCGTTCAAAACAGGTGAAAAGATAAAAACGAAACCGTCAATATTCAAAGTTTTTTTAAAAGTTTTATTACACTATAGAATAAAATATTCGGAAAAAAATGAAAATCATGGAATTTAACGAAAAGAAGAGAAACATGGGCAGATCGGAGGTGCTGTTGTTGGAGAGCCATGGTGTTGGTGGGAAGGTGTGATGAACATTGGGGCTCATTTGGTTGCGAGGATAAAAAATAGTAGGATTAGATGATTAAAATGAGGTAGGATGAGATTATTTAGGATAAGATTATGTGAGATTATTTAGGATAAGATTAGATTATATCAAATAGGTTTGTCATATTTTCAATTTTCTTTTTTTTTATCTCATCACTCATTATCACATTATCACATGGTGGATGATGAATTATTTAGTCCTACTTTTGTGGGATAAAAGTGTTAAAATGATAATATTTATCACATTTTTACACGCATCAAACAAGGGATGAATGGGGAGAATGAGATAAAAATCATCCCACCTCTCATTATCTCTGCAGCCAAACATACCCTTGATGTTTGAATAAATAAAGAAAAGAGAAGCATGAGAGAGAGACATGCTCGTTCAACTCGAGCGAGCTCGAGCCGAGTCCAATTTCACGAGCTCGAGCTCGAACTCGCGCGAGCTCGGGCTCGGCTCGGCTCGTTTACACCCCTATGAGTGAGGCGGGAGAGATGTAGTGGCGATAAACTTTAGGTTTTTAATTAATTTAAAAATAACCACCAAGCTTTGTCTTTTTATACAAATTAATCCTACATATGTTTTTACTTATAACTTTATTCTATTTATCTTTAAGTGAAGATTAGAATGAACTTTTTGAAATTTTAGAATTTGTATGTGCTAACTCTTTTGAACTTTGATGGATCTATATTTTTTTAGTTTACTATAAATTCTTATTTACTTTAAGATGAATGATAAAAATTAGATATTATGCGTATTTAACCGGTTGTGATTCAATCGAACCATGAACCAATAAATTGAGCGATTATGCATCCGATTCGATTTTATAAACCATGACGTCAGGGAACCCTTTAATTTGAGCATGGGAAATCTGGTTGCCGTTTAACTAGTCGTAGCCTCCTCCTCTTCAGCATATGTTCACATCAATCGGATGATGGAATTGCAATTGCAGAGACCTGCATTTTCATTAGAGACGCCATAGGGACCTTGCTTGTAAAATTATGTGTTATTCATACCACTCTTCATCATCAAAGACTTGTTTATTTTACTTTTAGCACTTCTTCCGTCTCTAAAAAGATGCACGGATTGACTTTTGTATTTTTATTTAACTTAAATTTTTACTAAGAAGATTTTGTTAAAAATAAAAATCTTAACAAATATATTTAGAAACTACAGATTTTCATTTATCATCTGCACATAGAGTATTAATCTTTATATATCAAAACATTGAAGAACAAAAATTATAGACTATTGTAGTTTCTTTTCAGAAAAGATAGAGTATTTCACCTATACCTTTTTGTTAACATTTTGACATATAAAAACAAATAGTTTATATGTAAATAAAACTTTCGTATCTATGGTTTCTAATATAAAACTTCAATTCATTCGATAAATTATTTTCAAAATAATTTGAACCAAATGTAAATTTGAAAATCAAATATCACAATTTTAAGAAGGAAACGGTGTTGATTACACAATATTAATCAACTTCATATATTTCATGTGTCCCAAAAAAATTCAATCATATTCATTTTTAGATTATTAGCATTTCCTTTTAAGGAATCATTTTAACACAATTTTTACCTGTATTAACCTTAATTTATCGTCTCCACCTAAAGATTTGTTTTTTTAATCGTATATGACAATCTTACTTCATTTTGTCTCCGAACCTTTTATACTCATTAAGTTCGTGCACGGTAAAATCTTCAAATCTTTTAAGGACGGATGTAGTATTGTTCATTGTATAAAATATCGTATCGTTTTGTTAGAAATAACACCAATGGAGCTTTTAACTACCATTTCTTACACTTTTAACTTTAAACTTTTAAATTTCTTACAACCGACACTATCATTTCCGCCATTTTCATTTTTCATTCTTTACACCGATCTGTCATTTCAAAATCCTTTCACCAGTACACCGCACTAAGCCGATACGATGCGGAACCGATGTACGTACTACCGATATTTAATACTCTGGTATTGTTCCACGAATTAAGGCCAGACTTGGCAGACTTAGCGGATCGAGAGACCCAATGGACAATCAGGCAAAAAAACTGAAGAAGAAAAAATTAGCAAGGACATCTGTTATACTCCTATTACCGATCTGCATTGTTGGGCCTGGGCCTGGGTCTGGGCCAGGATAGTAAACTACACATCATTTCCCGCCCATCCCAGTCTACTTGCTTCTCGTCTGGAATCAAACAAACAATAACCAAAGCTTCTCTTGTAAGCTTGGCCACGCTACAGTCTAGTAACACCTTCACCTTCTCAGTTCTCAGTCTCACTTCACTTGGTCGGAATCTGGTTGATGAATTGCACCCTCGACCCCGTCTCGGCAGCCACAGAAAAATTCTTGCTTTCGGAATAAGGCTGTGGTGGTCGGAGGTCGAGCGGAACAAATTGCGAGCTCAATTGATGAGCGTTGGAGAAATTTGGTGTTGGTTAAGGCCTTCGAGAGGGTTTGACTGGGTGGGCTTCTTTGCTGAAAGAGGTACACAGACAATCTCGTCTTCTGGTTCCTGTAATCAAGTCCCTAACCCCTGCATTCTATCTGTCTTCGGAATTGGGGACGCTTTCGGACTTGAAATGCTTCGTTGGCATGTTATCTTTAAACATCTTGGCACCATTGTTCTTGGAAAATATTAAGGATTTTTTAGTTTAGGTATGGAGTTTACGCTGATATTAAGCGATACTTTGGGTATTTGAACAGTTTTTCTCTATCGCTGCTGCTGAAATTTGAATTTTTCCGGGACTATGAGGAGATCTACTAGGATTTCTTCCTTCGGATTAGAGCTGGAAGACTCACGTCCTACGGTAACATTTTGCTCTCATCACTTGGGCTCCTTCTTTTGTCTTTCTGGTATAGGCAGCTTTTTTTATTTATGGAGTTGATCCTTATCTTTCTGTCCAGATATTCTGTTACTTGTTAGTGGTGTTGCAGGCATTTTGTGCTATCATTGAATTATATCAGTGAAGTAATTTACTTCTCTGTCAAATTTTGCTCTAGTTTGCTTCTCCTCTTTGTTTTCAGCAAGCTTCAGTTCCGGTTGTTAGGAGATGCAAAATTTATTAGATTCTCAGAGTTTGAAGCAAGAGAAGGATTTCTTTCTTATGATTGCGCTGGCATTTCTGTATGTTGGAAATAGTTTTTGTAACTAGAATTCCTTTGTGGCTTCTTTGTTGTTTCAAAAATGTGTTCAGGTTGGAAGTTTTAGTACCAAATTTTCCTTGCCATCCTTCGTAAAGCAAGTGGAAAGGCTTACCGATAATCAAAGGAATGGAATAAAGAGAACAGGCTTTGGTAGTTTATTACATATTCCTAAGATGATGCTGAGCAAAAATTTGCTCATTGAATTGATGGAAAGGTGGAACTGTGAGGAACATGCATTTATGTTGCTTCATGGTTCCTTGAAAATCTCCCTGATGGATGTTGCCTTAATTTTGGGACTGCCTGTTGTTGGTGAGCCTGTGATCCTAAAGGATGAAGAACCCTTCTCTGATTTGGAGAAAGATTATGGAGCTGTCAAAAGAAAAATAGCAATTTCAGCCCTAGAGAATAGGCTTGATGCAATTGGAGAAGAAGATGGTGAAAATTTCATCAGGACTTTCTTGCTGTACATGTTTGGCACTCTCCTCTTCCCAAATGCAAATGGAAAAGTAGACTCTCGTTACCTTTCCTTCCTTGCAAATTTGGATGGTATCAGTTGCTTTGCATGGGGTGCAGCTGTTATAGAAGAAATATTCATGTGGTTGGACAAAAGAAAACAGAACAATGTGCAATCTGTTGGAGGCTGTCTTATATTTCTTCAGGTACGTTGCGTTATTATTTTGCTTATCTTACATGATTATTATTTAGCTTATTTTAAACAATTGTTACTTTTCTGCTCCTCTTTGTCTTGGTTAGATATGGTCCTATGAGCACATTGACATAGGTCGGCCAGCTTTGTTGGACAGCTACATGACAATTCCCAGAGTACGCAGATGGGGAAACAGCAGACCCCATCAGAGACAATGGTTTACTGAAAGGTTCAGTGAGCTACAAGATTCTCAGGTCCTATTATATGATCAACTCTATCGCCATGGTTTAAATATGTATGTGCTGCTTTTGTTCCTTTTAATTGATGATTATAAATTGTATCAGATAACGTGGGAGCTAGAACCAACTTCATCTGAATTAGAAATTGTAGCGGTCAAAGGATTGTTGGAGGAGGAAAACAGGTCTGAGGAGGTTTCTTGTTCTCTAATTGTGCCATCTTCAAGCTGTAGCTCTGTAGCTGATGTAAGATTCTTACTTGGTATATCTCATTTTGCACTAGTGAATGTAAGCTTCTGATGAGGATTCTTTTTTATTTCTCAAAGACTGATAGCAGTGAAACAGAATCAACACTTGAAACTGTAATTGAAACACAAGGAACGAGGAGACAGCAAAAGCTACTAGAGAAGCTCGTTGCTTCGGATGATGAACCGGAATTGCAATCTGAGGCTGCCATATCTCCACCCACTTCATCTACCCCTGAGAAAGCTTGTGTAAGTGCTGATTGTATGTATGCAACCGCACCCCCCTCCCCTTTCTCCACACACGCACACACAATCCCACTTTTTCTCCAAAGAAGAATAAAAAATGAAAATCATACAATACTTACTCTTCGAACAAATAGTTTGTTTCACTTTTATTTCTCCTGCCAAAGAAATGTAACTAATTTTTCCCTAACAGGGATCCTTAAAGGTTGGGAGTGATCAAACAGAAGCACTAGTTGAGAGTCTTGAGACTTCAGATGAAAGACAAGAAACAATATCATCATCGCAGTCAAAAGCATACTTGCTCACTGAGGCTGTTGGATCATCGAATCATGAATCCGAGATAGGACCTTTTACACCGCTCTCAAAGTGCCAGCAAAGCTTGATAAATACTGCTACCACTAGCAATGTGTGATGATCCTCTATTAAACACCATTTTATTTTTGAATTGTATTTCCTTCTTTGATCATTGATATGACTTCAAAGTAACATGAATATTATGATTTTTGGTCTTCAGGAAGATGATTTGCTAAAACGCTGCAAATTACTAGAGAAGGAGATCACAGAATTGAAGGAAGAAATGGAAAAGCTGAGGATGGAGAACATGCAGTTAAGAAACCACTTTCATTCAACAAATGATTTGGTTGATCGACTAGGGAGAATAGTTACGGATGAAACAGAACAAGCATAACTGCTTTTGCTATGCAAATATTAATCGTGCACTTTCTTTGAAGTAGCATGGTGATCTCAGCTGAGCCTATTTAAAGTTCAGAGCTCTATCACTTTGAGAATAGTCATTGATGTAGTGCTAAAAAGGATTGTTCAAGCAATTTGGCGTAGAGTAGCCCATCCCTGTAAATTATTTCTGAGGATGCTTAAATTGGAGCCTATCTTTTACATGGCTCCACCCACACATTCACTTTGTTTATCTGTATGTATACTATCTATATATCCCAAGAGGTGGCCTATGTAACCTTGTCATGTAATACGTGTTTATGATTGTATATTATTTGCAGGCTAATAAAAGTGGTGATGCTACATTTTTGTGTGGTTTTCCTTTCTGAGTGTCTTTGTCTTTAAGAATTTTACTTTCTCGTATGGATGGATCGATTGGTTCTGCTATAACAGGTGGTGATATGTTTTCTGATAGTGGTATGACTAAGTTTTAGCATAGAATATAGTCAATCACCTTGATACCTCTCAAAACATAAAGGCTATCAAGGTGGTTGGGAATGGTAGACTCACAAATTTCTGGTCTGACACAGCTTATGAATGTACCTTCAAAGTCTTTTTTCCCCAGGTTATTCCATCTTGATCTTTAGCAGGAGTCAACAGTGGCGGATAAGGTCACTCAAACTCCTTCTGGCGTCCATTGGATTTGGTCTTGGCGGTTTCCCTCGACAGCCCGTGCCAATGATGAACTTTTAAATCTGGATGGCGAGAAAGCAGATTCTTGGAGTTTGAGCCTTCATAAGAAGGGGTTCGATGTGGGGGTTTTGACCAGACATCTTGATAATTTCAGGTTCTCTGTCTCTTCCACCCCCCCGATTTTCTTCTGGTCGAATCTGCTCCCTTTGAAGGTACTCATTTTCCTGTGGCGAGCACAACGCCTTTTTCTTCTTGCTTTAGTCTAGCTCTAACGTAGAGGTCTTCCCGTTAAAGACCCTACTTGCCCTCTTTGCAAACAAGCGCCATAAACTGTTCAACATGCTCTCTTCTGCTGTCCGTATGCTATCCACATTTGGGGCTCTGTTAGTCTTTGGTGTGGCACGCCGACGGGCATTTTTTTGGATGCGGAAGACCTCACCTCCCCTGATTTTTTCCGTGGTACTCCACACTCTTACAAGACAGTTTGGCAGGCAGTAGGAGTAATCTCGGGGTGGGCTATCTGGAAGGGTAGAAACCTGGTAGCTATGCAAAATGCCTCTTGGAATTCTCTTCAAATCCTATTTGAGATTCAACTGCAATCCTTCTTATGGTTGAAAAACAGGTGCTGCAAACCTTCGATTTTCTGGGATTCTTGGCTCCTCAACCCTCTTGGTAACCTCTAGGAGTCAATTGATGAATAGATTGGGAGCTTTTCATGCCTTGTCTCCTAATGCTAACACAACGATAGTTGGTTAGATTAGTGATTGATAAGAGATTAACATGCTATCTAGAGATGGAAGCATGTTAGTCTTATTAATCAATCTCTAAACCAAGAGTTAAGATGTACAAACAATCTCTAATATGCATAAACTCCTTTCCTTAAGAGAACCTATACTTGAAAGTCCACAAGTCCCGATTTTCGTTGCTCTTACTTGTTTTTTCACTCTTGACTCCATTGCATTTTGTTACATTTAGATTAGTTGCACCATCAACCAACCTATCAAGTCGTCGCTGCCCCCTTATATCACATCCTAGCTTAGCTACAGAAATTGCACATTTAGTCTTTAAACGCGAGTTTCTCTTTCGTTCGATCCCTTACTCATTGCCCCTTTACTATTTTCGACAAAACAAGGGTGAGTTTGGGTCTTTTATAAATGAATTTGTCAATATGACTTGTGTGTAATCATACACACATTTCACCATTGATCAAATTGGCGTCGTTGCACAAGAGGTGGTGGAGATGTGACATAGTAGTACTCATGAGTGTTTGCTCCATAATCTTCATATGTTGGCTCCAAAGTATAACATGCTTGATGATTGTAGAAGCCATTTTCTCTCCATGAGTCTTGCTGCCCATATGACCAAGTGTTTTCATAAGCATCCATATCCTCCCAATGATAATGGTCTTGGTTGATCCTCCACATGTTGTGGTGTGCCATTAGTAGCACAAAAGATAGTACCTACAATGCAAGATAAGAAATGGAAGTAAACATGGTCTAAAATCTACAATGCAACACACAAAACATAAAAAGTCTAAAAACATACACTCAATTCCCCGGCAACGGCACCAATTTGATCAAGGGTGAATTGTGTGTATGATTACACACAAGTCGTATTGACAAATTCATTTATAAAAGACCCAAACTCACCCTTTGTTTTGTCGAAAATAGTAAATAGGCAATGAGTAAGGGATCGAACTCAAGAGAATCGAGCGTTTAAAGACTAAATGTGCAATATGTGTAACTAAGCTAGGATGAGATGTAAGGGGGCAACAACGACTTGATAGGTTGGTTGATGGAGCGTGCAACTAATCTAAATGTAACAAAATGCAATGGAGTCAGGAGTGAAAAAATAAGAGCAACGAAAATCGGGACTTGTGGACTTTCAAGTATAGAGTTCTCTTAAGGAGTTCATGCATATTAAAGATTATTTGTACATCTTAACTCTTGGTTTAGAGATGGATTACTAAGACAACATGCTTCCATCTCTAGATAACATGTTAATCTCTTGTCAATCACTAATCTAACCAACTCTCGTTGTGTTAGCATTAGAAGACAAGGCATGAAACACTCCTAATCTATTCATCAATTGAATTTTAAAGGTTATCTTCAACACTCAACAAGCCAATAAACCAATTTCTATGGGTCAAGTTCATCAAAACCTCTCGAATATTTCTTCGAACACCTAGAAGACTATACTAGAATATGCATCTTCTAGCACAAATCATGCATTCAATGATCATGGAATTGATATCTAAACTCATTCAAGTCAAGAATATCACAATCAAACTTCTAATAACACTAAATCCCAGGAAGAAATGAAAACTACCTACTCCTACTCATGATACTACTCAAAATCAGCATCAATAAGGCACCAAAAATAAAGAGTAAAAGAGAGATATAGGATAGAAATCACCCTATAAATGATCATCCACAAGAGTCCCAATCAACCTCTCATATTTGTGAGGTTGAAGGGGCTCAAAAGCCCTAGGAGAAAGAGGAAGAACAACTCCAACTTCAAGTTTGATGTGAAATTCGTGTAAATAGTGAGATGTTCCTAAAACTCATCCTAAAATTTTATTTATACTTTATCTAATAGTCCAAAAAGTCCCTAGACATATGAGACATCATAACATGGTAAAATAAGGGTAAACATGTCCAAAAAATAGGTGCAAATGGATGGAATCAAAGCTAGCTCGAGTTGGCCTCATTAAATGACGTGGACAACAGGGGATGATCTGGGTTGCTCTGGGTATGCGCTGGGGGATGCTTTGGTACTGTTCACGTATATCAAATGCTCCAGGGGATGCACTGGGGATATGATGGTACTGTTCACATAAGTTAAAATTTGGTGGGTGGCTCTCTTTCCATGCTTCACCTTGCTAGATCTTTTGATGAGGTTCTCCACGTTTCATATCCACTCCTCAAGTGTGCGCCTACGAACAAATAGCCATAGTGAATAAAACACACACATAATGAAGAAATAGCTCAAATAAGTGATGAATTTGACTTAGAACACCATGGAAATATGGTATATGTGTGCACACATCACTCGGTCTTTCGCATTAACCGGGTTCTAGTGGGTTGAGTTTTTTCTTAAGGTGTTTTTTTTAGTGCTTTAGTGCGGCTGTAAGCAGTTTTTTTCTCTTCTCTTCCTTCTTCCATGTTGCCTGTAACTTTTCTCTCAAAAGCTTTCCCTCTATAACTCTTCTATCCTTTTCTAATACACTTAAATTTGTTGTTTAATCCTAAAATCAGATAAATACTCTTTAACAAAATTTATTGAGTTCAATAAGATCTTGTTTGTACATTTTTAGTCACAAAAAATAGAGTAATCAACTGAATTAAGCACAATTATCACCAACAAAAAAGAAAAAGGAATCTCTTGTGCAGCTACGATGGTGCCCCCTAGTCAAGATTGAGGATCTAAATAACTTTATCGTGACAAAACATGCTTGTTCAGGCCAGAGAATGACTAGGTTAGAGGTTAGCTTTGTTAGCTGGAGGACTCCTCTTAGCCTTGGTCTTTGCTTTTCGTAGTTGTGTTAGGTTTTTTCGTTTGCTATTTCTAGTAGGTCTGTCTTGGATATTAAGAACATAAATAAGACCCTTTGTGGTTCTTCCTGGCTTGTATTATTTCCTTAAAGTAATACTAAGTCGTCTTGCTTTCAAAAACGAAATAGAGAGTATGTTGCAAGTCGCGTCTTTGCTCGATACTTTGTTAATGAGTCGCTTTAAACGCATCCTAAGTGCTTAAGAAAACCAACAAATTACAAAATATGCCATTACTTTGTATCTAGACCTTTTTTAGATTCATAAAACTTTTGCTCATGTGACGTCGTAACTTAGCGTATCCTTGCCGTCGTCGGCCTTCATCGACAGCGAGAAGAGGTAATGGTGGGTGTCGAGCTTCACCACCTGCTCGTCCTTGGTCACCGGCCACTGGAGGTGGTCGCCGTCTTTGACGATCGTGGCCAGAGGGACGTTCTGGTCGGTGATGAGGAGCATGGTGAAGTTTTCGACGCCGATCTCCATGGCTTCGCCTTCATCCATCAAGTGGACTGTGCATCCTGGGATACAGAGGAGGGTTTCTTGCCAGAGGAGGGTTTTGGCCGTTTGTGGGTTCATCGGCGGCGGCGGAGCAATAGGCTTGTCTGGTTTAAGAATATTTGGGCTTTTGTAACAAAAGATAGTGATGCACTATACAAAAAAATGATACTTGTACTTGATGATGCTCGTAGTGAAAAAAATGATATCGTACTAAAAAAAATGATACCCGTAGCAAAAGACAGTGATGTACTATACAAAAAAATGATATTTGTACTTAATAATGCTCGTCGTGAAAAAATGATACTCAGTAACGGATTCCAAAAAAAATTATCAAAACATATGACATATGGGGTCTCTCTTTTTTGTCTTTTTTTTCTTCCCACTTGACTAATTATTTGTAAATTTTGATTACAGAATAAAAATATATGAATTTTTTTAGAGTGAGAAAAGACAAATGACATAAATGTAAATAAAATGAAAAATGTTGCACTTAGAATGCGCATTTTTGAAATAGCTTATCCTAACCTTTCCCTTTGTTAATTGTGTTCTTTTAGAGTAAATTTTTCAAAACCACAAATCTTTTTTAGCAAAATCTATTTCACTCACAAATTCGGAAAGGGCTTCGAAGCGTGCTGACGCACTGACTGCTCGTTTAGTGGAGAAATTGTTTTCATCAAATCAACATTTTCTTTTCACTGTTCCCATTTACAAAGGTCATAAATTTTTAAAACCACTCATTCTTTCCCCACAAAAACATTGTCTTTAATATGAACATGTTATTGCTAAGACCTTACCAACATTTTGAGAATTGATTTAAATTATCATTGTAATTTCTTCAAACTAGATAAATATACATTTAAAAGTAGTCAATTTACAAAAAAATGATAATGAATCTTCAAAATTCAATCACATAAATAAGTAAATTAATCCAATAGATTAAGATGCTTAATCCATTTTTAACTTAATCAACTTAATTAAATCATTTATGTGATTGAGATTCAGAAATTTATTTTCAATTTAAGTAATTTTTTCGAACAGCAATTTAAGTAAATATATTTCTCGTAAACATATATTCATCCATATTTTCGTAGAAAACAAATAAATTCTTCATATATATATATATATATGAGAAAGTTGGGATTAAGCCAGTTCTTAAACCATTAGCTAAAATCCAACCAATTACCACTTCAATATTTACAAGGTTTACGACTACATGAAACAAAATACTTATAAAAGTTTTGGCTATTTGATTTATCAAATAGTCTGGACTATGTCGGTTCAATCATTTTAGTCTATGAACTATAAGACATGACAACTCAATCTGTCAATTATGCACCGTCAAACACTTTACCTAGTTGACCATATCAATGTTAGTTGACCTTAGAAAAAATGCCTATTATGATTCTATATTTTTCTATTATATAGCCGAAGATCTTAACCTATCAGATATAATAAAATATTATCTCCCACAATATACATTTTTTGTTAGAAGATCTAAAACATATTATGATCAAACAGTTCTTCGATTTCGGATCCTAAAATTTTGAGTAAATTACACTGATAGTCTCGTAAAAATAATTATTATCATGTTTTGGTCATATATTAAAAAGTTGTCATGTATAGGCCATATCGTATGGTACTATGTCCCTTTCAGTCAAGTTAAATCGTTAAGTTCGATGGATCATTACGAATTTACCTTTTTACCCTTTGAATTGATAGGAAAAAATTTACTCTGGTCCTATAAGTATTATTTTCTCATAATTTAACCCTTAAATTTGGTGCACCTGCCAAGAGCACCATCTTCTATGTCATTCTTCTTCACTCTCCAAACAAACTTACGACAACAGATTGAAGAAAACGGAAACGAGATGATCCGGTGGATCATCACCTGAACCTGAAGATTCTCGATCCGGACTCTGACTACCAATACATCGGTGACGTCAAGGATCTGAGCGAGTTTGAGCCCTCCGACCTGTTCCATAAGAATTTTACAGCACACAATAGCCCAATCAATCAATAATCTGTTTTTCTTCAGATTTTTTTTGTGGAGTTTTTTTCTCTTTCTGTTCAGGGCTTGGAGAAAACGCAGAAGAATCCAGATGATAGAGAGGGGTACTTCTTCTGGTCGCCGACGTACAAGAACAATCAAATGATCCGAAGGGTAAAAACGAGTACTGGAGTGAGACCTGAGGATGCGTTTCGATTAATTCTAGAGAAGAGAGCGTAATTGCGAAGAAGAGGTGTTTGTTTTCTTCAATCATTTATCCTGCGACCGGCACTGCCTAGTTAGTTGGAGGTTTCTCCGCCGCCGTCTATGCTCTCTAAATTCTCTCCCTCTTCTCATGGAACATGGCGCTCTTGACAGGTGCAACAAATTTAGGGGTTAGATTTTGGGAAAGTAATAGTTAGAGGACTAAAGTAATTTTTTTCCTAACAATTTGAAGGGTAAAATGGTAAATCCGTAAAGATCCGTCGAGCTTAACAATTCAACTGGACGTAAAGGACCATAATATGACATAGTATATAGGATAAGGCCTAAACATGACAAATTTTTAAAATAAGACCAAAACATAACATGACAATATTTATTTTTACGAGACTATTAATGGAATTTACTTGTAAATTTTTACTTGATTCAACGTATATTGATTCCAACATATTTTAGATCTTAAGTATTTGCTATCCAATATTTAAATTCTTACAAATAGGTCATCCGTATATCAAAAAAACTAATGACGTTACAGTCTTGTTGAACGAGTTACCGAATCCAAGAACTAAAGTGTTTGAACTTACATAATTTTGAGGGATTGAATTGATATATTTTATAATTTAAAGATCAAATTGCGTGAGTTAACATAGTTTATTTGATAATAAGGTCAAAAGTTTTTTGAAGGTTTACTGAGTGAGTTACACGTGGTGGAATATGTGGGTTTGGACCACATGCAGGCTCATTTCAACGTAGATACCGAGGGAAAAAATTGAGATATAAGTTGATTACGAAAATTTGAAAAATATATATATAATTTGATGAAAAATTAATTAATTTAAAGTTATTTTATTGATTAAAATTGAGAATGTTAGAGAAAAAGAATTTGGAAAATTTAGTTGTTGAACAGCACCGCTACCGCGAGAGCTCACAAGCAATCAGGTGCGGCCTCGTCCTCGCTTCGTACTATCTTTTAAGCAGAGTCACATCTTAAACATAATTGTAATCTGGTACCTACCAGGCTGCCACCCACACCATAACATTTAATTCGGTCCAAATAGCTATTTGTTACCTTGAATTCTAACAGATGGCAACTCTGATCCCATACTAAAAAAGTTGGGTAAAAAGGGCTTGAATTATTAATTTTGGGTTTTAAAAATTCAGAAAAATATACAGAAAATTTAGATTTCAAATTATGATACACATATGAAATATTTAATTTTCTGTCTAAACATTCGTAAAAAAATCATAGATTAAATCTTTCCAAATCACAAAGCAAAATGGTGGAGTCTTTTGCGGACGGAGGAGTATTAATTTTGGGCAACAAGGGTCTCCACCTGGTTAACTCGACATGTGGATGCACGTGAGTCTTATTTCCCCTAATTTTTTCTTAACTTAAAAACCTTTGAGGAAGTTTTGATGAAAAAGATGAACAACACTGTTTAAAAAAACACAAATGAAAATAATCCGTACATAATACCAAATTAATTTATTACTTATAGGTTAGGGTTTGTTGCATCTGTATAATATATTTTAAAAAGTACAATAAAACTCTTAACTTTCATATCCCTCCATCCTGACGCAAAATATCCTATTTATATTACAGCATTTAATTTATCATTTTGATTTTTTTAGTTTACATCTAAATGCTAATTTCATGTTTTTAGTTTATATATATAATTAAAAATTGATAATTTATTTTAAATGATAATATGAGTCAAATACAAATTACAAATGCTACATTTGTTTAATGATGGAGGTAGTATATTTACAATTTTCTCAATATTTTTTTAAATTACAATAGTCCACAAAATGACATATTAGATCCCTAAATTTGTAAAGGTCTAATTATTTGTTTAGTCCCCAAACTTTTCAAATACAGTATAATTAACATCAAGGACATTCAGTATGTGCAGTGAAATCATGTAACGAGTAGGGGTGAGTTCGAGCCGAGCAGAGCCGAGCCCGAGCCCAGCAGGTCGAGCACGGGCTCGTGAAATTCGGGCTCAGCTCGAGCTCGGCTCAAACTTGATCGAGCCCAATAATTCGAGCTCGAACTCGGCTCGATGGTTCGTGAAGCTCGAGCTCAGCTTGATAGTCGACGTTATCTTGATAGATCAGCACTGATAGATCAGCATGACATGTTATTTCGATCGACATCGCCAAAATGAATATCCATCGGTATAGTGATCGACATTGTTGTCTTAATAGATCAACATTGATAATATATTAGCATAATAAGTTGTTTAGATTGACATCATCAGATCCACATGACTACCTTGTTAGATCGACATACCTACTTGATTGATCAGCATAAAATAGTGATCAACATGATGAGTTTTTAGATCGACATCACTACATTGTCAGATCCACATGACTACCTTGTTAGATCGACATAACTACTTGATAAGTCAGCATTGACAATAGATCAACATGATAAGTTGTTTAGATCATCGTCGTCAGATCCACATGACTACATTGTTAGATCGACATAACTAATAGGTTAACATAGATAATATATCAACATGATAGATAGTTTAGATCATCATCGTCACATCCACTTGAATACCTTGTTAGATCAACATACCTACTTGATTGATCAATAAAAAATGGTGATCAGTATAATGGGTTTTTTAGATCGACATAACTACATTGTCAGATCCACATGACTACCTTGTTAGATCGACATAACTACTTGATAGGTTAGCATTGACGATAGATCAACATGATAAGTTGTTTAGATCATCATTGTCAGATCCACATGACTACCTTGTTAGATCGATATAACTACTTGATAGGTTAGTATTGATAATAGATCAACATGATAAGTAGTTTAGATCATCATCGTCACATCCACGTGACTACCTTGTTAGATCGACATACCTACTTGATTGATCAACAAAAAAATGGTGATCAGCATAATGGGTTTTTTAGATCGACATAACTACATTATCAGATCCACATGACTACCTTGTTAGATCGACGTAACTACTTGATAGGTCATCATTGACAATAGATCAACATGATAAGTTGTTTAGATCATCATCGTCAGATCCACATGACTGCTTTGTTAAATCAACATAACTACTACTTGATCAACATGGTTTAGATCATCATCACATTACACATAATTAGATCGACATAACAACTTGATTGATAATGTGAGTTTAGAGATCTGTTAGATCATCTAGTTAGATCACATACTACATGACTACCTTATTAGATCGACATAATAACTTGATTGATTAGCATGATGTTTCACACCCTAATAGCGAGAACTATTGATTTATTGAATGAACAGAACAAGGACATTTAGCAGATGTCCATTAAATCTGACTCTCTACGATAATAAAAAGGTTTAGACCGGAACCATGCATGTGCGTCGCACGAGCCTGCAGAAATTTGTTATTCTGCTGCTGCTTAATTTGCAAAAATCGGTAACTGTTTGGTAGTTATGATGAGAAGGACGTCGGCAGCTAACATTTTTAATAGCAATCAGATCAAGTACGACTTATATACAAGAGTACTGGTGGAAAATAGAGTACCGGTGTCCAATCAATAGGATTGGGCCATTTCATTTTTATTTATTTATTAAATGATATAATTATGTTCTAACTTTAATTTTTCTTTCTTTTTACATATTGATCCCTATAATTTTTAATTTCTATAGTCTTACCTTATTTTATGGGTGTAGGGTGGTATTATATATACATTTATGGATGTTGTTACAACATATAAATATTGATATATTAATGGAGTTATGCCACCTCATTATAATTAATATCATTTTGTTGTTTCTTATACATTTTTTTACCAAATTGTTCAAAGGTCTAACTTTTCGATTTTGTTTCAATTTTTTACTTTTTCCATATATACCCCTAAAGTTTATAGCTTATATAGCATTATTATTTTTTCCTTTTTTTAGCATGGATGGTCTGAATAAAAGAAATATATGTCCATGAATAATTAAATATTTAAATTCATTTCTCTTGCATTTCTCTTTCTCTCAAAAAATAATTATTCTCATATTTTTAGTTTCACATTTTTATTGCATTCATAACATTTTTTATATTTCATTTCTTATTTCCATATAGTTTTAAGAGAATTAAATTTTCTTTCACTACAATATGCTCATAGTAATGAGAACTAGCAATAGTGCAATTATGAAAAACCATTTTTTAATGGAAAAGTTTATAATTTTTTCTAATGTTAATGATTTAAATGAAAATGAATGACATAAGAATATTGATAATTTGACAAGTAATAATTCTAAAAATCAATATATTCATTTTTTCCTTTTATACCCTTCTTCACTTGCATTCATTTTGTCCTCTCTTCTTTTTCCTCATTCGTTTATTCAATAATCTAATTTGCTTATCTAGTTTCACATTTTATCTTTTTGTTAGGCTCATGAAATTTCTTACTTATATACTAATTTTGTCTTTTTATTCCTCTATTTGTATGGATGGTGAAAATGGAAATAAATTATATGCATTGATTAATGATTAAAAATCACATTAGAGGTAACAAGTTAAAATAAGTCTTAGGCTTATCTAATTAATTTTTACTTTGTCATATATTTCATGAAAATTGCATAATCATTTATGACCAATTATAACTTTACACAATTATTGAAAATCTCTTGGTTAAAAAAGTATTCATCTATAAAGTGAACTCATCCTAGCTAATTTGTTGCAAATGTGTTTGCTTTGAATTATTGAAAGAACTAACTCTCATATTCAACTTTTAATGATAAATCACATTAGAGTCGATACGATAAAATGTGAAAAAGTCATAGGCCTAATTTTTTTTACCTAATTAATTTTTACTTTCACATATATTTCATGAAATTGCACAATCATTTATGATCAATATAACTTTATAATTATTGAAAATCATGTTGGATTAAAAATATTCATCAATTAGGCGAACTCATCATAATATGTTACAAAAGTTTTCCTTATTTGAATTTTTGAAATAACTAACTCTTGCATTTAACTTTTATTAATTTCTCACCCTTGAGCACATTGATGTCTGGAATGTTAAAGCAAATAATAAAATGAGAAATTTTTTATGTCTAATATTGTTTCTACGTGTCATGATTATTTACATTCTCATTTTCATGAAATTATACTTTCATCCATTCAAATTTTGTTAGATGTTATAAACTTATTAAATTCTTATAAATTTTGCAATCTACATTCGCTGCAAAGTACGTAACCTAGTTTTCAAAAATACTGTTTTTTTTTCCGTTCAAAAAACAGTACTTTCAAAAGATATATAAATTTGAAATCAGAATCATGACTAAATTAAATTAAATATCCATTAAATGAACTAAAAAACAACCTAAGTCTCAATGCAAAAAATGTTTAAGTACTCTATATATAAATATCTAACTCGTATAAAGTTTCGGTAGCTAGCTAATTAATACTACCTCCGTCATGAAAGATTATACAATTTGAATTTGCTGTTTCAAGATTCTATGTTTGACTCAAATTTTAACAAATATAGCAAGTTTTAAAAAATTAAAAAAAAATATATTTAGAAAGTTTATACTTCAAATTATGACATGCATATAAATTATTAACTTTAAAGTTTAAAAATTCATGAAAAAAATCATAGATTAAATACGTAAAGCAGTAAAAGCAAAGTGTCTGATTATTCGAGGACGGAGGGAGTATATAATAAAATTTGTCGAACTAAGAGTTCGAAATTTTTCAGCAATCGATCAATCAAATATTGAATTGAATTCTCAACTGCCAACAGCCCCTGACGGCCCTAGAGGCTAGAATAGATAGAGTTAATAAGGCTAGGGAAATGATAATCACACTATTTTTTTATTTTTTTTATCCCACAATCGCTTAGACAGTCAATCCTCTCCTTATTACACGTGTAGTTGTCTATCCAAGTGACTTATTCTTCTTAGCGTACAAGCCTTTCAAAAAAAAAATTGTTTTAGCCCTCAAGGTTATTGAATAGCCATTGTTCTATGTTTCGGAAATATTAAAACAAATTAAAAAAATTTACGTATTTAAATCCATTTCACCTAATTATTTTCCCCATGCTAAAGTGTTTTGGGATCCTTGGGCAGATAAACTTCTCTTTCTAGATAGTCTAATTACAATATTCTCTTTCATAAACCCTTGTAAAGGTATCTTTGAACCATAGTTTCAAAGAGTCATACACTTAAAATTGAATAATAGTTATGTACTTAATTATTACTCTTCCGTCCCAAAAAAATACTCAATTTCATTTTTAGCATTTAATTTATATTTCTTCAATATTTTGATATTGAAAATTAAAAAATGTACATGCAAGTGATAAATGAATGTTTGTAGTTTGTAAATATATTTATTTTATTTTTTTAAAATGATTCTTTATAATAATAATTTAGATCAAATGTAAATCAAATGGAACATTTTTTTGGGAGGGAGGGAATATTATTATTATTATTAAAAGTGTTTTGCAAAACATTCTATAAACGAACGGTGGCTTTAAAAGCTGGGTTTTTAAGAAATTAAAAATGTTTAGACATTTGAAAATAATGGATATTGAATAAAATTCTTTACTCGTTTCAAAACTCAGGTCAATGTTTAAAAAAATCTTTAGTTATGTATTAATTTTTTTCAAAATTAGTATGAACCTTTTAAAAAGAATCATTAAGGAACATTGTAGACATTTTTTTATATATTGAAGGTAGTGGGATTTGAACACTAAATCTCCACTACATGCTCTTAGAGTTTAACTATGTTCGAGATTAGCTTTTTTCAAATTCTGCACTCAAATTATAATAACCTGGTAATTTTTTAAATAGTGTTTTGCAAACTTTTCTGTAGAGTCTATTAAAAGTTTTAGTAGTTCTAAAACATAAGAATAATTACAATGATTTAGTAAACTTGAGGGCTAAAATGAAAAAAAGCTTATAAGGCTTATGTTCTTAGAATAAGAAGAAAGCTACACGTGTAATAAGGAGATGAGCGACTGTCGACGGTGGGAGAGAGTCCATTTAGCATTTCCCTTTTTATATATATATATACTCCATCCGTCTCCGATTAATAGATACATTTGACTTTGTTGTTTCAAAGTTTAACATTTGACTCAAATAATTACTAAGAAAAATGGTAAAAAAATTTCAAAAAAAATATATTAAGAAAATTTATACTTCAAATTATGATATGGATAAGAATTATTAAACTTAAAATGACCAAACACTCATGAAAAAAATGATAAAAAATGATAGATTAAATACTGTGAAACAGTGAAAACAAATGCATCTATTAATCGGGGACGGAGGGAGTATATATATATATTGATAATTTTCCTTAAAAGAAAATTTCATACTTTTAAAGTTACTAAACTATCATCATTTTATTTTTACTTTTTCTACCTTATCTTTTGTGCACTTTCAACCAATAAGCAATTAAGTAAACATATACAAAAATCTTATATTTACTTTAATCTCCGTATCCAACAAACTCTTTAATTTTTTGGGTGAAGGGATTATATAACAAATGTAAAAGGAAAATATGTTGATTTGATTGAAGTAGGAGATTTTAGGGATATCCCAATTGGCCTTTCATACTCTAACAACTTCAAATTCATGGTCTCATATATATGAAAGTGCAAAAAGAATTGAGAAAACTGCAATGCATGCAACTTCAAAAACTAAAGCAACAAATGCTAGTTAAGGGATCATGGAGCGCTCATTAGTCTTTAACAATCTTGTTTACACATAATTAGGGTTGTACTATTTCCAACAACTTTGAATCTGGGAGTTATGTGATGATTTCACTGCGTCATTGAGCTTATTTTAATACTCCATCCGATTCTGAATAATTGAAGGGTTTGATTTCGATCATGTACTTTGTAGCATAGCTTGACTCAATTTTTTTCTAAGATAAATAGTGAAAAAAAACTCAAAAAAAATATATTTAGAAAACTAATACTTAATATATGATATACATGTGAATTATTCAACTTTAAAAGTCAAAACATTCATAAAAATAAATTATAAATTAAATACACTAAAAACAATAAAATAAAACATTCAATTATATTTAGAGTTGGAGGGAGTATGTTTTACTAGCGGAGGGGTATTGATCTTTGTATTTTCCACTCTAGCATGCATCCAGTACCTCCGAGCAGGCGGTGCCGGAGCCGTCCCCGCCCCGTGCTGTTCCGGCATCAGCTCGCTGAATAACGCGGCGAAAACCACCCCAGACCAACAGGCCTGCACATGCATCAAAAGCGCAGCCGCGTCCATTCCTGGTATCAATTTCGGTCTTGCCAGCAGCCTCCCCGGCAAGTGCGGCGTCAACATCCCATACAAGCTCAGCCCCTCCATTGACTGCAAGAGGTAGATAACAAATTAGTCCTTCACAGGTACGTACTGATCATAATCACAATTAATTAAACTAACTTATAATTTTGTACTAACTGATATTATCTTTTAATTACGTACTCCCTCTAATCCTAAAAGTTAATGATTGATGCGTTTCTTTTTCAATGTTACCATAGACTCAAATTATTACTAGATAGAAAACAATTATCAAAAAGTCCCGGAATAAATACGTTAGAAACTATATATAAAGTTAAATAATTTATATTTAAATTATTTAACTTTTTTGGTAGAATTTTGAAGAAACATAATCTTATATATATTAAATGTCAAAAACAAAACATACCAATTTTTTTTCATTAATTATTGTTGTGTTTGACACATGATGCAGCGTGAAGTGAAGACGTTTCCTTGGGTATTGACCGTACGATCGATCGAAGAATAAGTTGGATTCCGGTCCACAAGTACTGTGACAATTCTCTTATAGAGGAGAAGCTTTCTACTTTGTTTTTTTTTATACCGAATGTGTTCTGGTTTATCAGTTGTGTATCGGTATGAAAGTGTTATTTGGTCGTCGTCGTGACGACATGCATGAAGGCTATATATTTATCTACACTTGATTATAATTAAGCTCGATCTCGCGCTTTTGTGCTGTTAATGTTACTTAATTATGTGTGTGTACATGGGTGAGTGTAATTAATTATACTGTACAGACTTACGTACGTATGAATAGAATATCAATTCAAAGTTCAAATTAACAACCCGGCCCATCTCAAAATATGAGTCCAAATTGTCTATCCGAAAGCAAGCAGGGTTGCAGCTAGACCGCAAACCAACGAAAAAACAATAAAGCAAGCCAAAGTGTCTATCAAAATAAAAACTTAAAGAACACCTAAAAGTAGAGAACCGTCTCAACATTGAAAAAGTAGATAGCCATAACTCGTGGTTGAGAAGAAGTGGAAACCAAATTTTGAACTTCTACCACCTAGCCAAACGGCTTGATACGGTCTCCCGTCTACAGTGTCTTCAAAAGGCACGATGACAACAAACACCGCCCAAGCTGTCTCGTACAAGCTTGTAAACGGCCGTCTCCTGCAAAAAGTACCGGGTAGAGGGTAGAGAATTTCATTTGCACCTGCATCACAAACATCAAAGAACAACCACTAATCCGCCAATCCACAAAGAAACTGATCCAATCCAAATTGCTATACTGGATGCGTAGGGGGAGGCTCCGGACCCCACCCATCCAGGCCACAACCCATCACTCCTCTAGGCAAGATGAGCTTTTGCTCGACACTGCAGTATCTGAATTCTGCTCCACCTGTTCATCCTCTACAGAGTTCTTCCTTGCTCTTTTGCATCCTGAAACAGTACCACCAGATTCTCCATCCGTCGACCCGCCACACCTAGGTCGACCCCGACTTATCACATTTTGGGGGAGGCATCACGACCACGTCCCCGACCCACATGAGCCAACACATACGAAGAGGTTGTCGGCGAGAGCAGGACGGGACTCGGGGAAGCACCAAGATGATAGCGTGCAATCAACGAAAGCAGAGAGGGGGGGGGGCAGTGTGGGCAAGGCACTCACGAACCCTAGGATTAGGAGGATTAGTTTTCTCTAGAACAAAAGTTTATTGCTTTATGGTGCTAGACCATTAGAAATATTCATTGTTATGTTATATATTTAATGATGACTTTGATTTCTTTGTCATGTAACTGGTAGCCGTGCCGTCAATTATGACGAATTGATCATGGATGGGTAATCATGCGATTCATGCGCAAATATTTACGAAATATATGATTGCTTCCATGCGGCAATTAAGTGAGTGGCGGTGACACAAGAAGAACGTTGGATATATACACGACGATAAAGCTTGTATATAACACGTATATAAGATATGAGCATGCACAAAGACTGGACGTACGTCGAATTAAGGAATCGACGGCGGCAGCTTTTGCATGCATCGTATTACACATGCATGTATACATATAAAAGTAAGTACTGCTGGTGGATCGAAAACTCTATCGATCACTTTATTGCATGCATGTTTTAGGCGCTAGCTGCTATATATATCGATGTTCATGCAGTTGTACTCTTCATTTCACCCTGCATGCAGATCATATCAATCATCAAAACCAACACATGTATAGATCAAAGCGGCGTTAGAAAATTAAGTTGTGTAGATGATCATTAATTAGAAGCAGGAATTAATTAATTAAGTAGTTAATTACCTGGAGCAGTCAGTGGAGGGGCTGATGGGATAAGGGACGCTGACGCCGCACTTGCCGGGAAGGCTGCCGGCGTTACTGAGGTTGATGCCTGGGTAGCGGCTGATGAGGCTCTTCAAGCAGGTGCATACAGCCTGGCGGTCAGGGCTGGTGGCGGCGGCGGCGTTGAGAGATTTGACACCGCTGCAGCAACCTGGGGTCGGGGCTCCGCCCTTCTGCAGGTAGGGCAGGCAGCCGGCGATGCTGGATGTTACCTGGCCGCAGGAGATAGCGGCCTCTGCCAGTGGCATGGCGCAGATGAGCGCCACCAGAGCGACTACTGTGAGTGCCATTGAGGATGATGATGTGGAAGCCATTAGTGACTGATTATGATCAAGAATAATTAAAACAGCAATTAGTTTGTTGTGGTGTGCTGATCGGTTTTGATGATGATGATGATCAGTGTGTGGGATTTGTTTAAATAGGCAGAGGAGAATGATCAGAGCGGGCCGGCCTGTAGCTGATTCTTGGTAGGCCGGTGTCCGCTGGTAGTTAGGCTATTAATATTTTTTTTTCTTTTTCTATTTTTTTGATAAGATGGTTTATTTCCTTTAATTAAAGTCAATATATATACACACGATTCACTAACTATGTCACATGAATAGAGTGCATCCAAATTTGTTAGTCTCAGTGGTCATAAGAAAAGGCCAGAATGCGCTGAAAGTGGCGCATTGTAAGTATTCACTTTTAAAGTTATTTACAGACGTGTCATTATCCTTTTTCTCTTCTCTATAAAAAAATGTATGTATTTTATGTCATAATAAAAAAGTATAAACAACTAGTCCAATGGAAAGAAAAAAATAAGACGACGAAAAAGAGATCCCCATACGTATGTTTTGATACCTTTTTAGAGTCCGTTTAAGTGTCAATATGTTTTTTACTATTCATTAAAATTAATTATGAAACTGCTAGTTAAATCATGAAATTCATACTGTAGATCATGATATTTCACTATGGGGATCATGAATTATTATGATTATGAAACTCTTGTTTCGAGATCACAATTCTTTTCTTGCCGATCACAATTCTTGTACTATGGGATCATGAAATTTCTTTAATGGATCACAACTATCTTATTTTCAGATCATTGATTTTTGTATTACACGATCATCAAACTACAAGTTATCATCAAATTGGTACAATGGATCATCAAACCTTTGCAATAGATGAGCAAATTGGAAATATGTTTGTAAATACTCCCTCCATCCCTGAATAATTGAAAGGTTTGACTTTCATGTTATGTGTAACACAATTTAACTCAATTTTTTTTCCAAGATAAATAGTGAAATTAAATTTTAAAAATATATATTTAGAAAATTTATACTTCAAATTATGATATACATGTGGATTATTCAACTTTAAATGTTAAAACACTCATTAAAAATATATCATAGATTAAATATATTAAAAACAATAAAATAAAACTTTCAATTATTCAGGGACGAAAGTAAGTAATATTAAAGTCCAAGGTAGTTATTTGTACTCCAAAGAGAAATTTTGGTTTTTTTAATAAAAAGTTGTCTTTCCCAAAGTCCCGTTACCATTTACCACTCAATCGTCCAAAACTTCAATGACTTGTCATCCTCTCTTTGACCTTACTCGGAAATTCTTCGAGCAACATTAATGATGACTCGGTTCTAATTACCACTCATCTCCTTGTTCTCAATATTCAAAAAAGTCTTCTACTTCTTATCCTTCATGAGCATCTATTTACTACATATTTTTATCCATCCTTGTAGAATTTTTTTGTTCTTCTTTCTGGGGCGTAAGCTTCCCTGTTCAGATCCGATCCATTCCACTCTCTCTCCGACATCTCTGGTTGTTGTCGGAGCGAGCCTTCTCCAACTCCATCTCCATCGCCGATCATGCTTCCTCCTCCTCCATTGTAACAGTAGTTAGATCTTAGGTTGAGGGTACGCCATCGTAAACTCACGGAACGGATTTGAATTGGCCGGGATTCTGCTGGAGAAGGCGTTGTCGGAGAGTGGTGTTGAATTATAAACTTGATTTGGGTTTTAGTTGGTTAAAACCCAAAATAGATTTGTTGTAAAACCCAAAGTAGAGGCCCAATTTCTAGAGAAATCTTATCTAGAAGATATTTCTCTAGATAAGTCTTAGAAAATATCTAGAAGATTAGAATAATCTAGAGAATTAATCCTAGCCATTGGATTAAAGTTGTGATGGCAAAATCCTCACCATTTGTTGGGTAATGTCACTAGTATAAATAGGGGTGCCCTCTTTGTGTTTGGATCAGGCCAAAAAATTAGAAGCACTCAATAATACAAGTAGCCTCATCTTTTCTAAGTTCTCCAATCTCTCCCATTTTAAACAATTTCTCCAACCACCTAAAGTTTCCTCCCAACAAAGTGGTATCAGAGCCCTGAAGATCCTCCTCGAGATGGCGACTAGCGGCATTCCCTTCCAAGTTCCGATGCTCACCAAGAGCAACTATGACAATTGGAGCATAAGGATGATTGCTCTCCTTGGGGCACACGACGTATGAGAGATCGTTGAGAAATGTCTCACCGAACTGGAGAATGAAGGAAGTCTATCTCAAACTCAAAGGGATAGTTTGAGAGACTTAAGGAAGAGAGACAAGAAGGCTCTGTGTCGATCTATCAAGGATTAGATGAAGATACGTTTGAGAAGGTTCGGGAGCAAAGACGGCCAGAGAAGCATGGGAGAAGCTTGAATCTCATACAAGGAGCCGATCAAGTTAAGAAGGTACGTCTTCAAACTTTAAGAGGAGAGTTTGAAGCTTTGCATATGAAAGAAGGAGAACTTGTTTCCGATTATTTCTCAAGAATTTTAACAGTTACTAATGACCTAAAAAGAAACGAAGAGAAGTTAGATGATGTAAGAATTATGGAGAAGATTCTTAGATCTTTAGATTCAAAATTTGAACATATTGTCGCTATCATTGAAGAGACAAAAGACTTGGAGACCATGACGATGGAACAACTTCTCGGCTCGTTGCAAGCTTACGAAGAGAAGAAAAAGAAGGAAGAGATCGTGGAGCAAGTACTTAAGATGCGGGTTGATTCAACAAAAGAAGAAATCGATCGAAATCAACAAAGACGAGGTTGCGGTCGAGAACGAGGTCGTGGACATGGACATAGACGAGGTTGGAGGCCCAATGATGACAACGTCAACAACAACAGCTACAGAGGAGAAAGCTCAAGAAGTGGTCGTGGGAGAGGAAATCCGAAATCAAGGTATGACAAATCACGTGTTAAATGCTACAATTGTGAGAAATTTGGACATTATGCTTCAGAATGTAAAGCTCCTAGCAACAATAGAGTCGAAGAGAAGGCCAACTACATTGAAGAAAGAAATCAAGAAGATTGTACCTTATTGTTGGCGTACAAGGATAATGCAAGAGGCAAGGAGAATCAATGGTACCTAGACAGCAGTGCAAGCAACCATATGTGCGAAAGAAAAAGCATGTTCGTGGAGCTTGATGAATCAGTCAAGGGCAACATGGCTTTCGGAGACGAATCAAAGGTGGCGGTGAAAGGTAAATGTAATGTTCTAATCCGATTAAAGAATGAAGAGCATCAACTTATTTCAAACGTTTACTACGTGCCAAGCATGAAGAGTAACATCTTGAGCCTAGGACAACTCTTAGAGAAAGGTTACGAAATCCGATTGAAAGATAATAACCTATTGCTAAGGTACCGATGTCAAGAAACAGAATGTTCGTGCTCAACATTCAAAATGACGTCGCACAATGTCTCAAGATGTGCTACAAAGATGTGGCTTGGCTTTGGCATCTTCGGTTTGGACATCTCAATTTCGGAGGATTGGAGTTGCTCTCCAAGAAGGATATGGTGATAGGATTACCTTGCATCAACTACCCCGATCAAGTGTGCGAAGGATGTCTACTTGGAAAGCAATTCAAAATGAGCTTTCCTAAGGAGTCGAACTCTAGAGCTCGAAAGCCGTTAGGACTCATACACACTAATGTGTGTGGTCCAATTAAGCCAAACTCACTTGGTAAGAGTAACTATTTCCTTCTCTTTATCGATGATTTTTCAAGAAAAACATGGGTATATTTTTTTAAGGAGAAATCAGAGGTGTTCGAGAACTTCAAGAAGTTCAAAGCCCATGCTCAGAAGGAAAGTGGCCTTGTGATCAAAGCCGTGAGATCCGATCGTGGAGGAGAGTTCACATCAAAAGAATTCCAAAATTTTTGTGAAGATAATGGAATTCGATGACAATTGACAGTGTCAAGGTCCCCCCAACAAAATGGAGTAGCAGGAAGAAAGAATAGAACAATTCTTGAAATGACGAGGAGCATGCTCAAAAGCAAGAGGCTGCCAAAGGAATTTTGGGCGAAAGCGGTTGCATGCGCGGTTTACCTAGCAAACCGATCTCCGACAAGAAGCGTATGGGGAAAAACACCACAAGAAGCATGGAGTGGAAGGAAGCCCGGTATTTCCCACCTAAGAGTCTTTGGAAGCATAGCTCACGTACACATACCGGACGAGAAGCGAAGCAAGTTAGATGACAAAAGTGAGAAGTACATTTTCATTGGCTACGACATCAACTCCAAAGGCTACAAGCTCTACAATCCTGATACGGGGAAGACAATCATCAGTCGAGATGTCGTGTTCGATGAAGAAGGAGAATGGGATTGGAGCACACATAATGAAGACTACAACTTCTTTCCACACTCTGAAGAAGAAGATCTGGAACAAACAAGAGAGGAGTCTGCTACTCCACCAGCTTCACTAGCCGAAAATTCTCAAGGAGACGAAAGCTCAAGTGAAAAGACTCCACGTTTTAAAAGCCTACAAGAACTTTGCGAGGTAACCGAAAACCAAGACAATCTTACTCTCTTTTGCCTATTTACGGATTGTGAGCCCATGAACTTTCAAGAAGCTATGGAAAAGAAGAATTGGAGAAATGCTATGGATGATGAAGAGATAAAGGCGATCGAGAAGAATGACACATGGGAGTTAGTTTCACTTCCTAAAGGGCACAAGGCAATCAGTGTGAAGTGGGTGTACAAAGCAAAGAAGAACGCCAAAGGAGAAGTTGAAAGATACAAGGCGAGATTGGTGGCAAAAGGCTACAGACAAAGAGCGGGCATCGACTATGATGAGGTATTTGCTCCTGTTGCTCGACTAGAAACTGTTAGACTAATAATTTCATTGGCAGCTCAAACCAATTGGAGGATACATCAAATGGATTTCAAATCTGCATTCTTAAATGGAGTCCTCGAAGAAGAAGTCTACATTGAGCAACCTCAAGGCTATGAAGTGAAAGGAGAAGAAGGCAAGGTCTTGAAGCTGAAAAAGGCACTCTACGGGTTGAAGCAAGCTCCAAGAGCCTGGAATGCTCGAATTGACAAATACCTCCAAGGGAGAAACTTCATCAAGTGTCCATACGAGCATGCACTTTATATCAAAATCCAAAATAATCCAGTTCAAGATGGATGACTCTAATCTAGTTGACACGCCAATGGAGTGTGGAATCAAGATGTCAAAATACGATGAAGGAGAAAGGGTGGATCCAACACTTTTTAAGAGCTTGGTCGGAAGTCTGCGATATTTAACTTGCACAAGACCTGATATTCTATATGAAGTTGGAGTTGTCAGTCGATACATGGAGAATCCAACAACTCATTTGAAGGCGGCAAAGAGGATTCTTCGCTATATCAAAGGTACAATAAACTTTGGCTTGTATTATTCTATTTCTAACGATTTCAAGCTTGTTGGATATAGCGATAGCGATTGGAGTGGAAACATGGATGACCGCAAGAGTACAAGTGGCTTCGTGTTCTACATGGGAGACACGGCCTTCACATGGATGTCAAAGAAACAACCAATTGTCACTCTTTCCACATGCGAAGCGTAGCACGCACTGCTACTTCATGTGTTTGTCATGCGGTTTGGTTACGAAATCTGTTGAAGGAGTTGAGCTTGCCACAAGAAGAGCCACCAAGATTTTTGTGGATAACAAGTCAATAGCGTTGGCCAAGAACCCAGTCTTCCATGATCGAAGTAAGCACATTGATACACGCTATCACTATATTAGAGAGTGCATCACTAGAAAGGACGTACAACTGGAGTACGTGAAGTCTCATGATGAAGTAGCTGATATCTTTACCAAACCTCTCAAGCGCGAAGACTTCAGAAGGTTGAGAAGTTCGATTGGAGTAACAAATCAAGTTTAAGGGGGTGTTGAATTATAAACTTGATTTGGGTTTTAGTTGGTTAAAACCCAAAACAGATTTGTTGTAAAACCCAAAGTAGAGTCCCAATTTCTAGAGAAATCTTATCTAGAAGATATTTCTCTAGATAAGTCTTAGGAAATATCTGTAAGACTAGAATAGAATAGTCTTGAATTAATCCTGCATTGGATTAAAGTTGTGATGGCAAAATCCTCACCATTGGTTGGGTAATGTCACTAGTATAAATAGGGGTGCTCTCTTTGTGTTTGGATCAAGCCAAAAAATTAGAATCACTCAATAATACAAGTAGCCTCCTCTTTTCTAAGTTCTCCAATCTCTCCAATTTTAAACAATTTCTCCAACCACCTAAAATTTCCTCCCAACAAGTGGTAGTTCATTCCCTTGTTGGAGTGAGGTCTGTTGAGAGGATACTTTGGTTGATGAACCATTTTTTACTCTGCCTGCTTCAATCGAGTTGAGAAGAAGGTGAAATGGGTGAGTGGTATAATTTGTAATTAATGATATCTCTTAAGCACTTACAATGCGCTTAAGCGCACTCTAAAGTGACTCAAAGATAATTAGGGTATCTTAAAGTTCGACACCAGTGTCCAGTGGTGGTGGTTAATTGTTACTCTATCTAATTACCGGTTGGTTTTTCTTTTCATCATTAAAAAATTATACTGCACAGTTAATTGAAGTGTTGTTTATGAACATATTTAAAAAACCATTTCACGCATTAGAGATTAGTTATGTATTTCTCTCCAAGAAAATAAGTAACCATTAATATTCTAAGTTTAACTTCAATTCTGAAACCGTAATAACGCCAATATTAGTGAAGATGCAAAAACTTTTGAGTTTGAAATAAGATGGATTTTTGTTTAACCAGACCTCAGTTTGTATTCATTTAGCTAGTGTTAATTGTGGGTACCCTAGCCGCCCTACCTTTTTTGTAGGGCTGTCCCAAGGCATTGGGTAATGCACTGACTAGGTAGTCCCAGCAGGCGGAGGATTCTGATCCACACACGTCCCAGCAACCTTACACATGATTTATACTCCCTCCGTCCGTGAAAGATTCCATCATTTATTTTGACAGTTTCACAGTATTTAATCTATGATTTTTTTTACGAATGTTTAGACACCGAAAATTAAATATTTCATATGTGTATCATAATTTGAAATCTAAATTTTCTGAATATATTTTTTCTGAATTTTTTAAAACTATTTATCTTTATTAAAATTTGAGTCAAATATTAAACCTTGAAACAGTAAATTCAAATGGTGGAGTTTTTACGGACGGAGGGAGTACTATTTTCTAATTATCTCTGGTTGTTTATCTTTTATTTTGTTTCTCTTTTGCTTATGGACTAAGCTAATAGTTGGTGATAGGGAAGGTTGTAGCTAGCTAGCTAGATCTTCAATAATGCATATAAAATGTTTTTGGAAGGCGAAGTAGTAGAAACATGATGTGACTGGGCTGGTCCAGAAGTAGTGGATCGGATCTTCAACTTTGACATACAAAGCCCACAGTGGGACTGCTGCTATTAATTACAAAACCCATGAAAGTTGAAACTCATGCCACGTCGCGGCTCATGTGGCAAATGACAAAACAGCCACCGACACACTATTGATGGAGTCCATTTATTTATCACATATATAAAAAAATACATATATAATAATATTATTAATTAATTAATTTAATTAACTAATCTAATAAATTAAAAGACTAAAACAATATTTATAAACATTTATTAATAAAATAAGTTTAATATTTTCATATAATGTGTGTAATATCACATATGTGGTATATAGACTCTCAATAGAGTCCTCAATAGTTATGCAACATCTGTGACTTCTTGTATTAAATGAAAATTGGATTTATATACTCTATTATTATTACTCGTATGTATTTAGCACCCGGTACAAATTTAAGGCTGAAAACTGAGTACAACTCCCAACGAAACGGATGGAAACGTCAGAAAAAGACCAATTTGGACTTTCGAATCAATTATCGTCGATATATTATATTACATTAAATTATATTTTAAATTTTATGATACTGTGATGAACAGTTCTTTGAAGTATCAATTGGGTGCACCAAATTAGGTGGTGCACCAACATGGTTTTTTATTTTTTATTTTTTTCTTTAATTAAATTAAATTGACTATCCTACAATTTACAAACTTCAATTGAATAGGGTTAAATAGTTATTTTAGTGTTTTGTAATGTGTAATAGGATGTAAGTTGGAGTGTGCCAGTTCATTTCTATTTTATTTTTATTTTTCCCAACTAAATTAAATTAATCATCCTATAATTAGAAACTTCAAATGAATAGGGTTGAATAGTTATTTTAGTTTTTTGCAATGTGTAGTAGGGTATAAGTTAAAGTGTGCGAGCTCATTTGTATTTTCTTATTTACTTTATTTATTTATTTCCAATTAAATTAATCATCCTACAGTTATAAACTTCACATGAATATGGTTTAATGGTTATTTTAGTTTTTTTTCAAGGTGTGGTATGGTGTAAGTTGGAGTGTGGGAACTCAATTTTATTTTATTTTATATTTTTTATTTACTTGTTTATATTTTTTTATCAATTAAATCAATTAACCATCCTATCCTACAATTAATTAATTAAAACACAATTTCTACCTCTTACTGTTATTGTTTTTTTCACATTAAATTAAACATCCTACAATTAGAAACTTTAGATGAGTAGAGATTAATAGTTAGTTGGTGTTTTGCAATGTGTTGTAATAAGGTGTGGGTTTTAGTGTATTTCAATATTCTTATTTGATCATTTTATGTTTTCATAATTATACACTACTTTCATTTGTTAAATGAACAGTTTACTTCTTACCTCTTATTTTAAGTTTTTTTAATTGAAAATTTTTCCATGTAAAATTTCGGTCTGACTTTTGTTTTTTCCATAAGTATGTGTTTTTGTTTTTCAACATATATTTTTATGGGTATACTTATTTTTTTTCATTAAGGGTTATACCTCCTTTCTCACATTTACATTATTTTCTATGTTTTAATATTCTATTAGTTTCTAATTGTGATGTGATGAAATTGAATAAAAATTTATTTTCAATCCTTACTTGCTATTACCCATTATGTATCTTTCATCCTTTTTCCGTGGTTAGTTAAAGCAATAAAATTCATTATTCTTACATCTTATTTTCATTTATTTAAGACATCAGTTTTAAATGTTTCGAATCCTTTAATTTCAAAATTTTATCTTTTCATATTTTTTCAATATATATATATATATATAATATAAACAGACTACAACTTAATCAAGGTTCTGAAACCCGTTGCGGAGCACGGGTTGTAGCACCTCATTAGAGATAACGATGGAGTTTATATGAACAACGGTTAACGAAATCTCTAAATTTATCACTAAAATTTATTTTGAAATGAAAATGCTATCAATGTTTTAATGATGTGGTAAATTTTTCATTGGACATCAATTTTTCCGAGTAGCGTTCATGTGACGTGCCACTGGATGATTACGTGGACATTAACTGTACATTTTGTAGAGTTAATTTTGAATTTCACTTCAAATATGTCAAACTTTAAGGGTTGAATTGTTAGTTTTACAAATTTTAAGTAAAATTAAAATATTAACCATACAAAAATGTACAGTTAATGTCCACGTAATCGTCCAGTGACATGCTACATAAGCGCCGGCTTGGTCAAATTAATGACAAATTTACACCTTCAATAAAAAGTCGATAACATTCTTACTTCAAAATGAATTTCAATGACAAATTTAGAGATTTCAGGTAAACTTTAGTAACAAAAATTACCGAATTAGCTTATGAAAAACTAAATTGTTCATTTATATACTTACGTGAATTACAGTTGTTGCTGTGCCTGTGGAAGAGGACAACCAATATTATCGTCACAAGTAAACAAGTTCATAGGGATCGCATGGAGTGATGTGTTACGTCAATTTGTATTTAAGAGGGTGTTTGGTTCAAGAATTCTAACAATATGAATTTTCAAAATCCCACAAATTCATAGAATCTTGTGTTTGGTTCATTTTGGAAAATGATTATCCATCATTCTCAAAATCCTAGGATTCTTCACCCTTCACAAATTTTTAGATTCAAAATAACATCAATAATCATGATATTCTTAGAATCCATAGAATTATTATGTTTCAAAAATTTCAATAAAGCTCTTAAACTTTATATTTACACATTTAGACATTGAATTTTGAAAAATTTACAAAATGGTCCCTATTAAATTACACATTTAGTCCCTAATTTTTTTAAAAATTAATAAAATGGTCCTTTTAAATTACACATTTAGTCCCTGAACTTTTTTAAATTTTACAAAATGGTTCCGATAAAATTATGTGATTAGTCCATAAACTTTTGTAAAAGTTACAAAATGGTCCTTGTAAAATTTATATTCCTAGAATCCCTGAACCAAACACAAGATTGTGAGAACAATTATTTCTATTTTCCATCATTGATACTTTCTATATTTTCACAATCCACGGATTTTTAGAATCCGCGAACCAAACGCCTCCATTTATTACATTATAGCGAAGTGAAAAAATGTATATTTTTAAATTATTTTTACTTCAATTTCAATAATTTATCCATTATAAAGAATCCTCCATTTATTACAGTAATACAAATATTCTATATCTTTAACTGGTAAATAATAAATTAATTTTTATTTGAAACTTTGAAATATAATAAAGTTTGTAATTATATATATATATAAACATTCATTGATCATTACACATAAATTATTTGATTATATATATATATATATTAAAATATGAACACCAAAAATCATAAATTTAATGATGAGAAAAAGAATACTCCCTTCGTCCCATAAAAATTACAACTTTTTTGTCAGTTTCACAGTATTTAATCTATGATTTACTTTTATTATTTTTTATATATGTAAAGTTAAATGATTCATATGTTTCTCATAATTATATTTTTCAGGAATATTTTTTTATAATTCTTTTCACTGTTCATCCTAGTAAATTTTTTAGTTCAAACACTGCAACTTGAAACATTAAAATCAAATATAATAATTTTTATGGGACAAAGGGAATATCAATTTTAACAAAGAAAATGTTAGATTTGAGATTTGAAGAAAAAAAACGTAGGAACATACATGAGTAAATTAAGTAGGAAAATGTAAAGAAAGCAAAGTGAAAAGTATAAACCTATAAAAGAGTAAAGATAAAAGATAAAACATACCCTTTTGGTGACCAATCAACCTCACATGAGTAGCCACTTGTCCCCATTATATTAGGGGGTCTCAAAATTGATAGATCGGAGGTTAGTTACTGCAGATTCTCACATCCGAAATTCATGGTGAGATTATGATTTTTTCGGACCTTCCAAATTCACCTCCGAAGTGATATTTTCAAATTCACCGTGAATTTCGTTCGTTCAACTACCACCTGCTCCCACCGTTTACCTCCTCACCCTCACTCGTCTCGTCTCATCTCGTCTCTGCCTGGCTGCTTCACCTCTTCGGATGACTGTTTTTCGGCGGCGGCAATACAGAGAGGCAGGGTGGCTGCTTTTTCCTGCGGCGAAACAGAGAGGTAGGAGGCATGTGGGGTAGCCTGAAAATCTGGTTTCAACTGATTTTTTTGCCTGGCTGCCTTCACCTCTCCGGTTGGCTGCTTTTTCGACGGCGGCAAAGCAGAGAGGCATGTAGGAGGTATGTGGGGGTGAGAAGTCTGCGACTGCGGTCCGATTTCCCACATGAATCAAAATGAAAATTCATCCAGAAATTTTTTCTCAACCTCCTAAGATGTTCAATGCAGGAAGAGCTTTGCGAATATTTTGGTGTGAAAATGGACAAGTTATTCCTTTTTTTTTTCCTCCTTTTTCATTTTGAAGAATGAAATGGAGATAATAAATAAATAGTCCAAAATTCTCAGTGTGGGAAATTTAATAAAATGAAGAGTTTGCGGAGATGGTCTAGGTAAATGTTGTCGAACTGCCGCATCATTGAATTAACGCGACTTTGTATCAACCAAAACAAGTCGACACAAACGGTGACTACATGATGCATTTTAAAGCATTTATACTCCGTGTAAACTTCTAAATACTCAGTTCGCTTATTATTAATATACTAATAATTATTTATCATTATACTTCCACTTTTTACTTTTATCTTAACATTCATTCATGCATGTTTGAATCAACATCACATATCATTAAGTCTCATATATGCATTTTTTTACACTTTTTTTATCCCAAGGCCGTTGAGCTAAGCGATTGAGAACGAAGCGTGTTGGAGGCCTCCATGATATTAGAGGTGGAGGTGGAGAGATTTGTCCCCTTTTCCAAAAAATCTTGAATCTTTTCTCCATTAATCAAAGAATATCAAAGAATATGACTGGATACGGAGTAAAATGAATATAAATTTTTTGTATATATATTTTACTATTTACCTTTTGATTGAAAATGTAAAAATAACAAGGTAAAAAAATGAGAATAATTTAGAAGAAAAAATGGAAGTGATAAGAAGTTTACTTGTGTAAGGAAAATCATCATTTTTTCTGATACAAACCCAACAAAAGAAATGTGCTTAATTTTATAAGGAAGAAAGGAGTATTATTATATGGGGCCGTATCACTTCACTAAGCATTCATTAATTAGGAATTAGCTTAAAAACGATCATGCAATTGATTTGCTCAATCCCATAGTTGGAAAACAGTGGGGTGTTTCAGTGGTCTGTTCAGCAGATCTAGAGATAGTAGTAGTTGTTGTTGTTGCAAGAGAAGGGGACATGAAATAAACTTTCAATACCAATACGTAATAAACTCAAGAGTACATGGACCACCCATATATATATATATATATATATGTGGGTGATGGTGATGCACATACGCTGATACACATGACACATGTAGCCTGCAACTCAGTTTACTACTAGGACTCGGAAAGAGTCCCCAATGAACTGAACAACAAAAGAGGCCCAACTGATGGGTCGGCCCATCAGCATTTATTAATTTCAACTACTACTACTACTACTTGTTATTCCCTCCCGCTTTAATCTTCTTCTTCTTCGTCATATTAGGCTAGCTAACAACAATTAATCCTCCTCCTGGGATCCTGCTGCCTGCCTCATTTCACACTACAACAGTTCAAACAAACAAACATTTAGTTTACGCTTAATCAGCAAAAATTAAGGGAACATGTATTATAAATGATGATTTATGTATAGTTACTTGTTGCAGTTGGTGGAGGCGCTGATGGGGTAAGGGATGCTGACGCCGCACTTTCCGGGGAGCCCGGCGGCGAGGCTCGGGTTGATGCCGCTAATGGTCTTGGAGGCGGACTGGAGGCACTTGCAAGCTGTCTGGCGGTCAGGGGTGGTCTTAGCCTGGTTGTTTAGGCCCCTGATCCCGTTGCAGCAGGCGGGGGGCGGGGCGCCACCGGACCTGAGGTAGCCGATGCAGGGCGCCACCGCGCTCGTCACCTGGCCGCATGTTATGGCGTTGGCCATCGGAGCCGCCACGAGCATGCAGAGCATGATCAGGGAGCTAGCAACCTTGAGGACTGAAGCCATTGATTGATATTATAAAGCTGGCTAGCTAACGTATTGAAATGAGAAATGCTTGATAGAGAAGAGATATGGCTAGCTATGTCTATGCGTTTGTGAATTGTGGAGATGTGAGAGCTGGTTTATATAGAAAGTTTCTGTGAGTGATGATGAGGGAGTTGCATACATACATATATACATACATACATACATACTCACATCAGTGTGAAAACACATGGGCCGTCCAAATAATTAAAATATGCCTCTCTTTTTTTTTTCCTTTACTTGGTTTTCAATTACACTCATGTTTTAATTTATTTATCTTTTTTCTTTCAGAATTATGGTCAGTACTCTGCTCTTTCTCTATACCGTCACCATTTTCTTTTGTCTTTATATCAATTATTGCCATGTGAATTCACTCAGAGATATGTATATATGTTTGTTAAGTTAGCAAAGTCGGGATTTCTTTTTTGTGACAATCATTCATCAATCGAGCTTTATATATAGTAGTACGTATGTGTACATATTTGGAGCCCCAGCTGATGTACACATTCAAAAATAAACATTTAACAGTGCTACTGTGCTCTTATATTTACCTTTTCTAGTAATGTTAATAATTCAACGGTTGAGTATTCTAGCTACCAAGATTTTTATGAATGCTCATACAATAATACTCTTGAAAGAAACTAGCTTTGAACACGATCAAATTGTTATACTTTTCTATCTCTCTGTTTTTTTTTTAAATTTTTTCCAATCGATAAATTAATATTCCCATTTTACTCACGGGTAATTAGCAGCACAAGGAAGGATCAAAGGTTGGGGCCAAATTCTGGCAGATGGCAGTGGTCACACAGTGGGACACTGTGTTCACTCGTGGACCTGCCTACCTGCGTAATTCATTCGACCAATCACGCCTCTAAAGTCCTACCCCTAATGTCTTATGCTACCGATCGAGCTAACAAGTTTACCTTTCAAAATGGGTTAATAACCACCAAAGATCCCTAAATTATGTGTTATATTGTGCTGTGGTTCTTGAAATAGTATTAATTGTTGCACTAACGGTTATTTTATTTGTTGCTTAATAATCCCAGTGGGCACACTTTACATATTAAAAGAAATGGAGGTCTAAAGAAGTGTTTATCAAATCTCACACCTTGTGTTCTTGAAATAGTTCAAGGGTCACCATCAACGACCAACTATAGCGCGCGAAGCTTAGCCAGTAAAGTTTGGGGTAAATACTTCATCTTTCTCAAGTTGCCTTATTTGTGTCGATTATGTCCGTTAGGATTACTAAGCAATAAATAAAATAATTTTAAAACTATTGGTGCAACAATCAATAGTTTAAGGACCAATAAGTGACCTAGCACATAGTTTAAGGAGGTTTGCTGCTATTAATCCGTCAAAATGCAAGAAATTACCAAGAGTTTAATTTGGGGTCTGGTCGTTAAAACTATTTTAGGTAAAAATGGGTAAATATTTGAATTTTGATATACTATGTATGAGAGGAGAAGATGTTAATTCGATGGAAAATTTGAGACACTATATTTGAAACTGAAAGTAGGTGGTTGTTGATTAATTCGAATTTCGAACACAGAATTGCATCAAGTCAAATTAAGCTCAATTTACAAGAAATTGCATTAATACCTTACTGCTCTATTTACAAGAAAATTGCATTAAAACCTTAGTGCTCTAATTATACTAAAGCTGCACTAAACCGTTCATATTATAACTCCATTACTCCATTTACAATAAAGCAGCGCACTAAAACATTATTTTTTATACTATCTCCAATGATTTTTTTTTTAAATGCACTCTAATAAAGTAAAACATGCATACAATATCTAATTAATTGGTTTGAGTACTGTTGGCTGATTATGTAAAAATTAGGCACCTTATTTTTTAGCATTTAACTTATATTTTTTACAATATTTTGATTTATAAATTACATTATAATTTATATAGAAATAAAAATTGAATATATTCAGTTTCTAAATAATTATATATTTTCAAGTGTTTTTTAATGAAAATTTAAGGTAAACAGGAATGCATGTGAAAGGTGATTAATGGTAGTATTGGCAATGGGTAAGTTTTGGGGTCGGACCCGGATTTCGAAGTTTGTGAATGTATGTGAGCAGCGGGCGGCTATGGGCGGGCCTATGGCATTGGCAGGCACGTGGATGGGGCGTCGAAGATAAGTCGCTTACCTTACACCTCCTACTCCTCCCCCCCTCCCTCGAAGTCCGTTACATTGCCTTATCTCCTCTCTCATCTCTTTACCAATTTGGATGAATAAATTCTAAAAACAAAAACAATCACTATAGATAGCTGAGATCCCGATCAAACATACTATAGTCTATACTATTTAGGCTAAATTATCATTTGTTACCCTCAACTTTAACGACTAAGACAATTCAGAGCCGAAGTAAAAGTTGGATAGATTGAGTCTTCAATTATTCAACTCAAAACTCAATTGACAGTGTTAGGTTTCTAATATTTTAATGACCAAATTATTTATTCAGTGGCGGAGCTATAGTATAAGTGGGTGGGCCATGGCGGAGCTGTAGTAACGCAACACTGTTTTTTAACATTTAATTTATAATTCTATTTCTCTACCAATTCAAATTAAAAATTTGAAACTTTTATACACAATTAAAAATTTGATGTCTTAACTTTATGAATGTATTTTTTTGATATTTTTTCCATTAAAAATAATATAGATAAATTGAAGCCAAATAATGGTGCCTAATTGGAATCGAGTTAGAAAGGTAAATAGGGGGATGAGGTTTTCACCTAATAATTAAGGGTTTGAGAGGTGAGTGAGAAAAGTGAGTAATATGGGCCAAAGTTTGAGGAGTCCGTGAAATTGAAGGGGGCTGGGGTGTGAATTCGGCGCATGACTTGTTTAGATACTTGATTGATCAGCATAAAATGATGATGATCATGATTAGTTGTTTAGATCGACATCACTACCTAGTTAGATCGATATCACTACCTAGTTAGATCGACATCACTACCTAGTTAGATCGATATCACTACCTAGTTAGATCGACATCACTACCTAGTTAGATCAGCATAAAATGAAAATATGTCAATTATATTGTGCACTTATTTGTGCGCACATCTATGTGCAACACACAACTTTGTTAGATCAGCATGATGAGTTGTTTAGATCGACGTCACTACCTAGTTAGATCGACATCACAACCTTATTAGATCGATATACATATTTGATTGATCAGCATAACATGGTGATCAACATAATGAGTTGTTTAGATCGACATCACTATCTTGTTAGATCGACATGACTACCTTGTTAGATCGACATACATACTTGATTGATCAGCATAAAATGGTGATCAACATGATGAGTTGTTTAGATCGACATCACTATCTTGTTAGATCGATATGACTACCTTGTTAGATCTACATCACTACCTAGTTAGATCAGCATAAAATGGAAGTGTGTCAATTATATTGTGCACTTATTTGTACGCACACAACTTTGTGTGAAACTATGTGCGGACTGTCGTGCGCAGCGCACAATTTCAGGTGAATAACGAGAGGCTACTCACGTGAACAACTAAATTCACTTCTATCCTATTCGCTTGAGGTCCGCGTAGAAAACGGTGAATCACACGGTCCTACTCACGTGAAGGAGGAGCGAAAAAGTCAGTTGTTCACCCGAAAAAACTTAAGTTTGAAACCCACTAATGATTCATTAGCAAAAAAAGTGGTTTGATGTCCAGGATTGAACTCGAGGCCTTTGGGTTGGGCTTAGTCCAGTAGATCGATGAAAGATGGCCTAAAAAAGTGGTTATGGGCAAGACCCGTGACGCTCCAATGGATAACTTTTTTTAGCCAATAGATTAATCCATTATAGATTAACCCAGCATGTAACTAAAAATATTTTTTCATTTTCAACGAGTAAATAAATTTATTGTTGTTTCACATTTATTTATTGAAGTTAGATTAAAATTAGAAAAAATTCGAAAAACCCTTCATCGTATATGAGAATAAGCTAGTTGCTTAAGTGGGGGCTTTCTTCCTGATTCTCTTTCTCTTTTTAATGGTGTAGTGAATCTGGGTTTTAAGAATAGTAATAAAAAAAGCTAGTTGCTTAAGTCACCTGTTTGGAATCTGCTAAATAGCCTATATATATATAATGAAGAATTTGTTTAAAATTTCGGTTTTTTTGAAATTATTAACAATGATTTACCTAATGCATATAAGTTATGTTTAAATTCTTATGGGCCGAGGCCCGTTGCATGCCCATACAGTCAAGACTCATACGCGCAACAGACTCCTATCCTACCGTTTCCATTTGACATCCGATATTACGAGGAAATTCCGCATTCCTACACACATGTTACGTTGTTATTGGTTAGTACCACAACATATAATTACAGATCAGTCATCCCTATAATTAATAGTGGTAATCCCGTAATTAATATTATAGGCCCCAACCACTATCACCACGATACGTGTGCAAGAATAAAGACTTTTATCCAACTCGGGTAAGAAAAAAATTTCGTTCACATACATATACTATTGTACTTGAGAATAGATGAACAGGTATATTTGAAACTATATGTCTTATTTATGATTTGTACAATACAACTTTCATATTTATGACTTACAATGAAAAAATTGGTGTGATTAATGACGTTTCAGTCAATAATGGAATAAAGGGATCTTACCCTTTGCACAACTGAATGACCGATTACTCTACCATTTTCACTGGTTTAAATACCTTTGAGTTTGTCCCTTCATTCATTTTAATCTAAGACTTATTGGCATCTAGTTTCTCAAAAAAAAAGTGGCATCTATGAGCATGGTTGAGGAAACCGGACTGACCGGCCGGTCGAACCAGTTGGACCGCGAACCGGTGGCCTGTCCGGTCCGGTTTTGGATTTAAGGCCCTTGTTTAAAAACCGGTGAAAACCGGTGGAAACCGGCGGAACCGGACAAAACCGGCGAACTGGCTGAACCGGAAACCGCCGGTTTTCAAGAAAAAAGTTTTAAAATAAAATTAAAAAAATTTATTTTACATTTTTAATGCTCATTGTAATTTTAAAGCATATATGTGCTAACTATTTTGAGTTTTGATGGATATATGTTCTTGAGTTTATTATAAATTACTTATTTACTTTAAGATGAATGATAAATGTTAGATATTCCGCGTATTTAACTAATACCGGTTGAACCGGTGGCTCAATCGATCAAAAACTTGAACGGTTCTCTGTCCGGTTCGGTTTTATAAACCATGTCTATGAGTCACATTTAACTGTAACCATCTTAGATTCAAATCAATACAAACTTAATTTTACTTGTATAAATTATAGATCTTATATGGTATACTATTTGGTCAAACTTATACTCCATCCATTCCAACAAAACTAAGTTGTTTTCCTTTTTATGTTGTCCCAGTAAATTAAACTGATCGATATGTTTCCCTTTTAGAAAATATTTTTGTTGTCCCAAGTAGGCAGCCAAGAGGGGGTGAATTGGTTGGCCTCAAAAACTTTTCGTTTTAACAAAACCGAAAGAACCAACTCGATGTCAACCCGTTTAGAAACGCGAGATTCAGCAAGAATGAAAACGACACCAGGGTTTATAGAGGTTCGGTCTGAGACCTACGTCCTCTCCTCAAGTCAACAACTTGAGAGTTCTTCCACTATACTTTAACAAGGTTACACCACGAAAAAGTACAAATAGTTTTTCCCAAGGCTCAACTAAAAACCTAACTATGGTTTTCCCAAGGCTCACCAAAAAACCTAACACACACCCAAAATAGTTTTCTCGAGGCTCACTAAAAACCTAAAACAAATTCCAGTTTGGTTTTCCCGAGGCTCGCCAAAACAAACCTAAAAACACTTTGATTTTTACGAAAATCTAAACCTGTTGAGGTTTTATCGAAAACACACAAAACGGTTTTTCAAAACGATTTCTCTCTCTCTCGAAATAACCCAGAAAAGCTGCAATGATGATGAAGCTAGTTCTTCTGAAGATTGATGCTGGAGAGCTTGACTTGCTTTGCTTATGAAACGAAAACTTGAATGCTTGTCAAGAGAAGAAGTGGTTCTTCGTAAGTTCGAAGTCTGTATTTAAAGACTCAGAAACGAGGATCGTCCTGGAGCTTCTGCAACGTCTTCTTCGGTTATGAACGCCACGAATTTCGCCAGAGATGAATCCGCAACAACCTGCTGGAAACTTGAACCAAGACCGCAAGTGATAGAGTTCTATTCGAACTCAACAACGTTCAAAACCTGTTTATGCGCTAATGGGCTGAATTCAAAACTTAAACTAGAGGCCCATCTGGTAAAGCGAAGCCCACACGCAGTTTTTATGAATAAAAGACTAAATGATCGAAATATACACATACTTTTCTAAACTTTACAAAAAGACCCAAAACTTTGTTATCATCAAAATCCTTAAAGCCAACAATTTTTACATCAGTTTTACCCCATTACCATCTATTTACAGTTTTCTCACTTAAAAAAGTTACTTTCTCCGTCCTAACAAAATTGATATGTTTGACCTGGCATAGATTGAAATTAAGAAATATTATTGATTATAGTGTAATAATGTAAGATATGCAAATAAGATAAACTCGTAAAAGTAGCTTTTTGAATGAGAATGGAAAAGAATGGTCATAAGATAAAGCTTGTGTGAAAAATTTTTAATCTCCATAGCCAGTCAAAGATATATATTAGTTTTATTGGGACATAGAGTGAGTAGTACGCATTTTTAATATGGAATCCAAAACATAAACATATAAATTCAAGACCTAAACTTAAAACCTGAGCTTGCATTTGTTAGTTCTCCTCGTGGGTGGCTCGACCTGAACACTTGCTCACGACCATGAAGGTGGCTTGGCCTGATCAAGTTTCTTTCTGTAACGTTCATCAAAGAATGAAAAATCTATGTGATAAAGGGATGGTGAAGACCGAGGTTTTTCGGTCAACGGCAGGACTGAGTAGAGGCTCGTCCTGCCGAGAGCAGTAAATCATGTTAATCTGGGTGTGTGGGGTCTGAAGCCTTCCCTATACACTCAGTATATTGAATTGGCTTGGGTCCGATAGTTTGTAAAGCGATCCAGATGCTGGTTTTGGATGTTATGCATGATTTGGTTCTTTCTCTTCCTCCTAGGATCTTCAGCAGGGGACAGGCGTTATCAAGCTCATCTGATACGGCTTGGGTGGTGGATGGTTGCCTCTGTACCGATTGAGAATGCTGCGAACGGAAGCTTGTATGAAGCTATTTGGCTAGGTCGTGGAAGTTTAGCACCGACTCTTCACATGATGCATTACATCCTCAGTCTTTTCACGTTTTACTCTACTATGTTGTGTTGTTGTGGCTCTCTATCTTTAATTGTTTTCTAGTTTTTTATATCTTTCTTTAAGGACTTTTGGTTTTTGTTTTATTTGCTTTCTAGATACTCTATTATTTTTGTTAGGCGGCACCTTACTGGTACTGCTAGTTGTCTTGCTCGCCATGGCTTAGAGTAGTTATGTAGACTTGATTGGGGATCGATTCCTCCCTATTGGTCGTTTTCGCAGTAGCCGTTTGATATCAAAATGAAAGTCATTTGATCAAAATTACCCACTTTGGTTTAGTGGTGAAATGTAGGATGAAATGTTTCCAAGAATAATGGAATGCATCATTTTTTCAGATATCTTAAAAGGAATATGTCCTATAAAAGATGAAAAGTTTAACTAAACATGAAAATTAAGTGGGTAGTTTAACTGTGTTCTTTTTATCAATATTACGATGATTTTTTTTAAATGGTGAGATAACTTAAAATGGCAATATATGGGATGAAGGGAGTATTAAAGCATATGGGAAGAAAAGTTTTACTTCATCTGTTCTAAATGTGTTGTCATTTTTAACTTTTTTGTGCAGATTAAGATTATCTTTCGTCATTAACTTATTTTAAATAAATTTCCCTCAATGCCTCCTTTCAACCTCATTCCCACCCCTCCCAACCGACTCCTTTAACTCTTTGAGTAAGTGCATTTATGAGGGTAAAAGTGTACTGAAATAAAACTGGTAATATATGAACCCGAACACCTGCTGGGTCGGGTACGACCCACTGGTATTCGACCACCATTTCGAATCAAAGCCACGAAGGTCGCTCAGGCACGAGGGACATCGACCCTCTAGGGTTAACTCCAACGGCTCTTTTATCCATATGGAAACAATCAATGCACTCCATACACAATTCTGTCAATCAAGCCCCATTAATGAGGCTCCATATTCTGATAAAGGTACGCTCTAAGCTACACTTGCTCCTGAATTCTCCCCTATTCTCCATTTTCATGTGGTGCTCGGCTTTTAGAGAAGTTGATACTTGAATGATTGGAGGGCTTTGCTGCAAGAAGTAAGTGAATCATTTTTACAGGAAAAATAATAGATAATAGCTAGACTTGCAACACGTGGAACACATTTGCCCAATTGCTACCAACAACACTACATGTCTATCTTTCTATCTATCTCCTCCTGATCATCCATCCGTGGTATTGACCGTGGAAAGAAGCTGAACTGAAAGCAGGTCACGGAGAGTGACACGTCAGATAATTGTTGAACAGTTGGGGGCATGTGATCATGAACATTGATTGGGCTGGCATAGTGACATGCTGGCAGGCTGACTTTTGGAGTGGAAAATGATGACGTGTTTCAGCTGACCTGGACTTTGCCGACTTTCACGGAACATTGACCGACTACTCTTGCTTTGCTTGCTTGCTTGCTCTTCATGGCAATGGGCACCCAAACGTATTACTCCTCCTATGCTCATAATTTTTCTTTCTTTGCCCTTTTCTTCTAGCTCCTCATGATCTACAAACTAACTATATCTACCAATACCATCACAAGAAGCTGATTATCAAATCTACGAACACTAGAATGTAATTAGTGGAAGTAGTAGTAATAGTAGTTCTAGTACTATAATTATATTCATGCTAAACATAAAAACCGACTGTCAAATCATATATATAAGAGGCATTAAAGTCGTCATTTGGGCTTAAGGGAAAACAAAGAGCTTTCGCTATGTGAGAGAAGGCCGATTTCCAGTGGCGGAACCAGGATTTTATGTTTAGGGAAGTAATCGCTTATAAAAAAAATTAAATGGTAACATGAAAAAATGTTTTTCAAGAATCTGTCATATGATTATAAAGTAATATGATAAAAATTCACTATACACACACACATATAGACACATGTTATTTAGGAAATTTGAGCTGAAGATGCCACTCTTTTAAATCAACAAAATCATCCAGAATGAAATCTAAACTAAAAGTTTCAGAAAACTTCCTTTCAATATAAAGAATCGAGTTATCAACAATCAAATCATCTTCCATTTTTCGCAATTTCCATGGTTAAAAATGCACGTTTAGTGATTGTTGTAGACACTAAAAGAGTACATATCTATCCACACGATACAATTATAGTTAATTGTTTGGTTAAATTAATATATTTTTTTGGATTTCATCAATCAATTAAGTTCAATTAAAAAATTAATTATCAATTTATTTATCATATGGTAATTATATGGTTTATATAAACATAAAAAGTTAATTATTATCACAATTAATATACTAATACTACGTATACTATACTCAATTTGTGATTTGGGGGGATGACCCACCCCACTCTTAACGTGGCTCCGCCACTGCCGATTTCGGCGCTGCCACCAGTCTGGCAACCGACACCTCCGCCTCGCCCACTGTCAACGAAATTAAAGCCATCTTCGATTTCAAAGAGTCAAGAACCATCACCAAAAAAAAAATTGTGAGCAAAAACAATTAGAAGCAAAGAGGAAGCAAGAGAAAAGCAAAATCACTCACAAACCCTAGCAGAGCCGCCGATAGGGTTGGAGGACTCTTAACACTAACCCCATTCATAAGTGAACTAAATCAAAGCCCTCTGTAGTCTAGAATATGGAGTTTATATACATTATTACAGACATAACTTTAAAATCTTTATTTTTTATAAATGAAAATGTTGAGAAAAAAATTATGATTAAAAATGGTGCAATGCAAACAGAAGTAATACTCGACAGAAACAAGCATTCTCTTGATAAAATCTCAACGAGCCCGCAATTATATATGTATGCATGCACATATATTATTGATGGTCCTTGAAATGATCGTTTGCTTTGTATCGGTGTCTACGATTTTCAATGATAACCAACCGCCTGTATTTATTGGCGCCTTTAAGCCGATCATGTTAATGTTGTTGCTCTACGCAACATAATTTCCATTACACAATTTACCTACCTAAACAAATTACCACTACCATTTTGTAAAACATGTGAATTTAATCATATCATAATCTCATTTATTTTCTTCTGTTTATAATTAATGAGACGGAATTAACTCTGTTCTGCTCTCTATATATACGAGTACAACACCATAGACCTCCAAAAGCAGTAACCAGCAATTTATAAGGGCGTGCAACGAGCTCCCTCTATTTCCCGTCCGTTACAAAATAAAACCCACACAAACTGAAATGGCCAAAAACGCCACCGGAACGATCGCCTTCTTCTCACTCTGTCTTCTGTGCACCATAGGCATTGGCGTCCAAGGTGGTGGGGACGGTGATGGATGGCAGACGGCGCATGCCACGTTTTACGGAGGGGCTGACGCTACCGGAACGATGGGTAAAGGCTTAACTACCCCTGCAACTCATTGTAGTAGAACGTAGCTAGCTAGAGCAGATGATGAATTAATCATGTTAACATTGTTATTGCGCGCAGGGGGAGCTTGCGGGTATGGGAACTTGTACAGCCAAGGGTACGGGACAAGCACGGCGGCACTGAGCACTGCGCTGTTCAAAGGCGGTGCAACCTGCGGGGCGTGCTACGAGCTCCGCTGCAACGACGACCCAGAGTGGTGCATCCCTCACTCCATCACCGTGACGGCGACCAACTTCTGCCCACCCAACAACGCCTTGCCCAGTGACAATGGCGGCTGGTGCAACCCACCTCGTGAGCACTTCGACCTCGCCGAGCCTGCCTTCTTGCAGATTGCTCAATATCGCGCTGGAATCGTCCCAGTCCTCTTCAGAAGGTACGTAACCCCCAATGCTTATGATAAGAAGAGAGCTTAATAATATGGATCTCATGTCATGATGTTGGGTGCATGCAGGGTTCCTTGTGGGAAAAAAGGAGGCATTCGATTCACCATCAACGGCCACTCGTATTTCAACCTGGTGCTGATCACAAACGTCGGCGGCGCCGGCGATGTGACGGCCGTTTCCATCAAGGGATCAAGAACAGGGTGGCAGGGCATGTCGAGGAATTGGGGTCAGAACTGGCAGAGCAATTCGTATCTGAATGGGCAGAGGCTGTCGTTCAAAGTCGGCACAAGTGACGGCAAGACACTCACCTCCAACAATGTTGCTCCTGCTGGCTGGCACTTCGGCCAAACTTTTGAAGGACATCAATTCTAACTCACCCAACCACATTCAATCCACTTCATTTCATACGCATTCAGCTTCTATAATACTACAAATGTGTGTGTGATTGTCATCATATAGTATTATTTGTATACCCCGCCACAAAGGAAGCTGATAGTTTGCGGGGTTCCTATACATAACTACTACACAGTTCGTGTTTTTACATTGCCAGGTTTGCCTACCCAACGGTTTTAAATGTTGTTTAATGGCAAGTTAATAGCTATATGTCAGTTTGGTTGTGTATTCAAGTTCAAAGTATATACAGTCTTTCCCTTGTATGAATCTTGAGACCGAAACAAGCTTACATCTCATTCCATCTTCCCTTAATATGCAACTATCACATTACTAGATACACTTTGCCAAGGAAACAAAATTTGGAGTAGTCGTAAGTTACAGAAACACTCCCCACTTCATCATCTTCTTCCATCATCTTCTTTCATCATCAGATCAGAAGCATGATGAACACTAATAAACAAAGCAGCAGAGAAACACTTCCATCTACATAAGGGCGATGATTGACCGTGTAACCCAGACAGACATGACAAAGACCAGAAAAGAAAGGTCAATAGTTTAGCAAAGAATACTTTACTCTCAAAACGATTCTTCTCTTCTCAATACCAAGCTTTCCACCAGTGACTAGCCAGTGACCTGGTGAATCATTCGGCCCTTTGCACATCTCAGATACATCAACAAACTTGGCCAACTTGTTCCCGCAAGAATCATCTCGCAACCCAGAACTTGTATCACCAGAGTTCGTTGAACTGGTGGCAGCAGCTTTCTTGGATTTATTATCACTTGGGATATGGTCCCATACAGATCTTTGTATCGTACAGCCTGGAACTCGGGAATATAAAAGCCTCATGTATAACACATTTCTGGAGCCAAACTCCCAGACTCCAAGCTGAGCTCCCGTGACTACATACACACCAGAGAAGTCTCCAATGAACGTTTCTGGACTCTCAATTGGAGCGGTGCTGACATGAGAGAAGTTTTTCCACTTTACTGGCTCAAACCACCGGCTATCTTGTTCCTCTGGCCCCTGCCACTTGGGCGCACCAATTGCAACATGAGTGTCCCAGTGAGGAAGCAGTATTCTTGGAAGGCTCGCCAAGTGTTGAACATGAATGCTAAGACGGTTCTGCTTGTTTCCTTCCAGGCGTAAACGCAGGCCTGTAACAGGTTTTCTTCCAACTGATACCTGCGTTTTCATGGAGCTACTCAGATGCAAAATTTCCAAATATTGTCATTTCAATTTTGCCTAGCATCCCACCGTAAGTTGTTAGTAAACTACTCCTGTTAAATTTGCTCTTATCAATCTGTTCTAGATGCATGTTATCATATTGTTGACATTTTACTTTCTGATATGCAATCTGAAAGAAACATCCATAATCTCGCAATGTATTCCAAACCTCATTTAGATAGGGCACATAGGCCTTGCTGGTTCTAGACAAACTACTGGAAATATTAACTAGTTCCAAAACAAAATTAAGAAAGGCAAACAACCTGTTGCTTGTTTCCACTTTGGGCTAAGAGTGCCAGTTGTTAATTTTATCACAAGATTCTTAACGTGAATATAAGGTAACCCCTATTATTCAGAATTAAACAACCTTCCTCTCTTTCAAAATCCAAAAATTCAGAAGTGGATTTTCTCCAGTATATACAGTGCAGGTCATAGTTGTCAATGTAGATGCTTAAGACCTATAGTGAATGGTTACGAACCAGCTTCGCACAACATCAGTACTCCTAGTAGCTTACAAATGTGGAGTCCCCAAGGAGCAAAATGTACTCTTGTTGATCGTATTCATACCTGATCTTGGCTGACATAAAGTTTTTGCCCCATCATGCTGAATTGCAAGGCAGGGCAAACAGGTTCCTTCCTTTGGTAGCCACGAATATTATCTTGAGAAGGAGCCCAAAATCTGGGGATCTGAAACTCTAGGAAATATCTCAGTTCCTCAAGAGGAGGTTTGTCTGCACAAAATCATTATGAGAACTAGTCAGGAGGAAGCTACTGTAGCTGACTGAAGAACCGACTCATTGATGAAAAGCCGAGGAAAAGCCGAGTCCCTACATTCAAGGTAAAGATTTATAGCACGAACAAGATGCTCCTTTCCAGGTACCCCGTCAAGTAAAGCTGTGATAGGGTGGAAAGTCATATCAATGACATCAGGAGACAAGCGAACTGTTCTTGCCCACTGGGTGTGGCTTTGTTCCAGATCATCTCCTCCCCTTCTCCGGAAAATGACTGTTACATCCTGCACCAACAAAAATCCAGAAATCTTGAGGCTGAACAATGATTTGATGAATCAAGTAGTTGGAAGCAATCATATCGCACAAACAACCAAAGCTGGCAAGGCAAGAAGAGGTTGCCATAACTTCATAAGCCAGCAGTCTGGGGTGCAAATCCTTCCATCTTAAGCATCACGCATACAAAAAGGAGAATCATGACAACTCAGCTTCAGCATGTGAAAGAGTTATAAGAATTCTGAAAGAAGGGAAGAGAAACGGGGGCAAAGGGCCACAACACTCTACCATTCACACCTGGTGAAAGCATATGGACCGTAAAAGTCAACCTCTAAAGTATTCAGAACAGGCTATGGAGGGAAGAAAGTACAGGGTAAATGAAATGACTCCATGTTTGCACATACAAGTGATGATTAAAATGTCAAAAGATAAAATGTTAGCAGTGCACAAGCTATCTGCTGAATGCTTAAAATTTGGGTACATGCCAATAGCAGATAAACCTGAATCTCTGGCCCTCATGCAAGTGACCACCGTCCTATACCAAACTAATTTAATTTTTTGTTAAATTTTATTGTTTGTTTCTGAAATTGATCAGATCAAACTTTGCAATAAACACCCTTGCACCTATGCTTCAATGTAGCTTACGATATACACAGCACATGAAACAAAATAGCTTATGCTCAAAAGTTCATAGAACAAAATTGATTAGCTTTCTGATGACATGTTTATGTGCAAACATGGAGTCATTTCATATAACAAAAGGGTGCATTTTCCCCCTTTTTTCCTATTGCCTCTCCTTAGAAATTAAAAATGGAAATTTGATGACATTTCCAAACAATGGAATCCAAACCACTTCCTACTAAAGACAACATATGTATACCTCTTTTCCAGTAAAATATGATGTACTGGTAGGTTGAGGATATATCCCTTGACTGTTGAATAAACCAGGATCCATACCCTGCATAAATCAAAAAGCAGAACAGGTAAAAAATATCTAAAAAGGAAAGGAATGAGAAATGAAAATGGGAAAGAAAATACTTGGGAACTAGCCTTGTCCTTCAACTTGATTTGACCTGAACGTGTAAGATTTTCTACGTCAGAGAATCTCTGGTTTCCAATATCCTGAACATAGTTTTTAATCTCCAAAGTCGACAATGGTGAAGTCATATGTTGTTTAACATATATAACATCTTTACCACCGACAGTCACTGATGTAATTACATGTGTCCCAAAGTTCTGAATGAAGCTGGCGAAAAGAGGACCATTAGGATAATCATGAGAGAAGTTCAGAATCAGTTCATGTGATGTAAATCTCATACCTTGCCAAGGATGGTGGGTCCCAAGAACTTGGAAGAGCTTGTTTAAATCTCTGTCGCAAAACCAGTGTGGATCTTATAAGCTGAACCTTGGCAACTGGAATGTAGAAGCCATCCATGGAAAGGGTCTTTGTGGATGCGGCATCACTATTTTTACAGCCAGTAAAACTAAAAGAAGCATTGAAATTGCCAGGAGGAGATCCCCCATATAAGTTAGCCTTTTGATTGAAGTATTCTGCCATCTACAGTTATAGTGGGAAAATGGAATCAGAATCTTCAAGATCAGTATAAAATCATCAGATGACAACAGCTTAAAGGACAAGGCAAATAGCCCACAATGTCAAAACATTTGAAGCAGAATAAACGAGGTTTTCTAAGTCTTGAAATATGCTACTATAAATCCTAGTCTTTTTAAGATTTTTAAAATCTGAGTTCATTTAGCATGACCAAACGCTCACACTTGCAGTCTAGTCATCCCCACTCCCTCATTGGTCTATCTGATCAAGAGCCACTATGACAGCAAATTGAAACTAGCAATGGCGGGAAAAAGCTCTAATACTAAGTTCACAGAAGAAAGAAACGAAAGAGAGAAAGAAATCAAATAACTTGGGCAAATGTAGCTGCATTCAATCCGGCCTTCTTTTTTTAATTTATTTTGGGCACATATGGACAGGCAAGTGAGAGGGATAGCAGCATTCTTGATTGTTTTAATTATCATTCTTTACACCCTTTTCAAAGAGTTTGACTCTGAATACCAGCGGTTATATATGGTTAGGGTGATGAATAAGAGAAAGGCAACTCCCTACTCGTGTAGGATAAAAACATACTGCTTATAAAACTGAAAAAAGGTAAAAAAGATGAGAGGAAATGAACAAATGAGGGCTTAGGCAAAGTCAGAGATCATTGTTTGTCCCCTTCATGAAACTCATATGTTGTTGATCTTGGAGTTCTCCTAGTTGCCACAGCTGTAGACACTGGAAGAACCATACCACATTATAGGCAAAACAGCTTTAACTGGTCTTGGGTGAAGTTTTTTTAGGAGTTTTAATCCCAAAATTTTGTTTTGGGATATGTAACCTTCATTTTCTTTCTAATAAAATTTTCTTTATTGCAGTTAAAAAAAGGCTTTAACTGGCTTTATTAATTCAAATTCACTGAGCAAGCATTAGAATATTGGAATGAATAGTATTTCACAAGATAACCAACTTGTTGCAAAACCTGTCATGCTCTTATTATTTGCACTCCCACTCTTATCTTGGTGCAGCAAAGGTGAAATTATTGAGGTGCTTGTAAGATCCAAGAGAATAGAACTATGAAACCACACGCTTATCCTCTTCAACAACATAGCTTATGTGCTGTGTTTACTGTTTAGGTGCAAGCGAAATTTGAGTGATTATACTTGGCCAAACTTACTTATCTTGGCTCCAAAAAAAATTGATGGGATATAAGCACGTAGAATGATTAGAAAGTTGGAAACCATGAAAGGAATGCAAGTGGTGATGCTCACAGAGGGCTACGCAAACTTTGGCTCTATAAATCCAGGTCTGTGAAACTAAAACTGGGAAACTAAAAATTCAACAGATATAGTAGTGAACTGATATTCTAATCACATCTGAGCAACTTCCTCCTTTATTATAAGAATGAGCAATCCACCTTATGCTAAGGCCAACAGTTGGGTCTAAAGATGCTGCTGCCGCAGCTACCAAAATACAACTGGTGCATCATGCCTTCAGCTTTAAATTCATTGGTCATTCTTCTCTTGAAGAGTGTTCATATCATTGGTCTGTCCTTATTTAATCTGTTTTACAATCAACTAATACGGCATAGTTATTAAGGAGTGGTGGGCGGGGGTTAAGGGAAGGTGAAAGAACATTGCCTCAAATGACAGAAAATACATGAGAGAGAGAGAGAGGTGGAACTTACCTCGTTGAAAGTGAGAACCCCAGAACTATGGCGTCCGGTAGGCTCTTGTTGGGTGCTCTTTATATCCTTAGAAACGTTGCGGACAACCACATCGTCATACAAGCAAATGTCTCTAGCAGGCTCATCATCGACCTCCACTATCCTCGAATCCGCCGTTCCTTTGCAGTACAGCAGCCTCGTCTCAAAGTTAACATCAAACCCCCTGCCCAAAGCCTGCACGGAGCTCACGGCAGTGTGCAGCGCTGCCGCATTCGAAGTCCCGCGCTCGCCCATTTACTGAACCCTTCCTTCAACCCGCTTCAACTTCAAGTTCAACTCTTTCCCTGATCCCAGATAGTACCCAGACGGGAAAAGAGACTCAATCCAATACCCAATTCTCTAATCGCCAAAAGGCAGGACATTGTGGCAGAAATTAAAGGGAAGCTACAAACTTACAACAACCCCAGCATCGTCCTCGACACGAGAAACTTGTCCAGAACAGCCTTTAAATGAAATCCAATAACCAAACCAAGAAGTATAATCTGGCACGAACAGAAGGCGAGGTGCGGGGTGGAGCTCGACTCAGCTACTATGGTCCCAAATTTCGCAAGTATGAGGCATGGATCTAGAATCAGCGGTAGACTAATCGACGTAATTCCCTTGATTCGGAGGTGCGCTTGGATTTGGGTCGTCGTCTCGTATCTTCGGCTTCTGTGATTGTTTTGTTGCTTAAATCGTCTGGGTAAAATTAGAATGTGACTGTTTCTACTGTGGACTTTCCTCCAGTTTCCTTTCCTTTGAGTCGACTTGGCTGCTGGTCTGGTCTGGTCTGGTCCCCAAAGTTGACTCTCTCTCAAACTATCCTGTAGGGTAGGGGTGTGCACGGGGCGGGGCGGGGCGGATAGTGAGAAAAATAGTATCCGCCATGAGAGTCATATATTTCTCTAAATCTGCATCTGCGATTTTGAGTTTTGCGGTTCGGATCGCGGGTATCCGCGTATTCCAAGATAATTATTCTATACAATTTTTCAATTTACTTGAAGATATTCTAAAATTTTGCATCATAAATGTATATATCTGAAGCATCAAAATGTAGAAAAATAGTTTGCATAAATAAAATAATAATATAATATTACAAATCATCTATTATTGTTGTATGAAATGGGTTTTCACACATAATATAAAAGAAATTTAAAGGAAAATTGAGATGAAGTAAGAATTTTAGATAATTTATTTGTAAATAGGTATATGCGGATCGGTTCGGGTATCCGCGGGTTTATAAAATTAGAACCGCGGGTTATCGGTTTCTTGATTCACGGGTTTTTGATTTGGATCAATGCGGTTGGTTCGGTTTACCGATTTTGCGGGTTTTTGAACACCCCTACTATCCTGCCTTCATTCTCTACTCACGTGGACCGCGGTTGGTTTGATCGCGCATCTTTACCGTCCATTCTCTTACATGGTCCGACACGTGCGCTCTATATTTCCTCTAAGCTAGCCAGCCATTTATGAGTTTTTTTATAATGGGTACATAATACATTTCTAATTTTATTTACATAATAGATGTAGTTTGAGTTTAGTTAGGGTACTTTTTGTTTTTTTAACAACGCGTGGCTTCCACGTTGGTAGGATTTTTTGTGTGATTCTAAGTTTGTTTTTCACAGCTTTTAATTTCGAGTTTTTTCGAAGCTCTCGCACAAAGGCCGCTTCTCGTGGCTTGCTCAAAGTCAAAGTATTACGCTTTTTTTTCGCATGGCAGTGCCACTTCCCTTACCCGCAGCGGCACCATCGCTTCAACCTGCCGAAGCCACCTATCTTATAATCTCGAGAGGATTTTCTATAGATAGGATGATCTGCAAGAGAATAAATGGAGACATCTTAGGTGTAAAAAGAGGAGTGGATGTATGTAGATATGGTATATTTTTCTCAAACCTCCTTATATAGGAGTCGAAGAAGGGCGGTTGCCTCGAGTGCGCCGCGATCGTGGGACACGTTTATGAAAAGTGAAAGACGCTCTTTGTGATAGTGGAAGTAGTTAAGGTGGGGAACGCTCCATGAAATCGTGGGTCAGCTAGAGAGATCGTGTTTTCCTTGTGTGACAAACCTTCTCGTTCTGCCCCAAGTTACCAAGTGTTGAGGCCCCGCCCCGCACATGGGGCAGGAGGTCCGGGCAGAGGAGGCAATGTAGATTAAGACAATCATGCTTTAAGACTAATTATGATCAGGATGAGGTAGAAGCTGGGTAACCCCCTCAGGCAGGCTGTGGCTCGAGGATTGAAGTGTCCGTCTGGCGAGGGAGGGGGCATCGCGGGTGACCCCCTCGCAGTCAACTGTGCCTTGGCGAATTTGCCAAGTATTCATGATCTAGGTTATGGCAAGGTGACCCCCTCGCAGTCGACTATGCCTTGACGAATTTGCCGAATATTCATGGTCTGGGTTATGGCCGAAATTTAGATCTGGGCCACATGCATGGTCCGGGTTATGGCAGGGTGAGTTAGGCGGTTGCTTGGAGGCGGCAACGACGATAGAGGTTGGCACTGGTTTGATGAATGAGCTAGGTGCAGGTTGGTGAAAATGTTAAAGATAAAAGTATTCAGTTCCAAAATTGCATAATAAATTTTATGAAGGTTAATTAAAAATATGAACCCATTAGTTCAATCCTATGTGGAATCTAACAGTGTTCAAAAACGAAGAACTATCCTATAAAAGTAACTATAATTAAAACTATTAAATAAAATTAAAATGTGCCCATTCGAAAAAAAACTGAGGCATATATAGTCGTGTTTAGGGTTTTTTTTTGTAGTTTTGGTATTGTTCAAGAAATTTATTTCCAAAAAACATTTCAAACTTTTCTAAATTGGAAGACATAAACATATTTAAATTTATTAATTCTCTATCAAATCACATTTATTTTTAATTTTTTTTGTTCATATCATACATTTCATCCATCAATTCTAAGGGTCTGTTCTTCAAAATTACATCAACAAATCATCAAATCAATTACTTCCTCATTTCCAATTGTGTTGTCACGATATCAAAATATTTTCGTTCCAAATGAAATGACATTTTCCCATTTATATTTTATTTTAGTCCACTTATACCCTTACAAATGCACACATTTAAGGAGTTTAGAGAGTGAGTTGGGAGGAGATGAGAATGGGTTTGAGAGGGGATAAAGATGGAACTTCACGTGAAATGAGTTAATTTCCAAAGACAATCTTAATCTACAAAAAAAAACTAAAAGTGAAAACACATTTGAGATGAAGTGAGTATTTCTTTCCAATTTAATTTTACGCGGATAGAGAAACCTTACATAAAGAAATGCTAGCAACACTGCATGATCATGATCAGTGCTTGAATATTCTAACGTGTTAACGCAAAATCAAGTTTATCGAGTATTTGATTATATTTGAATTCATAAAAAAAAATGCTGCTACTACATGTTAATGGCCCGAATGGTGTTCATGTTACTGTCCAAACAAGTGTAATTAGTCTCTTAAAAAAGAATACACATCTCATTTGTCGGTAAAAGATTGATTTTTCGATATCTCTCAAACACTTACACGTTTGGAGACATTTGCCTACATAGTTATAAAACAGACAAAAAAAAGTTATATATCTATTTTACTTTATTATATATATATAAATAAAATTGTTGTAAAAATCTATTTTACTTCTTCAAAGTTTTTACTCAAAAATATCAACTGATATATAATGAAATGTACAATTTTATTAGTGATAAAAAATGTTTTGTTTAAATGAATAAGTTGTTATATATGAGAAGAAATATGAGTAAAAGTTATTCCATGCATCATTAAAAAAAAGGTTTGACTTTCATGTTTTGTGTTGTATCAGTTACTAAGATAAATAGTGAAAAAACTTATAAAAAATATACATATGGAAATATTAAGATCAAATTGAGATATACACATGAATAAGGGTGTAAATCAGGTCGGTTAGGGTAGTTTGCGGCCTTTGGGCTCGGGTTGGTCCGAACCCGAAATTCTGGAACAACTATGGATTAGACCAAACCCAGCCCAAACTTAAGTTTGGGTCGGATCAACTCGAACCCGATTTTTTTGGATTAGGGTCAGGTTGACCCGACAAACCCTAAAAGTTCCCTTACCTATCTCCCTTCCCTCTGACTAATGAATCGAGCTTCAGATTCAACCTTCGGGTTCAGGTGAGGCGAAGCTTTAAAAATGAAGGCCAAACTTCAAGATGAGCTACAATTTCAAATGACATTTACGAGCTAGCTTCAGTTCAAGGCAGCGAGTTGCATGCTCGAGCTTCAAGTCGAGTCGAGGCAAGTGCTCGACGATTCCGATTCTCCAAATCGATTTGGAATCTAATTGTTGCCTTTGAGGTTTTTTGGGGTGGATATGGGATCTAGGAATTGTTGTGATTTGCCCTCGATTTGGCATTTGGGGATGGGGAGGGTCAATGTCAAGGGTGAAGGGTCAACATAATTTGGAATGGAAGGGGCTGGGAGTTGAGCTAAATAGGTTTCGGGCTGTTAGGGGGGTGGAGACTCGGCTGGGCACAGAGGAGGTAAGGTAGGCTAGTGTGTTGGGGTTGGGCTTTGATTTTTTGGGTTGTGCCCGACCCAAACCCACATGACCCAGAATATTGAGTTCGAGTCAAGTTACAACAGGCGGTATCACCATACGACCCGACCCTACCCCGATAGTTGGAGTTTCGGATTTCACAAGAACATCTCCAATAGCTTTCCCAAAAAATTCTTCAAAATGGAGAAGCAAAGCTCACATTCTTCATATTATTTTTGCTTCAACTCTAACAGCTTTACCATTTTGGAGAATCATGTATTTATTACAATAATAAAATATTATATATCTTTATTAATAATTAATAAATTATTTGAAGAGAGTAGAGAGAGGAGAGAAAAATATGTTTAAACCAATAACAAATTGACAAAAGAGATGAGAGATGAGAGAGGTTTCAAAATTTGGAGAATTATCCAAATTTGGGGAAGGCTTCCAATTTTTTCCTCTTCTTCCCCATTTGGTGAATGAGATGGGGAAGCTATTGGATAAAAAAAATCTCCAAAATCTCCAAAAATGAGCATCTCAATAAAATGGAGAAGCTATTAAAGATACTCTTACACCCCTACATATGAACTATTCAACATCATATACTTAACATTTAAGGATTTTGGTCATACATTAAATACCTTAAAAAGAGTAATACAGACCATTTAATTTGAATAGAGGCGGATGTTATATTTTGAAGCTCCCTTTTTTTTTGGGGGATAGGAGAAGCGCCGTTTTTTAATCATTCAATATTCATTTTTCTCTTTGATTTATTTAAAATTCATCACAGGAACACTACTCCGTCATCTAATAAAGATCGGTAACTGTCGTATAATTGTTTGGTTAATTAGATTCGGGCTTAACTGTAAGAAATTCTCTCCAAAACCTAGGGTTTTGGTAGTAGCTTTTGGCGACTCCTTCTTCCCTTGGCTTCCTCCTCACGCTTCACCCCCTCTCGGCCTCTCTCCATACCGGCGGTTCAACAATATGTGGATCGCTTGGCGTCTCTCCCTCCCGGCGTCCTTTCAACCGGTGTTTGCGGCGCGCTTCGATACAGCCGAACAGCCCCGCCTCGGCCTCGGATGACTCCTTCATCGATCGTGGGAAGCATGGCATCGTTCTCCCTCGAGGACAATGAGCCGGCGATGATCGGCGACATTCGCGACCTCCTGGTTGCACCGAGGACAACACATGTCCCGCGGCAAAGGTACTCTCTCCGCGTGTAGCAAGGTTGGACAGCCTCTTGTCCGCGTTTAAAGCAGCGTGGAGAGAACAGTTCAAGTTTCAGATTAAACAAGGTACGGATATACCGAGGGACAACCTGTTTCTCTTTGAGTTCTAAACGCAAGAGAACTTAGACAGTGTTCTCGAGACTTGGTCCATGGGCTTTTGATAATAAGTTGATTATTTTCTCTACTATGAAACCGGGTGATCAACTATCTACCATGGTTTTCAAGGTTGTGGACTTGGGTTCATATCCTTGATCTCCTTTGGTTGGGCTTCAATACAAGTAGGGGAAGCCCTCGGGAAAGCTTTGGGAACGGTTAAGAAAGTGGTTTGTGATGGTCTAGCTATGAAGATCAGAGTGGAGATTGATATCACTCGTCCGCTCAAGAAAGGTATCTCTACTGTTAACACAGATTCTACTACTCTATTTTTAGCTGTGAGATACGAAAAGTTACCAGATTTTTGTTATAAGTGTGGAATGGTAACACGTGTGGAGAAAGATTGCATGATAACTGGGGATAGTAAGTTTGGGCCGTGGATTCGAACGAGGCAAGTGGTGCGCAATGGGAAGGATGGGGTTTACCGGGTGAGGCCAGACCGGCTCGTGCCATGGGAGTGGTGATCAACCTTTGGTTCATAATTTCCCATCTCCGTGCGAAACCCACAGGGGTGAAGGGGCTCTGGTGACTACCGAGATCTTCCTAAGAATCTGCCAACTCAGTCTTCTTTCGTCTTCACTATGGGTAAAGGGACTGAATTGGTGCCCACAATGACTTCACTCCCAAAAAATGGAAGACAGAGAGGGCGGCCTCGGGGAGGAGGCAAGGATCGCAGTATTGTTCGAGTGGAGGGTGCTGGAGAGAGTGGATTGCCATTGGTGGAAAATGGCGATATGCTCCGCAAAAGAGCGCGTGTCGAGGACAACAAGGATCAACAGGAAGGTGTGCAGTCGGAGGCAGGGAGGGTGACCAACCCTTCCTGCTTGGAGAAATGAGGCTTTCGCCTTGGAGCGTTTGGGAGCTGAAGCCCACTCTAAACGCTCATCATAGGTGTATCAGCGGATGGATTTGAAGTGCAGCTTGTATGATATAACCTCTATTCTGGTGTATTTGTTTGGCTGCTTCACCTTTCCGAGTATCCTTGCGGGAATAGGCTCTTTTTAGCCCTTGTGTGGCTAGTGTGGAGGAGGACGAAAGCCTCGAACTCTCCCGAGTATCTTTGCGAAGGATACTTGTTACAAGCTTTGTTGGCATGCGAAAGGTCTAGTGATCTACAGTCTACGAGTTCGATTATTTTTATAAGCCCTCCAGTCTCGTCTTAGTGATGGTCCTGCTATCTTTTGTTTTCAGTTATCTTCGGACGTTTAGTTTAAGGCTTTGCTTTTGCTTTATGGTTTGGAACTTTAGGTTCTCAAGGTTTTGTCTAGCTCACACTTTGCTTAGAGCTTGTCTAGGTTATCGTCTGAGGGGTTTCGTCCCCTTTAGTTTGTTATTGGCTTTTGCCACTTGCTTTTGAATGAACTCATTCACCTTCAAAAAAAAAAAAAATTCATTACAGGAAAAAAAGAAAATGATAAAATGTTTATAAAAAAAATGTGTAAAGAACATGAACAAATGGTGCTTTTGAGCAAGACCGGCGGCCAGGAACCCTGCGCTTCGTGGTCTCTTGAGTCTTGGCTTCCACCCAGTCACTGTTTCCCGGTTCCTCTCCACAAGCTCAAATTCGGAGCTCTCTCCGTGACGGCTGTCGATCCTTCCTGGTGCATCGTCTCATCTCCCTCTCCAAACATCATTCTCCCCGCAGGTAAATTCGTACTCTAAAATTCACCTTTTTTACAGTATGTTTTTATATAACCGCATCTGTATCCATTGCATTTCTTTTCACTATTAGGCGAGCATGTCTTAGAAACTGTGCGAATGATTTGATTGGTGCTTTCGTGTTCCCTAATTTTCTGCGAATAATGAAATCCAGCTAGGCTCGTTTCATGTTCATCTTCAAAATTTATGTCTTGAATCTGAATGATAGCATCCATCTTTTAGTCCAGCGCAGTTTCAACAAATACCGCTTTTAAGATTTTCCCATTTGGTAGGAACGAGAAAAGAGCTATGGTGAAGCATTTAGGAGACTAGGTCTTGCTATTTTCAGTTTACGTGAGACTGGCACCTTCTTATAAAATCAATCAAGTTGCGGCTGGTTGCCTCTATGCGATGCAAGTGTTGGACATATCCATGCAAAATGGATAGTCATTAAATGACATTTTGGCACATCATCTATTCTGATAATCTCACCTATATTGCTCCACAACATATTATAGACATCATTAAATTGCTTTTGTTCTCTAGAAAGGCTTCAATGTTGGGGTCAATCAAACAGATTACCTGCTTTCCTTTACCACAGTTTTCCATACCAACCGGTGAAATAGCAAGCAGAAAGAAAGCTTTAGCTGGGCCAAGAGACAAAAATAGTACACTAGCGATATACTGTCAGACCGAATCCTGTGAAATGGAGATAACTGGCTTAGACTCGGATGGAAAAAGATTTGAGAATGTGCAAGAGATGTGGAGGGAGCAAATTGGAGAAGGAGATGAGCAGAAGAAGAGTCAGTGGTACCGTGAAGGTGTTGCTTACTGGGAAGTAAGTACATAAAATAACAATTTGTTACTCACTCCTAGGATTTTTTTCCTCCCTTTGGATTAGACCAAATCCAGTTTTCTCTATTTGTCCATTTGTTTTAAAAGGGAGTGGAAGCATCAGTGGACGGAGTCCTAGGTGGGTTTGCAAATGTTAATGAAGTAGACATAAAGGGCAGTGAATCTTTTCTGAAAACACTTTTCCAAGAACGTTTTGGTAATGCTGGAAAGAACCATCACCTTGTTGCTTTGGGTACTCTCTCTCTCTCTTTCTCTCTCTCTCTCACACACACACAACATCATTTGTTTAGTTCTTCCTGTTGATAACCAAACCATTTTCATGCCAAGTCGTAGAAATTTTCTGCATGTTTTTAAGGTGTAGGTATTAAATTTCTTGTGATTGAGTTGGCTAAAATGTAAACGATTGGTTTAGAGCTAATGCAGTTGGTATTACTTGCTGTTTAAAGGCATTTAAATGGTTTATGTTTTTGCCATCCTTTTGTGTTAGCTATGTGATTGTTTTCATAGATTCTAGGAGAACTGACTTATTTAGCATTCACATGTACAAAATATGAACTATTTGTTTGATGTCAGTGGTTTTCATTAAAAAAAGGACTTGTAAAGTAATACCTCTGTCCTCAAAAAAATATGAACAAATTTATGGATACTAGAACCCAGGTTATTCATGTAAGAATCGAATTTTGAAACCATAACCATCATTCTATGCAAAGCCAGGGATATTGGAGTAAAACTTTCATTGGAAAAAATATTGAATAAGTCAGCTACTAGATGTAATTCTTCATAAGTGGGACAATATGCTTCGAACCTAAAGTTTCGAACCTAAAGTTTTGATTTTAGCAATGATGTTTCGAACCTAAAGTTTTGGTATATGCTGCATTGTGGTGTATGGTAGGTAAACAGGGATAATTGAGAAAGGGAATGCAAACTATAGTAAAAACAGGAATAAAATCAGCTGTTAATCTCAGAACTATGATCTACTTCCTGACCTTGTGTGGCTACAGAATAATGGAATAATGTTTTAACATGTTAGAAAATGCCAGTTTGCCTGTTTCCTGATTTTGACTTTCAAAAAATTAGTTGTCTTGATGATTTTGTTGAATATATCAGCGTGGAGTTGTTTTATACTTTACTTGAATGCCTCTTTTATTTCTTCTAGATATTTATTGTGTCATGATTTTTTTTAAAGTATTTTTGAGTATCACATCCAGACCAAGACGATAAGAGATTTATATATATGACCAACCCTGCCTCACACGACACTAAAATTTCTTCAGATTGTGGTTGTGGCATTGGAAGAATCAGCAAAAATCTTCTCATTAAGCATTTTAATGAGGTAGGATGAATTTTGGCAACAGCTAGCAACTTACTGCTTAAAATTTTAAACTTAAAACTTCCAGCTTCAAAAGTTTTTTTTTTCCCGGTAAGAGCGTTCTGTGATCCTTTTCCCTCTTGATTGGTAACAAGGTTGATCTCCTGGAGCCAGTTTCGCATTTTCTGGATGCCGCACGTGAGAGCTTAGTTGCAGAAAACCATGCAGCACCAGATGCACATAAAGCTGCAAATTTCTATTGTATTCCTCTTCAGGTGATGCAGCTTAAGATTTATAAGTTGGAATATCTTTGTGTAGCTGTAAGAATATTTTGCTATGCTCAGCAATAGATTATTTGTTTGTAAAATCGAATGTCAGAATGAGCCAAGCTGATAGACTGCTCTTCATGATTGATGTGTTTCAAGAGCTGTGGAGATATGTTTCAGTTATTACTTATTTCTTGCTTGAAGTTCAAATGGTCATTTTTCAGATACCAAGAGGACCTTGTTTAGGATTTAATTGCTTGCCTGGGCATCCTGTTTTCTAAAGCCAGCTTCTATTTCATGTTTTAGAGGCTTTGTCAATCATCGGTTTTGGGGAACCCTTAATATTCATATATGAAGGGGTCTGTTGGTCTGCTCGCGTAGTTCGAGAAGGGCTCATCTCTTGTCACCCTATAAAATGGTTTAACTTTAACCACCTCTTAGGATGGGGAGGGAGTGGGGTTATTTGCTCTTAAGCTAAGACTTGCTCATTTTGTTTTGTTTTCAATTTTCAGGAATTCACACCAATTCCAGGAAGATATGATGTTATATGGGTTCAGTGGTGCATTGGTCATCTCACTGATGATGATTTTGTGTCATTCTTTAAAAGAGCAAAGGTGATACATGTTCATCTCGAATGAATTGCACTACACCCTTTGTCTTGAAAAGAAATGAAGCTGCTTAATTTCATAGTTGAATTTTGGGCATCTCAACATATTCAGTACTCTGTATTTAAATTTTTTCCCCCAGTAACTTATTGCAGACCAAGAACTTGGTTTATTGTGGGTAAACCTAACATAAATTACAATCATACAAGAATTAGAGCTCTTAGGTGACACTCCCTCTGCTGTGTATTGTATGTCAGTCTTTGCATTTTTTTCTTCTAATACAAAGTTGGCTTACTATTCACTTTGTTTATGTGTTAGATGAACTTTTTTAGCTACCTTTTAAACATTCTAAACATGAAAATCAATATTTGAAAGTGTCAAACTCAATTTTCAAAAGTAAAAAAGTGAAACATTATGGGACGGAGGTACTGATTTTTTCCCCCTTTTCTGGCATACTTCACATAAGATATTTTCTCTAATTTTGATGGTGTAGTCCGCTTTTGTGTTGATCTCCTTACAATGGTTGTTGGATTAACATTTGATGCACCAGTGGTGGAAAAGATTTTGTCCACCATCACATTTTTTTTTATGTATGGAATGAGCCACATTTTTTTATGCATCGAAAAGGTACAAATAAATACATACTCCTAATAAAGTCGAGAAATGAAGTAAATATTACCTAAAAGAACAGATTGTTATTTGAAAAAAAAACTGAAACATACATAACCTTAAAATATCCCAAGAGAGAAGGAAATGAGTATTTGTGCAATCCAGGTGAATAAATTGAAGGAAAGATGCACTCTGGTGGTTAATGGACCCATTGAGTAACGTACTACCTACAAATCTTGTCCTTACTCCTCATTTTCTTCATATTAATTGTTAGGAATTTATAAAGGAGAAATGATAGGTCGAGGACTCATATTAAAAATTACAGCAGAGTCTGATAGTTGTAGCAGTGCGAAAGATCTTTACTATATACATGGAAAGGGACATTTAAAAAAAAAAAATACTCACGGTGCTTATTTTTAATTACTTGCGCTCCAAATTTTGAGACAAGTTATGTTTTTGTGGCCAAATTACTGCTATTATTTTGTGAGCTTAGGGAAACGAATCTGTATCTAGTATACTTTGATTCTCCATGTTTTAGGTTTCATTGACCTTTAAAATTCTGCATGTGATGTGTTTTTATTTCTCTGCAATGTGAGTTTAGGTTGGCCTCAAACCTGGTGGATGCTTTGTCCTTAAGGAGAACATTGCAAGAAGTGGTAACATTCCTCCCCTTTGTGTCTAACTGTAAATAGATCCAAATGATTTGTTTCTGTATATTTATCTTCCTTGTTTTATCATCTTTTTTGTTTTTGTTTGAGGCACTGCCTTGGTCTTCGGGATTATGACCTTATGTAGGAGTATTTTTTAAGGACCACTTCGATTTTGATTAGTTTTAAAGAGCCATCTGCGCCCTAAAATTTTGGGGCACATACTGTGAAGAAGCAACATTGTCTTAATTTGCAATCTCAATGTTTAGTTGCTTTGATGATCTGAGAAATGAGTATGTGCCAAGATTCGAATCAAGAAGCTTGTGATCATAGATGTGGAAATGAGTTAAGTGTGAGTAATGATGCTTTCGTATTTAACTTCAACGCTTCTCAGCGTTTAAATACATCTGCTGGGAATCAGCAGAAAGGAAAAAAAATATTTCCTAGGATCTAATCCCTGATTTCTAGGGATCCTAATCTTTACATGCCTAAAGTGAAGATTTACAGAATAAAAAAGGATATTAACAGATATTAACAATGACTCTGTGCATTCTAACATAAAGTGCTTTAGAATGGGTTGAAATTTGTTGCAATATGACAATTTCTGATTGTTGACATAAGAAATGTTTAAAGATTCATGAAAGCTGCTCTTAATTTTATTGTGGTTGGTCATAAGAGGGTTCCTGAATACTTATGGCTTGTATGTGTCTCCCTATAGCCTGTACAATTAAGCTTGAAAAAATGTCGGGGGAGATTGCACATCTAGTTAAATTTGTAGCTGAAATTTATGTGCTTTCAGGATTTGTCTTGGATAAAGAAGATCGAAGCATAACAAGATCAGACCAATACTTCAAGGAGCTTTTTCGTCAGTGCGGATTGCACCTGTACAGTTTAAGGGTAAGCGTTCATCTCAGACCATTCTTACCACTAACAATCGTTGTACCTACATTGGATCTTCTTGCCTGTGTATCTACATTTTAGGTTGTGTTGTGTTGAGCTGCCGGTCCTCTCCTTTATGTTCATTCTGAGTGATCACGAAGTTTTTGTTATAGCTGTCGTGTTGCTGGACCCATCTTATTCCTGTTTGTGCCGGGTGTAATTCATAACAGGATCAGAAATGCTTTCCAGAGAAATTATTTGCTGTGAGGATGTATGCTTTGACTGTGGATGTACCGCGAAAAGTCCACAGGACTAGATTTAGAGCTAAAGCTAATCGGCCTGGCATCATCAGGTGATCCTCATTTTCCCTTGGCTTATTCAATTTCAAGTAATTGTTTTTACAATCAGGACGCATCACAGAAAATTGAAAGTGCGTCTCTGTGTAACAGTCTTAGATATGTATACATTGGACAGAAATCGTGGGGCTTTAAGCTCAAGTTGCGTGTGGTGAAAGTCTTAACCCTACAACCTTCAAGTTCAGGCCTTAGCAAAGTGTCATAAACCTTGCTTGTTTTCAGATTGTCGGCAGTATTTTTTAGTGTTGGAGATTTCAAAAAAACTATTAATATCCGTTCGAAACTCGATTTTTAATGTGAATTTCAAATGTCTTCCGAAACAATACTTAAACGGCTTTGTAATACTAATATTCTTTCAAATCTTTATTAGTGCTAACATCGTTACCAAACGAACCCTTGGGTCTTTGGTTTTCAACCAAGATACCAATCAATCTCTAATAAGAACATTGTGAAAGAATAAACAACGTACGCTCGATAGGGTGTGTAAAATTTAGTTTGTAAAAAGAATAAAGGGCGATTTTAGGGAAAATGTCCAAATTTGTCACACATTTTTGCCTATTGGCATATTTTTATCACTACTTCAAAAAAGGCTCGATTTTGTCATCATTGTTATAGTTTTTGGTTCAATATTACCAGTCGTTTAATTAATCCGACGTGGCCCCCTCACTACTGCAATTGACTTCCCAGAGGCCGCGGAGATACTCCCCTATTGGTGATGCACCTTTTCTGACCGAGCTCGCCTTCATTTACTGCCGGATGTGCCACCAACCAGCCAACCGACCCGCCGATCCACGTTCAACTTTTGATCTATTCTCTCAACCATCAATCCATCATCTAGCGATTTTTGGTGCCACCAACCACCACTATCATTCACTGTCGATGTGCCACCAACCAGCCAACCGATCCGCCGATCCACGTTCAACTTCTGGTCTATTCTCTCAACCATCAATCCATCATCTAGCGATTTTTGGTGCCACCAACCACCACCACCATCTCCGGTGTGTCCAGGCGAAGTCAACCGTCTGTCTTCCGCAACCAAAGCCACCGGAAATGCGGAGAAATTGGCAAAAAACCTCCACTACGATTTCAAATTTAACCGCTTCGATCCGATGTTTCAGTCGTCGTACGCCTCTCCAACCATCATCATTGTCACCGCCGGCCTCCGACGAACCATCTCTGCCGCCATCGACCACCGCACCGGCCACCGCAATACCCAGTTTTCGGCAGACCATGAAGAAGAACCTCTCAACATAACGGAAAACAGACACCGTCAACCATTTAATGGCATATAAGAACCTTAAAATGTTTTCAGTGGCACAAAGGAACCACGCAAACATAAAATGATGGCAAAATCGAGTTTTGTTTTGGAGTAGTGGTAAAAAGGTGACAATAGACAAAATTGGGTGGCAAATTTGGACCTTTTCCCGCTATTTTATTTAGCATGCTTTCTTTTGACATGGTTTTATTCCTAAATGAGTTCCCTTTACCTTTCACCTCTAGAATAAGTTTTCATCTTAATATTAAAGTTTTCCAAAATTTGAAAAATGATATTTTTCATCTCTAAATAAGTAGTTATAAATTTAAAGATTTACAACGTAAATTGGAAATGAAAATTTCTCAAACTAAACAGACCCTAAATTTACGAATGCAAGTTGACAGCAGAGTAATTACGTCGCTTAAGTCTTCTTGTCCATGTCCCACATAAGCAATTGCTGTGTTTTTAGGAGTATTTGATTTATGTGGTATGCATTCTGCTTCGATACCAATTCCCAAACAAGCAATTGGCGGCAATCGTGATAATTAAGTGACAACGATTCCACCATTAAAAAACAAATTTGACGAAGACAATTTAACCACGTGAAAATCATGGCACATACAAAGTTGACTTCGTCTAAAACAAAGACAATATATAATAATAAAAAGATGAAAATGAAACATGACCTGCATTCCCCACTGGGGCAGCCTTTGAAAAGTCTTTTCCTGTATTTGTTACTCCCTCCTATGCGAATATACTCCTTTGTTTTTTGTATTTATACAAAAAAAAAAATTATCTTTACTTTTACTCAAATTTTTATGAGGAAGAATTTGTCAAACATATCTCATACTCCAGAACTTAGAAATCAGACACATCCATCTATCACATGTATAAATTATTAGACTTTATATAATTTCTCAAACTTTTGTAAAATGAACACAACTGCGACTTTTAAACGTGTAATTTTTCTCATTTTTAAATGGATAATGGATCGAACCTGGTACCTTATAAAACAACCAGAAACCTAGGTAACTAGACCGACACTTTGGTTGTTAGAAGAAACTATCCTAACTATTAAGAAATTTTCTCAGCCTCCCTCTAATGCTAATATAAAACGTTCATCTCCTCAATGTAGTTACACTTACAGCAGCGGTAACAGCATTCTGTACAAGGCACGTCAATTGCAATACAAGATGGTAATATAGTAACAGTAAGTTTGTACTCCCAAATATAGAAGTTAGAAATGAACGAGCTTTCTGAAACCTAAACTAACCAGTAACTTCACCTACAAGTTACAAGTATGTCAAGTGTGTACTGCCTCAAAGCGGTAGTCTGTGTAGTGGAACTTCATGTGCATTAACATCAAGAGAAAGGGGAGAGTCACATCTGCACTACAAGATTTTACTGCACTACTTGTTTTTATTTACGAGGATTTTCACCTGCACACATCCACTCACTTTTGATCACTTGTTAACAATCAGAGCTTTTGGTTAAACTACAGCCTAACAGCGAATGCCCAAATCGGTGGAGTCCAGACAAAATAGTTACCTCTCAAAATGTTCACCTACTGAGAGTTCCTCGTCCTCTTGGCAGCAAACAGTTGGCGAAGGAACGCAAACTTCCCTTTGGTTCGAGTGGAGAACTCTGTCATGGTCCCCTTACTGCTCTCTGCTGCCTCATTGCTGCTATCAAGTTCAGATTTGGATGGTGAAGGAGGAACGAGTGTGAAGAGGATTTCGTTCAGCATGCGAATGATCTGGCTGAAGCTGGGCCTCATGTTAGGGTCCTCAACCCAACAAGATTGTATGATAAACGCCAACTCGGGAGATATGTCTTCAGGAATGCTAGGTCTCTCTTGCTGCATTCATGGACAAAATCAGAAACCATTGGGACAATTTTGTTTGTCAAGAGAACATGTAGACAGAAGAAAGATCACAGCCTTCACCTTAAAGGCAGCTGCATAAGCTGCCTGCAAGTTTGACATGCCTTCAAATGGCAAACGGTTTGTGAAGAGCTCCCACAAGACAATCCCAAAACTGTACACATCTACCTTGTTATTGTAATGCTTCTTCTCCCCCTGCCGTAGTGTAACTGTGCTGTATAACTATAACAATATAAATTCTCAGTACACGAGCAGCTTGGAAATTAACGCATAACTTGAGGATTTTGAAAAGTGTTTTACTGCTAATCTAGAACCTTCTAAAAAGAGAATGACTAATTTCTGGTTTTAGATGAGGGTAATGTGGCCATGTTCGTATGTGAGTGCAGAAAAATGAATCAACAAAGTGCAGGGCCACTCTGCAGTGTTTGCGCAAGATATCACAGTTCAATTTGATCTTAAAAGGAAGATGTTACTTTATCAAAAACCCTTAATTTCCCACTATAATATTTAGATGGTAATACAAACCTCAGGTGCCATCCAGCGGTAAGTCCCAGTCTCTGCAGTCATCATTTCTGTTACAGTTTCTTCCCTCGCAAGGCCAAAATCAGCAAGCTTTACATTCTTCTGATTTGCAGTAAGCAACAAATTGTCTGCAACATTACATTTCCATAGTTGCTTCCAATGAGGACATACAGAAAAACATACTGACAAATATAGTGAAACAACGACCTATGTTTAGAAAATGAATTCTAAAGACTATTATATTAAACAAAGATGTGGGGGTTAAAGATTACATGACATCATAGTAACTCAATCAGCATAAGAGAGAGTACTCACGGTCAGTCTTATCCAAAATCGTATATTTACTCTAGAACATCAACAATTCAACTTCACACAGAGGATAGCTGTGAAAACATTGCTTACCAAGTGTACAGATTTGAAAAATCTCTCTAGACGATGGCCCCGTTTTGGAAATAGCTGTTTCAATTAGCTGTAGCATTTTGGATAATTTTTAATGGTTGAGATCAAACAACTAACAACTAAACTAAAAAAGCTAACATTGATAGCTTTTTCAAAACGCAACAGCTACTCGAAAAACTTGTTACCAAACACACACGATATGGTCAAAATGAAAGTATATATGGTAAAATACTACTCAGTCTCCCATGAACAATAAATACATCAATCAAGCTACAAACGAGTAAGTGGCACAGAGAAAGTGAACAACTATAAAAAATGTCAAATTTCGCATAATTACATCCATGATCCAACCAGCTCCATATTTCACATACATTTCCAATTCACCATAAACAAGGTCCAAGAAAGAGATGCTTTCAGAAAAGAGAAGAAGCAGATAGACTCAAGGTGAAAATAAATATAAAAAACTAAAGATTAAAAATCAACCATCGCATACAGAGACAATCCATCAGCATAAGAGAGAGTACCGGGTTTCAGGTCTCTGTGAATGATTCCGTTAGCATGCAGACAATCCATTGCTCGGGCAATATCAAGGGCAAATTTTAACGCAACATGTGTGTCTAGAACTTTTGGACGGATGTTAGCTAAATACTTCCGGAGTGACAATCCAGGCAATAGCTCAGTAACTATTACCATTAGTGGCTCTTTACAAGCACCAAGAAACTGATAAGAAGAGCAAAACCATGGTTAGAAAAATAAAGCAAGAGTTAAAGCGGTCGGTTGCCTTCAGAATTGCAACTCCCACCTTGACAAGGTTCTCATGTTTCACTCGAGACATCATATTAACCTCGCGGATAAAACGGCTTTCAAGTGAAATCATCTCCTCAGCAGTGCTTCCACGGTTGAGAACTTTAATGGCAACAATCCGATCACCATACCTGATAAATGCATTAGAGTACAACAATGTGATTGATGGCGCAGACATACACAACTTACACGAAGAAGGCTCCAGGAAAACTTCAACCCTAACAGTATATTCCACAATATCGCTTCAAACAATTATTCACCACCATTTTCATTAAAAACAGATCCTATCAAACAAAATTCAAAGAATAGATGAAGCAACGTAACATTAATAACTCCAAACAGGTTCTCAATGGAACGAAATCCCACAACAATCACCGGCCTCCTTTCCAGTCCCTTCACAAGTATAGTCATCCACATACTCGAATTTTCGTGAGGAAAACAACAAGTAGCACCGAACTTGAAACTAACCACAACTCGGCTACAAGCAAATCCTACACAGTAGAGAGGTAATTAACTAGGACAATGGAGTCTCAAAAACTGACCTTCCTCGATACACTTTTCCATGAGCACCCTCCCCAATTTTGGAGCCGATGAACAACTTTCTGGGGTCAACGAGCAAGCTCTCATGTATGCTCAGGTTTGGAGCCGTCACCGTCCCGTTTCTTACTTCTTCCTCCACTCTGCTCGTCCCACTCCCGCAACTCATTGCACAACTCAAACGATTCCCGATTTCCTCATTTGAAAAGTCATCCCCACTTACTCCCGCTCTACCTGCCGCCGGCTATTACCTCCTCTACCCAACTCGGCCGGCTTCAAATTTCCGTGGAACTCCGGAAACATTAAGATTAAAGTCGCAATCTTTTCCGCAGCCCAATATTAACCGTCCAATATATGGCACATATTGCTCAAAAGTTTCGTCCTTTCCAATTTCTTCGAACCACGACTCGCAGTTCCCTATTTTTCGTTGCTAAGAAATCGAAAACTTTATAATATATCAGAATAACCTCTGTTTCAGACTTTCTCAAGAACTCGCTTGAGCACTAAGCCTCATCCCCTTTCCGGAGCCTTTGACCAAAACGATAAAACACCAGGCACGCGCAAACGAGAAGACGAGAGTAAAAGCAACTTACGGTCTACGCCAAAATTCTCATGGAAAAGAGAAAAATAAAATGGAAAACCCAACTTATCCGAGGAGGAGGCAGAGAGTTGGAGCTGGAGAGACGTCGTTTTGGGGTTCCAGAGAAGAGAAGCAAATGAATGTTTTTTAGGTTGAGAAGAAAGGATAAAGAAAGTGATTTGCTCCTCCTTCGAGCTTTCTCTCTTTCAGTATCTTCGAACCTGGAAGCAAGTAACAACAGCAATGGGGATTATGTGCTGACTAAGTGCACTCTTTCTTCTTTTCTTTTCTTTTTTTTTTTTTGTTTTGTGAATTTTTTTATGTTGAGTTTCGAACACTAAGAGGGGTTGGGTTTCGAGAAAAATTAAAATTAGATGAGTGCCGGTATAAAAAAGGAAACTTTGGAAAGTAAAAAACGGAAATGAAAAGAAAAAGAAAAAGAACGAAAGAAATGGAAGTGAAGAGTGGGAGGCAAATAAGAAAATGGCACGTGGAACGCACAGGAAGAATGGGAGGTCGTCAATTGGACGTGCTTTGTTTTGGATGGTAACACACACGGACAAAGTTAGGTCTTTTTCGCACCAAGAAGTAACGGGACATTTGCGTAGTTATCCGAAACCATTTTCTACTTCTTACCAAATTGCTCAATTTTACCATCCCAAGTAGTTCGTGCGTTCCATTTTACCACTAAATAATTTTTGGACCTCAATTTTGCCATCACATATTTTTTGGACAGCTTGAATTAAATACTTTCACAAATCTTAAATTCAAAACACTTAATTATGATAGCTAAGAGATACTCCATTCGTCAGAACAAAATGGACACATTTAACTAAATATGGAGATTAGGGTAAAAAATTTGATGTAATAAAGTAGAATAAAAATATAAATGAGTTTTTTTTGAATAAATAAGAAAAAATTGACGATTATAAATGATAAAAAATGATTTTAAAATGTTTCACTAGTAGGAAATGTGTCATTTTTCTAAGATTGCTTAAATAGGAATGCTGATCAATGATTTATGGGAGGGAAGTGGGGTAATATATAACAAAAACCTCGGTTAATATATATATATATATATATATATATATATATATTAATCTCTAAACTTTCTTAAAAACTAAAAATTAGTTCAAATATTTATACATTTAGTCCATCAACTTTTTAAAATGGCCGTATGAAGCTAAAGTTTAGTCTCTAGACTTTTGTAAATTTTTTACAAATGATCTAAACAAAATATCAAAATTCACTAACCAAACATGATTTTTTATGAGAATAATTATGCATTCATTTTTATAGAAGTTAAGAGATTTCAAAGTTTTTCAATTAATGGATTTTTATTTTTTATCATCATTCTTTCAACATTTTTTCACATTCAATTGATTTTTAAAAGCCACACTAGGGGTGAAAGTCTAACCTGTGACCCGACCCGAACCCGGACCCGAAACTAACGGATTGGGTCGATTTTATGAGAAGAATGTGTTTGCGAAACCCGCCCCTACATATGTTGGGTTATCGGGTAACAAATTGGGTATAACCCGAGACCCCACCCGAATTATTTAATTGCCCAGCCCAGCCCAGCCCAGCCCAACTCTAACCTAGCCTAAACTTACTACCCAGCCCACCCAGCCCAAACCCAACCCTGAACCTAAAATAATCCTACCCACACCCAGACAGTACCCAACCCCCCTCATTTTATCATTCATCATCTCGTCCTCTGAAAACCACAAACCCTAACCTCAGTTCACCTCTCTCTCTGCCTCTCTAACTCAAACTCGATCTCAGCCCCGATTCCGAATAATCCGCTCTAGCAGTAGCAAGACGAGTAGACGACTAACATGCAGCAGTAGTGGAGCACAGTAACATGTTCTAAAATCGTATTTGACCAGAAGAGTTCTCGGTGACTTGTGAGAACATTGCTAGTTCTCGGTGATTGGTGAGTGTGCCTTCCACCCAACAGTCTTTTCACTTTTGTGTTTAAGCAAACAGATTTATTCGTATTCCGTGGAGATAAAGAGAATGGCCTGGGTAGTGGGTTGTATGTGAATCATGGTTTCTGTTCTGCATGACTCCCCTTCTCATGATCAATTGCTTTGCTTGATTCATTCCATTCCACCACCTTCTAAATGTAGTTGTATGTGAATCATGCTTTCTGTTTTGTTGTTCTGTACTATCCGATTTGGGTGTGTGGCTGACGTCTCGTTTTCTAGAAACACTGCTTAGGAAAATGAAAGGGAATTCTCAAATTGGTAAGGTGATGATTGCTGTTGCTTAACTGATGATGTATTTTAGTAGAAGACACATTGATGTTGTGAGAGAATGTGGTCCATTATTACTTACAGATTGCACCATGTGTGAGTGTTAAAATATTTCTAAGATTGCGAATGCATATGCAGTTAGGGGTGAAAGTCCATTATTACTTACAGAATGCATATTTCACAAGGTTGCGAATGCATATGTGTCAGCTTCATTGAATATTCTTTCCTGTGATTGTTTCCCCGAGCAATTACTTGGGTGATGTCAGAGTAGGTTATAGTAATCTGTTAGTTTGAGTGTGGGATTTTAAGATGTGCAGAAGCAGCAGCAGGAATTTTAATTCCTACTTGTTCAAATGTTTCAGGACAATGGAGAAGGAGAAGGAGAACACTGTTGGAACAAGTGTAGATGAGAACACTACACTAGGAAATAGAGCAGCAAGTACCACACTGGAAGTGGAAAAGCTTGAAGAGGGTCTAACAAAAAAATAACGGAAAAAATCTAACAAAAATGCAGCATGTTGGGATTTGTTCGAGATTATTCCAGGTACGAATGAGGGAAGTTGTCAATGCATGGGCTGTGGTATAATTTATGCATGTGATAAGCAAATTCATGGCACTAGTAACTTGAACAAACACATAAGGAAGGGATGTCTAGGTTTAAAAGATGAAAAACAAGCATTATTGAACATGAAGGGTGGTGTAGGTGATGAGGGAAGTGTTTTGAGTACTTGGAAATATGACAAAGATGCTTGTAGGAAAGCTTTAGCTTATATGATAATTATTCATGAGCTTCCTTTCCGATTTGTTGAGGGTGAAGGTTTTAGGAGGTTTGTTGCTAGTTTGCAACCAAGATTTAATGTTCCTTCTAGAATTCTGTGGCTAAAGACTGACTACGAATTATTTCTTGATGAACGGATCAATTTGATGGATATCCTTAAAGTAAATACTTCTAGGGTTGCCATAACAACTGACACTTGGACTTCTGTGCAAAGAATTAATTACATGTGTTTGACTGCACACTACATTGATAGTAAATGAAATATCCAAAAAAGATCCTAAACTTTTGTCCAATTACTAGCCATAAGGGTGACGCTATTGGGATGACAGTTGAACAATGTCTGAATAGTTGGGGTATTGAAAATCTGATGATTGTAACGGTTGATAATGCTGCCTCAAATGATGTTGCTATTAATTACTTGAAGCAAACTTGAAAGGGTACTGTTTTGAGGGGTGAATATCTTCATATGGGGTGTATTGCTCACATTATGATTTTGGTAATCCAAGATGGTCTTAAACTTGCTTCTGATTCAGTTGTTCGTGTTAGGAATGCTGTTAGATATATTAGAAGTTCCTCTGCCAGGTTCCTTAAGTTCAAGACTTGTATTGAATTGGAAAAAATTGAGTTCAAGGGTCAGTTGTGTCTTTATGTTCCAACCAGGTGGAATTCAACTTTTCTAATGCTTGAAATAGCCCTGAAACTTAGGAAGGCATTTGATAGGTTTGTGTTTCATGACTAAGTATGTTTCTGCTATGTTGGATTGTCATGATTCGGCTTTGGGTAGACCATTAGATGCAGATTGGAATTCAGTTGAGGGAATGATGAAGTTACCAGCAACGTTTTATCAGCTAACATTACGTGTCTCTGGCTCATCTTATGTAACTGCGAACATTTACTTCAATGAGACCAGTTCTGTTTTTGTGATGCTAAATAAATTTGCAAGTGATGAAAGTGTTGGTCAATTTGGATTTATGTGTCAAAAGATGAGGAAGAAGTGCGATAAATATTGGGGGGATCCGAAAAAGATGAATGTGATGATATTTATTGCTGTTGTCTTTGATCCCCACTTCAAATTTGGTTATGTGCAATATGGTGTAAAGATGCTTTATTCGGTGGATGTTGCAAATAGACTTATTGACAAAGTTAAGAATGCAATGAAAGACTTGTTTGAGAAATATAGGTTAAAGTACTCATTATCTACAGCTAAAACAATAATTGGAATCAAAGATAGAATTCATGGTATTGTTAGTGGTGGTAGTTCTTCTACTTCTACCATAACATGTTTGACAGATAGTGACAATAACAGTTTAATGAATCAATATTTGCAACTGAAAGTCACTTCTCATTCTGAAGGTAGGAGTGAGTTGGATATATACTTGGATGAAGATGTAAAAGATATAGGAGAAGGGGGGCGGAATTCCAGCGTGAAAATTCTTAATTGGTGGAAGGTGAATAGTCATAGGTTTCCTATTCTGAGTTTAGTTGCACGTGATATCTTTGGGCATTCTGTATCATTTGTTGCTTCAGAGTCCGCTTTCAGTACAGGGGGTCGGGTGTTGGATCAATATAGGAGTTCTTTAGCTCCTAGGATGGTTGAGGCTTTGGTATGTACACAAGATTGGCTTATGAAAGACAAGGATGAGGTCACCTTGAAGAACATCTATCGGGAATTGAAAAGATTGACGAAGGTTTTCAACTTTGCATCATTTTAAATTTCTAAGAACTTGCATTCTCTTTATATTAGTATATTTGCTTACATTTTTTTCTACCGAATTGTAACTTATCTTTTTTTCTTGGATTAATTTTCAGAGTTGAAGACTGTTGATAATGCTCCAAATATCATTGATATTGATGTTTGAAGCTTGATGGTATGGTTGGACATTTGTATTTGAAGCTTGATGTTTGCAGCAAGAATGGACATTTGCATATGGACATTTGTATTTGGACTTTAGATGTTCTTTGAACTTTGGATGTATTTTAGACTTGGATATTTGAATGTTTTGATGTTTGCATGTATTTGATGTTGAATGTTTTGATGTTTGCATGTATTTGATGTTGAATGTTTTGATGTTTAGACCTTGATAGGAAAAAAAAAACGTTTCAATCCATGAATCGGGTCTGATTGGTATACCCGACCCAACTCGACTCGGTTCGGGTCCGGGTGGGCCCGACCCAAAAGTAATATGGGTCATTTTCGGGGTTCGGTTCGACCCGACCCGAAATCCGACGAACCCGATCCGTTTCACCCCTAATCCACACCCAGTAATTTCTTGCTCAAATTAGTTATTTCTTGCTCAAATTAGTTTTCCATTGATGAATAAACATTTGACAACTTTACATGATACATTGAAAAAGTCGAAGAAAATTGGAGTCTACAGTTGCATGCATCCGAAGACCAGGACATCTATGTGATGTGACACACAAGAAAAAGGCAAGTACGGCCTGCCGCTTGGGGCCCGTTGGGCTTGGACCCGGAATAATCTGAACCTGCGGACCACAGTACATAATCTGGGTCTGACCCGAACCGACCCGACCCGAATCACTGGTTAGCTGAGATCGATCGGTAGAGGAGGAGAAGAAATCAACACCAATTTGTCTTCTTCCTTGATCCGACGGATTCTTCTTGCTAGTTCTGCTCTGCTGCTGCTATTTCGGCTGAAGCCTCTTCTGGTTCGTAATCACCTTCACCCAGTATACATTTTCTTCATTTGCGGTTTTCAACTTACATAGTGTAGACATGAGATTGCTGTTTCATGCTTAATTACATCAGTTCCCTTAAGGATACCAATTTCCAGATAACAAAGTGCTGCATGAAACATGGATTTAGAAAGAATAGTCAATGTTTTAGTATTGCGTCTTTGATTACTCCTTTATTTTTGTTTCTAGGTTTTGGACCCAAATTCTCTTTCGATATTACTGCAACGATGAGGATTCAGCTGCTATCGAGGTAATTCGTTTCGAATTTATCAAGATCGTTACCTTGACCTGTTTGCATATTCCTTTATGATGAAAGGAAAAGGGGTTTGGGCATGCCAGCCTTCGCCTCTAATTGTTTCTAACTTGTACACTTTACCTCAAAACTATTGTTGGAATCCTTACATCATACTCCATGTTTTTGCATGTCTTGCTGCTAATGAGTCTGTGATCTGAACTAAAAAAGAACAAAAATGAGTTCAGTTCCTGTACGATGAATTGAAACATTGTTGATGAATAACAGATTATCACTTGTATATCATGGTCAAGACTAACAACTCTGTTATTTACCAACGGAACACTGTTCTGTTAGTTGAAAATATCTGTCTATCCTGTAAACCTGTCAGCGAAGTTTCCGATCAACTTTATGTTGAGACTCAGTCCTCAGTTGTCAGTAGTCCGGCTTCCAAGTCACTCTTCCCTCCCGCAGCTGCAGTTAGCTCATCTGCTCTTTTAGCTTGGTGCTTCCAGTCTGTCCCGATCAATGTGTAGACCATCATGCCCAAACAGCAAAACTGTGCTGCTAGAAGCCCAAACCACATTCCCTGGAACCCCATCTTGAACTTGAAAGCCATAAGAACAGCTACCGGTAACCCAACTAGGTAAAAGGAGCATAAATTTATGTGGACACCTTCTTTAGGGCGTGCAGTTCCTGTTAAGACCCCGCAGGCAGCTGTTTGCGGAGAGTTTGCAACTTCACATAGCCCCAAGATCGGAAGCGCCGAAGCAATCAGATTAAGAATCTCTGGTTCATCTGTATACATCTTTCCCCACACCGACCTCAGGACTGTCATGAACACGAATGCTGAGACTCCAAAGGCAAGTGCCATAACAAGGCCGATGAGTGACGTCCATTGTGCACGAGATGGTTGACCAGCACCCAGAGCTTGGCTTACTCGTGTTGTTATTCCTCCGCTTATGGCATATGGAGTAGAATACAACAACGCTGTTGTTTGGATAAGGATGCCCATTGCTGAGACCGTTGCCACCGGGTTGATGAGCAAGCCACAGAGAAATAGCATTATCTCATACCACCACCACTCCAAGCAAACCTGAACCAGACTAGGAAGAGCTAGAGCTAGCAAAGGCCTCCAGCCTTCAAACAAGGAACGGAAGGTAACCCCATGCCAGGGCTTTATTGGAGTCTTCGACATGATAACATAGAGAAGCAAGCCAATATTCAGGTTAAATGTGTTACATGCGACTGCTAATGCAACACCGGTCACCCCTAGCTGCAGATATATTGCAAAGAAGTAGTTGATAAAAGGATGCAGGAGGAGTGAACAGAATGAAGCAATGGTGAGTGGGGTGGTTAGGCCCTGTGTTCTCAGAAGTGTTCTCATTGGATTAAGCAGAGCTTGAGCTATCAGTTCAGGGACTAGAGCAGCCATGTAAACTTTGGCCACTTTTGTGGTCTCAGGATCTTGGCCTAACATTAGAAATAGGGGTTCCACATTTAGCCATAGGATTGAGATGGGGATGGAAGAAAGTAAGAGGAGACAGAGGGTTCGGAGGTAGGTTTGGCCGAGAACTGACCATCTCTTGGCACCATAAGCCTGGCCACATATTGGATCCATCCCCATGGAAAGGCCTTTGTGTAATGAGAGTCCTGTGATGTTTCCAAAGCTGATAGCCAGTGAGCCTCCAGCCATTTCTGCCTTACCCAGGTGAGTCATGTAGAGCATGGATATCACTGATCTTGAGTATATCAGCAACGTTGTCAAGAGAATGGGGCATGCAATTTTTCCCAGACACATAGCCTCTTCTCCTGCCTGTACAAAATCCATTTTTGTGTAAATGAAAAAAAGGGTACCCTAGATAGTACGGAAATGCAAAATTTTGTCAACCAGGTTAGCATTTTTTGCTGCTTATTAAATTGCAAGTTGGCAAAAAGTGAAGCACAAAAACATGTTTTGACAACAAAGTGTCGCCACCTTTTTAAGAGTAAAGCTTTTAATACTATATCTAAAAGGAAAATCCGGATAAAAAGAATAAATAGAAAAAACAAACCAGACATGTCATTATTGAATGATTCTGAGGGAAAACAAAATAGGGGAAAAGGACGCTCCTTTTGCCTTTATTTCTAAAGGAAAGACATAAGAAATACTGGTAGTCCATAATTAAGCGGCTTACCCATGGCCATGGAGAAGGAGATGTAAAGCCCAGGGCCAGGGGTTGGGGGAGCAATAATGTCCCCATAAATAAAATGATGATGTCCCCAATAAAAGCAGAGCGGTTTGGTTTTGATGGAGGAAAAGGAAGTTAGGATTATGAATTCTACCAACTTTGGCCTGAATAAAATGTCGAAAGCTTGAAATGGAAAGAGTAATAAAGACGGAGGAGGAGGAGGAGGAGAGGAGGAGGTTTTAATTTCTTGCCTCATTCAATGGAAGCTTCCTAAGAAGCTCCGTAGTTCGTCTGAGAAACCTCACAAGGAGCTTGTTGCCTCCCCCTATTACTTCCTCCTCACTACCATAGTTGGAGCCTTTGCCGCCATCTCTGCTGCCTTCCACCGTTGTTCTTCCTCGAGATTCGTTATCATCTTCTCCGCCGGAGCACATTCCTCCTACCTCAGTACCTGAGACGACAGAATCGATTTCGATTTCAGTTGGTGCACGCATGTCCCGACATTCACCCTCACACGCATATAGTATATTAAGAAGGGAGCAGTATTCTTAAGTGGTAACTTATTAATGGGAGGGGACAAATTGGGTTACAAACATGACACTGATGATAAGAAGGCGATTTATAATAATACATGGAGACCAGACCTTGGTTTTCTCAAGACACACAAAACATTAACAAAACCAAACTCAACAAAGAAGAATGAATGAATGATTTTGGAAGACAAAAGTAGTCCTTGGAGTTAGAGTCGGCACTGCTCTTATGCATATATGTACTCTCTCTCGGTCCCCATAAACTAACTATTTAGTTGGTTAAATAAAATTTCCAGAAAAGCAAAGTGATTCTCAAAGGAGGTGCATAGCAATACTCCATTTTTTTTCCTTTTTTATATTTTAAGGTGTTCGTTTCATTTCTTTTGCGCTTTCATTTATTCTGTTCAAGGGTGTACCCTGTGCCCGAGTATCAAAAGTCAAAACTAACCTTGGAGGTGGTGACTTGTTAGTTAAAATTTCCTCTGATCACCGATTATTCCTTCGCATGTTCTTTTGTTTGAGTTTGTTTACAGTATCATCATGAATAACCCACGTTGGGCATCGACTCCTCTTCTTTGTTTTTAACTTCCCTGTTAAGTTGTAACTAGATTTTCATTATTGCAACATTTCAGTCTGTTTTGCAACAAAATTAGCTTTTTGTGTTGAGGTTAGAAATACTATCAATGATAGCTTTTAGAGTTATAGCGATTGGGAGAAGTTATCAATGATCGAACAAAAGAATTCTCAACCTTTATCTAACGTTAATCTCAAACTTTATTCTCAAAAGAAGCATTCAAATATACTCCCTCCCTTTCAAAAAAAATTTGAATGTTTGAATTTTGATCTTAATCACACTTAAAGTAGTATTATTAAAAGCAATTTGTGATTTTTTTAAAGAATAATAGGTTTCAAAACAAATCATAAACTGAAGGTCAAGAAGTTGAGCTCATTATATGTTAAACCAAATTTGAGCTTGAATTGCTCAACAGGGACTCAAGATTGTCATTCATACGAATTGGAGTAGTAGAACGTTGTAAGGTACAACAATAGACTTGCAATGTGTTGAAGTATAATAATATGCGGATTGAAGCTTCAAAGCTGGAGCATGAGCTTGAGTAATCCAGCAAGAGCTTGCCCTTTGTGTTGACAATCCCTACTTGTAGGATCGATTGGTTCCGGTTATTGAAATTGAAAGACGGAACAAACTGAGTGACTGATAAAAGTTTAGAGTTGAATTGAATGAATAATAATCTGCTAGGATCGATTTTTTGAATTCAGTTTCGTTGAGCTACTATTTGTGTTCTCAGATTTAAGCTCATACTCCATCCATTCTCAAATAATTCTACACTTTGACTTTACTGTTTCAAGATTCAATGTTTGATTTAAATTTTAACAATGATAGCAAATTTTAAAAAATTCAGAAAAATATATTTAGAAAGTTTATACTTCAAATTGATGGTATGCATATACCGTGTAATGGTAAAAACAAATTGTAGGATTATTTGGGGGACGAAAGAGTATATGGCTAGACACACATGGTGCTATGCTAGTTCAATAATTGTTGCTAGCTGCATTCGTCCATGTCTAACAACCTAGCTTAAATACCCGTCGATGACACGGGTTCAAAGTTTTAGCTAATACTCATTTCTTCCGCAAAAAGATTATTTTATTTATTTTAACAGTTTCACAGTATTTAATATGTGTTTTTTTCATATATGTTTAACATTGAAACTTAGAAATTTCACATTTATATCATAATTTTTATTCTAAATTTTCTAAATATATTTTTTCTGTATTTTTTCACTGCTTATTTTTGTTAAAATTTGAATGAAACATTGAACTTTGAAATGACAAAATCAAATGATATAATTTTTATAGATAAAGTATATAAGCTAATCGCGCACATTGTATGTAGATAAGATAACAAATTATTAGAACAAACTCCCATGATATTGTATATCTAAACAATTTATCACAACCACTCAGTCATGAAAAATGTATTTGTCAACAAATCACATCACTAAAAACATTAGCAATATTACAAACGTTTCACAATAATAAATATAATAATCTACATTTTCTGTTACAATCTAAGCTCCATAGTAGGATGTTCTAGTGTAGGAGTATAACTGTGGTATACAAATATAAACTTTGTTATCATCCCCTAATTAAAATCACCAAGACATAAAATTAAAGTTAAATAGTTTATATACAAATCCTTCTTGCTAAGCAGGTCAATATTTAAAGATTCAAGTTGTTGCAGGTTCTGACAACACAAGGAAATTAGAGTGAACGTTAATATTGAAGGCAATGAAATCTTTATCTAACAGATGCAACACATATCATAAAAATGTCAAGAAAATGTTGAGACTTACCATATAGGTTTTCTTGTCCTCAGTTGAAACAACAAATAATGGAGAGGAAGAGATCCATTGAGAGATAAAAGATGAACAGAGAGAGTGATGAAAAAAGAAAATAAAAACGGAACCGAAAAAGAGAGAGAGTGATGAAAAAAGAAAATAAAAACGGAACCGAAAAAGAGATAAGAGGAAGGGTGGATGGAAAATAAGAAAGAATTTAAATACTCATTAAAATTTACAATATGTAAAAAATAAATAAAAAAGGACTGCCGATTATATTGGTTAATTGCTACACGTTTTTAAATTCATTAAATATAATTTACACTCTTTCCATTTACATCGTGTATTGCTATGATATAGTACATCATTGAGTAGTGTATCACACAACCATATAAGGAATATCAAGTAGAAAAAAAAATATTCACACATGTGACGCATTATATGATCAGTATTTACTTTTTTTGTTTGAGAAAAGACAAAACCGGCCCTAAATAGGATCATGCTTTATATATAAACTAGTCCTAATACCCGCCTTCGACACGGGTTCTCTACATTAATATTTTGCAGTCCTTATGCTGTTATTTGTATCAATGCGAATGTCTCTTTTAGTTGTGCAAATTCGTTCGTTTTTCGCGACTTTTAGATAAATATAATATCGAACTACTGACATGTAGCAAAACGCACAAACTATAAACTGTGGACGATAAATTGGGTGTTAGATCTTGTAATATAAAAGTACGCACTTATAACTTAATCATATACTATTAAGATACACGGAACAACAAAACTCAATCATCCACCAATAATAAATGCGCGCATATTCATCATATACTAATACCCGTATTCGTCATGGGTGCAATGAATTAATAATTATAAAAGTTTTTAGTATATCAAATAACAACATATTCGGTGTAATAAATTTATGAAAAATTAGTTCGCTGTTAAAGTTTTTGATTAAATTTACTATTGAAATATTGACAGAGATACCATGTATTCGAAAATATAAACTAAAGACAATGTGTTCGTGTTCCATTTTTCGTTAAAATTAGGGACATCATCATCAATTTGACCCTAAACGCTTTTAAGAACTAACAAAATTGACCATAACTTTTGAAAATTACAATTTAATCATCTCACGGTTAGTGTTGCTTTCTTAGTCGTGAAACAATTTGAGGTTGTTATTGTGGTTGCTTACCCATCTCACGGTTAAGTTAGGCCTTTAAAATGGTTGCTTACCCGTCTCGCGATTAAGTTAGGCCGTTATAAGTTATAACCGTTATGATGTTAAGTCTAAAAATAAAGGTATTGTCGTTCAAAGTAAAAGAAAGATGAGGCTAATATGTCAAGAGGGGCAAACTTAAGGGGGAAAGGGCATTAAACCAAATCTCATATCTGAATCGAAAAGCATAGTGTAGCCATGTCCGCCCTTGGCCCGGCCAACCTACCGTAGTCCCTGTCCACAAAACAGCCGTATTCAGATAATCTAGCCGAGTGCGTTCGAGTTACCATGGTGCATTTTCGTAGACACATCTTAGCTGCTCACTCGTCGTCACCCAGATCTTGTCATCCCCCGCCGTCACCGCATGCACCAGATATTGTTCGAAATTGCCCGCTCCCCATCTGAAGTATGAAACATAGACTTATCATAACGTCGATAGTGGATGTCCAAGAATCTAAATCTGAAGTATGAAATAGCACTTCCCAATAGAAGCGTCCCAAATCGAACCTCCACCTACGATTTCCGCCATCGTCGGCCCTAAAATGTCATCACCCAATCAAATTTCAACCTCTCGTCTATATTGCGTTGAAGAAAATTCTGATTCTAGGTGCGTTCGTCTGGTTTATATTCCGCGATAATTCTGAAGACATAACATCGTTCAATCTTGGAACATATGAAATGATTCTGAAAATAATTTACAGAAGCAACAAAAAAAGATAAGAAAACGGAGATTCACGGAAGCATCTTGGAAGAAGAAGAAGAAGAAGAAGAAGAAGAAGCACCACCTGCAAGAAAAAAACCCATTAAAACAGATTGGAAAAAAGCATAAAGGCAGAGCAAAAACAACAATGAAAGCCAAATCATAAATCAAAGAAAACTCAACAAAACAAATTATGGAGAAAAGGGAAATCATAGGAGACGAATGGAAAGAGATGAGAGTAATCTAATAGAGAAACGCGTACAGAGTACGCTAGAAGGGAATTACCACGTATTTTGGTATTTATTGGCAATGAATTGATTTTATTGTTGTTGACTTTTTCAAACTCCTAAATAAATAGCACTACATCTCACTAAGGACGGAGAATTTAAGAGGTGTCAAAAGGAGAAAAAGATAAATTGCAAATAAATGTAGTAATTGCCAATCAATGTAGGTTAATTACGGATTGTTGTATGACAACTTTATGTGAACGCATTAATTCGGGAAAAAAATGAAACTCATGATGTGGATCCTAAATGGATCCTATGTAACTTCATGAGAATGAAGGATTCACTTTTTTTATGGCTATTTTTGGTAATGATCCTTTATTAATATATAATAGTAGATAGTAGATGTATTTACTCAAAATATCAATATATGGGAATTAGACGAAATATCAAGTATGTATCTATTATACAATAACTTATGAAAGTACATGCAATAATTCTCCGGCAATATTCTTAGTGGGTTTAGCTACATTAGACTTTATCCCTAAAACGTTAATATATAAACATGTTAATATACAAACAACGGACTTGAGAGAGAAACAGAGGATGGTTGCAGACACTACTGGGAGGCATTGGCGCCGAGGATCGGCAATCGTCCTCTCGAACAGAAACGACGGGGAGGTGAAAGCGAGAGATGAAAAAATTGGACTTGAGAGAGAAGAGAGTGGATGGAAAGAGAATCGGAAAAAATGAAAAAGAGAAGATATATGCAATTGATTGTAATTAAATGTTGAATAAATTCCTCTATAAAAAAATGTTGAATCAATTAGTGGGCTTTTGAATTCTAAGCATGAATAAAGGGAAATAGAGGTGGAGCGAGGGAAGAGAGAGAGATTAATGAGTTGAACGTGATTAATTAGTCAATTAAAAATTTTAATTTAATTACATTAATTGTTGGAATAGGTATTAATGTGTTGATTGATAATTCTCATATTGGTTGATTGATGACATTAATTAGTTACCATGTGAGATTGTAAAAAAAAATGGAAATGATGTGGCGCTGATGTGGAGATGAGGTGGCTTCACCAAATCACGACATTCACTTTTTTTTTCTAGCTATTTTTGGAGTGATCCTGTATTAATATATAATAGTAGATAATAGATAGTATACGGGAAGGATTAAGTCGTTTGTTTTTGGAAAGTGTAAGTGATGGTATTTTAGCTAGGGACGAGAAATCTAACGATTCCTTTATCGTATGAGAGATTAGAGATGTTGAAGTGTAGGAATCTGTGGTGTAGTATAGGTCTGTTTTAGACTCTCAGGCACATTTCTTTCGTTTGATGAAAGTATAGTGTCTCACGCAGCCCAACATCCTGGTAATCCTGGGAAAAATATATCTCCAACGGCGGTGGTGTCGATTCTTTCAAAGAATTTGCAACTCGGCCTCAAACGTCTTACTACTTTTCAACTATAGCTTATCAAGTTTGAATCGAGCTTCAGCTCGATTTACTCTGCTCCGTTTATCTCCTCCCTATTTTCCTCCCAACCTGAAACGATCCTCACCCGAGAAGAAATAAAACCTCTCCCCCTCCTCCGTTCCTTTCCAGGCCAGATGAATGCACGGATCGATGACGTTTTTTAGCGGGCTTGGCGCTACCATTATGGTAGCGGCGGCCGCTACCATTCCCGCTACCCGGTAGCGCCTCGAAAAAAAAATCTTGCACCCACTAATCAATTTTTCTGGCTTTGCCATTGAAAGGACATGCAATTGGCGCATGCTGGACTAGGCATGCACGGTTGGGGTGGCGGTAGGTACTACAACAACACACGGTGTTAGGGAGTGTAAGGCTACGCATGGGTAGACTAGGGAGGGCTGGGTGTGGTGGGGACTGGGGATGGGTTGAACGGTGCAGCAGATGGCTGGAGGCATGTGGACCGGCATGGGGTCCATGGTTTGGCCAACGGTGGATGTAGTGAGTCTAGTGACCGGAGTTGGGTGGTGGTCGGAAAATCATATCTATAAGTTTAGGGTGTAAAGTGGAGGATTGGAAAACTATAGTTATCATGACTATTATTTTTCACTAAGTTCTGACTGGCTTAAGGGAAAAAGTAAACAGAGGGCTACAAAATAGGTGAGTTAAAGAACCTTAATATGACAAAAAAAATGTACATACGCATTAATGATTGGAATTTGGTCAATAGATACCCTAGCTTAGGCGCCGCCACCATCTTCTCTTCAATGGAGTTTTGCGTTTGCCTTTTTCCGACGAGTTTGACATCCCTTTGTGCGTTATTTCCTCGTCTTGTCGGGTTAAGTGGTTGGCTGGGTTTCCCTTGCACTATAGGCGATGGGTCCTTGGGCTGAGGATGGTTCATGCCTCATCGATTCGGTGTTTGGCTGGTTGGTGGGGGTTCTTTGAAGTCAGGCCAAAAGGAATTGTTGTTTCTGCTTGGGGATGTGGTGGTACCCCAAAAAACGATATGAGAATGGACAATAGCTCTCCTTGCCTGGAGTAGTGAGGTGTTTGGTTTAGAGTGGTTGGGGTTTTAAGTCCACTCAAATCACTCGTAATTCACAACGAATCTGGGTTCGTCAGTGGATAATGTTGATACTTAGCTGGTTTTGGATGTGATCAAAACAGGTGTGTGGTTTGTTGTTTACATATCCTTTCTAGGTTTCCTTGCAGGGAATATGCTCTTTTTGGCTTGCATCGCGTGGCTTTAGTGGAGGAGGATGGTAGCCTCGATCTCTCTTTCGGATGCTTTGGATGGATTCTTGCTTCAAGCCAATTGACATTTCGAAAGGAGTTGTGAATAACAGCTTTACCTAATGATGTTTATCTTCTATTGGTTTTGTACTCCTGTCATCATGATGTTCATGCTATCTTTTATGATGCTTTTACTAAAAACTTTAGGTTGTTGTTTTTATCATTTTTACCTTATACTCTTAAGCTATATGCAGTGGCGGAGCTAGCATGATGATGGGGTGGGCCATAGCCCCTCCCAAATTATTTCACTACGTGGAGCATTCATGGCTTACCGCGGCCTCCTCCGCGATAGTGCCGCGGTAACTCCCGCGGTAAAACAGCTCACGGTAGATCCTTTACCGCGGCCTTACCGCACCCTAGGGCGCATTAAGTAGGGGTGTGCATGGTTCGGCCAAAACCGAGAACCGAACCGCCTCCGGTTTTTTCGATTCGGTTTTTCTGTTCGGTTTCGGTCAAAACCGAATATCGGTTAATTCGGTTAGGTTTTAGGGTTCGGTTTTTTCGGTGACCGAACAAATCGAACTCATTTATTTTATTTTTTTACATTTAATTTATGTTGGTATTGTTTTGATATTTTGGACATTTTTTTGAATCATCTTGTTGCAATTGTTTAATTGTTTTGTTTCATTCAACAAGTTTAAGGAGGTGATAGAAAAATAGGGAAAATTTGGTCAAATTTCGAATTTACCAATTTTTTCGGTTTATTCGGTTAAAAACTGAACCGAAACCGTTCGGTTTTATGGGTGAGTTCGGTTATTCGGTTTATTACAGTCTAAAACCGAAAATTTAATTAACCGGTCAATTTTATTCGATTTTAACCGAACTGACCGAATACCCAGCCCTAGCAGTAAGCATTTTAAATAATTTTTTTAAAAATGGATGAATTTGGATGAATATTCATATAAATTCATCCACAAAACCCAAAAAAACTCAGAAATTGATGGTGATGGTGAGCAAGCGGCGGTGGTGACGGTGAGAGGGCAATGTCGGTTGATTGGCGCTGTTGCGGTGAGCAAAGACGGCAGTCGCGGAAGAAGCCACAAAACCCAGAAAGAAGGTGGAGGACTTTGTTTTCTACGTTGTGTTTGTAAATACATATTTATGGTAATATTTGTATATAATAATAATTTTCATATTTATTTAAATTATTATTAAGGTTCATTAAATAAATTAATTGATCAATATTCTTATAATGAACCTAATTGATTGATTATGAAAGTAAAATGGGATTGTGTGTGGAGTGTAGATCTTAAAAAAAAATTAATGACCACATTTATGGTCCTTTTTATACTATGTTACAATCTCTATCTCTATCTCTAAACAGTAAGTTTGATAATGCAGAGATTAAAGTTAATGTAATTTTTTTTCGTAATTTGATATAATCACATTTAAATGTAAATTGAACAAAAAAATGAATCACAAAAAGTAAAGTTAAAGTGATGATAGAATAATAATTAATTTTGAAAGGGAAATATTTTTCCTAAAATTTGTTTCTCACAAATATCACATCCACATTTAAAAAACAAAGTTTTCTTCATTATTTTTTTTCTTCCTGAAAAGACTTTTTGTTACAAAATTTTAATTGACCCCTCACAAAACCCGGCTCCGTCACTGGTTATATGGTTTATAGGCTTGTTTTTGCTCATCTCAGATTAAGAGATCTTTTATCATCCAGAGCTTTATCCATGTTTAGGTTATTTTCGACATTAGTCGTTTGAAATTGAATGAAATCATTCCCCCTCATATATATATGTGTGTGTGTGTGTGTGAGACAAGAAAAAAAAGTTAAAATAGGCTTCATTTAATACATTAATTAAATTAAAATTAAGAGAGTAATGACCATATGAACTAGTTTGAATAATAAAATCAAAACCGTACAAGCTGATGGGGGTGGCACAGCTGGATGAATTCTTTACGACAAGGAAGATATTAATTAAACGATATACAAGTGTTTAATTATGATTAACTTCCATCAGAAAAAGAAAATATATGCTAATCCGTCGTTCCCGAGGCATGAAAGGCCAGTCCTAATTGGTGGCGAACTAGGAAACATGTCCCGTTTTTTAGTGGCCTAGTGCGCTAAATTACCCTAAAAGTCTCTATATTTCATCTTTACTAATTTTTCCATAAAACTAATTCCAAATCTTCTACTTGTTGTAAGTAGTGTTTTAAAACTGGACCAGAAGCAGAACCGTCTCAAGTACCGATTCATGCTCTGATCGGTTCAACCGTTTGAGCCACCAATTTAACCGGTTATTTTTTAAAGCTAGTTATCATTATTCATTATATAAAATTAGCATGGCATAATCTAAATATAAAAGAATACTGCATAATTTTTATTGTAAAATAGTAATTTAAGCTATGAATTGGTTATTTTATAAGATGAAATATAATATTTATACTCTAATTAACTATGTAAGTGAAAATAATAATTTAAAATATTCTATATTCTAGATTGATAAATGATAATGCATGTTTGCAACTGACAGTGACTCGCCGCAAGTGTACGGTGGTCGCAAGTAATAAAATCGGGAGTATCGGGTCGAACCACAGGGACTTGAATTTCTGTGTGTCTTGTATGTGAATTACGAATAAACTACGCTAAGAAATTGATTGAGTTATGGTGAGAATTAATCTAGCATGCATGTATGAAAATTAAATTGATTAAACAACTAGAGTAACTAAACTAGAGCAAGAACTTGGGTGATTAAAACATGCAATAAAATTAAATTACCTGTTACGAATTTTGTTCCACTTGGATCATGGGTACACGGATAAGAACTAGCTCATGAACATTGTTTGAGTCTATGTAGGAAAATATATTGGGTCTAAATCCCTCTCTTAATGGTATTTAGAGATAAGCTAGCAACAATGTCTTGTTTCCTAACTTATTGTGAATTAATCAATTTTTCTCTTAGGTTAATTATGAACTTTCATCCTATAATTAACCTAACATGCATTTCTCTGCGATCTAACATAATTAGCTTATGTCTAAGTCTGATCATGCAAACAATAATAATTTATCAAGGTATTTAATCGATGAATTCAAAGAAATACAAACATAAATTATCAAACAATATTCATTCATCAAGAAAATCACATACCCACAATCCAAGCTTCACTAATTCCTAATAGATAATAGGAAACTAGCTACTCAACATCATAAAAAGCATAAATAGAGAGAAATGGAGAAAATCCATGTTCATGGTGGAAATGAGATCAAGTTGAACAAATCCCTAAATGAGAGAGTAAATGAAAGAACTAGCTAAATTTGAGTTTATAATTGAAATCTACTCAGAAAACTAAAGAGAACCCTAGAATTAATCTAAAATCTATGAAGAAATGAAGCCTAGAAAAGAAGAAGAATAATCTCCCTCCATATGCGTGGTCTGCTATTGCTCCTACTCTTCTCCAAAAGCCCTGTCTCCAGCTCTCTTCCAAAAGTCCCCATGATCTTCCAATTATATCTCCCAATGGATGGCTTTGATTGACTCTTGATTTGCTCAACGATTGGGATGCATCAAGAGTGAGATGCAAAATCTTGGAGTTTTGCAATCGTTGGTGATCGCTCGAGATCTTTAGGCGATCACTGGGAAGGAGCTGATGCTCGCTGTATGCCCAGAATGCAGCCAGGTGCTGTGACGTGTGTTAGGCAAACAAAACCTTACACACCTGCAAGTGTACGGATCGAGTGTAGCACTCGATGAATAAGGGTCGAATTCACAGGGACTAGATGCGCGAAATACTAAATAGCTAGATTGCACTACTTTACCTACCTAAATAATTGTAATGCATAAAAATAAATAGATAACTACCTCGGGGAACGGGTCAAATGCTTCATGAAAGTCAAACATGCATGATTTATATTTGTTGCTAGAGGAAAAGGATTCAAAAATTACCGACATCTCTCGAGTTAGTTACCTACACAATGATCGAGATCGATCTCTCGTACCGCACCAACGAGAAGGCTTTAAGTGCAAACCAGAAATTCCTAAGTGGTTTGACAAACCACTCAAACTTGCTTTTTGGTCAAAACTTGGGAAGATCGCTTTCGCGCTTGTTCCCGAGCACCATGTGAGCATGTGCATGTGTAATCTCTATCCCGAACACACACCATCAATTAAACATGAAACAAGCTCCTAGAAACAGATATGCATCAATAACAACGATGAGAAATGATCGATAAATGAGGAGAGGATTCGAACGACGGTTCCGGCTTTTTCAAGTCACGGAACTTGTTCTTCTATCTTAACCAAGAAAAATCTCTTGTCTTGCACCAAGATGAAGACCATTATGAATAAACCTTATTCTCCTAAGTAACCCCTCCGAATCTCCCAACCGGAGCGGGAAACTCGTGCTCAAATTGTAGCATACGTTCAACGAGTATATCTCGAGTACTCGTCGAACACCAAATAAACACAAGCATGTGGTGCCATAAATCATGTAAATGTCAAATTTAATCTACTAATATGCAACCACGCATCATCAATTTCTCATACGTAGCAAGTCCGAAACAAATTAATCCACAAATACCCGAACTGAGGCGGTCCGGGTTGTTCTACACTAACCCAACCAAGAATTCAAGCAATTAAGCAAGTAACAGCAGAAAATAACTAAATTAAACTAACAATTATCGGAAATTAAGGTTTAGAAACAACCAAATCCGAAATGAGCAAAACTAGTCGGAGAATGGCCGGAGAATGAGCATCGGAACTTGGGGCTGTCTCCGGTGGTCAGGGATTAGCTGGTGGAGCTCCGGTGGCGTGGGGAAGCGAGCTGTGGCGGCTGTTGGCAGAGGAATGGGCAGCAGCAAGGATTTCTCGTGAAATCCAGCCGCCGCCGCGGTGGTTAGCGAGTGAGCTGGAGCGGATGGTGGCTGGGCATCTGTCGGCGCGGTGGTAGAGAGCGGTCGACGGTGAGGGGAGAGGTGTAGGCTGGCGGTGAAGGGACGGCTGGCCTCTTCATCTCTGCTGCTGCTCGCAATGGACGTCCAGATCTGATTTTCATCAACATTTGGGCTGAACCTCATCTTCATTCCCATTTTCATGTTTCTCTAACAACCAGCTAGGGGTGAGTTCGAGCCGAGCCGAGCCGAGCTCGAGCCTAGCAGGTTCGAGCTTGGGCTCGTGAAATTCGGGCTCGGCTTGAGCTCAGCTCGAACTCGAACTTGATCGAGCCCGATAATTCGAGCTCGAGCTCGGCTCGAGACAGGCTCGAGCTCGCCTCGATAGTTCGTGAAGCTCGAGCTCGTTAGGCTCGCTAGCTCAGTTAGTGATGTGATCACGGGGTAAGTGATCACGAGCTCGGATCTAGCTCGAAGGAGGCGGTTTCAGCAAGAATGGAACGAAGAACAGAGAAAGAACAAGGAGATACAAAGTCGCCAGGAACCTCCTCACCACGAGGTGAGGCAATGCCATAACGCACAGGAAAGGAGATGGAACCTAGAACCTCCTCACTACGAGGTGAGGCAATGCTAGGTATTATATTGGATCCTCTTGCATGGATCACTATGATTGGCGAAGCAAGATTTGAGAACCAATTTTAAAGAAAAGCTTGAGAAGGAAAATTCCTCAAGCCCTTTATGGGTTCTCAAATCTTGCTTCGCCAATCATAGTGATCCATGCAAGAGGATCCAATATAATACCTAGCATTGCCTCACCTCGTAGTGAGGAGGTTCTAGGTTCCATCTCCTTTCCTGTGCGTTTTCAAGGGCATTGTCTCACCTCGTGAGTGAGGAGGTTCCCTTGGCCGACTTCAGATCTCCTTGTTCTTCCTCTGCTCTTCGTTTCCATTCTTGCTGGAAACCGCCTCCTTCGAGCTAGATCCGAGCTCGTGATCACTTACCCCCATGATCACATCGCCAGGCTCGATTCGGCCCTAACACCGAGTAAACGAGCTCGCGGGCTCGTGAGCTCGATTAGGCTCGCGAGCTCGGTTAGGATAGTATCGTAATTTTAGACGAGCTCATTAAGGCTCGCGAACCCTTATGAGCCGAACGTTTCGAGCTCGAGCTCGGCCTGCTTAATATTCAAGCCTCAAACCGGCTCGAGCTCGAGCTTGAGGCTCGTTGGGCTCGTTAAAGCTCGCGCTCGAGCCGAGCTTGGCTCGGCTCAAATCGTTTCACACCCATACAACTAGCCCATTCAGCTTTTCTTCTTCTTCCACTTTGGCCTAAAAGCTTCTAAACTTGTTGCATTTAATCCATTTAAATCCAAATTTGTCACTTGAAATGCCTACATGATTTTAGGACATTAAATGTATAAATAGCAACATTAAAAATCATAATTAAGCACAAATGGTGGGGTAAAAAATATATAAAATATACTTTCATCACACCCCCAACTTAAATCATTGCTAGTCCCGAGCAACGCAACTCTCCAATCATGTAGGCAATGCTTACTCGACTACTTGTAACTTAAGAAAAAGAATTGATCAAATTTGCTTGAATGTAAAGTAAAAAGAAGTAGGACCTCTTAATGTTGAGGTAGAGGATCACTCCCTTAGTGTTTGCACTCAAATAAGCTTGCATGATAACCTAAAGCTTCCCCACTAAAAATCCCCTAAGGGAGTTGCATGCAAACTTAGTAATAATGGTCTTAACTTTGGTTGTAATGTGTCTCGGCTAGGTGAGACATGGATTTCGGTTGAATGTCGTTTCAATGGTGGAGCTAGATGGAACAAATTAAGCACATGCAAGTCATGGGCAACTAAACATGTATCAATTAAGCACGTCATCCAATACGTGACTCAATTTAAACGGGAAATGTTCCAAATATCCGAATAAAACCAATACCAAAAGTCCCTCAAATGGACTTTGCACTAATTCTTGATCTTGCAAATAAAGTACAAGTGCATCCTCTATTCTATTTACTCGCACAATTTTTTTTTGTTTTTTTTCCTTTTCAAATTTTCCCCTATTTTGCAAGCACTTTGTAAGATCTTGCTTTGCCACTTTCTTGAGAGATACACAACACAACCAATAATCAAGAATAACGAACAAATATTGCTCTAAACCATGAACTTGTCACTCTAACATCAACACTTTACTTGTAAACACATAACCAACACTTGAAAAATTCCCCCCAACTTGCTTTTCAAAGTAACTCGCATACATAAATATCTCCAACTCTTCCTAAATTCATAACAAATTAAGCTCAATAAGTTCCATGGACAAAGAGTAGGATAAAATTCAAGGAAAAGCTCAATATGAGGGTTAAGCAAGAAACAAGGCTATCAAGGCTCAACGGGGTTCATCTAATGGAAATATTGTCTCAGGTTGGCTATTTGGTTAAATGGCGCCACCTAATTTGCCATCATCATCATCATCATCATCATCATCATCAAAAGTCCACATACAACACATGTGGGCCCACAATTGTATACATGCAAGTTCTAACTTAAATGGAAAATGAGACACTCTCATGAAGAATCACACATATACGAAAATAGAAAGAATTGGCTCAAATCCTCACAAGGCATATCTCTACCTCAATCAAGAACAAAGATTTGGTCTACTTCCAAAATTTACATACAAGCAAACAAAACCAAGAAACTTCAAATCAACTTGTATATTGAATAAGCAATGTACATGCAAGGAAGTCGGTATCCTCAACATACAAATAATCACATCTCTCCCCCAACTTAAAATGAAGCATAATCAACAACGCTCAAGGAGGAGAGAAACAAGATAATGAGGGATCATACCTAGGGGACCAAGTTAAGCCCCCATTTTAACTTCTTGCACGAACAAAGATTTCGGCATCAGTACCGAATCATGCAATGGAAAAGTTTGGTACGCCTCAGTACCGAACTCAATATGCAACAACATCTCCAACATTTCCAGCAAATTATCACGAACAACTACCTAGGCTTCAAGCTTGGCCGAGCTCTCTACCTTAGATAGATGTTGTGTCATGCCATCAGTAGCACGAGTAAAAATACCTGCAAAACAAAACTATGAGTAGTAACTGATAATCTAAACCAAAGTGCAAGAAAATAAACTAGCTAAAACTACAATAGCATTCACACAAAACTAGACCCCGACAACAACGCCAAAAACTTGATGGGCGTTTTACATGTATATGAATTAGGCACAAAATCAAGTAATAATACCCATTTAACCCCAAGTGCAAGGTGTGCAATTGTAGTAGGGTGAGTGAGGTCGAATCAAAGAAACCAAAGAGATTGTAATGTAATCAAAGAGACTTTAATTAATGCTATGTTTTTTGATTTTTCAATTATGTGTAGCAATTGGAAATGGTGAATAAAAAGTTGATGATTAGAGTCCTAGGTTCAAACTAAACTATACTAAATTATACTAACACACAAATGCAATTCAATGGACATAAACTTAGAATGAAATTTGATGGATAAAACCCCTCCTTAGATTGATTAGTGTTGAGCTTACTAGATTGGTGATTGGTTGTAATTCTTACAAACATTGAAGAGTTGGATAATAATCAAGCTCAAGTTACTACACTAAAGCTATTCTCACAACAAAAGACCAAGAAAGATCTCTCCACTTGCATCAATTGTTATGGCACTAAGATTAGCGAAAATTGTCTCCTAACACCCTAGATTATTTTCTCAAATTAATCCTAGAGTATCTAACAAATTTCCCTAAGTCAAGCTCAACAAAATCTCTCTCGAGCATTTTATCGAACACATGGTAGGCACAACGGAATAGTAGGCCTCCTACACCTTTGCTACATTCTTTAATTCCAAGAAAGTGTTACAACACTTGGAAAACTCACAACCAATTAACCACAATCAACCTAGCAACACTTCAACATCATAACCAACCCAAGGAATAGAAACTACTCACAATTTATGCCAAATTCGAAACTAACAATATATATGAATATAAATGAAAGTAGAGAGTTAGGGAAGAAGAAATAAACTAAGGAATGAGGTTTAAATCTTCAATCCTTCATCAAAAACTCCAAATTCGTAGCTAGAATGAGAAGAAATGAGCAAGAACCATAAAACCCTAAGAGAGCAAAATATGGAGCTAGAGGAAAAGTAACATGAGTGTGTGTCAAAAAATCCTAGAAAATAGGCTACATACCCAAAAATAATCAATAAAATGAGTGGAAGAGTACTTTTTGGGAACCCCTACAAGCAATGAGCCATGCTTGAGCTTGAAATGTGAGAGAAATTGGAATTTTCGCCACTTGTCCTAAAGCAATTGAAAACATAAGATCAAAAATCCAAAAGAGATAATGGTTAAGGACATTCTACAGCTTAATTACTCCAAAGAGTTTACAGACCGCTTCAAACTCAATTCACAAACAATTGTTAACTAAACTGAATTCACAATCTCAAAAGCATTCTTAAGAAACCCTTCATGCATTAGTGGATGAAGAAAATGTGGCTAACCCTATGCACTACTTATCTCACTAAACCATAAACCAATTTAGGAAGACAACCCATCAAAGCAACATCTCATTTATTGAGTTGTAAACTTTCTTTTTCTTTTTCTTTTTCTTTTCTTTTTTTTATGGGGGACCTTATCTGACAATGTTATTTATTAATCATAACAATATCAAACGGCTACTAACATTGTTCATGATTTCAATCACATTTTCATGTTGAAATTAGCGGAACATTAACGGACTTACCTCCTTTTTTCCAACCCTTTTTATTTTTGTTTTTTTTCCATTTCACATTTTTTTTGAAAATAGAAGAGGGAATACTTCTAAAAGTTGAAACAAACATAAAAAGGTAATGCAATTGGTGAGATAAAGAGTACATCATAATTAACCAATTACTTAACCACTAGCTTGTTCCTAAATTTCGAAAATCAAGAAATCACCTAGTTCAATCAACTATCATTTGTAAAAAGGAGAGAAGCCATTTTAAGTCCTTTTCACTTATTGAAGAAATTTTTACTTCTCAATCCTAAACGATGAACCCCAAAAAAATATTTCAAGGATTTGATCTGCTCAAAACGACTAAGCAAGTGCTCAAGTGAAGTCTTGGCTTCCTCAAATCACACATCAAACAATCATCTTAGCATTCGCATTCTACTACTTATCAACCATTCATTCAATAAAGTTCTAACGAAAGATAGAGAAGAAGAATACTCAACCTGACAATTAAGGCCCTGTTTGTTGAAGACAAAGTGTGATAAGTTGTTGAAATTTTGCTTCCCAATAATTATGAAACTACCCATCCCAATAAGGCAATAAGATTATGGACACCCGTCCCCGCCCATACCGCGCCTACGCCGTTGCCCATACTCCCAAACCACTATAAATACCCCCACCTTCGCCTCGTCACAATCAAGAAAACTTAGACAGAATTCCCCTACCTTACTCTCAACTTTCGTGCCTCGGCTACTTTGCGAAGGGAATACCGACTCAAGGCGTCGAGAATTGTACTGCAGTGCTCATCCACCTGAAGTAGCAGATCATAGGAGAGGAGCAAAGACGGTCGAAGCAACCTAGCAGAGCCCCATTCCATCCCAACATGTCTGGATTCTTCCCCTTCGGGAGGCCCACCTTTTCGGATAACATCTCAGGTATTACACTCTAACTCCAATCTTTATTCTATTTAATGTTAATCCTTTGACATGAACAGATTATGAAACTTTATTTACTAGGTATGGAGATTAAACAAAATGATAGAATATGCCTTTTATGACAATTGTAACCTAATTTAAAAGAAACGGGAAAAAAAAAGCAGATTGATCCCACTTTTAAGATTAAAGGGCACTAAACTAAAGTAAACTCCCCATAAAAAAAAAACTAAAGTAAACTGATCTCTAGAAACAAAACACACCCATTTGAGTTGACATGTGAGACGAGAAAGCGTAACTTCAGCTTTTAGACCAGATTCCTGGAATCGAACCAACCATTTAGTGCCCGCCTTGATCGAATAATTGTGTACTCCTAATTTGTAAGGTAAAAAGCATAAATAAATCCCTGAATGTTCCAACTTATCATGAATTGGTTATTGAATTTTTTATCCAGCTGAACAAATTACTGAATTTTTCAGTTTGTCACCAATAAGCCACTCGAATTAATTTTTCTGTAATGTAGCAAATGAAAAATAAAATAACGTGGACTAAAAAGGAAGTTAAATCTAAAGTTTCTCTAAGTGTTGACTTAAAAAAACATGTTATAAGATTACCATAAGAAGAGTTAGAACATGGTTAGGGTGAGGGAAAATGCCGTTATATTACATATTTTTTTAAAAAATTAAACACTTAATGACACTTTAGGCTTACATATTCGATCGATCCACGTCGTTCTTCTATCTACCACGTCAGTGAAAATCAAACTGATTGCCTAAATTGATATAATTTCAAAAGTTCAATGGTTTATTCGGCTAGATAAAAAGTTCAATGGTTGATTCCTAACGAGTTGGAAAGTTCAGTGGTTTATTTGGTCGGATAAAAATTTCAGTGCCCGGTCTTTAACAAGTTGAAAAGCTCAGAGGGGTTTTTGAGCTTTTTACCAATTTGTAAGGTCTGAGCTGTTTAATTCTTTGCACAGCCAGCTTGCTATATTATGCTTCAGTTACTGTTCAAACTAACTACTTATGGAAAAAAAGAGAGAATATTTCCGTTTTTGCTGAACTTTGCATAAATATCTATCTACTGGCTTAATTTTAACTATCTACCGGCTTAATTTTAACGTCTTCCTAATGGGTGTTCCCAGACACTTAAAAGGGTACTTTTATTTCTTTTTTATGTATCAATTTTTTTTTGTATTGCATCAATATAATTATTACACATGTAAAGAGGTATAAAAAATTGAAATAAACTGACCCTAAAAAGAGCCACCAGGGCATCCGTTAACATTTCTCTAATTTTAATTTCTCATGAACTCTTATGGGCTAGTTATAAATTATTAGTGCAAATTAGTCCAGGTTCTGAGGCTGGTTTTCCTTTATGTCACATTGTATTTATATCCCAATCTTTACAGGGTCATCGCGATTATTTCTTTCGCATTACTGGACGTTAATAAAAGAATGAGTATTTTTTATTTATTTCAAATTAATTAATTCGATAAAAAAATTAATATATATTGTTACATTCCTTTATATATAATGCAGGTTTTTCTACAGAAAATTATAAGAAACTCATCATACTAAATTAATTTTTAGAATTCAACACGTATTAAGTACTTTCAAACTGAATTACTTGTTATGTCACACCTCTCCTATGTTAATCCATTATTTGAATTTTTTAGAATTTTGAATAAAAACAATCTGGGGATCGAATTAGTAAATTCGGAAATGTCTTATATTCTATATGTCTATGGTGACACCCAATTTTTGTCCGGACTAATAAAATCTAGTTCGTAATTGTGATTTTCGGTATTTTTCATATTTTTGTGTGATTTTATGTCATTTTCGTAATTTTATGTAATTCTTGTCATTTTATTGTGATTTTTGCCATTTTAATATTTTACATATTTTTTTGTTATTTACATTATTTTATGTGGTTTTGTCATTAATCTAAGGTTTGAGTTTGTTCTATTTAATTAAAAAATATATTTATATTGTGTCCTTTTTAGATAGTTTAGTAAAAGAGCAAGTCATAAAAATCAAAAATAAAAAATAACAAAAAAAGAGGAGAGAGAGAGAGAGAGAGAGAGAGAGAGAGAGAGAGAGAGAGAGAGAGAGAGAGAGAGCAGGCAACACGCTGCAGGAGGCGCCGCCGCCGAAAGTCCTCTAACAGCAGGCAGTGAATTGTCATCCTCTTTCACCATTGAACAAAAGGTTGATCTAATGGATAATAAGATACTCCAACTCAGAAATTTAGCTATGAATTGCACCGGTTGCGACAAAAAAGGGAGAAGCAAAAAAACCAAGAACCCAAGACTTTCTTCCCCAACACGTCGGCCTCAACCTTCTCCTCCTCTCACCCGAAGCTTTCACCACCAATATCCACACCATCAGCTCCACCGTGTCGACTAGAACCCAGGCATCCTTCCCATACCGCCGGAGAGGCTGGAAACACAAAAAATCACAGAGCTCGTTTGTTCGAACAAATCGGCCTCCACCTCTCCTCTGCCACTTTCGTCACCAATCTCCACCTCCACTAGCTATGTATCGTCGAGACGAAGTCAGCCCACTATCTCACGTCGCCGTAGGTGCCAGAACGGAGGAAAACGGAGAGAGAAACAGTTTTCCGACTCGGACACCGTTTACTCTCTCTTGAGCCATTTTTTCCCCACTTCCACCGCGGATCCGCCTCCATAGGCCGGCCCATCTTCTGGAGCCGGAACCGCCGCCGGAAATTCAAATTAGACGCTGGCCGCCGTCTCCTCCGCAGTCCAGTTCTGTTCGCGCGCGAGGAAGAAGAAAAGAACTGGTTTCTTAATGTTTTTTGCGTAAAACTACTTTTCAATCCTTTTTCTTTTTTTTCCGTTCTACTTAAGTCATCACCTTTCTATAAGTTTCAGTTCAACCCTCCAACAAGTTTGGAACTTAACATTTTGGGCACTAATGCCTAAACTTTTTATTGTTTTTCTTTTAAAATGTTTGTTCAAATTAAATGTGCTTGCTTATTTTTTAGGACATCCATATTTTTATTCTTTTTTTTCAATTCTCACATTTATTCTTTAAAACAAAACAAAAAACAATTAAATCAAGCAAAAATTACTCGTGGTACCAATTTTGAGCATTCGAGAATTTTTATTTTTGTTTGTAATTGACTAACAGATCTAGAGTTTGTGTAGACCAGTTACCGGGTTTCCAATCGACCTAGGTAAAAAGATTGGTGGTGACTCCTATCGAAAACCACATTGCTACAGTCTCTAATTAATTAAGGGTTGGACACGAAAATTAAGAACAATGGATAAAGAGTAATAGATTTTTAAAATTCACCTTCAAAAATATAATTAAGAAATAATTTTAAATTATTGGAAATATCAGTTTTGGGAAGAAAAATTAATTATGATTAAAATAATATTGAATTAATGGAAAATAATTTGAAGTAAAATACTACATTCGTCCCCAATTAATACGTACGTACATTTGACTTTCATGTTTCAAGATTCAATGTGACTCATTTTTTTACAAAAGTAAATAATGAAATATATATATCTAGAAAATTAATACTTCAAATTATGATATGAACAAAAAATATTTAACTTATAAAATCATAAATTAAATACTGTGAAAACAACAAAAACAAAATTTATGTACTAATATAGGATGGAGGGAGTAATAAGGTAGATAAAAGTAATTTACTTCAACAAAAAATAATAATTATATAGAAATTTCTTAAGAAGAAAACGTATCAAATAAAAGGGAAAAAATCAGAAAGAACATAATATATCATTGTTAGTGTATTTTAAAACCATTAATCATCAAACCATGCACATAATTAGTTTAGATGGTTTTGTGCATGTATGTGTGTTTATATATATATATATATATATATTAGAATACAACTATAGTTACATTACTATATATTGTATACTTTACTTGTTTAGTACTAGTACGTACTAAACAATTATAAACATAAATATGTTCTCACCTTAAAGTTACCATAAAACCGGCGTAGTTGGAATATTGAATACTTGAGCTATTTTATAGCTACTCTGGGTAGGTCCAGGAGGATATGTTTATCAAATGGTAAGTAAGCACGATACAAGAGTCTATGTACCACATATGTGGTACATATACCCATGAAAATATCGTTTTACTCTCTTAATAAATATCTACCAATGGTGTTTTAGTCTTTTAATTTATTAGATTAGTTAGTTGAGTTAGTTAATTAGTACTATATTTAGGTAGGTGTTTTTCCACATATGTGGTAAATAAACGGACTCCGCACGATACAATAAAGCAAATCCTTTTGCTATATAATTACTAGGTACCTCAATCCCTAAAAGATTGGAGTATTTGATTTTTAATGTTGTGTTTGATTCAAACTGGAGTATTATTTAGGAAGAACTTACTAAAACAGTAATTAAAAAAATTATATTTAAGAACTAGAAACGTTATTTAGTTTTTACATTAAAATGTTGAAAAAAAATTATAGAAAATACTGAAAATGAAACCTTCAAATATTTTTGGGAGGAAGGGTGTATATGTTAAGTTTGCCAAGTCTTAGAAATTTTGGCAAGGGATCTTGCCTCTTAACTATATTAGAAAACACGAGTGTGTGTTTTGGTGATTTTTTTATATATAGAAAAGTTCAAGTTATTGAAAAATGAAGTGAAATATGTCATCAATGTTATTTAACCGGGTGATTTTTCACCCATCTAGAGCACTTGAAAAATAGAGGATAGATATGTAATTATCTAATTAGTTGGGCTTGGGCTTCCAAATTACCTTATAGATGAGTCATTTGAACTAATGGGTGAAAAATCACCCGGGTGATGATTAACATGGTTGGAAATATGAAGTGAAATATGTGAGAGATAATTAAGGTGTATGGGAAATTTCCAAGATATTGCCAAGTTTAGTTCTTGGGCTTGCAATAAAATAAAATAAATGAAAAGTGTCACTTTTATGCCTTATCCAATCTAAACTTATCTTCCTTCGTATGTACAACTAAATAAGTGATAAGTACTAATCTGTTTGATTGGATAAGTGTTAGTCACACTCTTTTGTACAGTCACTTACATATTGGTGTTTTTTACGAGTCCATTTATTTATTATATATGTGAAAAAATACTTACATAAATTAATATACTACTAATTAACTAATTCAATTAACTAAATTAATAAACTTAAAGATTAAAACACCCTTCATAGACACTTATTAAGAGGACACTTATTAAGAGGGTAAACTTGATAATTGCATGGTGTGTGTGTGTTTTCACATATGTGGTAAATAGACACGCACATTTTTACTTGGTGGCAGAAGGGAGGAAGTGAGAATAAAGAAGAAGAAGAAGAAGATATCGTTAAAATTACTTTATTAGTTCTTAAACGTAGAATATTAGGTTTTAATTTATAGGTTTACCCTTAAGTTTTTACTTGGTTTTAATTTATACATAGATATATATAATATTCTATATTTATCTATATTCTTTCGTCTATGCTTTGTGTAAAGCGGCTAAATCCATCCGATTCTCCGACTTTCGTTTGTGACCTGGGTCTTATTACCATCTAAGATGTGTTTACTTTTATGGACCTAAAATTTACAAAACCATAATATAATTAGTATCTGTATATAAGTACTAAGCAACTAAATGTATATATGATCATCGATCATGAATAAGAAATTATAAGTTAATTAATTAGAAAGGAACACTTGCAAAAAAGTTGCAAGTAAAAGTAAGCTCTCTACTGCCTTTACGACTACCCTTTAATATACATTGTAGTGTTAGTTAATTAGCTGGAAGGACGCATGAACATTTTTGGGCATATATACATTATATAAATGGTGTGTTAGAGATGGTTAATAATTATATAGTAGTACTAGCTACTTAATAAATTTGCAAGCGTGTACGTACGTATGTACGTACATATATATATATATATATATATATATATATATATATATATATATATATATATATATATATATATATATATATATATATATATATATATATATATATATATATATATATATATATATATATATATATATATATATATATATATATATATATATATATATATATATATATATATATATATATATATATTAATATATATATGATGGTGTACGAGAGAGATGCCCCTTTCCACCAACCAACGCCTTTGCATATGCGCAACCTTTTCGATCTGGTAATTAAGATATACGGAGTAGTAATTAATTAGTACTAGCAGTCTTATATTAATGTAAAGTTAAGCATGCAACTTCCGGTCCTTAATCTCGATCATTACTTCACTAAGATGCTCTCTTTAATTAGTTTGCTTGCTGCAGCGTAATTGCATCATCATGCATGTGGTTAATTGTAAAGCATGTCATCGCCAAGCCATCGAAAAGTACCGCCCCCCTGCTGGCGGACACCCCTAGTAGCCTCTTTACTTTGCAAATTACAATTTTAAAGTATACACTGTTAGGTATGTGACTAAAATTATTAAGATTTGAAAGATGGAAGATTAATGTTGTGATTAATCCAATTGGTGATGTACAGTGGGACTAGGATTTTTTGTTGATTTGTCCATATTGAGTTTGCTTAGGATTTGTCCATCACAATTTAGACTAGGTTTATATGCGCGTTTTAGTTAGTCTAGGTTTTGGTCTCCTCGGCCTATAGTATTAGGTTTGGTTGGTTAGCATAAATAGGTATGGTTTCTTTGTGAGTTTGGTTGTTTGTGCTTGTTTGAGTGCGTGTTGCACATGTGTGAGAATGAGAGATTGAGCCACAAAAGTGTTTTCTGCACAAAGTGTGAGTTTTTTTTGGAATAACCCTTCGTTGCTTGGTTGCTGTTATCGGTGTGTGTAATTAATTATTAATTGATATTGATAGTGGAGAAAACCGTGGAATCATTACGGTGAAAAATTATTGTGTTATTGTTTGTCCACGTTTTCATTCCCAACAAGTTGTATCAGAGCGCATGGCTAGATCCTAGTGGAGCATGTGTGATGTGGTAGTTGAGTGGCACCAATCGACGGCTCGATGTGTGATGCGGTTCGTGTGTGTTGATCTTTGAAGTGATGTTCGTTTGTTGTTGCGTTTGCGCTTGTGTCGATTGTTCGTGTTCACTGTAGTCTTCGTTCGTGTTTGGAAGAATTTGAGCAAAGGTGGAGATTGTTGGGTATGTTTGCTTAAATTTGAAGAATTTGTATTCTTTTATTATTGTTTCTTGGTGAGTGAGTTTAGGAGTCTTTGTTTAAGTGGGATTGTGTTTTCCTAATTAAAATGTGATTAGGTTTTGTGTGTAGGCTATATAAAGACAAGTTGTGTTGGGGTTTTCATTATGAGAGAAAATTAGCCGATATGGTGGGGAACAAGATGTGAGTATGAAAAAAGAGAAGAGTCGTCCGAAAGCCGAGATGACTAGGATGCTAGAAATCTTTCGTAGTTCTCATATATTGTCAAAGATGGTTTAGTGGATTTCTCTCATCCATGGATGTAGGTTAGTTAATAACATAACCACGTTAAATTTTTGTGTGCATGATTTGTTAGAGGTTACTTATTTTCGCTGCACATGATGGGTGTTTGGAGAAGAAAAATGTATGTTTGCTCTTTTTACCCAATATACATATGCTCAAACATCAAATTAACAATCTAGCTATTTACCTCTTGGGGACTATAACGTAATCGACTGCATATCATATGTCTGATATACATGACTATATTGGTTAGCTATAGACTTGGCAGTGAGTTGGATAGAAACCACCAATCATGAAAAACCATATGTTACTAGTGATTTTAACCGCGGATTGACGGTTGCAGGTTTTTTTGGCACCTGCTAGCTTTGTGGTTGATGATAATAGATTGAGAGTATTTGCACCATGAATACCCATCATCCGCGATTTCCGGATACTCGCCATCCGCCAACAAAGTTAGCCCATAAATAAGTCCATAGCCCAAAAGTAAAATCCCATAAATAAGTGTATGTTTGTGGGGAACTTTGAATATTTAAGCATCTTAAAATGTTGAACTTGTGGTTGCTTGGATGTAGTGTATTTTGATAAAATTATGAATGTTTATGTATTTATAATAGATTTTATTAATAACCGTGGATGTAACCGCAAACTACGGATATCCTCAATTAATAGTTGCGGATTTAAACTCATAACCGCAAAAGGTATAATTGCAATCCACGAATAACGAAAACCACGAATTGCCGATTGAGAATTCAGGAGTAGCGTGGATAACCGGCCAACCTTTGCCATGTCTAGCTAGGGAAGCAAACCAAACTTCTCCATTTTACGTACGTACTTTGCAAACCAAACTTCCTCACACAACTGATACCGCAGGTCAATTTCTAATCATATATTCCAATGTCCTCTATATTGTATGTGCGTGTGATATAATTGAGGCTCAATACAGAGAAGAAAAATAAAAATAAAAACTTAAGGGATGCAAAATGCTTACCGCATTAAATGTTAGTTCATCTATCATATTTAATAGTTATGTTTGACTTTTGCATTTTTATTTTATTAAATCTTTACTAAAAGAATTTGTTAAAAAATTTGAATTTTTTTAGAAACTAGAAACATTGATTTATCTTTTGTATACAATATAAGTTACTTAACTTTATATACTAAAATGTTGAAGAAAAAAATATATAAATTAGATGCTGAAAAAGAAAAATAACTATTAAAAAGGACGTGGAGTAATTCTCTCTCTATATATATATTTATATAGAAGCTGGGCATATGGTATTCACATGATTACGCCCTAAATCCACTTTGGTGACCCTGCTTTTGGGGGGTGTCTTTCCTTTTCTTTATTCTGGGACTAAACCTACATAATGTATGTGCTTCACTTTCAATTACTTTATGTTATCGTTTCTGCAAAAATAATAATAATAATAATAATAACTTTTACATTTTTATAAAAAGTGCTGTACGTTCCTTTTTTTGGTAGGCACACTTGTAGGTATATTACAAGAAATGGTCAAATCAGGTCCAAAACATACCTAAGAAACAACTAATGTATTGTTTGGTTTAAGAATGCTAAGATTATGAAGTTTTAGAATCCAAAAAACTCTTTGTTCGATTTATTTTGGATAGTAATTCTCCATTATTTTCAAAATTCAAGAATTTCCATCATTTACAAAACCTTGAATTCAAACCTATCATCATTCTTCTAATCTAGTGGTTATACAATGTGAAGAATTTAAGTTCAAGCATCTGCCATCTTCGAACTCTCCCTATGTATAAAAAAAGTAAATTAAAATTAGAAAAGGACCCTTCTAGTCTTAATTTTTACCTATGAATTCTAAGCTAAGGGTCATGTAATTAATCCGAAGGAAAATGCTCCATATAGAACTATATTTGATTTTATACCATCTGTTTTGCATACTGCCAATTTATGAATGAAGAACGCATATCTTCTTGTTTGATGTTTTTTTGAATCCCATAACTCTATAAGTATTCTGCTGGTTGTTTTCGATGCAAGCTTCAAGATGGCCTTTTTCTTAGTTTGGAATAAAATTTGGTGAACTAAAATTTGTTAATATTTTATATTTATTTTAATAAAATTTAATTACTTTCCAAAACAAAAAAGATGGGCCTTTTTCTTTTTCTTGGGTTGGTATGTGGAAATGGTTTCTCAAAGTTGCTAAAGATAAAGCTTTAAAGGCTCAAGTAAGGAAGCGTATATTTGCAGCTATGGTCTATCATATTTGGCGTGAGAGAAATGCTCGAGTTCATATATTATCATGAGAATAGTGAATTGGAGGTTATAGTTGAGCGAATTCTTTCTTTAATAGATATAATCTTCCTATAAATGATCAGTTGTTTAGTTGAGTGAATCCTCAGTATTTGTACACTTTATGTTTGCATTTTACTTTAAACGGTATCTAAGTTTTATTTGTACACTTTAGACCTCTATGATAGGCAGTATAGACATTTTAGTTAGGTTTAGTAGACACAATAGATTATTATTTGTTTAGTTGTGATTTACTTTTATTTTTGCTATTATTTTAGTTTAATTTGGTGCTTCTATGATTCTGATTTTTTTAGCCATCTAGAACGAAATTTGTTTAGTGAATTTTATAAAATTTGAGCGTATAAATTGTTATGTTTTGATGTAGACAGTTTTGGATAAATTAGTAGACAATTTCTAATAAATTGTAATGCACTTTTATTGTCAGCAGAAATAAGCTATTAGCGACAATGATGACGGTGGTGGCGGTGGCAGCGGTGCCGGTGGAGGTCTAGGAGCGGTAGTAGCAGCGGCAACGACGGTGGTGACACGGCGGTGTTAGAAAGCCTATTTTTACTAAGAATGACATTTTAGTCTTTTTAATTTATTAAGTTAGTTAGTTAGTTAGAGTAGTTAGTAAGTAGTAGATTATGTAGGTATTTTTTCATATAAGTGATCAGTAAACGGACTCGTCGTTGGACGTTTCAATTTGTAAGATCTACGGAGTCGATGGGCCTACATTCCTGAAAATAAAAGAATAGAGCCCTCAAACTTTCATATAAGTACATTTTGATTACTAACACTACAAACAAAGTGCCATTTAATGGCACACAAAATGTGCCAGTAAATTACGAATATGTGCCAGTAAAGGTAGGTAGCGGAAACAGCAACACGCGGGAAAAGTGCCAGTAGAAGTCGTAACACTAAAGCCCTTTACTGGCACTTAACGTGTGTGTTGCTGCAGCGTATTTGGAATTTAGTGGCACTTAATTTTGTGCCAGAAAATATTTATGGAAATCAGTGGCACACATTTTATGCCTCTAATAAACATGGTTGAGACTTGTTCGCAAGTGACTTTAGTGGCACATAAAATGTGCCACTAAATTATTCGTACATTTTTTGGCACAAACAATTGTGTTAATGAAAATTGTTCCAACTAATATACCTGTTTCATCATTCATTCTTTACTCCAATTCATAGCCTATGCACATATTAAATTTAACAGAATATGGAAAATAAAATCAAAATTAATGGAGAAACATCAAAAGATAGTAATGAATTACTTGAAATTAAAGTATAATTGTAATACACAAATACAAAAGACTTCAATATAATTCAATGAAGAAGTACAAAAAATTACCTAACCCGAGATAGTTACTAGGCCGTAACCTAAAAGAAGTACCAAATTCTGTTAAACATAACCTAAAAACATCCGATAAGTTGCAAGATTTCGCTTCCAACCATGCTCACAAATGAGTTTGTCAACTTCAATTGGAACAACTGATATCTGTATCAAAAAAAAAAGAGAAAATTTGAATCAATATAACAGGGAGAATCAGAAAAAGTCCAAGTAAATAATCTTTACAAATTACCTGCATAAGGAAGATCCTAAGGATCTTCTGGAATTTCTGGAGTGCCTATGAAAAAGACAAACAATCAAAGCTCCATAGTAAACTGAAAGTAAGGTAATCTCAAGAGTAATCATGTTAATGCTAATAATATTCCCGGTATATATTTTGTTTTCAAGCATAGCTGGAAAACAACCACAATACACAAAAAACAATAGACCTGGAAATGCATTAACAAGTCAAACAATGAATATACTTACTGTTTTCAAGCAGAACTGAAAAACAACCACAATACACCAAAAACAATAGCTCTGGAAAAGCAGTAACAAGTCAAACATTGATTATACTTACTATTGCCAAAACTTTTGAAGCAAAGATCAAGTCGGCAACAACTTTTCAGCTTCTTCCATTAAACTAAGAGAGGGCTCGGATTGATCAAGAGAAAGAAAATGGGTTATAGTTAGCTATGTTAGTAGGAAAAAGGACTACCGACATGAGATGGGGGAGGATTAGGATTAATCAGTCATTCCATCACCAAAAAAGGAAATTTAATTAGTCTTTCTTCACACCACAGATTAAACTAGCCCTCATGAACATTAAATTTCTTTCATACTGCTACTGCTTATGTATAGGAGTTTTTTTTTCTTTTTTCCAAAAACTCCAAGAGACATTGGCTATCCTTTTTCTTTGTGGAGGTCCCTGACTTATCTTTTTGGTTCAGTTGCTTCATTTGAACTGAGACAGTTCCTTCAAAACAACAAAGGGTTCCTTCAAAACAACAAAGGGTAAACGAAAAATCAAGAAGTAAAAAGTAATCCAAATGGATATGTGGAAGCAAAGAGTAAACCCCTAAAGGACTTGGGACCCTAAAAGTATTTAGGCCAATTGATTGCAACTGTGGAACAGCTGAATAACAGATCATATTTTAGAAATCATTTTGATCAGCAACAGGTCCAAAATTTGATCTCTCATTCGATTACTAATGCCGGAGATAAGCAACTTTCCTAATGCGTGAAATCTCTAACATGATTCATTTAAATTCTAAACAAGGGGAAAAAAGACCACTAAAATGACAGAACACAAATTGTGCTCTCTAAATCAATCTGCACAACCAGTCCTATGAGTGCAATACCAGGACATGAATTAAACTAATAGGATATAAAAGACAATCAAAGATGGGTATGAAGTAATATATACATAAAAAACCCAACATTAACATCTTTGTTGAGAGAGAAGCTTAATACTGGATGTATCAACTCAGTATCTCGTATTACAAAGAATGCAAGCAGTTCCTATAAAACCAATTTCACCTTAAAGGGAGAAGTGGGGCACGACCTAGAGTTAACATATTAATTCAAACCTATTCGGATCTTAACTCATGTCAACAAGAGGAAAAAACAAAGTTAACATCTTTTCCAGCATAGATTAATTTGATAGATCTGAGCAAAACTCAAGCCCCAACTTCCCCAACAACCGTTCCAAATCGACATCAGACAGCTAACAGAACTCTAAAAAGTCATAGACTTTCTGAGATCACAAGCAGAAAACACCAGTAAACAGAAGACCAGAACTTGAAACCACCAAAACAACGAATCAACAGAGCAAGCAGAAGTAAAGACATCAAAATAACGGAAAAGAAGATAAAGATGAGCAGAGGAGAGAAACAATCAGAAAGAACAAATCTTCTTACCCCCGAGAAATGAAGATGAAAAATTGCGTTAAAACAAAAAGAGTCCACAATCCAAAAGGAGACGGATCCATCACTGAGTATGGTCGGCGATTGGTGAGCTTGACGAGCTTGGTGGCAGCGAGCGAGCAGTGCCTTGTGGCAGCGAGCGAGCAGCCTGGTGGCGATTGATTGTTGGCGATTAAGAGAAGGTGGTGGAGTTTGCTAATTTCGTCGAAGCGATTCGAGTGAAGAAGCAGAGGGATTCTGAAGGAGTGAAGAAGGAGAATTGGGAATAGATTAGTTAGGGTTCCGAAGAAAAAGCAAAAATGTTTTCACGCACCCGTTTATTTTTCTAACTTTTGCAACATTAGTGGCACATAAAATAGAAATTTAATAAATATAAAATATGATGTATATAATATTGTACATAAGTGATCTTTAAATATATACATATGCTGGCATATATTATTTTGTGCCACAAAAATTAAAAATAATTGTGGCACATAATGCTCATATGCCACAAATTGTCTAAATCTTTTACTGGCACTTGTTATATGTTATTATAATATCTGTCCAGTGGCACAATATGTGTGTGCCATTAAATATGTGTGTCAGTAAATGTCACTTTGTTTGTAGTGTAATTTATAAAAACTACAAAATACTAGAACTTTTAAAAAGTTCATAGAATTATACATGCAATTCTTGAAACTTATAAAAAGTTTACAAAATGGTCTCAACATGTTTAATTAGGCCATGAACTTGTTGAAGGTGATCCAACAACTGGTGAAGAAGAAGAAGAGGATGGCGTGCTCCATAAGTAAACCAGTTTGGGAGTCTGTAGTGAACTGAGAAATTAGCTTAATATTCTAAGTTGCATAGGATTAGGATTCCTCAATGTTTTAGTAGTTTATTATGACTAAAACTTTGTTGTTTAGGTTAATCTCGTGTAAGCCTATATAAGGCAAATTATTCATTCAATAAAGCTAGACATTCTCGGCCATTGCTTCTCATTCTTTCATCCTTGTCTTTGCCTCCGATCCAACATTGTGGTATCGAGCCTTGCTCAAACAATGGCAGGATCATTGGCAGGTGAAACCTCGTTCGTGAATGTTCCCAAGGACAAATACACTGTATTCAAGGGTATTTCATACGAATCTTGGAGCATCAAAATGACTACCATATTCCAGTCTCAAGAATTGTGGGAAAGCTGTTGAAAACGGAATTAATGAAAAACCACGGCACGGACACGAAGAAAAATGCTAGAGCCACGGCCATACCGCATCAAGGTGTTGATGAGGGCATCTTCTCAAAAATTGCTGAAGCACGGTCTGCAAAGAGGCATGGACAACGTTGAAGGGTGCATATCAAGGATCTGCCAAGGTGATGATGGTGAAAAGGCAGTCCTTGAGAAGAGAATTTGAAACCTCCTCCATGAGAGATAATGAATCGGAGAAGACTTCATTGGAAGAATCACAGAGGTGATAAACAAAATGCACACATATGGGGACAAAATAGACAATGAATCTGTGGTCACAAAAACCTTGAGGAGCCTCACACCAAAATTTGATCATGTAGTGGCAGCCATTGAGGAATCTAGAGATCTGTCCACCCTGACTCTAGACGAACTCATGGCATCTCTTCTGGTTCATGAAGCCAGAATAACAAGAGCACCACAAAAAACTGTTGAGTCTGCCTTCCAGACTCAAACTCCCTCTTTCTCTCATCCCAACAGAGGCAGAGGGTCTTTCAGAGGCCGTGGGAGAGGAAGAGGTAGATTTGGTGCTGGAACATGCAATTTCTGCAAGAAACCAGGCCATCAAGAAGAGAATTGCTGGGGAAAGATAATTTGCAGACACTGCAAAAAGAGAGGACATAAGGAAGAGGATTGTTGGAATAAGAATGAAGCCAGTTATGCTGAACAAGATTTGGAACAAGAAGATTATCTTTTCATGATACACTCAGAGAAATTTCAAACAAATGATATATGGTACCTAGATAGTGCATGCTCCAACCATTTAACAGGAAGCAAGAACAAATTTGCGAGCCTGGATGACTCATACAAATCTCAGGTTCGGTTGGGAAATGACAGTGAAATAAAGATTTAAGGAAAAGGAGAGGTGGCGGTTAGAATACATGGCAAGACAAGATTAATTAAGGATGTTAAATATGCTCTGGTTTGGCTCACAATCTGATTAGCATATTGGCCAACTAGTTCAAGATGGACATGATGTTACATTTCACAAAGACACATGTCTAATCAAGAACAAAGTTGGTGAAATCATGCTACAAGCCAAAATGACAGGAAACAAAATGTTCCCTGTCACACTCATTTCAGAAGAAAAGGCCATGATCACAAAGAGAGAAGAAGACTCCAAGCTGTGGCATTACAGATTTGGACACCTGAACTTTAGATCCCTACAGAATTTGTCAAGCAAGAATCTTGTGAATGGACTGCCTGAGATTAAAGAAGACAGTGAGATCTATGAAGGTTGCATCTTTGGTAAACAGGCCAAAAACTCCTTTCCTCACAATCAAGCAAGAAGAGCAAATACAAAATTGGAGCTTGTCCATGCTGACCTGGTTGGTCCTATGCAGACCTCAACACATGGTGGAAAGCAGTGCTCTGTTCTTAATAAGCGATGATTTTTCTAGAATGAGTTGGGGCTACTTCATTAAGAACAAATCAAATGCATTCGGTGAATTCAAAAAATTCAAAGCATTAACGAGAAAATGAAAGTGGACAGAAGTTGAAAACATTGAGAACAGATAGAGGTGGAGAATTTGTGTCTGGAGAATTCACAGATTTCTGCAATGAAGAAGGAATCAAGAGGCAAATGACAGCTCCATACACTCCAGAACAAAATGGAGTAGCTGAACGCAAGAATAGAACAGTGCTTGAGATGGCTAGATGCATGTTAAAGGGAAAATCAATGCCAGATGTGTTTTGGGGAGAAGCTACAGCAACAGCCATCTACCTTCTAAACTTGTCTCCAACAAAGGCAGTGAATGATATGACTCCATTTGAAGCCTGGTATGGACATAAGCCTTGATTTCTCATCTCAAAGTGTTTGGGTGTGTCGTGATGCCTTAATCACTACCAATAGACAGAAATTGGACAAGAAAAGCATGAGGTACATTTTTGTTGGTTATTGTCAATTCTCTAAGGCATATAGACTATTTGATCTAGTGAACAAAAAGATAGTTATCAGCCGTGATGTTAAGTTTGATGAGTCCAGAAACTGGCATGATAAAGATCGGGGATAATGCCTCAACAGATTCAAGTATCACAGAGCAAATTCGAATCACCAGATGATGTTCATGATGATAATGCAGTAATAGAAGAAGATAAAGAGGAATCACCTCAAAGAGGCTCACCTGTACAACGGACTCAATCTGTTGACAGACCAAGAAGGCCAAGAAAGCCTCCATCTTACTTGACTGAATATGAAACTGACTTGGCAATGTTTACAGAAGATCCAGTTTCTGTGGAAGTAGCGTTGAGAGAGCAGATTTGGAAAGATGCAATGATGGAAGAAATGTCTGCTATAGAGAAGAATCAAACTTGGATTCTGGTGAAGGCACCCAAGGACAAGAATATCATCAGTCTCAAGAGGATTTTTAAAACAAAGAGCAATGCAGATGGCTCCTTGAACAAACACAAAGCTAGACTTGTTGTAAGAGGCTTTAGCCAGAAGAAGGATTGACTATGAGGAAACTTTTTCCCAAAGAGCAAGAGTTGATACTATTAGGCTAATATTATCCTTAGTGCACAACATGAATGGAAGGTATTTCAGTTTGATGTAAAGTCTGCTTTTCTCAATGGTGACCTCAAAGAAGAGGTATATGTACAAAGAACCTATTGGATTTGTGGTCAAAGGCAAGGAAGATTGGGTGTATAAACTGAACAAAGCCTTATATGGCTTGAAACAAGCTCCTCGAGCACTGGTATAGTAAAATTGATCGGTTCTTCCAAGGAAAGGGTACAAGAAAAGCCCTAGTGAAGCTACCCTCTACTTGGAAAAAGGGTGTTGATCATCACATTATCATGGTCAGTTTATATGTTGATGACATGATCTACCTGGATCATGTAAGGAAATGATAAATGAGTTCGGGGAGGGATATGATGACGGCATTTGAAATGACTGATTTGGGAGGCTGAGGTATTTCTTGGGATTAGAAGTGAATCAAAGTTCACAAGGCATTTTTCCGTGTCAAGAAATACACAATTGAGGTTTTAAAGGCATTTGAGATGGAACATTGCAAACCGGCTACTACACCTATGAATGTCAATGAGAAATTATTCTTGGAGGATGGCACGAGAGGGCGGATGCAAGGATATTCGGGAGCTTGGTGGGAAAACTAATCTACCTAACTCACACAAGGCACGACATATGCTTTCTTTGTGAGTTTGGTATCAAGATTTATGCACCAGCCTACAAGCGGCATCTTGGTGCAAAGAGAATACTCAAGTATGTATCTGGCACTAGAGACTTGGGGATCTGGTATGATAAACATGAGAAATGTGAGCTGATGGCTTATTCGGCGGTGGTAGGCGGGAGATCGGGTTGATAGGAAAAGCACAAGTGGGAATCTGTTCTTGATTGGTACATCACCCATTGCTTGGTCCTCCAAGAAACAGAACAAGTGGCTTTGTCCTCAGCAGGTGAATACATTTCCATCATAGCATTGCATGTCGGTGGTGTGGTTAAGGAGGGTTATGCAGGATTTAAATGAAGAACAAAGAAAATCAACGGTAATTTTACGTGATGTGAAGAGTGCGTGACTATTGCCAAGAATCCGATGATGCATGGAAGGACTAAGCACATTGAGATCAAACATCATTTCATTCGAGACTTAATACAGCAAGGAGAGGTCAAGGTGGTTTTCTGCAGAACAGAAAATCAGTTGGCAGACATGTTTACCAAGTCATTAGGTGTTGGGAGATTCATGTATTTAAGAAAGATGCTTAACATCACCAGTTGTGAATCACGGGAGGGTGTTGAAGGTGATCCAGCAACTGGTGAAGATGAGAATAAAGAGGAAGGCGTGCTCTGCAAGTAAACCAGTTTGGGAGCTGCTGTAGTGAGCCGAGAAATTAGCTTAATATTCTAAGTTGCATAGGATTAGGATTCCTCAATGTTTTAGTAGTTTATTATGACTAAAACTTTGTTGTTTAGGTTAATCTCGTGTAAGCCTATATAAGGCAAATTATTCATTCAATAAAGACACACATTCTCGGCCATTGCTTCTCATTCTTTCATCCTTGTACTGCCTCTGATCCAACAGAACTTTCGTACAATTTTAGTCCAAGAGGAGTCAGCCAAAATATTCTTATGATTTTTATCCTACTTAATTTAACTTATAACATGCTCTCATATATATACATTAAGAACGACTCCCTCAGTTTGAAAAAATTGATACGTATTTTGCTTTTTTTCATGATTCAATTTTTTTATTAAAATGAATTTGTTAAAATATCTATATAAAAGAATTATTAGACGCTATAAAGATCAATTTTATATTTGCATACAAACAATTTATCTTTAATGTTAAGTTTTTAATAAAAATATATTAAATACTGGAAAAAAAATGTAAAAGTACGAAAGATTTACAGATAGTATTGGACTTTTTTACTTTTTCCTGCAAGCCCAATGATGTTCCGCTCCAAATTATGAATTTTTCATCAAATGAAATTAAAATTTGTTGATGAACTCTTGTAAATCTTTAAAACGTCATCATAGAAATAATGCATAAACGAAGAATAATATATACTACTTTTGTCCCTATATAATAGTTACGTTTAGCTTTTATATTTCTGTTTGATTCAATTTTTCACTATAAAGAATTTGTTCAAAAAAATTGAAAAACATATTTCTAGAAACTGGACACATTGATTTATCTTATGTATACAAGTTACTTAACTTTATATACTAAAATGTTGAAAATGAAATGTAACTATTAAAAAAGGACAGAGGGAGTACTAATTAACACAAACTCGCGCTCTCTGTCACACAAATAATATATATATATATATATATATATATATATATATTACGCAAATTATATAATTAAGTAATCATGATTATAAAATATAGACCGAGAACATGAGACTGTATGCCAATGGCATTCACATAATTAGTCGATGCATTGTGGTGTCATTGAGCTACAAAAGTGTAAGTGTGTGTGTAATTAAATCCTTACCAAAACACTTACAATAGGTTCTATGTAATGTAATGCAAGTAATTAAGGGTTCCTCCTTTTCTTTTCGATGAAATAATTTGTAACTACATTTAGCGGAGGTGCTACGGATCTAGTAGTGTAGGGGACCAACCAATTATCCACCAATATCTTAGTCACTGATTAAAACAATCGACAAGATAAGATTAATTAATAGCCCTATAATTTAAACAAAATTGAAAACGCCTAATGATAATTAAAAATGTCATACTCATTATTGTGTCTTCTGTTGTGACATTGTCAATCAAAATTTTTAGACATTGAATTCAATCCACTAAACTTGATGCCGTTCGTTATGGCAACAATTAACACCTGTTGCTGTCAAAGAATGGGTGCAATATCTATTTCATTTTTCTTCTTCTCAGTGATCATAGACTTAATTTATACTTTCTCTGTCCCAGAAAGAAAATAGCCATGTATTCCTTTTTAGGTCGTCCCACAAAATTAACCACGTTTTCATTTAAGGAAAGTTTTTCACTATAATTTTACTTTAATTACTGCCATTCAAAACCAAAAACACCAAACCCAGCTATTAACTTTTTGGGCAAATCAAACTGAGGTTGGGCATTAAGCTTCTCGAGATTGGATGGCGGAAGAAGAGGCGGCGGTCGCAAGAGCGAAGGCGGTAGGAGGGACTGGGAGGGGTCAAGGATTGGGAGGCACAGATTGATCTCCCGACCGTCGTAGATGAGAACCATCGCCAGTGAGTTAATAACAGAATCGAATTTGGTTTCTAATCAAAGTTCAAATTTGACTAGTCATCGTAAAAGGTTGGCCATAAATCGTCTCTTAGGTACAAGGCAGGACTAAGCAGGGGCTCATCCTTCCCAGATCCATTAATTATGGGTTTATAAGCAGTGTGCTGGAATTTTGGCCAACCCGGTACCTCCTTTCTTGCGGATCTTGGTCTTCTTTTGTTATGTTTGTTCTATTTTTAATACTTATCAGTACTCGGATAGCCTATTCTGCTTGTTGGTTGGCATGCCTCTTCGAAGATGGTCTTCTGTTTTACGCAACATTATAGTGAATCGGCGTTTAGTTCCTGTGCAGCCAATCTAGCGCACCTCAGTCATACTTGAGGATTGGTATTACCTCACCATGAAACCTTCTGCTGCTTTCAAGCCTTTTGGCTTTGTTGGAAGATCTTCGCTAGCTTCTTTGGAGTTTTCGCTACATTTCACATACTGTTGGCTGTTTTTTCTAGTTTATTTCTATTCATATTCTTTTAGGATTAAGCAAATAATTGTTGGTTTATATGTCTGTCGGTTGGTTTACTTTGATGGAGTTAGTTGGTCTTCTGTTTTGCGCAACATCATGGAAAGTTGGCGTTTTGCTGCGCCCCGGACTCAGTTGGCATTCAAGCCTCTTGGATTCGTTGGAAGGCCTCTACTAGCTTCTTTGGAGGATCATTTACATTCTACGGACAACCGAGAACTTCTTGTTGGATGTTTAAAGCTTGGATGTTTTCCCCAGCCTTGTATTATTTTCAATGAAATAATATAAGTCGTTTTTCCTCAAAAAAAACTTTATATAGTAATTCTCTTTGTCCCATAAGTTTTGCGACATTTGATTTTCAACATTTAATCTATAATTTTATTTCTATACCATTTTGAACTATAATTTAGAAACTTAAATATTGAGATGAAAATCTGATGTTTCTATTTCATGAAGGTATTTTTATAAACTTTTTTCTACAACAAATATTATAGATATATAAATTAAAGTCAAATTAACATCAAAAGTCAAACGTTAATATTAGGACGTTAATAATAGAGGGTTTCAAACTTGACATTTTTAAAGTGAATTAATCAATTTTCACCTCTTATATTCACTAGTGAATTAGTCAATTTTTCACCCTCACTTATTCGGACCTGAGGTGAATGTTGCAAAATGAATTAGAGTTTTTCACTTTTGTCCTACCTAATTCATGTGAATTAGCTGTTGTAACGACGGGGTTTTCGACGGAGTCGCCACCAATCTTTTTGTGATAGGTCGATTGGAAACCTAAACTGGTCTATTAGAAACTCGAAGTCCGTTAGTCCATTACGTACAGAATAATAATTTTTGTATGCCCGAAATTGGTACCACAAGTTTATTTTTGTTTTATCCACTTGAAACATATTTACAAAAACAATAAAAAAAGGAAATAAATTGATGACAACAACCAAAGATATGAACATTAACACTAACACGTGAAAACATAGAGACTATTAGGCGAACAAAAGGAAAGACAAAGAAAAGGAAAAAAAACAAATAACAATAATAATAGTAACAAAAATACAAATTATTAGGTTCAAAGAGGAACATACGCGAATTATGCAGCATGTGTATTGCTAATTTGTTATGATAGCATTGATATGGAATTGATGCACAACTAAAATAAACAAAATTCTACCTGATCCAATCATGTGAGAATTACAGGACATGAACCAAGATTTCTTATGCATCATGAAAAAGGACTAAACAATAGAGAATCATCATCTAGGCAGAGCATACACACTTAACATGGGGTGACCGAAATGGAACCTTCACAATCATTCATGCCTCAAGTGACATACAAAACAGAAAACAAGGACTCAAAGGAATTTTACCAAAATCATAATTCTATTTCTTCTTCAGATGCGTTTCCTCGACTTTCCAGAGGTTCTGTGAAACGCTTGATAACCGGAAAAGGGGAGATTCGCAGCAGGTCTTCGTCGTCTTACGGAGGAAGAGTGAAGATTCAAGAGTTAAATGATCGGACGAGAGCTTGATTGGGCGATTGCACGGCTGAGAATCAGATGTCGGATGGTTGAAGGATTGCACGGCGACTGGATCTGGCGAGTCTAAATGACCGGGACTCTGAAACCACAACAGTAGAGTGTCGAAGACGAGGCCAGATGACCAAATCGAGGGCGGAACGGCTACTGATGAGCAGAATCAAGCGGGAAGAAACTGGTGCTAGGAGGAATATCCATGGACCAGCAATCCCAAATTGTTTTTCTTCTCTGCTGATTTTTTTGTATTTTGGCGAGTTGATTGTTGCTCTCCTTGATTGATTCGTGAGCCAGCCTTTTATAGATGAGGATTGTAAACTGCTCCACACTCCCGTGACCCTGCAAACTTCCTTGATCGTGCCAGAGATGGGAGTTGTGCGAGTCTGCAACCATCGCCAGTCCTCCACGATCGTCATCTGCAACAGAAAAATTGAGTGGAAAATTACTAAGTTGACCCACAACTTTTTATAATGTTCAATTTAGTCCCCATTTTGCAGTTTCATCCACAATGACCCACTTTTTTCAATTATTCATTTAGATCCCTGGAATCCGTCTAAGCTCTTAATATTCAGGATAAAATTGGGTGTTAACAGCTGTCCCCCTTTGTATGATTTATGGGACATGAAGCATGCAAAGCGAATTGACCCAAATTTTGTCCCACGAATAACAAGAACCTCCTCATTATTCATGAAGAAAAGAAACCTTTCCTTTCATCGCCTCAATAAGAACCTTCCTATTGAGTTGAATAGCAGAAACATTCCCGCTATTCGAGGGTAAGGAACCTTCCTCGCCCTAAAAATGTTGCTAGGTAGAGAACTCTCTGTTTTAGCCACCTAGACTTAGGTTACGAGGTAGAGAACCTTCCTTTTTTGCCACCTCGTGTTATCTTTCCCATCTTATCTTGTCCTGAATTTGGATTACTAGGTAGAGAACTTTCTCTTTTTCCTACCTAGTTTCGGGTTGCGAGGTAGGGAACCTTCCCTTTTTGCCACCTCAAATTGTTCTAGTAATTTTATCTAAGATTAAGAAACCAATCTTGTCTTATCCTGTCATATTTTAGGATGAACAAGAACTTTCTCACCACTCGAATAATGTCCACCTTCATGCTTGAAGAGGTTAAAAATTCTTCTTTACCTTTTCGATGAAAACTTTATGCGAGTTCTGGAGATAGTAGAGGTACTCTTACCATTTTGAGATGACTACTACAAATGGGTTCTGCTTACCAATCTGTGATGCTCGGATACTCCTTCCTGTTCTCCATACCTGTTATGCAAAATGTCATGCATGTAATGCAAAATGCATATGAAGTTTTCAAACCTTTTCCCTTTATCTTTTATACTCTCATTTTCTTCTTTTTTTTGTCTCTTTTTTTTCTTTACCATGATCCTCTTCTGATTGGCTTTTTTTCCCACATCTATCTTGTTCATGAACTCTCTTTTATACTTCAGTCATCAGATGAGCGACGACTCTTGTGGATGATTTAATTCTATCAATAACCTTATCCTTTGCGGCTGTCATCTCGAGGCATTATCTGGAAATTTGTTAGCCCTTTTCTTCCCTGCTAGCATATACTCTGTACTATCCACCTGATGGCCACATAAACTTACCTGTTCACTTAGAGTTTTCCAGAGTAATTTATGGCCTTTGCCTTTTTAATGTTTTAGCTATAACTATCCTTTCCCGTTAGATTATCATTTCACACATCAATGAAGTAGGGAGGAGATATGGCTTAGGAGATATGAAAGAAAGGATTGTCATTTCATAACTTTGAAATCGAAAGAGTACAAGCATTCACGTTAAAGACCAACGTGGATAAAAAGGAAATGATGAAAGATGAAGAGATTGCTTTGACAATCATACATGCATTGATCATGATAACCATGTCTTCTCTCTTGTCTCCTATTCTGAGAACTCCATGTACTCCAACAATCATGCATAGTACTTCTTCACAGAGTCTGAGTTTACGGGCCTCGGGAGTTCTTGTCCATCCATTTCCGTCAAAATCAAAGCTCCTCCATAGAATGCCTTCTTCACCACAAAAGGTCCCTCGTAATTTGGAGTCCATTTTCCCCTTGGGTATGGCTGTATAGGTAAGATTTCTTAAGTACGATGTCTCCTTTCACAAACTGACGAGGTCGAACCTTTTTATTATAAGCTCGAATCATTCTTTGTTGATACAATTGTCCATGACAGAGAGCCGTCATCCTCTTTTCATCAATTAGATTAAGTTGGTCATGCCTTGCTTGAACCCATTTTGCTTCTTCCAACTCCACGTCCACCAAAACTCTTAATGAGGGAATTTCAACCTCGACGGGTAATACCGCCTCTATACCATATACTAGGGAGAAAGGTGTGGCTCCAGTAGAGGTGCACATGGAGGTCATATACGCGTGCAAGGCAAATGGTAACTTCTCATGCCAATCCTTATATGTGACAGTCATCTTCTCAATGATCCTCTTAATGTTCTTGTTTGCCGCTTCCACTGCACCGTTCATCATAGGTCGATATGGTATGGAGTTGTGATGTTTGATCTTAAACTGCTTACACAAATCATCCATCATCTGATTATTAAAATTTGTTGCATTATATGTGATGAAGCGCTCTGGCAACCCGTACCGACAAATGATCTCCTTCTTAGTGAAGCAACAAACCACATTTCTAGTCACATTGGCATAAGATGCAGTCTCGACCCATTTAGTGAAATAATCGATGGCTACCAAAATGAACTTATGCCCATTAGAAGCCTTAGAATTGATTCCTCCGATCACATCTATACCCCACATAAAAAAGGTCACGGTATTGCGGTACATTTAACGGCGCTGGTGGAACTTGTATTCGATTAGCATAAACTTCACATTTGTGGCATTTCCTCACATAATTGATACAATCCGTGTCACCCCACCGCCTGCAACACCGGAAGCGCGGTTGTCGAGTGGTTGCGGAAGCTTGCGAAGACGGCGGCGGGTGAACGCGGAGTTCTCTTAAATAGGTTCGAGTGGACCCGAAACCCAACCCTTAAAACGTTTCCCTTTCAGTTTTTAAGGTTAAGTCGTGTTGCAGATTTTACGACATCTTTCTAGTCCTAAACCTGCACCCGAGACACGTTAGTGGTTTTACAGAATATCGCGCGCAGAAAAGCAGATAAGATATACAGGCAGAAGAAGTTTCGCCCTCTTCGTAGGGTCGGAAACTTCCTACGAATAAGATACATCCCAAGTACTGAAACTAACCTACATGCAGAACATATACAGAGCCGAGTCCAAAACAAGAATAATACCTTGCTAGCTAGTACTGTGTCTGCAGAACATAAACAGGAGAATATAAGTCAAACCCAACTCAAAAGATCACACAAGTATCTAACGAGAAAAACACCCCAACTTAACAAATAGTACCTTATACCAAAAAACGCACAACGATAACTGCGGGAAATCTACACCGCAGGTCGTTTGCCCGGATCCCCTGAAACCATAATAAGTGGGGGGGTGAGTTCTCGAAAGAACTCCGTAAGGGGGTAGGTACGGTAGTGGTAAAACCTTTAAAAAACATTTCCCTGCATAAAAGGGTTAGAATGCCATGAACTAGATAATACAGTCCTAAATATATCAGGATTATTACATGCATATGTGATGATGCTCTTAAGTCCCGTCGGACGGTGGTACACCAATACAAAGGTTCCCGAACCCTCGACAAAGACTCCTACGGCTTGTTAAGCTCACACCGATGATCGGGTCATAACGCGTGGTACCAGCGAGGGATATCGCCCTAACTGTCGGCCCAAAACGGCATAAAGCCAACACATAACATCGTGAGTTAACGACCACGGTTGGCATACCGGCTTAGGTCTGGCGTCCCGTCGGCCGAACTCACGGACTTCTCACGTACCAACATAAATATGGGTCCGTTGTCGACCCCGATAAGCAAGTCCGATATGATAAAAGTCCAACCCATATTTAAGCAAAACCCTGCAAACCACTACGTACCATGTGACTAGAAACGGGAGTCACCGGGCCCCACCCTCGACCCGAGTACTAGCCCTTAACTAACCTAATACACATGAAATGTGCATTAAGGAAATTAAACCCCTTACCTTGGCCAAACGGAAACTCTACCGAGGCCACCTACACCTCATGACAAAACCCGGAAAACCCGGCTCCGCCCGAAAAGTGGTAAAGTGACTTTTGAAGTCCCGCACTACACCACCAACACCGAAACAAGCTGGACAACCAAACAAAGAATCGAAACTACCAAAACACGACCCTGGAACCCAAACCCGCGCAATCCAGCACTTTTCCGCAAAATTCAACAGAAAGCTCGGTTTCTCAAACCGAGCGAGAACATCCTTACCCAAACATCCACAAACACATCCAAATCATAAAATCCAGATTATAGACACTTTTACCCGCAACCCCGCAAAAAGGTAACTTTTTCACCTATTGTCCGAAAATGACGTTCCAAACATCATTTCGAACCTACTTCCATCCACAATACCAATTCACCATCCAAATTACCCAAAACACAACACCAACCTAACTAAAGTTTCATTCCAAAATTCGGCTAACCACCAACTTTTTACCATTCATCCAAATCAACCCATTCAAAGTTCCAATTGCTTGCTTTAACCACCAATTTCACTTCTTAAGCATGCTTACTAACCAATTACACCTTAATCACCCAAAATCAACCAAAACCCTTAACCAAATAATTCGGCCATTTGGGCATTTCTTTAAACATGGTGTTCTTCCAAAATTAAACCTTGATTCCTACTCTCCTCCATACCAAGAACAACATACTTAAACATGGAATCAAGAGAATCATCATAACACATAGCAAGGAGTAAACTCAATTCGGTTTCAACTCTTCTTTTCCAACCAAAATTCATGCTTCAAACTTGCTAAAACATGAAGAAGAAAAGCTTACCAAAAGATTAAACCCAGCTTGTTAAACCTCAAAACCCGAAACTTCAAATTTGAGTTTTCAGCACCAACATCACAGCAGACCCGTTTTCGTGCAGCTCAGAATTGGAGGTCTTCCCGACGTTTTTGGACCATGGCCCCTTCAGCAAAGTGGTAGCCAAGAGGTTAAGGAAGATTTCTTCTAACTACCACCAAAGCCAATTCGAAACACAGAAGGACAGATTTAGCCACGAACACAAGAGAAGTATTCTGGCCAGCCAATGAAGAGAGTTCAAGAACTTACTAAGAACATGGAGAATAGAAGCTTACCAAATCTTAAGCCCAATCCTTGATGAACTCAGCCAAGGATGAAGAACACTTGGGAGCTTGAAAATGGAGATGAAGTTGGCGGATGAGTGATGAGGAAGAAGAAGAAATGAATTAAATTGGCATTTTTGGCATAATACTTCTCTTTTTATGCCAAAATGTGGTGGGCCATGGGACACTTGTCCCATGACAAAATAGTCATGCCCATGACTCACCACAACCCAAAAATATCTGAAATGCCAAGTGTTGGCGCGCCAATCCGCGCTAACGCCAACCGCGTAATTCGAGCGTCGCGCGTGAAAACCCGAACCAAAATTCGGCCATGCCAAAAATCCACAAAATTACCATAAAAACCGTCTCGTGAAATAACACGTCAAACACCGGCCGTCGAAAAACTTCCATCCCGAGCCCGGAGTCGCCGGGACCGAGCGTCCCATCCCAAAATATATACTCCGTAAAAGGTGCGGAATGTTCCCACGATCCCAAATATGCAAACGGTTTCCTTTTCCGAGGTCCAGGAGCACTACCGAGCCCCATTGTCGTCCCAGGACAAGTCCGGCCGGAAAAATATTTTCCGCGGAAATGTCCGGTACTGTAGGACCTCAAATCCAGAAGGATTCCCAAAAATAATCCTCGAGTAAGACTCGGGAGCTCGCTGAACGCCCGAAAACATGACCCATGAGCCAAAACCGGCCCGGTCACCCAGTCACAATCCGCTCGGGGTGACCATACCAATTTTCCCACTACGCAAAACACTTAATTAACCACATAATTAACATTCAAATACTGATTCCATAAAATAATCACAAGTCATATGTGATCTTAAAATTCTGATGTTGACCTTCCTACGATATTTCTGAGAAAAGGCAAAGCGTCGGGGTGGGTGCAACAATCCGTCTCTAGAGTGAGCCAATAGTAACCCGCTCTCAGAATTGGCTTTGCCATTGTATGCCCGCGAGTGTGAGCGCCGCATATACCTTCATGCACTTCTTCCATGATTCTAGTGGCTTCTCGCGAGTCTGCACAACGAAGTAGTACCATGTCTGGGCTCCGCTTGTAAAGCACATCCCCATTTAGAAAGAATCTCATTGATAACCTTCGTAGGAACTTTTGGTCATTATCTGATGCCCCCACAGGATAGACTTGCTCTTGTAGGTATCTTTTGATATCATAATACCACGACTCACCATCTTTCTCCTCTTCTACGTTTGTGTAATATGTCAGAACATCAAATACTTTCATTTCGATTATTGGAGTCTGCTCACGGCTACTTATCTTGTACATAGCTGCTAGTGTGGCTAAGGCATCTGGTATTTGATTGTTTTCCCTTGACATATGGTGAAAACTTATCTTCTTAAACTCCTTGACCAGCTCTTGAATGTATCTCTGATAAGGAACCAACTTAGAGTCCTTAGTCTCCCAATCTTTTTTTAGCTGATAAATCACCAAAGCTGAATCACCATAAACTTGCAGTTCTTTGATATTCATCTCCAAGGCCATTACGAGACCAATGACACATGCTTTGTTGTTGGTGCGGGATAAGAATGTTGTTGGTGCAGGATAAGAATGTGAGTTTGGCAGTGAGAGGGTATTGCTTTCCTTCCGAAGAGACAATGATCGCCCCAATTCCTTGTCCAAGAGCATTTGATACCCCATCAAAAGCCATCATCCATGTTTTAGGTTCATCTTCAGCCTCATCAGGGTCACATTCGATTGACATCACATCTCCGTCAGGAAATTCCATTTTCATGGGTACAAAGTATGGCGTCGCTCTATCAGCCTAATATTCAACTATAATACTCCCTTTGATAGCTTTTTGGGATACAAACTGAATATCATATTCTGACAAGAGCATCTGCCACTTGGCTATTCTCCCAGATAGTGCTGGCTTCTCAAAGATGTACTTTATAGGGTCTGTTTTGATATCAATAACGTGGAGTTGTTGAGCATGTAATAACTTAAGCGAGTCACTACCCAAGCAAGAGCACAACATGTCTTCTCTACCATTAAGTACTTTACCTCACAGTCAGTAAACTTCTTGCTCAAGTAGTAGATAGTTTGTTCCTTTCGACCCATCATGCCTCGTTGTCCCAAAACTGACCCTAGAGAAGAATCTTGTACTGACAAGTATAAGATCAATGGTTCCCCTTGTCTTGGAGGTACTAATACAGGTGGATTCATCAGATACTGTTTCACTTTCTCAAAAGCTTCTTGACAATCATTTGTCCACTCCACACCACTATTCTTCTTTAAAGACTTGAACAAAGGTTCACATTTTGAGGTTAGTTGAGATATGAACCTCGCAATGTAGTTGATCTTTACAAGAAAGCTTCTAACTTCTTTCGGAGTTTTGGAGGTGACATTTCCTGTATAGCTGTGACTTTATTTGGATCCACTCTGATACCTTCTTTGCTTACCATGAAGCCCAACAACTTCCCAGACTTTGCATTGAAGGTACACTTCGCAGGGTTTAGCTTCAATTGGTATTTACGGAGCCTAATGAACAATTTTCGAAGATCTGTTAGATGATCCTTGGCAGTGTGAGACTTACCTATCATGTCTTCTACGTAGACTTCGATCTCCTTATGCATCATGTCGTGGAATAACGTGACCATAGCCCTTTGATAAGTGGCACCAACATTCTTTAATCCAAAAGGCATCACTTTATAGTAGAAAGTTCCTCATAGCGTGATGAAAGTTGTCTTCAGCATGTCATCTGGGTGCAATTTAATTTGATTATTACCGGAGAAGCCATCCATGAAAGAGAAGTACGAGTTCCCAGCTGTGTTATCTACCAAAGTGTCAATGTGAGGAAGAGGGAAATTATCTTTTGGACTAGCTGCGTTAATTGGTGGTAGTCTTTGTGATTCTCGACTTCTTGCTTTCTTTCTTCTCGATAGGCACTATGTTTACTACCCACTCTGTATACTCGGCTACACCCAGAATCCCGCATCCCATAGCTTTTGGATTTCTTCTTTTATTCTTAAAAGCAATTCCGGTTTTAACCTCCGTAAGTTTTGTCGAACAGGTTTAGCTCTAGGCTTTAGTGGAATCTTATGTACAACAATATCAGTACTTAACCCTGGCATACCCTGGCATATCTCGATAAGACCACGCAAATATGTCATTGTACTCCCTTAATAACTGAATCAATTCTTCCTTCTCTGGTGTTGGAAATGAAGCACCAATCTTAACATTAGACGGAAGTAGATCCAAGATGTCCATGGTATCGAAAGATGACTAGCCTATCCAGAGTGTTTCACAAAAATGAGGTTATAAGGAGCTCGGGAAGAGAGCTCAATGTCATGTACATCACAAAATAATATAACATGTAAAGGAACAAGGTAAAATAAAATAAAATACAATCAAGTGAAGGAAAATAAAATAAACCGGTCATGTGGCCAGACTTCCCCAGCAGAGTCGCCAACTGTAGCGACGGGATTTTCGACGAAGTCGCTACCAATCTTTTTGTGATAGGTCGATTGGGAGACTGGTCTACTAGAAACTCGAAGCCCGTTAGTCCATTACGTACAGAATAATAATTTTTGTACGCCCAAAAATTGGTACCACAAGTTTATTTTTATTTTATCCACTTGAAACATATTTACAAAAATAATAAAAAATGAGAAAAATTGATGACAACAACCAAAGATATGAACATTAACACTAACACGTGAAAACATAAAGACTATTGGGCAAACAAAAGGAAAGACAAAGAAAAGGAAAAAAAACAAATAACAATAATAATAGTAACAAAAATACAGATTATTAGGTTCAAAGAGGAACATACGCGAATTATGCAGCATGTGTATTGCTAATTTGTTATGATAGCATTGATGTGGAATTAATGCACAAAACTAAAATAAACAAAATTCTACCTGATCCAATCATGTTAGAATTACAGGACATGAACCAAGATTTCACATGCATCATGAAAAGGACTAAACAATAGAGAATCATCATCTAGGCAGAGCATCCGCACTTAACATGGGGTGACCGAAATGGAACCTTCACAATCATTCATGCCTCAAGTGACATACAAAACAGAAAACAAGGACTCAAAGGAATTTTACCAAAATCAGAATTCTATTTCTTCTTCAGATGCATTTCCTCGACTTTCCAGGGGCTCTGTGAAACGCTTGATAACCGGCAAAGGGGAGATTCACAGCAGGTCTCTGTCGTCTTACGGAAGAGTGAATATTCAAGAACTAAATGATCGGACGAGAGCTTGATTGGGCGATTGCACGGCTAAGAATCAGATGTCGGATGGTTGATAGATTGGACGGCGACTGAATCTGGCAAGTCTAAATGTTCGGGACTCCGAAACCACAGCAGTAGAGTGTCGAAGACGAGGCCAGATGACCAAATCGAGGGTGGAACGGCTACTGATAAGCAGAATCGAGCCGGAAGAAACTAGTGCTAGGAGGAATGTCCCTGGACCAGCAATCCCCAAATTGTTTTTCTACTCTGCTGATTTTTTTTTGTATTTTGGAGAGTTGATTGTTGCTCTCCTTGATTGATTTGTGAGCCAGCCTTTTATAGATGAGGATTGTAAACTGTAGATTTCAGTCACAAATCCCTATATAATACTAATACAGGAACTACTCCTAGCGACAAAAAAAAAGTTATGGAGCGCTCTCGTATTGACACATCAGCGACACCTCATACCCATGTTAGCGCCACATGTGTGAACACATTTTTTTTACACAGGCACATTTATTCGACCTACCATTTTTTATGCTACAATTTACCATTTTCTTCTCATCCCATTTAATTCGGTACATATCACTAATTGGGTATAAAATATGGAAAAAAATATAATACCCATTTTAACAAATTAATGTTGTCATGCCGCCCTTCTCTCTTTTTTTTTGCCCCCTTCTAATTTTTTATATATTAACACTTGCATATTAATTCAAACATTATATATGCTATTTCAAATTAGATCAATTTTAATATAAAAACATAATGAAACTTCTTGAAAAGTTCTTATTTGATGTAATTAATAAAACGAAAACAAAGAACTAAAACAAAATGACGAAACGTGGATGATATGATTTTTTTTAAAATAATTATGAAACATAAAAGAAAGGGAAAAAAGGGGTCTATCTTTATGGTGATATTTTTTTAGGTCATAGAAATCCTTTCGAAAGTACAATTTATTTATTTATTTTAAATGTAAGTTTTAGAATGCTCAATATTTGTTCAGTGTAATCAAGAATGAATCAAACGATTGAATTTTTTTTATTTTTAAATGAGTGTAGGTTTGTTAATCAAAGTAAAACGTACATAACCAGTACAGAGACGTGTCCAGCTATGAGGAGAGGCCAACGGAAGAAAGGTCATGACGAGCATCATTGTATGCTGGCACATTACAACTACATGGGGCAAAAATGAAATAACAAAATGAGAGTTATGAGCTCAAGAAGCGAGCATGCGCATCGTCTACTAAACTAAAGCTGAAATTAAGCTCATTTACCAACATTTGACAGTCCAATTCAACCAACACAGACGACCAACCATGTCTTTGTGCTTCACGCAAATCCCATAAAATTGCAACGGCTTCCATATACCATGGATCAACGGCGACAAAGCGAAAATCAAGCGAAGAGACATCGATTAAAACACCCAAATGATCACGCGCGATCATTCATGCTGCAGCAAAACTATCTTCTTTTCGTAAAACGTCATCCATATTAATTTTAATCAGTCCCACAGGTGGTGGAGACCAGCGTGCAAGATTCCGCTACAGACCAGTCGGGGGCATTGCACGGGCCAGATTTGCATCATACCAAGCAGTCAACCATGCCATTATACTCATATTCTTCCCAAATTTACAACTTTGTAGAATATTTTTGAATCATATTAGTAATAAACAATATCATTTTAATTGTTATAAAATTTACAATTAGACCTAAAGTTTTTTAAAATAATGGAATCACCCCTAGCTAAACTTTTGAAATCATAACGAAATCATCCCTAAACTTATAAACTTTTATCATTAACATATTAAAACAAAAGTGGCTAAAGTGATTAACTTACTAGGACAAAGTGTAAACTTTATAATTAGACCCATAAAATTTTACACATTGAGCCCATTACTTACAAATTATATCCATATTCTTGGAAAAAATTACAAAATTGTAGTATATTTTGAATCATATTAGTAATAAACAATATCATTTTAATTATTACTCCCTCCGTCGCATAAAGATTGCAACTTTCTTTTACCGTTTTCACAGTATTTAATCTATGATTTATTTTTACGTACTTATAGACATGTAAAGTTAAATAATTCATATGCTTATCATAATATGTAATCTAAACTATATATATGTATAATATTTTTCACTAGCAGTGCAATCTTTACTGGACAAAGGTGTATAAACTTTACAATTAGACCTAAAGTTCTTAAAATATGCTCCCTCCGTCCCACAAAGGTTGTCAACATTACTATATTGGGTTATCCCACAAAGGTTGTCAACTTTCCTAAAATATAAAATTTTCACCACTACTTTCACAAAATTACCCTTACTTATCCTTACCATTTTAAACACTTATTTTCATATACCTTTTTTATAGCAAGGGTAAAATTGTAAACACATTACTATTCTCCCACTTTACTTAATATCTGCGTCTAAACAAATCCTACAACCTTTCTGGGACGGAGGATTGATTTTTCTCCATCATTTTTAAAGACATATTTTACCATTTAATTATAAATTTTTATACATTAACATATTTATTCCTTAAATTTTTATCCATTAAACTTTTCCAAAAATTAGAAAAGATGCACAATTAGTCCCTCAACTACTAAAACTTTACAAACGATTCGTGAAGTTTTTTACACTTTCATATATTGGTGGACCCTTCATCTAAAAACTAGAATTAATCATGTATAGTTTAGCCCAAAGCCTTAAAAACCCATCAACTTAGAAACTATCATATATCTCACATTGCATAGAAAACTCTAAGAGCACTCACCCCAACACTATAAATACCCCCAAGAGACTCTCATTTTTCATCATGTTAATCTTGGACTTAGCATTTGCGCCATCTGTGGGAATTCGGGCAAAAGACCTAATGGATACCACACTTGTGCATCCTCATTCAATGAAATGTCTTCAGGTAATATTATATATCATATGCCCTCTAGAGCCATTATATGTCTTTCGGGACCATCACATGTCCTCCGGGGCCATCAAAATGTCCTTCGGAGCCATCAATACGTCCTATGAGGTCATCAATACGCCCTTCGAGACAATCAAAATGCCCTTTGGGTCTTGGTAAACGCACTTCATGGCAGAGAAATATTCTTGGGGAATAACTCCCGGGCCGAGGAACATGGCTGAGGAACATGGTCGAGTAACAGAGTGTAAATTTTATAATTAGACCTATAAAAGTTTACAAATTGACCCCTTACAAATTTATATACTCACATAAAGGCCTTAACAGCCCATCAACTTAGAAACTCACATATCCCACATTGCCTAGAAAGCTCTAAGAGCACCCTCAACACTATAAATACATCTCAAAAGACTCTCATTTCTCACCACACTTGGACTTAACATATATTAACGTATTTAGTCCTTAAACTTTTGAAAAAATTACAAAATATAAACAATTATTCCCTAAACTTTTAAAAACTTAACGAAATGGTCCCTAAACTTATAAATGTTTATCATTAACATATTAAAACAAAAGTGGCTAAAGCTTACATGGATACAATGTAAATTTTATAAATAGACCCATAAAATTTTACAAATTGACCCCATTACTTACAAATTTACATTTTCCTCATTCCAATATATATAAACGAATATTCAATAAATATAATTTGTTACTATTATTATAGTAAGGGTTCAACTTATATCACATTGATATTCATTTTATTTATTCTTACTTTGTTTACCTTTATTCACAGTAAGGGTTCAATCTAAGCGTTTATTCTTATTTTGTTTACTATTCATTCTCTTATCTATGCATTTTAATATGTTTTGTAACTACATTACTTTATTTGTGCAACAGTTTTATTCACTTTCAAACTATTAAATGATCAACGAAATTATATAACAATTATAAATTTATGTTTATGTTTTTACGTACTTTTCATTGTACCCGAACCGTAGGTGGGTATGTACACTAGTTCTGATTCAAAAGGAGAACAAAAGGGAGATTCTTCTAGTTTCCCTGCACCTACTAATTATCTTCAAGCAGTAACCATTCCTAAAACCAGTTTTGAGTTAGTATCTCCATCACGGTTTACGGTTTTAGGAAACACTGATCTAATTTCCCCTAATACAAAAGCAGCTACCTTTTCAAAATTACTAGACCTTTTACCAAAACAAGTTTACAATGTAAAATTAGAATCTTATGATTTACTTTATTATGCGGAAAAAGATTTCTTCAATACTCAAAATAAATCAAAAGTTGCTTATGATTCAATCGTTTCAAAATTATTTTACCCTGGCTTTAATTTTTCCAGTGACTCAATTCAAAAGACTCGGGAATTTTATGAGTACATACTAGCAGATTCGAAATCAGCAGTAATTACTCATTTCAAAAACCCCGTATCAGTAATTATTAATTATTCAAAAGTACGGATTGACAAATTTATCTCTCCATCTGAATGGGGAATACCTCTATCAACTCCAAGAAGATTCAATCTGATTACAAAAGATTACCATCAATATACATATTATGATTACATGAAAGCATGGAATAATACTTGGTATCTTCGTAGTTTCAATCATTCATGGTTATTCTTCTTCCATGAAAAACTGAATCAAAATAATATTCCAGTATGGTTTATTAATGATTGTTGGTCCTATTGGGGCAATGAAAAGAAATTCATCCCTGACATATGTCAAGAAGGATTTCAATTATTTCAATCTTTCTTCCCTGATTCAAAAGAACCTCTACTATTAATAAAGTTCTCGATCAAATACAAAATCCATTGGATTATGGCATGGACATATATGTTCTTGGATGAAGATGTTCCCTGTTTGACTCAGGAATTCAGAATCAAAATGTGGGAAAAATTTAATCCCGAAAATGGTTCCAAGAAGAAGATTCAAGAGGACTTTCAATCATCTGCAAAGGTTAATCAAAATCAAGCCACGTTTCTCACGGCTAAGTCAAAGATTCAAGCAGATTTAGTTGCCTGCAACAATCCTGAAGAATGGATGAAAATGATTAAATTACTAGCCGCTGCTAGTACCAGTGACCCAGAGGACTCCGTCAGACCCATGTCTTCTAACAGTGAAGAATCAAGATTTATGACCGCCCAATTCGCCCAAGACCCATATGACAATCTTATATTAGACATGTGAGACGTCCCGGATTCCAAATATGTTTAAATCCGCAGACGACTGACGTCAGGGATGATGTCACGGAGTTTGTCGCGGACTTCAATCATGGACTTCAAAGGTTATCACGGACTTCAAAAGTTACGGACTCCAAAGGTTATCACGGACTTCAAAAGTTACGGACTCCAAAATCTTTTCTTTATCAAGGATATTATTTCAAGTCTGGAATCAATTATTGTCTGGCCTCAATCAAGTGTCATGAATGACGTCATCACGGATTCCAAATTAGTTCAAGTCCAGACTCATTGTGTATAAATATGTAATCCTCTCAGTTGTAAGAGGCACCCTTGAAATTACTCTCATCTATACACTTTGTAATCTTTTCTTTTATCAAGCAGAATCTTGTCAAACTCTCCCGTGACCCTGCAAACTTCCTTGATCGTGCCAGAGATGGGAGTTGTGCGAGTCCGCAACCGTCGCCGGTCCTCCACGATCGTCATCTGCAACAGAAAACTTGAGCAGAAAATTACTAAGTTGGCCCTCAACTTTTTATAATGTTCAATTTAGTCCCCATTTTGCAGTTTCATCCACAATGACCCACTTCTTTTCAATTATTCATTTAGATCCCTGGAATCCGTCTAAACTCTTAATATTCGGGACGAAATTGGGTGTTAACAGCTGTGATGAGAAGAAATGCTAGAATGGGCTCTTTGGATGAGTGGTAACATGGTGATTTTAGTTAGTGTGGTTTCCTTTTTGGACGAGTGTTTGAGTTATTCACCACCAACTCCTACGTTTTTTTCACGGATCCTCAAACGTACTGTCTTATTTTTCACGGTGAATTAGAAAAGAAATTGAAGGGAATATAACTCACCGGATTTGTGAGTAATCCGGTATTATATCCCCTTCAATTTTTATGTTTGAAACCCCCTAAGATCTATCTAATCATATATAAATTGAACTCACCATAACAATTGATGAATATCTAAGATGATGATATGCTCTTTTTATATACAAGGGGGGTAGGGGGTTGAGATTCCGGAGACTCGAACTCGAGACCTCTACAAGTGTCATCAGGAGCATGATCAATAGGCCAAATGCTCAGGACAAAATGATGATATGCTTAAATTGAAAGTTATTGTGAGTTCAAAAGCTTTGACATAAAACATTAAGGCCTCAATTGTTTAAACAGAGACATTTAGGGGATCACTACCAATTTATGTAGAGCCAGACAAGAATATAACTGCAACTCTGAATTTCATTTTACCAATGAATTTTTGAGGACCAAAGTTATAAAGATAAGACCCAAAAAATCACTAATAAATGCTCAACGATGGTGGTAAAGAGCAGTGGGTGCGTTTCTTCTTTGTGCGCGCGCACGCGTTTGTAAGTAAACCAAGCCCATCAGATGATCGTCTTCCGTAGCCCAAGCCCAATGTTCTGCCAAGCGTGCTACAGTAAGTAGATATTTAATGGTCCCTCAATAATCCTCATATATATTTTTTTTAATCCCAATATCAATGTCATGTCATGTGTCTGGAAATATCCGTAAATCAAATGAAGATAACATAAACTTATTGAAATACCCCTAAATTAATTAAAGAGCATAAAATGACTAAAAGGTCCTAGATTGACATTGAAGAATTACCCTTCTAGAACAAAAATGTTATTAAAGTGACTAAACTGCCCTTGAAGACACACTTATGGCGCCTACTTGCCCAAAAGCTTGAATCTAGCTAAACTGTAAAGTCATATAAACAGTGATCAGCAAGAATTGCAGGAAGAGAAACATACAAAATTGTAGTAGTATTACGGAATTTCTGGAAATTACATGAATAATCTCACAATTATTCTCTATATCTATTTACTGAAAACGTACGCTGGTCAATAGTGATGAATACATTCATCATATTTTTTTTATTTTTTTAATATTATATTTATTACGTTTTTATTATGTTTTTTTATTTTTTAAATACATTCATCATATTTTTTTTAAATTATATTTATTACGTTTTTTTATTATGTTTTTTTATTTTTAAATTATATTTATTATGTTACTAATAGTGAAAAAATTGCTAATTTTAAAAATTAGTATGAAATTGATAATTTTGAAAATTATTATGAAGCCAGTTGTGTTGTGTCACGTCATTTTTTTTTGCATTTTTTTCTTTTAAAGTGTGTTCATTTACTATTTATAGAGGAAAAATTTGTAAATTTGAAAAATGAAGTGAAATTTGTGAGAGAAAACATTTTTTTAGATAACATTGTTTTGACTTTTATTTCTAATTATTATATGTATTGGTTCTCGAAATTTTGGAAATTTTACCTACAATCATTATTACTTATTTACTCTTTTATTTCATAAAAATAGACTACAAATATTTGGTAGTTTAATTGATGAATACGCACCTCATCCATCTTATTTCTTCTTTTTTTCTTCTTCCTTTTGGCTGCTTTAAAGTGTGTTAGTTAATGTTTTTATGGAGATCGAAAGTGTTGGTAATTTTGAAAGTGAATATAAATACGGTTTGTGGATTCTCTTCTTAATGAACAATACCCTCAATATATATATATATATAAACAAATTCCATTACTTACCTTTAACTATTTTGAAAGTAGAGCATTGGCCCCCGGCTATAAATTTTCAAAACATCGTTAAATGTAGTGTCGTTTTTTTTATGTGAGAAAAAATTTCATTACAGTTTATAACTATTTAAAAAGTAGCATGTTGTCATCAAAGTTTCAAATCTTATGGCATGGTTTTTTTTCATTCTTTAAATGTTGATGATTTTAACGAAAAGTAATAATGTGTAATTAGTATTTGTATTTAAAACACTATACATATATATAAAATTTTGTATAAATAGTATCCACCTAATTAGATTGTGTCACCTCATCATAATTTAGTGATTTTATTTATTTGTGTTTCAAATTGTTTAAGAGACTAAATCTCTATTTTACTTTTATTTCTTATTATTTTGCGTTTGGTCCCTAATGTTTTAGACTTCATATGATAAAATGTAAAAATTCTTAGACCTAACTTTTTCACCCATAATAATTATATATTTTATCATTTATTTCATAAAAATATACATTTATTTCACTTAATATTACATCTTTATTGAATTCTTATAAAATATTGTAATTTACACCGCTACGAAGTGCGGGCAATTAAACCTTGTTTTGTCTATATATAGTATGTGGAGCACATATGCACATGTACATAGAAACTCGGGCAAATTATATGTTCACGCCGTGAATGTTTCAAACTACCTCTAATAGGGGATTTCAAACCTTGTGTATTTCAGATGAATTTTTGCAACTTCTCACGCGGAGATCTCACGTGAAAATTTTGTTGTTTCTCGCCTCCAAACTCTCACACCTGATCACGTGAATCACGTAGACGTGATTTTCGGCCATTCAACATGAATTCAGCGGGTCCATTGTTGTTTTCGACGTTTTCGCCGACTACCCAAATCAGCCACGCCTGCCTTCCTCACCCTAACGCGTCTGTTGCATGCCTGTCTGCTCACCGCCCTGAACTCACCGTGAATTTTGGCGTACCCCGGTGATTCCAACGAAAATCCACCGCCTTTCTCTCCCCCACTTATCTCCTTCCTCCATGTCTGCTTTCAGGCACTCCCCCACTCGCCCCCTCCCTCCTTGTCCGCTTTCCGGCAACTGATGAGATAGGCAGGCAGGCAGGAGGGATGTGGGGTTGGGAATCTGTCATCACAGTCAAAATTCCCAAAGAACCCCAACGAAGATCCACCAGTGGCGGCTGATGAAACAAATAGGCAGGCATGAGGGATGCCGTGAAAATACCCGATAAACCCTAACGAAGGTCCACCGGCGGCAGTTGATGAAACAAACAGGCAGGCAAGAGGGAAGATCCACCGCCTTCCTCTCCCTCATATCCTCCCTCCCTGTCTCCACCGCCTTTCTCTCCCTCGTCTCCTTGCCGTGAAAATTTCCAAGGTTTGAGGAGCCCACCTCATCGTTCGGTTTCTCACTGGTGAAACACCGACAAAGTCACCGAAAAAAATTCTCCATCTCTTAAGTTTGAACCCCTTAATTATATTGTTTTGTGCTCAATTGTTAACGAATAAACTTTCTATACACACAAGTGTATATGTTATTTTTCCACCATCACCTTTAAATGGAAATAATTCTGTGGGCTTTATTTTATTAATAATATTTTTATAATAAATCTATGGATTATTCTATCGTAAAAAAGTGATGTGGAAAAAACACTTATACTACCGATGCATAGAAAATTTATCTATTAATTTTTCCGTCCCAAGTAGATTGTCACGATATCAAAATATTTTTGTCCCAAATGAAATGATATTTTTCTATTGTTTTATTTTAATTCACTTTTACCCTTATATTGCGCTTGCTTTGATTTATTATTGGAATATATCTTTTTCTTGTTTTCTTTATTATTGATAGGCATTATCTTGTTAAGACCCTATGAATCAATTGTTTATCTATTAATTTTTCCGTCCCAAGTAGATTGTCACGATATCAAAATATTTTTGTCCCAAATGAAATGATATTTTTCTATTGTTTTATTTTAATTCACTTTTACCCTTATATTGCGCTTGCTTTGATTTATTATTGGAATATATCTTTTTTTATTGTTTTCTTTATTATTGATAGGCATTATCTTGTTAAGACCCTATGAATCAATTGAAACCCCAGATTCATACTAGAACCACAATAATCAATAAAAAAAACCTACCTGAAGCTACGGACAAAACACCTAGTAGAGAGACCCAATTTTGAGTGAAATAAATACCACAGCTTCGATCTTTTTCAATAAAATCATCACGTAATAAATCAACAAAACCTAAAGTTATGTCTCTTTCTCCTTCAAGTTTACCTACTACTGTACCAGAATGAATATGATCTCCACCAGACATACGTAAGGCCTTAGCTAGTACACGGAAGTGCATACCGTGATTCTTCGAAATAGCACACTACTAGAAAGAGTTTTTATCCAAACATTAATTGGTCGTGTATTATCAGACAATATATATATGGGTCCGCGATGCATTGCCATTCGAAATCAAGATATTGGGATTGGGCTTGTCACCCAATTCATAACTTTTCGAACACAACCAATATATATTAGAACTCCCTTTACTTGTAGGAGTACATCTTGGATCTGTCGATTATGTTATGGTTGGAATCCCACTCATGCGACCTGGTTGAGTTGGGAGAAGCTGTAGGTATTTACTAAACAAGTTTAGAGAGTGGGTTATGAGAATTTAGAATAAATTTAGGATGAGATAATAATGAAAGTCTATATAAAATGAGTTAATCAGTCTTAATCTACACAAAAAAATTAAAATTGACAATCCAAAATAGCATGACATCCGTGTGAAATGAGAAAGCTGTCGTTTTTCTCGACTTCTTTTTTGATTTTATGAAAAATCTGACGTTTTTAACTTTTGAGTAAATATCGGTAGAATTCTTTTCTTTTTCTTTTTGGGTTTTTATTTTTTTTTTTTGCCAACACCAGCCTGACCGTCACTCACTCCTCTCGTTAGTTCCATGATGATGAGAGAAGTGAAGGTCCAACAGCCAGAAAAGCAAAGCATACAAAGTTTACATTTTCCTTTATAAATGTACTACTACTTATGAACAGTGATTTTTATATCAATTAAATTTTAATTTATTTATATTATTTTTTAATTAAAAAAATATATTTATAAAATTAAAACATCAAATTTTTATTTATATATAAAATTTTTAAATTTTAAATAAATTAAATAATAAATTATATACCGAAAAAAAGTTCGTTAATTTTGACGAGAAGGAAGGGAGTACCTACTCAATTAGTTACACAGATCTCACACCCTTTACATTTCGCGTTCCATGGTCGTCAAGCGCGCCACTCCCGATGGTGGAGACGTGTCAGCGCCACCGCCGTCGCCTATCCCTACGGCGAAGGGCGTCCGCTCCGCCGCGAACGATATCCTATCCCGATACCTGGATAAATCCGTTCACGTGCCGGGCCTCGTTCTCCCGGGCGTCGGAACTGTGAAGCAGGGCGGGTTGAATATCCCGGAGGAGATCGACCTTGCCGCGAGGGACAGAGAGGCGGTGGCGATGAGATCGGCGCGGCAGACAGGAGCGGTGCGGGTGAGGGGTCACGGGATCGGGAGGGAGGAGATGAAGGCGGTGGTGAGTGATGCGGAGAGGATATTCCGTGTGTTGGAGGAGAGAGACACAGGTTTCCGGCAGAATATGGGAGGAGATCGGGAGGAGATTATTTGGGTGGGGAGTTCTCATCAGGATCATCATCGGGTGGCCTGGGCTCGTCAATACATCGGCCCTCAATTGTACCGTTCTTTCCGGTACACACACACTGGTCTTCTTCTTTCTTCTTTTGATCAGTTACAAAATGTTAGATAATGGCATATATAATTGAATGACAGAGACATGCAGGAAGTGAGTATATTGTTGTTCTATTTAAAATTAGGAGATCCAACTTATACATATTTACAGATGCAAGACGATTCAACTTGTGCATGAACCGAGATAAGTATGTATGTATATATATGTATCTACACACCACATGCATGAATGATCAGACTAGCTCGATCCAGTGGCGAAGCTATTGTATGACTGAGGTGACCACTGCCACCCCCAACATTTTGTAAAAGATAGGGTATATAATGTATATTTTTAAAAATTAAGAGTTGAAGCTTCTTTTCCCCAATTGCCTTCCCAATTCCGATTCTATTTTGTTACCGCGTGTACGCTGCCGCGCGCCCAACCCAATTCTATTTTGAGGCTTGCGCACAACCTGTCTGCTTGCAAGTCTTGCAGGGCACAAGCTCGTGCACAACTTGTGCACATACAGGCGCAAGCCTGGCGCACAAGCTGACAAGGCTGCACAACTTGTGCACTGCCTTGATACGCTGTAACCCTGTCTGCATGCACAGCCTGCTCTTGTAATCTGCTGCATTTCATCTTGCATCTGTAATGCTCTGCACAACTATGTAACATGCTTCACTTACTCACGCGGATAAAAGAGGCGAATAGTGGCGTTATTCGCCTCTTTTTATCCATGTTTGAAACCCCTATTGAGTGTTGAAGTGGGTTATGAATGGTTAAACCGTTAAAGCATGGGTTAAACCAAGACTTGTCAATAGTCCTAAACATACATCATTTTTCTTGTCTTGCTATAAATTAAGCACAAGAGGATATAAGAGTATATGGTATAAATTCACGTGCTTAGGAAGTCGGTACTCATTTTATCTTTAGAAAGGGATTGGCAATTGATGTGATACCATTTATATAATACAACTCATTTTATCCTTAGAATACAACTGTTGCATGACAAAAGAAAGGAAGCTAATGCCCACTCATGGGATTATAACTTAGTATACAAAGTTGAAACTGCTTTATCATTAGATGATACCATTGAGAATTGGATCAACGGGCACGGATTTAGTTATCAATATTAATGTTGTATACATACACATGATAAGTGTTGTTTGTTTCAGTTATGGCTAGCAAACAACAGAAGTTGTTTTCTTTCTTTCAAAAGAAAACTTCAGCTGGCCCAGAAATGGAACTTCAACTTCAACCTATGAGGAGTGAAGCTTTTAATGTTGAAGAAAAAGCTCCGAGTAGTAAGAAACAATGATCTGTTGTTGGGAGTGAAATTCGGGCTCGGCTCGAGTTCGAACGAGCCCGAAAATTCGAGCTTGAGCTCGGCTCGAGAGTGCTCGAGCTCGGCTCGAAGGTTCGTGAAGCTCGAGCTCGTTAGGCTCGCGAGCTCGGCTAGGCTCGATTCGGCCCCAAACGAGCTCGCGAGCTCGAGCTCGTTAGGCTCGATTCGGCCCCAAACGAGCTCGCGAGCTCGAGCTCGTTAGGCTCAACTCGGCCCCAAACGAGCTCGCGAGCTCGTTAGGCTCGCGAGCTCGTTAAGGCTCGCGAACCTTACGAGCCGAACTCGTTGGGCTCGAGCTCGGCTCGTATATTATTCGAGCCTCGAAACCGGCTCGAGCTCGAGGCTCGTGAGGCTCGGCGCTCGGCTCGATTCGTTACTCACCCCTAGTTCCCGCCACCCCTAACTTTGAATCCTAGCTTCGCCAGCTCGATCGCGAAACCTGCCTGCAGTGATACCATGGTTTGCTTTATAATTTGCATATATATGACAGTGAGAAAATGGAGAATTTAAGGAGTAAACTAGAAGCAACGGCGGAAGAAATGAATCGAATAATATTTACAGATCATGATCAGAAGGCAGCTGCTTCAGGCAATTATATTAAGCAAGATCATGGGCGGTGGCGAAGCTATTTATATGGGGGTGACCACGGCCACCCCCAACATTTTGTAAAAGATAGGGTATATAATGTATATTTTTAAAAATTAAGGGATTGAAGCTTCTTTTTCCCCAATTGCCTTCCCAATTCCCAATTCTATTTTGTTCTGCGTGTCTGCCCTGCTGCTGCCCAACCCAATTCTATTTTGAGGGCTTGTGCACAACTCTGCGCAAGCTTTGTCTTGCACACAAGCTGTGCACAACTTGTGCACAATCTGCGCAAGCATGCACACTGCATGCTGCCTGCAAGCCTGCACAACTTGTGCACAAACTGTGCAAGCAAGCGCATGCGCAATGCTGCACAATCTGTGCAAGTGCAGGCGCTGTGCACAAGCTGCTGCACAACCTGTGTAACATGCTTCCTTACTCACGCGGATAAAAAGAGGCGAATAGTGGCGTTATTCGCCTCTTTTTATCCATGTTTGAAACCCCTATTGAGTGTTGAAGTGGGTTATGGACGGTTAAACCGTTAAAGCATGGGTTAAACCAAGACTTGTCAATAGTCCGAAACATACATCATTTTTCTTGTCTTGCTATAAATTAAGCACAAGAGGGATATAAGAGTATATGGTATAAATTCACGTGCTTAGGAAGTCGGTACTCATTTTATCTTTAGAAAGGGATTGGCAATTGATGTGATACCATTTATATAATACAACTCATTTTATCCTTAGAATACAACTGTTGCATGACAAAAGAAAGGAAGCTAATGCCCACTCATGGGATTATAACTTAGTATACAAAGTTGAAAGCTGCTTTATCATTAGATGATACCATTGAGAATTGGATCAACGGCACGGATTTAGTTATCAATATTAATGTTGTATACATACACATGATAAGTGTTGTTTGTTTGATTATGGCTAGCAAACAACGAAGTTGTTTTCTTTCTTTCAAAAGAAAACTTGGTGGCAGAAATGGAACTTCAACTTCAACCTATGAGGAGTGAAGCTTTTAATGTTGAAGAAAAAGCTCAGTAGTAAGAAACAATGATCTGTTGTTGGGAGTGAAATTCGGGCTCGGCTCGAGTTCGAACGAGCCCGAAAATTCGAGCTCGAGCTCGGCTCGAAGGTTCGTGAAGCTCGAGCTCGTTAGGCTCGCGAGCTCGGCTAGGCTCGATTCGGCCCCAAACGAGCTCGCGAGCTCGAGCTCGTTAGGCTCGATTCGGCCCCAAACGAGCTCGCGAGCTCGAGCTCGTTAGGCTCAACTCGGCCCCAAACGAGCTCGCGAGCTCGTTAGGCTCGCGAGCTCGTTAAGGCTCGCGAACCTTACGAGCCGAACTCGTTGGGCTCGAGCTCGGCTCGTATATTATTCGAGCCTCGAAACCGGCTCGAGCTCGAGGCTCGTGAGGCTCGGCGCTCGGCTCGATTCGTTACTCACCCCTAGTTCCCGCCACCCCTAACTTTGAATCCTAGCTTCGCCACTGATCATGGGACAGTATCATGGCCAGGAGCCGGTGCTGGAGGCTCCGTTCTCAGTATTTACAGGCACAACAACAACCACCACATGAGGATGACGATGCACAATGACGGCAGTAGAGCTGATAATGATCATGATGCTCATGGCCACGTCCTCAACCTCCACCTTCCCGCCAAGAGTTGCGAGTTCCGACTCCACTCCGGCCACCATGGACACGGTTCCTCATTCGAAGCTGGACCAGAAACCGTCATCGTCACTGTCGGCAAACAACTGCAGGTTGGTACATTGTTAATTAATTTACTAGCTAGCTCGATCGATCTACCACTATTAATTATCCCTTCTTAATTTCTTTGTTTCTGACAGGAAAGGAGCATGGGAGAGTTCAAATCAGTAAGTGGCAGGATATTTTATGATGAGCAAGATCATAGGAGCCGGCATGATCAGTCGTTTTCAATGGAGCTCAAGTGGTCGTCGCCTGATCCGATCAAGTTAAGCCGTCGCAGCTTGATGAGTACTAAGTTTAAGGGCTCCAGCAGCTCTGCCTCTGCTAATTATAACACAACTAATTGTTGCCGCAACATTATTTCTTTACAAGATCAACTTCTCTTTGCCCTCATCATTCTCTCCTCCTATTCCTTTCTATTCTTTTGATCATATACACACATGCATGCACGACGGAAGAGACGGACCTGTTTCCTTCCCCGTTTTTTCTTTTCTTTTTCTCAGTGTTGGGCCTGCTTCCTTTCTATTCTTTTGCTCGCGTTGGTTTGTTACAGTGTTGGGCCTGGTTTGGGTTTTCACGGCCCATCACAAAGATGGCCGCTCGCTTTTGGTTTCAATTCTCCGGTTTGTTGTAAAGTGAAAAGAAAAGGTACGTCACTGATCAGACGGTGTGAGAATGAGAAACGTTGTTGTTTGGTAATTGGTGGACAGAAGTAATGGTGTAAAGCAAACGTTTCTTGTGTGCTAGGAAAATGCACTATACGTCCTTTTTGTCTTTTTTTATTATTGTTTATTAATAGCGGTAAAGATAGCGCCATTCTCGCTACAACATGAAATAGGTAGCGGTGCATCCACCGTATTAATGAGAAGAGAGCAGAGGAAGGGTAAGAGACAAATTAGGCAGCTGAAAGTCGCATTCATTCACCCTTCGGACTTCAGAATTTAGATTCCGCGAGATTTCTGTCACCCGCTCGTGCACCTAATTTTTGTCCACACCCTCCTCGCTCGTTTCTATTCTACTTGATTAATTAAGATTTCACAATCACACACGGACCTAGCCAGATACCTACCTACCTACCTAGCTAGCTATGGAGTACTATAAGTTTTCTCTTTTCTCTTTCGTTGCTTTGTTTCCCTTCATAATCTTGCTAGCTATACTACCAATTACCTGCACGTCTTCCACATAATCTTGTCGTTGAAAATGGTCGTCGTCGTCGTCGTATATGTGTGGACGATAAGTCTCAATCCTGCCTGCCTTCTAAATTGCCCGGATCAGTACTTCAACCTAAAACCAATCCTGAAAAAAGAAAGAAAGAGTTGCGTATTATATACTAGCAGTACTATGTTACTATCATTTATTGGATTTTTCTATTGTGAAAGAAATAATCTATTGATTAAACCTAAATCATGTAACTAATTAAATGGTTTTTCTTGTTATTTTTGCCACTTAGTTATACAACAACAAGAATAAAAAGAAGAGACGGGAGATATCTTGAGCATTTGACCTATTGATCATACTCCTAAGAACACTTGTAGAGGTTTTGAGTTCGAACTTTCAGTATCCTCAATCCCGAACCCCCTTTGTATCAAAAAAAAAGGAAGAAGAAAGAGAAGAAATGGGAGATCATTAATAATGTCTACAGAAATATACTAGCTCCCTTCCTAATTAATAAATTAATTACTGAGTTTAATTTCTACAATAATACGTTTTCGTTTCTTCACTGATCGATCAACTGGATAATGTAGTATATGCAGGAAGAACGTCAATTATTGCAATTCAATGAGTCGAATTGAAAATTTCCTAACTAATTCTAAACATGTGCACGTGTAATTGCTTTGACCAAAACAACTTGCTGAATTACTAAATTTTACCCCCACCTTTGTCTCATATTGTTGCGCTCATATCATGCCGATCATGTTAATTAATTAAGATTGTCGTCTAACATTGAAGCAATTATATAACTCAATTACTCTGCCAGGAACCATAAATGTTGTCCAAAGTTTGAAGCAATGACTAGTAATTAATTGAACGAAGCAATAAATATTCATGTTCAAAATACTAACATTTTCCAGTAACACGCACGCATGCCGCATGTGCTTCATGTTCCGGCTAGCTAGCTAGAAACTCGGGAAGAGGGTACAGCCACCCGATCGGGTACTTACCTACACGATTCGCACGTGCCAAACTTAAGTGCATTAGACGGAGAGTAAGGGCGGGTGGACGTCCGTTTTCCAGGCAGCAGATGGTGTTAGATGAGGGGGGCAATAGTAAATGTACGTACCATTTAGTATAGTGTCAGGATAGTGGGTTGGGTTGACTTAATAAACAAAATGAACAACACCAAATAACATCCCCGCACTTTTAAAATTATGTACTATGTACTCCTACATCTTACAAAATTTCAGAGTGCCCACTGCCACCTAGGGGTACTATTTATTTTTAAATTATACTCCCTCCGTCCCAAAAAGAATGTTCCGTTTGACTTTTGATGTTGTGTTTGACCTCAAATTTTGTTATGAAGAATCGTTTTAAAATTTTTAAAATAAATATATTTACAAAGTGCAAACATTCAATTATCATTTGCATATAAACTTTTTCATTTTTAATATCAAAAGATTGGAGAAAACAATTCATAGATTAAATGCTCAAAAAGAAATAGAGCATTCTTTTTGGGACGGAGGAGTATATACTATGTTACTAATAGGGAAAAAATTGGTAATTTTGAAAATTAGTATGAAATCAGTAACTTCAAATATTTGTATGAAATCAATTGTCTTATCTACACATTATAAAACGTCGATCCAAGGCTACAGAAATTAAAACCAAACAAATTTAATTCAATATAGTTCGTATACATAAATTAAATTTATAAGATTACATATAAATCTAAACACTAATCTAACAGTATGGACGCCGCCGACCTACCAAGGTATGGACGTCGATCTAACAAGGTATGAATGCCGATCTAACAAGGTATGAACGCCGATCTAACACGGTACGGACGCCGATCTAACAAGGTACGGACGCCGATCTAACAAGGTATTCACGCCGATTTATAGAACGCCGATCTACCAAGGTATGGATGTCGATCTACCAAGGTATGGACGCCGATCTACCAAGGTATGGACGCCGATCTACCAAGATATGGACGCCGATCTAACAACGTATGGACCCTCATCTCACAAGATATTCATCTTCGCTCTAACAACGTATGACGTTGATCTAAAAGTTACTAAATCTTGATCTAACAAGGTATTAATGTTGATCTACACAACTCTATAAAATTAACTTAATTCATAAAATTCATATAATATTCATGTTTTCCTAAAACACATAAAATATATACTAAAATTCGATAAAATACCACCAACTTCCTGAATAATACCAAAAATACCTAAATAAATTTCAAAATACTAAAGTACTTCCAAAAATACTAAAAGCATTAATTATGCACATAAATATTTCCTAAAAAACATAAATAATTCACAGAACAGGAGAATTCATAAAATATCCCTCCTTTCCGAAAATAAGTTGAGTATATACTAAAATCTATTATTATATACTAATACGGGAGCTTTGCCACAATAGCCAAAAAAAGTGAACGAAGCGATTTCATGATGACAGCTAGGATCCACGTAGGTGCCAACTAGGCTAAGAGTTTTTTTTTGCGCTATGTATGCATCAATCAGCCCACCAATTTTTAAGTAATCAGCCTATCACTTTTTAAGGAATCAACCTACCATTTTATAAGGAATTAGTTTCTAATTTCATCCCTCAAACAGGATGAAGCGAAAAAATAGATGAGACAAATGAAATAAAAATATGTAGACAAAAATGTTTGATAAAAAACAGTTTTAAAAAATAAAAATAAAAATAAAAATGGATGAGAGCCCTCAGCTCTGTATTTGCTTGTTCTACAAGGTATTAATGTTGATCTACACAACTCTATAAAATTAACTTAATTCATAAAATTCATATAATATTCATGTTTTCCTAAAACACATAAAATATATACTAAAATTCGATAAAATACCACCAACTTCCTGAATAATACCAAAAATACCTAAATAAATTCCAAAATACTAAAGTACTTCCAAAAATACTAAAAGCATTAATTATGCACATAAATATTTCCTAAAAAACATAAATAATTCACAGAACAGGAGAATTCATAAAATATCCCTCCTTTCCGAAAATAAGTTGAGTATATACTAAAATCTATTATTATATACTAATACGGGAGCTTTGCCACAATAGCAAAAAAAAGTGAACGAAGCGATTTCATGATGACAGCTAGGATCCACGTAGGTGCCAACTAGGCTAAGAGTTTTTTTTTGCGCTATGTATGCATCAATCAGCCCACCAATTTTTAAGGAATCAGCCTATCACTTTTTAAGGAATCAACCTACCATTTTATAAGGAATTAGTTTCTAATTTCACCCCTCAAACGGGATGAACGAAAAAAATAGATGAGACAAATGAAATAAAAATATGTAGACAAAAATGTTTGATAAAAAATAGTTTTAAAAAAGAAAAATAAAAAGAAAAATAAAAATGGATGAGAATCTTAATTAACACAATGAGATTGTGTAATGAGAAGTGTTGATTTTTTGGTGAGGAATCCAAATTCAAACTAAATCTTCCTACACAAACCGTAATATCCCACTATTAATTACACAAGAATCTGACATTTTTTTTCTCTTCCTTTTTCAAATTTCTTAATTGTGTCAAAATTAACTCAATTGATTTTATCTTTAATTATATTAACGGAATATTTCATTTTAACCTCAATTCCGTTTTAAGTTTTGATCTATTTTAGTCATTTTTTCAAAAAAATTTTGTCTGATAGAATTCTTTCGGTCTATGTTGACATTTAATCAGGTGGATGTATGAAAATTTTCATTTTGCCCTTAATTAATTGTTACAATACATCACAGTTTTTTTAAACTTAAGCTATTCTTACCCAACATTTATTAAACTAGACATCAACACTTCTCAAATTTTTACATACTTTCCTTTGTCATCACATAAAAATATGTATTTTTTTGCTACATATTGCACACAATGTTGTTATATATTAACATGTTTGGTGGGGTTAACATGATTAATTGATAAATTATTGCACTGCAATGAGTAGGAGTATTTAAACTATTTGACATGATATAAAAATTCCATAAATTATTTTCATGTTGGTTATTGGTCTTATGACTATTTAGTGTTACATCCTTAGTCCACGAGGCGGGTAAGCAACCATTATAACGGTCTAACTTAACCGTGAGACGGGTAAGCGACCACTTTAACGACCTAACTTAACCGCGAGATAGGTAAGTAACCATTTTCATGGATAAACAACCATTATAACGGCCTCTGAAATTATTTCACGATTAAGGACGCAACACTAAATAGTTGCGAACCAATAAGCAAGATGAAGAATGGTTTAGAGACATTCTATGTTTTTAACCCCACCCAATTTGTGGATATTGGTGATCAAGTATAATGTACTTAAGCACACTAAGAACATAGTTGGATGCATGCAAATCTTTACTATTGCATGTACTTTCATTAATTACTGTACTTTACATTTATATTTTTCGGATTATAAATGAAGTAATACCAAACACATCGTTTTTAGTTTATATTCCGAATACATGGTATCCATATCAATATTCCAATAATAAATTAAAATCAAAACTTTTAAAAGTGAAATATTTTTTTTCATAATTAACTACACCGAATATATTGTTATTTGATACATTAAAATTTTAATAATTATTAATTCATTGAACCCGTGACGAAGTCGGGTATTAGAACTAGTTCCATAAAATACCAACAAATTCGTAAATAATATCTAAAATAACTCAATAAATTCCTAAAATATTAAAATTCATAAAACCGCCAAACAAATACATGTACATGGCGCTGGAGACGGCCGACAACGGAAACTCTAACATGAACATATAATTCCGTACGAATAGTACTCACCTAATAAGATTATGTCGTCTCATCATAATTTAGTGATTTTATTGATTTCTGTTTCAAATTGTTTACAAACATAAATCTCTATTTCACTTTTATTTCTTATTCTTTTGCGTTTCTGAATTCTATTTTAAACTTCATATGACAAAATGCAAAAATTCTTAGACCTAATTTTTTCACCCATAATAATTATATATTTTATCATTTAATTAGTAGAAATATACATTTATTTCACTTAATATTACATCTTTATTAAATTTTTCTAAGATATTGCAATTTATACCCTACGAAGCGCGGTATTTAAACTTTCTTCCAACACAAATATAGTACTTAATTCTATATCCTCATATTATCTTCGTACTACCGAAAATATAAATGGGTTACTAAATACTCCCTCCGTCCCACAAAGGTTGTAGGATTTGTTTGGGCACATATATTAAGAAAAGTGGGAGAATAGTAGTGTGTTGACAAAATTACCCTCATGAAAAAGAAAGAAGGAGAAGATTTTGTGGATCCCAATTTTAAGTTTAATGGGAGGAAAGAGAAAAATTTGTGGGTCCATGGTGTGAGATAAGAGGATAAAATGGTAAAAATGGTGATAAAAAGTTTCTGTTTTAGGAAAGTTGACAACCTTTGTGGGACGACCTAATATAGTAATGTTGACAACCTTTGTGGAACGGAGGGAGTAACATCTACCTACTGACATTGTATGCTTCACAAGTCAAACTTCTCATGCGGCTACTCCTTTTCCAATATATACATAATTGCAGTCCAAGAAAAATTAACTGAAACCCTCCCTTCAAGGAAACCGTAACCCACCGTCTGCAACCCCATCCACCGTGTCATCCACGTCCACTACCTGCTGAGCTTCACGCGTGTGAGGCCATTCGGGTAAGCACCCGATCGGGTGAGCACCCTTTTCTCCGAAACTCGTTTCTTCTGGTTTTACTACCGATCTTCTTCTCATTCTCATGTTGATGTTCTTTAATGGGAAATGCTAGGGACACTCTTTTGGACACTCATTTTAGACACTTTTACATTTAATAAATGTCATGTAATCATTTTTGTGGGTCTACTTGATTCTGGGTCCACCAAAATGAAGACATAATAAATGTTAGAGTGGAATAATGTCCAAAATGGGTGTCAAGAGAGTGTACATATCATTTTATTTTTAATTAATCAAGGACAACAATAAAATAAGGAAACTAGCTAGGGATCGAAAGTACTCTTGCCCGTTACAAACCATGTGTAAGAAAAGTGCTTCACTGATCTCCATAAATTAGATCAGGTTGCATCCTTCAATTAGACCCACCGCTGAGACCATCTTCTTATAAATATCGAGAAAAATAATGTCACTTTTCAAATATTGAGGCGTAACTGTAATCTCAATTAAAGTTCATTGACGCAGGCTGTAATATGTCCTTGTTTTTAATCTTTATATATTACCGATGTCACAGTGTATGGTGATGTGAGGTTTGGCAAAGAAAAAACATGCAACACTGCAATTATTGGAGGGAGCTTTGATAGGCTCGGAGCTAGTTGTAAGCTATGTGTAGGGATGCATGGGCTTCTGCAATGGGAGTGCATGCATGCAGAGATCCTGCATGAACAATATTGCGGAAAACCACGTAATGGGGTGAAATTCAGGTGATTTTGCATCTCTGTTTTTCCCCCGGCCAGCCCTTTTTATCTTTTGGGGTGGTTCCCACTTATTCCATAATTAGAAAATCCACACTTACAGTTACCACCTAATTTTGAGATTAATAAATCTAGAATAAGTTTCACACATGTTAACATAATTGAAATACATGATAATACGTATTAAAATTTAATTTAATTTATACTATGTTTTTCGCTGTCAGTGTATATACAAAAACATGGGGTATTTGGAGAGTGAGAAATGAAAGAATTTTCATAGCATTTTTGTATTCTTGAAATTCGTGCTTAACTTCGATTCAAGTCCTCTCTTATCTCTGGATCTCGAATATGTGACTTCGTTTCTCTGTCATTAGGATGATTTGACTTCTTAATCCCTTTAAAGCTATTATAGGCACCTAACATCATCCTCATTTTTCTCTTTTATATAACTTTAGTAGCTAAGTTCTAACTCACTCTCTAGATTCTGAGATGTTGCGTTCTCTTTAATATACTCATTATTTGCTCTCTCAAAACAAAACAAAACATGGGGTATGTGTGAATTGAGAAAAATGAAGAAACGAAAGTAATTTCTGACATAACTCAAGGGGTAATTTGTAATTATAAGGATTTTGTGGGGGTGTTGGGGTAGGGGCCGATCGCGGCAGAACCCAGAATATACGGCTTTGTGTTAGTCTGTTCTGGTGCTTATCTCAATCAATCCTGTCTAGTCTTGCTAACAGTATGATCGTAGCAACACCAAGGGGCTGCCTGCTGCTCTTTTGACCGCCCATCTAACCGACACATGCACCTAGTAACCTAGATTGTTTTTTTTTAAAAAAAAACATTACCTCTACAAAAGTGCAATAAAACATATTTTCTCCATTTAAAATGAGTTATCACTTAAAACCTATTAGTATAAATTGAGAACATCTTTTGTAATAACTAATTTTCCATAAGTTTTATCATTACAGCTACATAATCCCAAAACTACACCTGAAAACCAAGACTTGCCGCCATGGCCCATCAACCAAAACGCCCTACACAGTGTATGGCCTCATATACTCCCCATGTCCCTGAATAATTGTACACTTTGTTTTTACTGTTTTATAGTATTTAATCTATGATTTTTTTTTCATGAATTTTTAGACTTTAAAGTTAATAATTTATATGCATGTCATAATTTGAAGTATAAACTTTCTAAATATATTTTTTCTGAATTTTTTAAAACTTGCTATCTTTGTTAAAATTTGAGTCAAACATTGAATCTTGAAACAACAAATTCAAAGTGTATAATATTTCAGGGACGGAGGTAGTACTATATAAGCGTAAATAATTAAAGATAATGAATGTTTAAAATTATGATCTCCGCCTCATATCCTTAATAGTTTAACTGTTTAAACACTAGGTCAAACGCTCTCGAGAGAACAGTACTGTTCCTTTTAATGAATGGCTACCTTATGCGAATGGTTGATAAATGAAGACAAGCGAAAGCAATAATTGGTTGGTGCGTGCATGATCAGTATTGGGGACAACGCAACAGTAGTTTCATTAACTAATCTGGAAATAATTACACCTAATCCCAAAGAATTTGAGGTGTAATAAGAATAGATCACACTAACCTGCCTCGTTATATGTGGCAAGAAGACATGGGAACTTGACAGTATGAGCTAGACTTCTTTCCCAGAGAGAGCAATAATCAAAAGCGCATCGAAATCTATTGGGTTAGTTAGATACACTAAGCTAGTCATTAATTATTAGTACCAGGGCTACGATTTGCCTACCAACTACCATGCAATTTTCCTGCTTCTTCCCCCTCAAAATTATTCGTACATCATTTGATTTTTAGGGTGTGTTTATTTGGTAGGAAATTTGAAGAAAATATTGTATTTTTTGAAAAGTGTATGTTTTTTTGAAAGGCAAGCAATGATTATATTAGAAGGTGATTAATCTGGATCTACTCCGAGGGGGAGAAGAGCCAAATTAAGAAAAAGTACATGAGTAGGAATTACAAGCAATTTGCAATGGCTCCTAAGGGGGATACAAGCCAATCACACCATGAGACTTTGAAATGATTCCATCTATTCGAAATCCAAAGAAATGAGAGAAATTGGACCTCTGTAAGCCATGTAGAGGAATGTGGTGGTTTCTCTTTGAAAATTACAGCATTTCTTTGTCTCCAGATACTCCAAGATGCGACACGAATAATGGCATCCCATCCCTGTTTTTGATGTTGTGAGAGTTTTGAATGCGGGGGATGTGAATTGGCAGCTTGTAGGACTCCATGTACATCATCGAAACCTGTGAAGACACCAAAATCGCACCATATATAAACAGATTTCCAACAAGCAGCAGCAATCGGGCATTGAGCGAGGCAATGATCCAGAGTTTCCAGAGAGCAGAGGCAGTTTGGACAGCCCACATTATCCAAAGGGATATTACGAATGGCAAGCTGAAGGCAAGAGGCCAGCCTATCTTGAGCAGCCCTCCAGAAGAAGATATTGATCTTCTTCGGAACCCAGGAATTCCAGGACGTCACCAACTGATTCGGTTGCTTGCTTTGAGGAAAGGTGATCCGCCGATTTGCAGCCTTAGCAACGGAGAAAGTGTTGTCAATTGTGAAGGAGCACTCCCGGTGTCGTCTGATGTTCTTTGCATAGAAATGTCCTGCAGTTAGATAAAAGGTTCCTAAACTCCTCTAGCACCCTCCTCGCAACTCCCTCTTCCACTTCCAAACCCAACTCCAAACACCATTCAACCAAACCCCTCTTTCGGCTATTGTCGCATCACCATCAATGTCTAATACAAAGAGCCTAGGAAACCAATGTATGTTATGATTTTGAAAGAAAAATTAATGTGACAAAATTTGAACACATCACCCTTGGGTTGTGTTAGTTTTTACCAAAAGCTTATCATATCAATCTATGATTAAAATCTTGTCTTTGGTGGAACCCATATCCTCTTCCCATAATCTCATATCCGCTAGCTACTTATCTTCCATTATGATTTATTAACTGTATTAATTAATTTGTTAATTTTGTAACGGATCGATGAAGAGTGGACAAGGAAAAGAGACCCTCGTTAATGGTGGAATCGTGACTCTGCTAGGGTTTCGTGATGCAACCATGGCCGAACGTGTGAGCATGCTCGGCCTCCTCATCCACCGGCATCGGGCTCGGCATATTCTGCAGACTGGCTTCGCTGTCTCAGTTGATTTTAGTTCAAAAGTGCAAATTGGATTATAGAAGAGAATCGTGGAAGCCAAGTTTGCTACGATGAAAACTTCGATGATGAATTTGGTGGTCCGAGGTTTCATTTATGCGTTGAGTATGGTGGAGGCGAACCGCGGTGGAGGCGGGCTGGCTGGCTAGAGGTGATTCGGTGGAGCGCGTGAAAGCCAGTGGCCTCGATGGACGAGGCGACGGTGCGGACAGGCCACGGTTTCCACCGATCAAGTCGGTGGTCTAGCTACCCATTGTTGTCGGGCTGGTGGCGGTGCTAGTTTGGCTCGATCGATGGTGGTGGCAGGATCTGGGACTAGCTCCTCTCCGTCGGGTTAAGGCTCTCTAATGATGACAAAAGCCTTGAGTACGTATCCTGCTGATTACGGCGTTGGGTGGTAGTTGAATTCGCAAGAGTAACCGGAAAAATAGGTGTCCTGTGGAATTGGGGTATGAGGGTAAGATCGGAGAATCTTATACCGCGGTGCTGGATCATCATTATGTACAAAAGGGTGCTTTGAGGAGGTACGTGCAAATATTGTGGGTTGATGATTTGAGGATGCAAGACAAGGTGGATTCTGCAGGTTCGACTGAGAAGGTTGAGGGCAAAACGGTGAGGTTGGATCAAAGCTAGCCCCGCCCAGGACCATGAGATTTTGGCAACGGGATAGCTGATTAAAAGTGGATCTCGTTATCCTCGAATTGCTTACGACTCATAGTTAACTTTAGTAGATTTATATTGGTTGGTGACAGGCGGTGCCACGTTATGGTGAGTGGATTCAATTGCACCGACTTTTGGGTTAACATAGCTTTAGTGTATAAAATTTTATAGAATATCCATATTAACCCCTATATATTGCTTTGTTATGCCCGCTCACCCAAAATGTTTTGAATTGCACCCACTAGTGTAATTTTCTAGCTCCGCCCTGGTTGGTGATAGAGCTAATTTTGTCTATATATTTTTATATTAATTTTTTCTATTTATTATTGGATTGATATTAAAGTGATTGGATTTTATTCTTTATTTATTTTCAGATTTATAAATTGGTCAAATTGGTCAAAGAAGAATTCTAGACTACAATGCAAATGTACACAAGTTTTAGACTATGGAGCAAAACATGTATGTTAAAGCGGATAAATTCGACTTGCAGTTGAAGAATGAGGACTAGCAAGTGAGGAAAACAATTTGGAATAACCTAGTTAACTAGGGACTCTTATATCTAATAGATGTTTAAATATTATCACGATGCTCTCCCATACATATATAAAAAAGGATACTGCTAGATGGGGGAGACGAGTTTATGAACAGAAGCCACGAAGCGACAGTTTTCTTAGTTCTCTTTTTCCATTGATACACTCTTTCATAATAATTTTCTTTTGTTGATTAAAGCTATGTGTGGCTAATTTACTTTCTTCTAGCCAAAATTATCAAGGGTTGATTTATGATTACATTATGAGAATTTTGTTCTTAATATTTTCTTTCAAATATTCAAGTATTCTCTACTATTCTTGAGATTATGTTTAATTAAAACATTGAGGTCATGTTTTGATTGAATGAATATTGCTTTTTGGATTAGTAAATTCGTTTTGTTTATTTGATTCAATAAAGAGGCAAATTGACACACATGCAATGTATCGTCTTGATGAGAATATTTGATCCACTCTAAATAATCGAGCTTGTGTATTATTGGGTGAAATTGGTCACTTTTCTAGTTCTTAATGTTATTTTCAATTTAAATCCTAAGAGCTTGTTTAGGGTTAATTGTGAAATAAAGTTTAATTGGAGAGCCTTTTCCTTTTAAATACAACCTAGGGGGTAGAATATTAGAGCTTGTTAATATTCATAACCAATTTATTTGAAGAGAGAATTTACATCTTTTGATATTCAATGATCAATTTACATGAACCAATACTTGAGATATATCATAACTTGAATTTTGCTCATTGATATTTTTCAACTAGACTTGTTGCTATTTCGTTTTTTGCAAGATCTTAGATTAATTCACAAACAAATCCCCCAATTTTATTTTCTTGTTTTAAATTCATATTTGATAATTCGGCTAATCCCTGTGGAGTACGACCTTACTCATCACTATCTACAAGTAATTGTTTTGCAGAAGTAGGAATTTATTTTTAGCGGATTCGACACCCACCAGTTGGACTACCCATTTTTGCCTTTTCCCATGTTACTTTGTGTCATTATTCTGGAGTAGGTACCTAGGAATTGCTTCTATTGTCAAATAGACTTACTTTGGGTATTCCTTACTAGCGCACTATCGTGATGAGCCGATACATTTTTGCTCGTATGAAACATATAAGGGGTATCTGATGCCAAATTCAGACATACCGTCATGACTTTTACAATGCTCTTAAACCTTTGTAGTGAGGGTAAGGACTACTAAAGGCTGTGACTTGGTTATACAAACAATTTTGTGTTTAAACTCTCGAGTTTAATGATTAATACTTTAGGGGAAGATTGGATAGAAGAAGGATAACTATACACAGGAAAAAAAAATAACAATGGCAGAATACTCATCCATCAATCTTTCCCTACTGTTTGTGCGTGCGTCTTTCTCTTCTCAATTAAAATGGACACTTGATTTGTTGTACAGTAATGTAAAGGACGTAAATGTACCGATTTATTACGAGTAATTTTGGTAGCACGAATAAAAATCTTTACAGATTACTGTCGCTATTTTATCTCCTCCCTCCCCAGTTCGTTTATCAATAAACGAAACGGGACAAAGAAAGACATGCGTGGGAAATTTGAGAATTTACAGTACTATATGATGCATGCATTCAAAGAAGAGACGAATTTGGGTTTGATACTTAATTAGCCGCGCAGCAAATGATTCAAATCGAACCAGATTTGCTTGAAGACGTTGATGATGAGATTGTGATACTCCTCTGAATTCGAGAAAGATAGCAAGCCAACAACTCCTCCAAATCCTTAGAACCCCTTATGTTGTTCGCTTTTATCATCTCCACCATCGATTCCCGGAAGTCCTTCTTGGGTCCACCGACGACTTCACCACCGCCGTACTCGCCCCAAGCTCCGCCGCCAACTCCGCTCTTCCTCTGCATAATTAGCCGCCTTCCTAGCTTGGCGAGTTCACTCGCACTTCACGCCCGGTGAACTCACCGACACCGATCTTCGCCTCGGATTTGGACTCGATGACGTCTCTTTCCTCACTGTTCACCCAAACCGACCTTGTTTTCTTAGGTTCTCGGCAAGGTCGCCGTATCTGAGCTTTCGTGATGATCGGACGAAGCACCGATTAGGAAACTCGCACGGTCGGCGGTTCGTCGGCTTGCGACAAGGAGAGGACTTTATAGGCACCCTTTCATGGTTGATGGGCGAGCACAATCGGCCGGAACTCCGCCGCGGCGGCAGACGAGAGAACAGGGGCCGGAGAAGCGGCATATCCGGTGGAGAACCAGGATCGATCGGCAATGTGTGCGTGGCAGTGCAGTGAGGAGTGACTAACATCGGTTGCGATCGGTTTGGCGATTTTGTTCCCCTCGTGTATCTCTGTTTCGATGATTTTTTTGGTGATTGATCAGGGACGAGCTCTCGAGTGATGTAATAAGATTTTCTTGAAGAAAACTGGCGGGCATCTCTGGTTATTGGCGCCGCTGACAAAGACGAAGTTGTTGTTGGTGGTGGTGGTGGTGGAGATGGATGCTGCTTTTTCTTTGAATTCTCCTGGCTTCTGCTGCCTCTGCCCATTTCTCTGAGCTTGTAGAGGCAGCCATTAGAGACCAAGTCTGCTAGCCTGAGCCTGTAATTTCCCATAAATGAAGAGAGCATGTAAGTTTGATCACGTTCTCTAAAGAATTCAAAGATATAAAGATTCTGTCATTGGGGTTTGGATTTGGGTCACTCACGCCTCCGCAATTGAGGCCGCGGTATATATTAATGCACAACATGAAATAGGTAGCGGTGCATCCACCGTATATATATTAATGAGAAGAGAGCGGAGGAAGGGTAAGAGACAAATTAGGCAGCTGAAAGTCGCATTCATTCACCCTTCGGACTTCAGAATTTAGATTCCGCGAGATTTCTGTCACCCGCTCGTGCACCTAATTTTTGTCCACACCCTCCTCGCTCGTTTCTATTCTACGTACTTGATTAATTAAGATTTCACAATCACACACGGACCTAGCCAGATACCTACCTACCTACCTAGCTAGCTATGGAGTATAAGTTTTCTCTTTTCTCTTTCGTTGTTTTGTTTCCCTTCATAATCTTGCTAGCTATACTACCAATTACCTGCACGTCTTCCACATAATCTTGTCGTTGAAAATGGTCGTCGTCGTCGTCGTATATGTGTGGACGATAAGTCTCAATCCTGCCTGCCTTCTAAATTGCCCGGATCAGTACTTCAACCTAAAACCAATCCTGAAAAAAGAAAGAAAGAGTTGCGTATTATATACTAGCAGTACTATGTTACTATCATTTATTGGATTTTTCTATTGTGAAAGAAATAATCTATTGATTAAACCTAAATCATGTAACTAATTAAATGGTTTTCTTGTTATTTCTGCCACTTAATTATACAACAACAAGAATAAAAAGAAGAGACGGGAGATATCTTGAGCATTTGACCTATTGATCATGCTCCTAAGAACACTTGTAGAGGTTTTGAGTTCGAGCTTTCAGTATCCCCAATCTCGAACCCCCTTTGTATCAAAAAAAAAGGAAGAAGAAAGAGAAGAAATGGGAGATCATTAATAATGTCTACAGAAATATACTAGCTCCCTTCCTAATTAATAAATTAATTACTGAGTTTAATTTCTACAATAATACGTTTTCGTTTCTTCACTGATCGATCAACTGGATAATGTAGTATATGCAGGAAGAACGTCAATTATTGCAATTCAATGAGTCGAATTGAAAATTTCCTAACTAATTCTAAACATGTGCACGTGTAATTGCTTTGACCAAAACAACTTGCTGAATTACTAAATTTTACCCCCACCTTTGTCTCATATTGTTGCGCTCATATCATGCCGATCATGTTAATTAATTAAGATTGTCGTCTAACATTGAAGCAATTATATAACTCAATTACTCTGCCAGGAACCATAAATGTTGTCCAAAGTTTGAAGCAATGACTAATAATTAATTGAACGAAGCAATAAATATTCATGTTCAAAATACTAACATTTTCCAGTAACACGCACGCATGCCGCATGTGCTTCATGTTCCGGCTAGCTAGCTAGAAACTCGTTTCTTCTGGTTTTACTACCGATCTTCTTCTCATTCTCATGTTGATGTTCTTTAATGGGAAATGCTAGGGACACTCTTTTGGACACTCATTTTAGACACTTTTACATTTAATAAATGTCATGTAATCATTTTTGTGGGTCTACTTGATTCTGGGTCCACCAAAATGAAGACATAATAAATGTTAGAGTGGAATAATGTCCAAAATGGGTGTCCAAGAGAGTGTACATATCATTTTATTTTTAATTAATCAAGGACAACAATAAAATAAGGAAACTAGCTAGGGATCGAAAGTACCCTTGCCCGTTACAAACCATGTGTAAGAAAAGTGCTTCACTGGTCTCCATAAATTAGACCAGGTCGCATCCTTCAATTAGACCCACCGCTGAGACCATCTTCTTATAAATATCGAGAAAAATAATGTCACTTTTCAAATATTGAGGCGTAACTGTAATCTCAATTAAAGTTCATTGACGCAGGCTGTAATATGTCCTTTTTTTAATCTTTGTACATTACCGATGTCACAGTGTATGGTGATGTGAGGTTTGGCAAAGAAAAAACATGCAACACTGCAATTATTGGAGGGAGCTTTGATAGGCTCGGAGCTAGTTGTAAGCTATGTGTAGGGATGCATGGGCTTCTGCAATGGGAGTGCATGCATGCAGAGATCCTGCATGAATAATATTGCGGAAAACCACGTAATGGGGTGAAATTCAGGTGATTTTGCATCTCTGTTTTTCCCCCGGCCAGCCCTTTTTATCTTTTGGGGTGGTTCCCACTTATTCCATAATTAGAAAATCCACACTTACAGTTACCACCTAATTTTGAGATTAATAAATCTAGAATAAGTTTCACACATGTTAACATAATTGAAATACATGATAATACGTATTAAAATTTAATTTAATTTATACTATGTTTTTCGCTGTCAGTGTATATACAAAAACATGTGGAATTTGGAGAGTGAGAAAAGAAAGAATTTACATAGCATTTTTGTATTCTCAAAATTCGTAGTTAACTTCAATTCAAGTCTCTCTTATCTCCTGGATCTCGAATATGTGGCTTCGTTTCTCTGTCATTGGGATGAATTGACTTCTTAATCCCCTTAAAGCTATTATAGGCACCTAACATCATCCTCATTTTTCTCCATGTAACTTTAGTAGCTAAGTTCTAACTCACTCTCTAAATTCTGAGATGTTGCGTTCTCTTTAATATACTCATTATTTGCTCTCTCAAAACAAAACAAAACAAAACAAAACAAAACAAAACATGGGGTATGTGTGAATTGAGAAAAATGAAGAAACGAAAGTAATTTCTGACATAACTCAAGGGGTAATTTGTAATTATAAGGATTTTGTGGGGGTGTTGGGGTAGGGGCCGATTGAGGCAGAACCCAGAATATACGGCTTTGTGTTAAGTTTGGTCTGTTCTGGTGCTTATCTCAATCAATCCTGTCCAGTCTTGCTAACAGTATGATCGTAGCAACACCAAGGGGCTGCCTGCTGCTCTTTTGACCGCCCATCTAACCGACACATGCACCTAGTAACCTATATTGTTTTTATAAAAAAACAACATTACCTCTACAAAAGTGTAATAAAACATATTTTCTCCATTTAAAATGAGTTATCACTTATAACCTATTAGTATAGATTGAGAACATCTTTTGTAATAACTTATTTTCCATAAGTTTTATCATTACCGCTACATAATCCCAAAACTATACCTGAAAACCAAGACTTGCCGCCATGGCCCCATCCACCAAAACGCCCTACACCGTGTATGGCCTTTGAATGAATGGACTGAGAGTAATTCAGGGTTTATTTAAAATTATACTTTTGTTATTGATAATAATAAGCTGAAAAGTACGATGGTGTTAAGCACATTTTAAAAAATAAATAAGTAAATTTCAATAATTTCCCAACATTTTTACTTATCAATTAAAGGAAGTTTTTAACCAACGTAAAGATTTAAAACATGATATTTTAAAAATCATTTTGTGCAACCAAGTTTTATTCAGATATATAGCTTAATTTACTTTTTTTTGTGTATATGTTCATGTATATCAGACGCAATTTACCTTATTTAATTTATAGAACAATTATCCTAAAACTTTTAAACATATATTTTTCATTTTTAATCTATCACTTTATTTTTACCAACATATAAACTAAAAGATTTACACGAATGATAATTGATATATTTGTAGTAATTTATATATAAGCTTATGTTTACGATTTTTCTACCATTAATATGAATAATATCTATAAATTCAAATGATCGATCAAGTTGTCAGTGAAATCAAACATTCTACGAATTTAGGTGACCGAACTATAATTTTTTTATGTAAATTTAAATGAATGTTTCTACTTTACAGCGTTCTATAAAGTTTCTTTATAAATTATTTTGAATAAATCTTCAAATCAAAACACGGATTAGAATACTAAATATAAATATATCAAAAATTGGGACGGAGCTAGGAAGTATCAGGATGACCCAAAAGATTATTATAGACAGCGTGAAAGAAAGGCCAGGGAGGGGAACGTATAGATTTTCAAATATGAGAGATTTATAGTTTCGTTTAAAATTAAATTAGTGTGACCATTCACTAGACAAACCAAGATTTTTATATCAATGGTTGTTGGAGGTTCCTTCCATAGTAGCTTGCAAACTGAACTTAATTTGGTGGTATATGGTACTAGGGACGATTGGTTTGCGAATTTTTAGAATGGAAAGTATGAATGATGGAAGATAGAAATACATAGATTGAAAATATTTAAGATCTATTATTTGTTTGGAACTCTCAATAAGAATGATATTCTCGCAATTTTATATTTGGCTAGAGGAATTTTTTTAAAAAAATCTACTAGGACAGTTTTGTAACTTTTACAAAAGTTTAGGGACTAAAGAGTAATTTTACCGGGATCACTTTGTAAAATGTTCACAAGTTTAGGAACTAAGTTGTAAATATATAAAATTCAAGAGGTTTGTAGTTTTTAAAACATAATAGCTGTATGCCTTTTAAGAATATCTAACCTATAGTTGGCATAATGAATCCAATGATTTGAGGGATGAGGAATCATGAGATTTTAAGAATGGTGGAAAAATTATATTCTAAAGTAAAACAAACAAATGATTTTAATAAGGAAAATGCATGCAATCACAAAAATGTACATACTTTTCTCTCTTATGATATGATAAATGATGTGGTAAAAGATGAATGAATGATGATAAAGTGATAAATAAGTAAATCAAAAATTAAGGATATGATGTGACAATAAAGGGAGATTTTTGTAGAATTTTTTGAGTACCCGTAGCAGAACTCTTTAAAGAATTCATGATCTCCATATCCCTAAAATTTTTGAACCAAATTAACAACACCTTATAGAGTTATGTTCTTTTATATACTATATAAGCGTAAATAATTAAAGATAATGAATGTTTAAAATTATGATCTCCGCCTCATATCCTTAATAGTTTAACTGTTTAAACACTAGGTTAAACGCTCTCGAGAAAACAGTACTGTTCCTTTTAATGAATGGCTACCTTATGCGAATGGTTGATAAATGAAGACAAGCGAAAGCAATAATTGGTTGGTGCGTACATGATCAGTATTGGGGACAACGCAACAGTAGTTTCATTAACTAATCTGGAAATAATTACACCTAATCCCAAAGAATTTGAGGTGTAATAAGAATAGATCACACTAACCTGCCTCATTATATGTGGCAAGAAGACATGGGAACTTGACAGTATGAGCTAGACTTCTTTCCCAGAGAGAGCAATAATCAAAAGCGCATCGAAATCTATTGGGTTAGTTAGATACACTAAGCTAGTCATTAATTATTAGTACCAGGGCTACGATTTGCCTACCAACTACCATGCAATTTTCCTGCTTCTTCCCCCTCAAAATTATTCGTACATCATTTGATTTTTAGGGTGTGTTTATTTGGTAGGAAATTTGAAGAAAATATTGTATTTTTTTGAAAAGTGTATATTTTTTTTTAAAAGGCAAGCAATGATTATATTAGAAGATGATTAATCTGGATCTACTCCGAGGGGGAGAAGAGCCAAATTAAGAAAAAGTACATGAGTAGGAATTACAAGCAATTTGCAATGGTTCCTAAGGGGGATACAAGCCAATCGCACCATGAGACTTTGAAATGATTCCATCTATTCGAAATCCAAAGAAATGAGAGAAATTGGACCTCTGTAAGCCATGTAGAGGAATGTGGTGGTTTCTCTTTGAAAATTACAGCATTTCTTTGTCTCCAGATACTCCAAGATGTGACACGAATAATGGCATCCCATCCCTGTTTTTGATGCTGTGAGAGTTTTGAATGCGGGGGATGTGAATTGGCAGCTTGTAGGACTCCATGTACATCATCGAAACCTGTGAAGACACCAAAATCGCACCATATATAAACAGATTTCCAACAAGCAGCAGCAATCGGGCATTGAGCGAGGCAATGATCCAGAGTTTCCAGAGAGCAGAGGCAGTTTGGACAGCCCACATTATCCAAAGGGATATTACGAATGGCAAGCTGAAGGCAAGAGGCCAGCCTATCTTGAGCAGCCCTCCAGAAGAAGATATTGATCTTCTTCGGAACCCAGGAATTCCAGGACGTCACCAACTGATTCGGTTGCTTGCTGAGGGAAAGGTGATCCGCCAGATTTGCAGCCTTAGCAACGGAGAAAGTGTTGTCAATTGTGAAGGAGCACTCCCAGCTGTCGTCCTGATGTTGCTGCATAGAAATGTCCTGCAGGTTAGATAAAAGGTTCCTAAACTCCTCTAGCACCCTCCCTCGCAACTCCCTCTTCCACTTCCAAACCCAACTCCAAACACCATTCAACCAAACCCCTCTTTCGGCTATTGTCGCATCACCATCAATGTCTAATACAAAGAGCCTAGGAAACCAATGTATGTTATGATTGTGAAAGAAAAAATTAATGTGAGAAAATTTGAAAACATCACCCTTGGGTTGTGTTAGTTTTTACCAAAAAGTTTATCATATCAATCTATGATTAAAATCTTGTCTTTGGTGGAACCCATATCCTCTTCCCATAATCTCATATCCGCTAGCTACTTATCTTCCATTATGATTTATTAACTGTATTAATTAATTTGTTAATTTTGTAACGGATCGATGAAGAGTGGACAAGGAAAAGAGACCCTCGTTAATGGTGGAATCGTGACTCTGCTAGGGTTTCGTGATGCAACCATGGCCGAACGTGTGAGCATGCTCGGCCTCCTCATCCACCGGCATCGGGCTCGGCATATTCTGCAGACTGGCTTCGCTGTCTCAGTTGATTTTAGTTCAAAAGTGCAAATTGGATTATAGAAGAGAATCGTGGAAGCCAAGTTTGCTACAGTAGAAAACTCGGTGGTCCGAGGTTTCATTTATGCGTTGAGTATGGTGGAGGCGAACCGCGGTGGAGGCGGGAGCGGGCTGGCGGAGAGGTGATTCCGGTGGAGGGCGTGAAACCGACTGTGGCCTCGATGGACGAGGCAGACGGTGCAGACAGGCCACAGTTTCCACTGATCAAGTCGGTGGTCTAGCTACCGCTGCTGTCGGGCTGATGGCGGTGCTAGTTTGGCTCGATCAATGGTGGTGGCAGGATCCGGGACTGGCTCCTCTCCGTCGGGTTAAGGCTCTAATGATGACAGAAGCCTTGGTCTGTATCTTGCTGATTACGGCGTTGGGTGGTAGTTGAATTCGCAAGAGTAACCGGAAAAATAGGTGTCCTGTGGAATTGGGGTATGAGGGTAAGATCGGAGAATCTTATACCGCGGTGCTGGATCATCATTATGTACAAAAGGGTGCTTTGAGGAGGTACGTGCAAATATTGTGGGTTGATGATTTGAGGATGCAAGACAAGGTGGATTCTGCAGGTTCGACTGAGAAGGTTGAGGGCAAAACGGTGAGGTTGGATCAAAGCTAGCCCGCCCAGACCATGAGATTTTGGCAACGGAATAGCTGATTAAAAGTGGATCTCGTTATCCTCGAATTGCTTACGACTCATAGTTAACTTTAGTAGATTTATATTGGTTGGTGACGAGGCGGTGCCACGTTATGGTGAGTGAATTCAATTACACCCACTGACTTTTGGGTTAACATAACTTTAGTGTATAAAATTTTATAGAATATTCATATTAACCCCTATATATTGCTTTGTTATGCCCCACTCACCCAAAATGTTTTTGAATTGCACCCATTGGTGTAATTTTCTGGCTCCGCCCTGGTTGGTGATAGAGCTAATTTTGTCTATATATTTTTATATTAATTTTTTCTATTTATTATTAGATTGATATTAAAGTGATTGGATTTTATTCTTTATTTATTTTCAGATTTATAAATTGGTCAAAGAAGAATTTTAGACTACAATGCAAATGTACACAAAGTTTAGACTATGGAGCAAAACATGTATGTTGAAGCGGATAAATTCGACTTGCAGTTGAAGAATGAGGACTAGCAAGTGAGGAAAACAATTTGGAATAACCTAGTTAACTAGGGACTCTTATATCTAATAGATGTTTAAATATTATCACGATGCTCTCCCATACATATATAAAAAAGGATACTGCTAGATGGGGGAGACGAGTTTATGAACAGAAGCCACGAAGCGACAGTTTTCTTAGTTCTCTTTTTCCATTGATACACTCTTTCATAATAATTTTCTTTTGTTGATTAAAGCTATGTGTGGCTAATTTACTTTCTTCTAGCCAAAATTATCAAGGGTTGATTTATGATTACATTATGAGAATTTTGTTCTTAATATTTTCTTTCAAATATTCAAGTATTCTTTACTATTCTTGAGATTCTGTTTAATTAAAATATTGACGTCATGTTTTGATTGAATGAATATTACTTTTAAATTCGTTTTATTTCTTTGATTCAATAAAGAGGCAAATTGACAAATTTGATGCAATGTATCGTCGTGGTGATTGTTGATGATAATATTTGATCCACTCTAAATAATCGAGTTTGTGTATTGGGTGAAATTGGTCACTTTTCTAGTTCTTAATGTTATTTTCAATTTAAATCCTAAGAGCTTGTTTAGGGTTAATTGTGAAATAAAGTTTAATTGGAGAGCCTTTTCCTTTTAAATACAACCTAGGGGGTAGAATATTAGAGCTTGTTAATATTCATAACCAATTTATTTGAAGAGAGAATTTACATCTTTTGATATTCAATGATCAATTTACATGAACCAATACTGAGATATATCATGACTGGAATTTTGCTCATTGATATTTTTCAACTAGATTTGTTGCTATTTCGTTTTTTGCAAGATCTTAGATTAATTCACAAACAAATTCCCTAATTTTATTTTCTTGTTTTAAATTCAGATTTGATAATTCGGCTAATCCCTGTGGAGTACGACCTTACTCATCACTATCTACAAGTAATTGTTTTGCAGAAGTAGGAATTTATTTTTAGCGGATTCGACACCCACCAGTTGGACTACCCATTTTTGCCTTTTTCCCATGTTACTTTGTGTCGTATTCGAGTCGGTACCTAGGAATTACTTCTATTGTCAAATAGACTTACTTTGGGTATTCCTTACTAGCTCACTATCGTGATGAGCCGATACATTTTTGCTCGTATGAAACATATAAGGGGTATCTGATGCCAAATTCAGACATACCGTCATGACTTTTACAATGCTCTTAAACCTTTGTAGTGAGGGTAAGGACTACTAAAGGCTGTGACTTGGTTATACAAACAATTTTGTGTTTAAACTCTCGAGTTTAATGATTAATACTTTAGGGGAAGATTGGATAGAAGAAGGATAACTATACACAGGAAAAAAAAATAACAATGGCAGAATACTCATCCATCAATCTTTCCCTACTGTTTGTGCGTGCGTCTTTCTCTTCTCAATTAAAATGGACACTTGATTTGTTGTACAGTAATGTAAAGGACGTAAATGTACTGATTTATTCTGAGTAATTTTGGTAGCACGAATAAAAATCTTTACAGATTACTGTCGCTATTTTATCTCCTCCCTCCCCAGTTCGTTTATCAATAAACGAAACGGGACAAAGAAAGACATGCGTGGGAAATTTGAGAATTTACAGTACTATATGATGCATGCATTCAAAGAAGAGACGAATTTGGGTTTCAGTACTTAATTAGCCGCGCAGGCAAATGATTCAAATCGAACCAGATTTGCTTGAAGACGTTGATGATGAGATTGTGATACTCCTCTGAATTCAGAGAAAGATAGCAAGCCAACAACTCCTCCAAATCCTTGGAACCCCTTATGTTGTTCGCTTTTATCATCTCCACCATCGATTCCCGGAAGTCCTTCTTCGGGTCCACCGACGACTTTACCACCGCCGTACTCTGCCCCAAGCTCCGCCGCCAACTCCCGCTCTTCCTCTGCATAATTAGCCGCCTTCCTAGCTTCGGCGAGTTCACTCGCAGCTTCACGCCCGGTGAACTCACCGATACTGATCTTCGCCTCGGATTTGGACTCGATGACGTCTCTTTCCTCACTCTGTTCACCCAAACCGACCTTGTTTTCTTAGGTTCTCCGGCAAGGTCGCCGACTGTACAGGCTTTCGTGATGATCGGACGAAGCACCAGTTCCGGAAACTCGCACGGTTCTGACGGTTCGTCGGCTTCGCTGCGACAAGGAGGGGACTTTATAGGCACCCTTTCATGGTTGATGGACAGAGCACAATCGGCCCGGAACTCCGCCGCCGGCGAGCAGACAGGAGAACAGGACGCCGGAGAAGCGGCATATCCCGGTGGAGAACCGGGATCGATCGACAGCGCTGCGTGGCAGCTGCAGCTGGAGGAGCTGACTAACATCGGTTGCGATCGGTTTGGCGATTTTGTTCCCCTCGTGTATCTCTGTTTCGATGATTTTTTTGGTGATTGATCAGGGACGAGCTCTCGAGTGATGTAATAAGATTTTCTTGAAGAAAACTGGCGGGCATCTCTGGTTATTGGCGCCGCTGACAAAGACGAAGTTGTTGTTGGTGGTGGTGGTGGTGGAGATGGATGCTGCTTTTTCTTTGAATTCTCCTGGCTTCTGCTGCCTCTGCCCATTTCTCTGAGCTTGTAGAGGCAGCCATTAGAGACCAAGTCTGCTAGCCTGAGCCTGTAATTTCCCATAAATGAAGAGAGCATGTAAGTTTGATCACGTTCTCTAAAGAATTCAAAGATATAAAGATTCTGTCATTGGGGTTTGGATTTGGGTCACTCACTCACGCCTCCGCAATTGAGGCCGCGGTATATATTAATGCACAAAAGGAAGAAAGTTTGGGAATTGATTCGAAGGGCCAGGGATGGGATCCACCGATAAATGGAATAAAAAGATATGCAAACAAAAACAAAAATGGTAGTCTACTATTTTCACACAATTTGTATGATAAAATTTGACATGTTTTAACTGCTAAAGTAAATTTGAAATGGTAGGGGTAAAATGTTATTTTTAATAAACCTTCTAAGGGAAGTTGCAGATTAGCTTTAGAGTTAGAGATGGGTAAATAGTAGATGAATTTGGGATTGGTGAGGTAAATACTATGATGGGTTCATCCTGGCGACCATTAGGGTGTGAAATGAATCGAGCCATCTCGAGCTTTAACGAGCCCATCAAGCCGAGCTTCACCAGCCCCGAGTTTGAACTCGAGCGGTTTTTTAGGCTCGAATAATAAACGAGCCGAGCCTAAGCTTGAGACGTTCGACTCGTTTAGACTCGTGAACCTTAATTAAGCTTACTAAAAATTACAATTATACCCTTCCCGTATAAATATCAGAATCAAACTACCCTACCCCCAAAACCCCCAATTCTAATCGAAGCTTGCATTGTAATCCCTTCCAATACTTTCATATCCCAATCCCAAATCTCCTCACCATCAACACGGATGAGAGCCTCCACCTTCCACCTCCTTCCCTCTGCCTTCAATCCTGCTCCCCAACATTCACCTCCGCTCTGCCTTCATCACCGTTCTCAGTCAATCCGCCTTCAGATCTACAACGTCTCCAATCCACTGTTCGGAACCGTTGTTTAGATTCACTCGACTTGCACTCGTTCAAATTCGCTCGTTTAGACCTGCGACGTCGATTCCATTGATTCTGTTGTGCGAGTTCGTCACTGGTGGTCGAAGATTTTGGCTTTCGTCTTTTGTTTCTGGATGCAAAAACTCGATTTCTTTAGGGGAGGAAAAGGGACGATTGGGGAAATGGTGTGATTCAGAACTTCTTCATCTTTTGATCCCCGACGGATCTTCAATTCGACGGAGGTTCCAGAAACTGGGCAATTTCCGTCATGAAGAACTCGGGAGGGCCGGGATCGAAATTCTTCAATGAGATCTTGAAGTGTTGGAACTCGGCCTTGCAAAGAAGGGACGATAACCTATCTTCCAGTTAGGCTTCCATCAACAACAAGCTAAGTTATTCCTATGTTTTTGAAATTACTTCTAGTTTCTACTTGAGTATGTGTTGGTCTTGTTATTGGCAGTCGAAGATTTTGGCTTAGTTGAATATGATTTGTAGTATTATGTTTTGTGTGTTTCTATTATCGATTTAATCAGTAGATTTGTACGTGGTATGTATTTTTTTCATACGCCATCGCCGGTTGTCTCCCTCCACCATCGCCGATCGTCTCCATCTGCCTCAACAGCCCAGCAACGTAGCAAGCAATCGGCGATGAAGCTCTGATCTCGAGCCGAGCTCGAGCCTCGTTATTTCATGTTCATGAGCTCGAGCCGAACTCGAGCCGAGCCTAAATAATAACGAGCTCGAGCTCGAACCTGCTAACCTTGGGCTCGGTTCGGCTCGTTCTCACCCTAGCGACCATTCAAAATCAAAGCTACTGTTTGTATGTAGCTAGGTAGTCAGTGTTATGTTGATTAGATGTTGAAAGAGACAGTAAGATTGAATCAGGCGGCCCAGCCCAGCCCACCGAAGACCAAGAAAGCCTCATCGTTGTTTTGTGGACGTGGACTATTATCATCCACTTCTTTCTTTCAACTCAGACACACACACAAACACAAGACAAGGGTCCGAAAATCTTAATGGGCCAGCTCCGACAATATTGGCCTACTACAACTTCACTCGCGCCTTCGGAGGCCGGCCAGATGCTGTACTTGGACTAGGAGGAGGATACATACATACGACTGGACATTCATCTCATCTCACCATCACCATGTCTGTCTTGAGTTGAGTTGCAGCAGCTGCATGGTACACTACTTCCAGTGTGTGTGTGTGTGTCTATATATATATATATATAGAGCTAGCAACTCCACTTAATTTTCCGCCCTTAAGAAATTGTCCACTACACTAATTAATCCCTACACTAGTTTCTAATTTTGTCTTGTAAAAGTGAGAGGGTTTAATGAAATGAAACAGTACTGAGGAAACGAGCTAGTGAAGCTGCAGATGATACGTAGGCAATAATAGCAAAGTTAGGAAAGAATGAAGGGAGAGAGGCACATGATCTGAAAGCATGCATGCACCTGTGACTGTGAGAGATCGAGACCTAGCTAGCCAGACATTTCGAAAATATGCGCCATCCTGGGATTAGACTTTGTCGAGACTACGTACAAGCTAGTAATAATTAAGGAAGGGCCAATGTTTTTTGGTGCCCGGTGGTCCAAACGGCAGAGGAAGCTGGTCCTCATGGGGACCTAAACCGCTTTAATTGCTTTTTGTGCGTTGCGTATATACCATACCATGCATGCATGGGTTTTGGTCCTCATGGGTATATATGTTTATGGTGTTGTAGGGTTATGAAGGTACGTAAGACAAGCATGAAGGACCTGAAGGTACAGTGTACTACTACTATAGTAGTAGCTAGGTGCCTTGTCTGTTCTGTTTTAGTAGAAGCAAGATTTAATATAGCAAAACAAAACAATTATATATGGTGTAGCAAATAATGAATTAATAACTCTTGGCTGCTAATAATGAATTAACAAAAGAATGAAAGGAATATGTACATATGCATAGTAATAGTACGGGTTAATTAAAAAATCAAGGTCGTTAGTTATGCCTTTTGCTGGGACCAGAAGGTGGTATTAAGGTACCCTTTGGAAGGACATTGAGCAGCAAGCTGGGCAAGTAGTCCCTCTTGTGTTTCCCAATTACTGCTTCAAATTTGTTTGCAGCACCTGCAGCTTCCAAGTGATGATGATGATCAGTACTGATGATCACGACTTCATGAAACTCGTTGACGTTCCTAGGCGATGAATTAGCATGTACTAATTTCGTGTCATACAAAACCCTGCAGCTGCAGCAGGATCTAGCTAGCTCCACATACTACCACAACAACAAATACCGCTACAGCTAACATCAAATTACTTTTCAACTTGATCATGAGATCCATAAATTTTTCAAAGCAGAAGAGTAGCTAGCTAGCTAGCTTGGGAAGAAGGAGATCAGAGGTCTATAAATTCAGGACATTGGGAATATGTAGCATGCATGCAGTATAATACACACACAGACACACATACATACATATATATATATATATATATATATATAATGCTCATTTGTATTGACCTGATCAGAATCATGGGTCGGTCGGTGATGACAAGTGGATGGAGTTAAGTTCTCGATCGGCTGGCACTCATTGCATGCATGCCGACGGTTTTGACTTTGGTTTTGATTGATTATTTCACAAAAATTACAATTCAAGATCATAGTGCGTGTGTGTATATATATATACACTACTAATATATGGCATATTTATGAATTTACATTAGCTAGCTATACTAGTAGTCACTGGAATACTATTATTAATATATATACTCCGCTGCCGATTGATCGATCGAGCTGACTGAAATTGATGAATGGATGAGAGCTAGCGACGACTAAATGCACAAATTCCTCGTATTAACTTAATTACCAAAACCTAGACTTTGGTGGTGCATGGTCAACCATATTGTTTACGCGTCGGCAATCATCAACACGCTGTTGCATGCGTCCTCACCGACAGTGTATGCCGGCCGGCCCATTGAAAACATGTGCCAGTGCTTTACATTGGGTTAATTATAGTTATACTTAAAAGTAATTAAACTACAATCTATGATCAGGGGAATAAAATTTTACCCCGTTTAATTTTTGTCATTCACCATTTTTTATTAATTTATGTACGTACGTAACCCGAACCACACAGACTTCGTTTCCACGTACATCCAAATTGATTAATAATTACATGTTTAATTGTGTCAACCCAAGGAATTTCAAGCAATATATAAAAACTGACGACAAATAAAAATAGAAATTAATAAGCTTTAGCCTGCATGCCAATTGACTGATACTGACACAAGGTATACTAGCTAGCTGGGTAATTAGTTGAGAGTGGTGGAGCTGGTAAAGTCATCAACCTGCGTAGAATCCAAACCAGACGCCCATCTCCTGATTACTCGCAACAGGGTCGCCGCTTTCCTCCGAGTTCTTACCGTTCCGGTTCCCATCAGTTCCCATATTACCCTCTCTATTCCTCTCACCGCCGCCAAAGCTCCCGCCATTTCCGATCCACCTTTACGACACATCGTTACCAGCGTCGCCGCCGCACTCTCCCTCGCCGTATCCGAACCATCTCTCAGCACTTCCGCCACTTTCCCCACCAAACCGTACCCCGCCGCCACCGCCGCCACCCCTCCTCTCTTCATCATCACCTCCAGTATCGTCACCGATTCCTCCGGTATCCCTCCCATCACTTTCCCCACCGTCTCCACCACCCCTCCTTCCACCAACTTCCCCACCGTCTCCCTATCTCCGGCCAAGTTCAAGATCGCCACCAGAGCGTCCTTCTTGCAGCCCGTCGGTCCGTCCCTCGCTAAATCCATCAATCCCCTCACCACCCGTGATTTCCGGCCAAGCCGTTTCCGGTATGCTGGCACGCCCGATAGGCTGAAAATGGTGGCTGCGGCGTTTCCCTTTGCCTCCCACGTGGCACCCGAACGGAGCACCTCGATCACGCCGTTTAAAGCCCCGTCAGTTTCCATGATCCTCGTTTTGTTCTCTCCGAGAATGGACAGGTTCAGAATCGTGGTCACGGCGTTAACTTGCAGGTTCGGGTTCTCAGAACCGATATCCGAGCCTAAGTAACGGACCAGCACCGGTATGGCTCCGGTCTCACCTATACGGGCTCGGCTTTCAGAGTCTGTTTTGGCGAGAACCCGCAGCTCGTAGATAACGCCGTTGAGTGCTTCCGTCGGCTTGGAAGGTAAAGAGGAAAGCTTGTTGACCAGAAACGACGCCGTCATTTTGGTGGCTTCTAAGGCGGCTTTGTTGGACTTAACGGAAAGAAGACGATCGTTAGTTTCTGCTGTTTCCAACGGGATTAGTCTATGTTCACGGCACCACATGGTGATCAGATTTCTCAACGAGCGGTTGGGGATGAGGTTAGTGTGGGCCAGAGTCTGACCTGTCTTCGGACACGTGTTGTGACCGGATTCAATCCACAGATTAATGGACCCTCGATCGTACGTCTGCCCTGTGGCCACAACAACTGGGTCCCGCATTAACTCAAGGCTAATCGGACAACGGAAATCAGATGGCACGTTGACCGAATCAGCCGCCAACTTCCGCCGCCGGTGGCACTCGGGCAGCTTGCTGGTGGAAGATGATGACGCGTAGAGAACGCATTTGGCATAGCGCACCAGCCCGATCAAAGAAACGATGTCGGATTGTGACCTATCGTCGATCTGATTCTGGATTTCTTCTTCGAGACGCTCGATTTCTTCTCTGCAACTCAAATCGTCTCGCAATCCCAACTTCTCGAAAATTTCCTTCAGTTTCACCTGATTCGAGACGATCTCCTTCTTGATCCTGTCGATCATCGCCGACACTTTTAGCCAGAGATAAACGTCTCTGGGATCCACGAAAAGGGTGGTCTTGGGACACTGTTTTCTCAATAAGCAGACAATCTCTTCGACGTCGTCGCTCAGAAAAAGCTCTCTCACCGGAAAAATATCCAGCAGAGTCGACAATTCGACGGTGAGCTCTTGGAAAGAATTCGCGGCGGACTCGCTCTGCATCAGCAGCCACATCTTGCTTCCAGTTGTACAATCCTCCATCAGGGTCTTCATTCTCTGCAGAACAATGTACATTTCTTCGAGGCAGAGAAGCGTCGACGGGGAGAAAAAAGCCACCGAATTCCGAACCATTTCTCCGAATAGAACCTCTAGTAGATTGGATTTTCGGATGACGGATAGAGAGTTGCGTCTGAGGAGGAACTGGAGAGGTTCGATAAAGGAGATTTCATGGGTCAAGTGGAGGAGGGATCGGAGGAGTTTGAGGTCTGTTAATTTGGGGGAGACGAAAGAGCCGGCGGATGGCCGCCGTTTTCTTCCCGGAAATATCTGGGTGGAGACCACCATCGATCGATGAAGGTCAAATGAGGTGCAGAATGATTTAGATGGAGAGAGGTGGATTGGATGTCGGGAAAAGATTGAAACTTTTGATTGAATAAGGCAAGCCAAGCCACCAACGGCGGTAATGGTTTACAGAACAGAGATGGGAATAATAATACACAGTATAAGTTGAGTTGTAATGACTTGGTTTTGTTTATTAAATCTGAAATAGAGCCACCTATTTGTTGTTCAATTTTGGGGATAGATTAGCAAAGCATGGGACCTACAGCTGATTGTTTACTCTCTTGCTTTCATCAGCGGGATATTACACCATCACTTCTGTAAATGAATGTCTATCCTAACCAAAAAAAGTCAACATGATATTTTGTGTTCTTTTACAAGCTATTTCTGTAAATAATTTATACTAGTACTTCCTTCGTATCCCATTAATTGATCTATTTGTTTTGACTGTTTTACAGTATTTAATATATAATTTTATTTAAAAATATCTAGATATGTAAAGTTAAATAATTTACATACGTATCATAATTTGAAATACAAAGTTTCTAATTTTTTTTCACTATTTATCTTTATGAAAATTTAAGTCGAACATTGAACCTTGAAATACCAAAAATAGGTGGATCAATTAATGGGGTACGGAGGGAATATAATTAAATTTTGAAGAGAATTGGTATGTCGGGCCCAACTCGTCATACGGACCCGCAGGCCAAGGCCCAACAACGCCGACTCAACATTTTGGATTTGACAAATCCAATAAGGCACGGACGACTGCAAGAGGTTGTCATCTGCGATGACATCCTCTCGCCACAGTTCACCGCGAAGGGTCCCCTCCCCTCCCCCCGCGCCTCCCATCTCCTCATCATGATCAACTTAAAGCATGATTGTTTTAATCTACAAACAAGGGCCTTCACCCGCGACCCCTAGCCCCTTGTGCAAGGCCTCTGCATTTAACCTCTTGGAACTCCACCTCCACGCTACTCTCAACACGATCCCGCCAAATCATCCAATATCTCAGGGAGCGTCCTTCGACCTCCCATAACTGCTCCAACGATTCCGGGGAGCGTCTTCCACCTTCCATAAACATGTCCACGATCACGATGCACGTTGCCCTCCTTCAACTCCTATAAAAAGGAGACTTGGGAAATGTACTTCCTATCTACACACACTCACTTCTCTTTCTGCTTCTTACTTTGTTTCTCTCATTGCAGATTACTCCATCAATAGCAGATCATCACTCTCGGCATCTGAGAGCTCGGCCCACTTAAGAACGAGACTATCAAGAATAAAAAAAGGAGTTTTTTTTACAATTTCTTTTAGAAGAAAAATACAAACCTAGTGAATTGACTATGTTTCAAAGAAATGTTTCGTTGAAAGTCAAGCCTATAATAGGTACAATGATATAAGTAAACCATCTTTATTTCCACTTATTGGGCATTTTCTATTTGAGCACCAACGGGTAAAGTCCATGTATAGTCCCTTAGCTTTTATGCGTGTCCTATTTTGGTCATGTTTTAAGAATTCGGCTCAGATTCATCCCTTACCTTACATTTTCGTCCTAAACAAGTCCTTCCGTTACATTTTCCATTAATATCACTCTTTAGTTAGGGGTATTTATGTAAATGTATTTATTTAACATTCTATTTAAACTCAATTTTTTAACAATTTGCGAATTAATTCCAACTATTTCCAAATTACAAGCCGGCAGTGGCTATGGTTGCTTCACCGGAATCCGAACGAGGATCGTTCAATTCCAACGCTCAAAGTTCATTTGGGAGCTAGATCGAACACACTGGATTCGTAAGCCAAACACGATGGGATCACAAAGTGGTACATCAAATTGTGGAACGAATCGCTCTCCCTCGTCTTTCGTCGGAGCTGCTTCGCCTTCCGTCGGAGCATCCCAGGGTGAATCTCGATCTGGAGCATCCACCGGTTTCTGGCTCAGTTAACGAAAGCTTCGCATTATCTCTGACGCTCACGTAGTCCGAATCGGACGATCAGCAGAAGATCGGAGCCTACCAGGCTGTTGGCGAGGGGCTTCTAGTGGCGCTGTTGTGTTCAGAGACGGAGAATGGGGAAGAGGCGTGAATATTAATGGCGAGGGAGCTGTTGATGGAGGACGCCATTGGAGATCAAGTTTTTTAGGGTTTGAGAGATTTGGGGATTTTTTGGGATGATATTGATGATGAGAGGATTTTTGGGGAGGGGTTGCTTCTCTGAAATCCGATTCGGCTCTTGCACCGATGACGGCTAAAGTTCCAGCTCCGGATGGGGATGGCATCGGCAGAGAGCAGTGTGTTGGTTGCTGGGGATGGTATCGGCAACATTTGAGGTTATGAATTGGGGCTGGAACGGCCTCAATGTGGCTGGGGAGGGTGTCATTTTAGTTTTAGAGGATAAAAAGAGAAAAAGGTTAAAAGTTTTGGTTAAAATGAACTTTTATTAAAAATATAATGACAATATTGTAGTTAAAAGTGTAATTATGCTCATAAAGAAGGGATAATTATGTAAATAGTAGAGAATTTAACGAAAAAAGTAACGAAATGACGAACGGTGCACAATTATTAAATGTAATGGATGAATCTGAGACGAATTCCTAAAACATGACCACAATAGGACATGCATAAAAGCTAACAGACTATACGTGGATTTTACCCGAGCACCAAATGTTGTGTTGCTTTAAAAGATAAAAAAGATTATATATAATCCCTTGGAGTTTTCGTTAAATCTGTTGAGTTTCTCTCCACTTATGCCTCTCACTCTCTTGGTTACACCCCAAATGTAGGAGTTTACAACCAACATTCGATAATCGTTAGCCCATCTCATTGTCCATCATTGTTGATGCTAGTAGGTTCATAAGAAGATGAGAAAAAAAAATTGCAATAAATTTTCAAATGTTTTGAAGTGAATGATTTTTATTTAATATCACGCGATAGAGTGCCAAAAAAAATACACTAAACAGGGAGAATGCCCTAAAGAAACTACTAATTGGCTTTGAGCAATAACGAGTATAAAATAAACTAGAAACTAACATACTAAAAATCCTACATATGGAAGCAAAACCAAACATTTGCAATATAAAGTGTCCAAGCAAGATAAGTAGATCAAGCACAATAGATCGACCAATATGGACCCACTTCCTGCCTCATCCCACACCAGATAAACCAACTCCAAACCATGAAACTATGCATGTCAATTACTCCCAAATAATCCCCAATTTCCAACAACTCGATCAGAATTGCAAAAAAAGATAATGAAAGCAGATCAATCACATCTTCACCACGAGCCCCATTACTCAAATTAAACCCAGATCGTACCACCCATTGAAGCCTCCAAGCCTACAGGCTCTAAAAAACCTAAAAATTCCCCAAGAGAAAGGAAAGCACCCATGCACCTAAAGAATAGAAATCGATGATCACCGGGGGGTGATGTAAGAGACGAGCAGCCCCCGGCTTTGGAACCCGTCCTTCCACTACAATTAACATGGCAGAACCAGAAGCAACATCCGAGCCCCACCTCCAGATACAATCGGCCACAACTCTTGTATTACGATGGCACTATGGAAAAGGCCAAGGCACCCCCTAGTCCGGACAAGCCACGACCGCAGCACTTGAAGGAAGCTCAGAACAACGGATGGGACGATCGTCGTCAATGTAGGTAAAGGCCCAACCAGCCTGGTGCGCAACAACACAAGAAAAAAACCCCTATGAGAGGCCATCTATGTGGATTCAGAAATGGGATAACTTAATTTAATGAGATTAATTATTGGGATTTTACCATCCTCAGAGAACAACAAATTTTCAAATTTTAAACACATGAGTTAACCTAGTTGTAAAACTATGCATCTGCGATGAATTTTTTTTAAGGTGACACCTTTTAATTGATTAAATGGTTAACAGATTTATTATAAAATACTATTAATAATATGGAGACCTTAAAATTAGTTCCATTAATAGATGATGGTGAAAAAAACATTTTCATAAATGCTTAGAATATCCGTTTGTTATGTAACATGCTCACAAATCAATCAATCTACTATAAATTTATTTTCAAGTAAATGACCTATAAATTAAGACAACGTACAAACCAAGAAATTTGACAGACGATGATGGGATTTTGGCTGATCTGAATAATTACTTAATCCTCAATTACGTAGTTGACCTCCTCCTCTAGTGAATCATGGACATAGTAACATCGATCATTGCTCGAGAAACCTAATCACTACCGTCATTTATTCGAACCCAATTTACTACGTACTAGTATTTGCTTGATCAAACTTGACATGAAATGCAAATTTGGACTTGGTCAAAATTTCAACTTCAAAATAGCAGAAACAAATGTTAGATTTAAAAGATTAAGGGTAAATTGTTTAATGACAAAAGCTAAATGGTCAACTTAAACATTTATACAAAAAAATTATGATCAAGGATGGTACTTATAGGTTTTCGACAATAGTAATGTAACTAAAGTTGTATTCTAATATGGAGTTTCTATATACCCTATTATTCATTTTACGATATTTTTTTAAAGTGTATTATTGAAAAATGTTAATCAGATCATTTATAAATGCAAAAAATATATCCATAATTTTTCGGTATAGTTCCGGATTAAAAAATTGAAAAGGGCAAAAAAAAATTGTTTACTGTCAATCATATGCGCTCTTCCTTGTATGCTTGTATCACGTTTGTAGGCTATTTGGTTAGGCTTAAGGTATTGTCTTGATTAAGTCATGATTTTAACTCTTAATTGAAAAAAGGCAGAATTATCATTTGGTACCCTGAACTTTGACGAGTTGGACAACTCAGGGCTCAAACTAAAACTTGGGCAGAGTGGGCCTCGAACTATTTGTTGTGGGCCGATAAGGGCCCGAAATGGTGAGCTCGGCACGTGGATACACGTGAACCGGAGGACGTTGGACTTTCGACGAGATTTTAAACTTGAGAAGAGGCAATGGGTGATTTTGTAAGGTTTAAAATATTTGGGACGAGCCCCAATTTGAGAAAAAAGAGTTGATGTTCATTTAAATCATCATGAAATCACCGAACCCTAACAATCTCGTTATGAAATTATTAGCCTTCTCGTTTTGAAATCTCAGTTGGTGATCTCTCCGTCCGTTTGAGGTGATGGGTCTCTAGATGCATTTTCGGTTGATTACCAGACTGCATTCAAAACTGAAGATCTTGAGATGGAGCAAACCTATTTTAGAACCTATGGCAGATGTGGGAAGAAGCTTGAACTATGGAGTTTGAAGAGGTTTGGTGAAGTTTACGGGCGCCGGTTTTTGAAGTGTCTAGAGTATAAGGTAATCTTGAGTTTTTGAATGTTTCCAGAGTATAAGGGTTAAACAATGACAATTTGGTTCTTTGATTTCTAATATGTTGAATGGTTGAATGTGTAGTTTCCCAAAGGTCATGATGGGTCCGATATTCTGCCGTTCTTGAGTGATATGGGCATCAATGAAAGGGTAAGTATGAATATTGAAGTGCCCTATATTTTAGTTGCTTGGAAGCTTGAAGTGTGTCTTGTTTTATTCCACAGGTCCCTCCTAGGTGCTATTTCGAATGGGTTGATCCAAAATACCCTGAACCAGCTCGGATTTGCATAAGGACTCTGGTCGCCAAGCTTGAGGATGTGGATGTGGAATTGACTAGGCTTAAGCAGGGAATTAGAAGTTTAGCTGAGAAATGTACTTAAAGAATTCATGTATTGTGTGCAATGGTGTTTTATGGATTGTGGTCTGTTCTGTCTTCTATGGTGTTTTATGTATTGCACCTAATGCACAAACACTTGCACTTTCAGAATGAACTTGCACATTCAGTATTTTCATCAATTATCTAATGCATCCTGAAATCCAAAAGTTAAATGTCCAGAAGTACCTAAAATCTAATGCATCCTGAAATCCAAAAGTCACCAAATACACAGTTTAACCTAAATTCATACACTTCCAGGCTCAAGTCTGAACATTGGTGCTGCATTTTGAACTGCATTTCCTGATTTAAGTCTCCTCTTCTTTGTTTCTTTTAGAGCTGCATTTTGAACTCCATTAGCCTTTTTTGAGCCTTTTCTCACCTTTGAACTTCTAACACCTCGCATAGACTAAAATTAGGAGGCATGCAATAGTCATTAGAAAGTAATCTAACTACAAACCTCAAACATAACAGAAGAAAAACTATGTCTCTCAAAATTACCTCATAAAGTGGGCATTTCCTCACATTATGAGTCTCTGGATTTCATAAAGAGCAGTGCATTATTCTGCCGTGTCTTGTAAGCTTACCTTTGTCTCTTTTGGATTCATCCCTCCTCTTGATTCTTGACACCCTAGGTCTCCTGGTAGTCTTCTTTCTTTTGGGGCTTGTACTGGCCCATTATCAGTAACTGGCCAAAACTCCTCACTTGGCATTGGTTGCACTGGATGTTTGTATGTATCCATAAACTTCTCCTTGCAATACCATTCACTGATATACTTGAAGGGGTCTTCCTTTCTTGACATTATTGCTGCAATAGCATGTCTGCAAGGAATTCCAGACAGCCTCCAAGCATTGCATATGCAAGACTTTTTTTTTCAATTTTAACATGTCTAGTTTTTCCATAAAAAACATGATATCCATACTTGCCATTCCACTTGATGTTTCATTTGAAGCTTTTAACAGTATTCCCAGCCATTATATCTCTAATGTTCCTCCGAACATTTGACTTTCATCTCCTCACAAACACATTCCTCAAAACCCTCATTTCCATCACATATTCTCTAATTGCTTCAAACATTGAAATTATTGGTAAACTCCTTGCTCTGATCATGACCATGTTGAAAGCCTTCGTGCTATTGTTGTCCACTGTGTCACACAACACCAAGTCCCTTTGATAGGCCCTGCACCATTGTTTAATATCTGTATTTTCCAACAAAGCCTTTGCTCCTTCAGCTAGCTGCTCAATCTCATTAAGCCTTTTTCCAACTGTACTTCATTTGAACACTTGGCAACAACATAAAATGCAGTCTTGAGTCTTTCACCTTTGAAATTTGAGTACCAATTACCATAAATATGGCGGCCACAAAGTCTATGTTTAGATCTAGGAAACACATAATTGATTGCATTTTCCAACCACTGTCAACAAAACATTAACTTAGAATCTTTTTATAACATTAAAGGCAGTTTGCAATAATTTAAAGCAGTTTGCTTACTCATACCTTTGACTGGTTAGACATGAATGTCCATCCATAACCATCTTGAGTGCCAATGTCCCTTGCTAGGTGCTCACAAAACCATGTCCACGAATCTGTGCTCTCCACCTCAACTTGTGCCCAAGCCACTGGATATATTTGGTTGTTAGCATCCTTACCAACATCAGTTAGCACTTGGCCTTTAACAGCCCCTTTGAGAAAACATCCATCTAACTTTAAAAAATGGATACATCCATCAAGAAATACCCTTCTTACAGCATCTAAGCAAATGTACATTCTCTTGAAATATGGAGCAACATCGGGACCAAAATGCTCAAGTTGAACATCCACACTAGATCCTGGATTTGTGTTCTCAATTGCCTTACCATAATAAAAAATCTGAGAATACTCATGATCTACATCACATTGCAATTTAGTGATTGCCATCCTCTTAGCCCTCTTGCATTGATCATATGATACCTCTACTGCCGACTGAGCTTTGATGTGCCTAGCTAGGAAGGTTGGGCTTATACCATGGTGAGCAAATATGTAACTCTCATATTGCTCTGCAATCCATCTTGATGTTAATGCCTTAACTGAGAATACATTGCAGCAACTGTGCTTTGGTACCAAGGTTTGAGCATAAAGTACTCATTCCCTTTATGTCTTTCCAGTGAAGCATATACTAGCCAGTTGCAATTATTATCCACACATATCACCCTAACTCTCCTTTTCCCATTTTTCTTAAACATGTAATCCCTTTTCTCCTGGATTGCATACCTAATCAAAGCTCTTTTGAACTGTAAATGATCTTCAAAAACCATGCCTATGCTGAAATGAACTTCCTTTCCATCAACAGACCTCTCAAATCTGTTAAGTCTTCTCCTCAATTTAGTTGTCCCATCTTCTACTTCCTCTTCATCAAAACTGTCAATATCTGAATAATCTAGACCTAGATAGTCACCATCATCCTCACTTCTACTCTCCTGTGCCCCATCTACTTCATCATCAAGTTGTTCAACACCTTCACCCATAGCACTAGCCCCTTTTGCCCTAACACTCACCTTCTTGATGTTAGTGCAATTATAGTGAGCCTTCACCAGTTGACTTCCTTCCCAGATATCATCATCAGCATTTGGTGGCAGAGTTTCATCTATCCCACCTAGTTCACCCCTACATTCATCTTCAAAATCTTCATACTCATCTTCATCGTCACTCTGGGAGGTTAGGGTCATCAATTGTCCCACCAGATACAAGCTTATCACCCTCTTTTTTTACTTCCTTCACACCCTCACCAACCACATCTAACTCATTTTCAGAAGTGAACCGAACTGCTTCATTAATAGTCCTTAATTTATTATGCGTAGATAACCAGTCATCACTATGTTCCATATACAAATTAACTGAACCGTGCATTTGAGCATAGCCAAACATTTCCAACAAATCAGCTTCTGTTTGTAACACCTTCAATGTGTTACTTAAAACACCAAGACCATTCTTAAAGTACACGTTTTTCACATCACCATCTTCCATCCCTAAATCTCTCATTACAGACCCTATGCAAAACATGGTAAGATAACATGTTTCAACGTTTGTGTAGTGACGGCTGAAATTTGTGAAGTGCAAATATGGTTTTTTGATTAATACACCACCCCAATATACATTATACGTAACATAGGATTTCCTCATCTGCACCAAACCAATATAAAACACATCAATATTAAACTACTCATAAATACAAGACAAGTGGATAAAAAAACACAAGTGCTTATTCGGCCTTACACATGTCGATACTTTCAGAACAAAAAAAAAAGCCAACTACAAGCCAACATTAAACTAACATTTCCTCGAAACAGACGACCATTTCCCAGGACAACTCTGTCGAATGTAAATCCCGACCCTACACCAGATTCGTTTTGAAAAAGCAACCACTTGCCTCGAAAAAGTGATTAACGTGAAGACAATGAAGATACCGACACCAGAGAACCTAAACTAAATAAAATCGACAAATACTTATGCTGAAGAAGAACCCATCATGTCGAAGAAAGAGGTGAGGAGCATTCGCTGGAACTAGCTCAAAATGTCGATACTTTGACTGAGTGGATTAGGATTTCGAAAATAAGAGAGGGTATTTCGAAAATAAGAGAGTGTTTGGAGTTTTATAAAAATTTGGGGATTAAGCCAAAACTTTACAGACTTACAAAATCACCCTCGACAAAATCACCCACCGTATCGTCTCTTCTCTTGTTTAAAATCTCGTCGAAAGCCCAACGTCCGTCCGCTCACATGCATCCACTTGCCAAGCTCACCGTTTCTGGGCCCTTATCGGCCCACAACAAATAGTTCGAGGCCCACTCGGCCCAAGTTTTAGTTGGAGCCCTGAGTTGCCCAACTCGTCAAAGTTCAGGGTACCAAATGATAATTCAGCCTTAAAAAATCATTTCAATTGGCTTTAAGTGCAAAATTTCACTTAATTAAGTTGAAAAGTGCAAATTTACCATCATTCGTTACTTAACTTAAATATTGAGTGTAATTTCATGATTACTGTTAATTATAACGGTCATCCGTTAATAAATTACATTCTACACCCCTTATATTTTTCACATGATACATTTAACACCCAAATTTTTATCTATTAACAAAAAGTAAAATCTCATTCATTAAACCACCACCACCATGGCCCAAATCTACTCCTTCATCACCTCTTCATCAAATCACTAATTATTTTTATTACGTGCGAACTTATTATAGTAATTAATTAGTTATTCCCCAACCACCTCTATCGAATATTGGGTTATTGACCAAACACAGCCTAAGCTTACTAAATATATTTCCATACCCACGGAGGTTGTTGCCTTCCAATATAACACCAAATTTTGTCCATAATGCAACCACCTCATATTTCTATCGTATGTGGAAGGCATCTCAACTAATTGCCTTAGGTGTAACGAAAGTGCATAGGTGTATGTTTCAAAGATGCATTTTATATCGTCATTATGTTATAACGTCCTATTATAATGTTTCCACTTAATATCTGTCATTATTTAGGCAAGAAAAGCTAGTTGATTTGAAGAGAAGGCTTCACTAAACAGTGAGTTCGATTATGATTCCGTATATTTGTCTGGAAAGGAAAGGTAACCTCCTGCATAATGATGGTCAAGATCATGATGTTAATGACATTGACGATAATTTCTACTTCCACTGTTCTTAATTAATTTTTACATTTGACTTTCATATTTCAAGATTTAATATTTTACTCAATTATTTACAAAGATAAATAGTGAGAAAAATTATTAAAAAATATAGTTAAAAAATATTTAACTTAAGAAACCTAAACATTTATGGAAAAAAATTAAATTAAATATTGTGAAACAATAAAAATAAATGTATGAATTAATTGATGACGGATAGAGTTGTGACATCAAGTGCGATTGGGCTTGGATAGGGATGTTTGACAAGAAGTTCATGGACCTGGCTCGATTAGAAGCTTGAAGAAGAAGAAGAAGAAGAAGAAGAAGCTCTTTTACATTAGGCCCAAAAGTCAGGGCACACACAGTTCAGAGCAGGCCCAGAGATTGGAGTCCAGTTCATGTCATCGTGGGATATGATAGACTAAGTACATTCCATGAATCCATGGACAAGTTCCTGATCCCCTTATACATATCTAAGGCCCAAATACAATTCAGTGACGAATTAACAAGCCCATCAGAAATTATTCTTAATATATATATATATAACTAGCTTGTAATTCTCCTTATTTACGGAAAAATAGAATAAAATGCAAATTATAGTAAATATTATAATTTATATGATTGTAAATATTATAATTTATAAAATGCAAATTATAGCAAACTAAAACTAATGTTTACCCAGATAAAATAAAAAGTTTACGTCAGTTCATTGAATTAAATGTACGAAATTAAAAAACACGTACCTCCGTACTTTTTAACATACGTCGTCGTTACAACCACTATAACACATGTCTCTAAATCAACATGTATCATATCTGCCAACATTTTAACCAGAACGCCCCAAAAGGTTATCTCAACATAATTTCCACTATAATGTATACATGTAAAGATGGTCATCAATAGACATGTATACGAAAACATATAAGGATATGGTATACTTTGAAAAATACATATACCTTTGATCCACAATCCAAATAGATTGCATTTGCTCCATATTTTTGCTTTTCAAAGACAATCGACGTGGATCATCTTGCTTAACTAATCTGCCAACAACATCTAGAAGTAATACCATTTTGTTAAACCCTAGTTATACAAAGTTATAACATACGTTCATATAAGTGAAAATATAATACACGCAACAAATAAAAAGTTTCACCTGTGCAAAATGTGTTTTTAGGAAATTGCTTAGACAAATCCACATACTGCACGAAGTCGAACTTATGTCTGGGAATATCAAGAGCCTCGCATCAATCGGACTAAGCACGGTGTACCTTGTGAAAAATAAGTATTACACATTTACACTCCTTTCACCATAGGAAAATGAATTTGTTTGTATTTTTTATATAAAAACGTCTCTTTCAATATTTTCACATGTCTTTTTCAAAATCAACACAATCAACTACTATTATCTTTTCTCTTTTCAAATTGTGCCCTTATAATTCTCTTATCTTTTTCATATGATAATAATAGTTTGCCCTGTTTTCTTTAAAATAGTGTCATTATTATTTTTGCACATGTTTATTATTAAGAGTTATGATATTAATTCCCTTGTTTATTTACCTTTTCAGTTTAGTTGTCTAAACTTTTAGCTTTAAAATGTAAACCGCGGAGGCAAAAGAAACCTAGAAAAAATCAAATTACTCCTAACATCTATCTCTTATAAAAATAAATTCTCCAAACCTCAAAGATTTATAGGTTTCTCAAAACGGGGGAGGTAATTGTTGGTTTACAAGAAATTTGAGATGGCAATTATAATTTACTCAATATTTTAACACAACATTTATTTAGGATTCCTCAATATTGAGTTTTGATCATTATTCTTATCTAATTTTAAATGATATTCTTATCGAGTAGCATTTAAAATTTCGAACTAAGATTTAAATTTAATTTGAAATTTTTTACAGCTACAATTCAAGTTACTAATAATTACCATATACGTTTTCTTCCTATGTTTGTGTAACTCATCTACTTTTAAATAATAACAAAATTAAAAATGATTTTTTAAAATATATCTCTTACTCACAGATAAGTCATGGTTTATTTCAAAAAAAATATTATTTCAAATTATTATACGCATATGAAAATGAAAATTAAATGTATAATTTCGGACTACGAAGAAGTACTGATTTTTATGTATCAAAGGGTAGATATTGGTTAAGTTTTACATTCCTATTAACTAATTGGATATCCCAGTCGAAATTTATCTATGATTTTTTTCATAGAAAAGTTTTAAAGTAAAACTTTTCTGTTAAGGAGTAATATATATATATATATATATATATATATATATATATATATTACGACAAACCGAGATTATTCTTCTTCTTCTTAAGTTTTTGTACGGCAAACGGTCCGAATAAATCAACCGAGGGTGTAGATAAAGGTTCTAAAGGCAACGTAAGTAAGTCACGAAGAACATGACAAAATTACAACCCAATTTCAAACAAAAACCATATATAACTTTAAAGGGGAAACTACAAAAAAAAGTTAAAGAAGAAGAAGCATAACAAAAGTCCTGAGTATTAAAAAAAATAGAAGAAGAAGAAGAAAAAAAATCGGCAAAATCACCTAGACTGGTAACATGCTTCGATTTGGCACCGATGAAGCTTCCCTACTCGATGATCTCTTTCATTGTTATTGAACCCACGCAAAGGAAAATAAATCTAATTATAAAAAAAACTACAAAAAGAAACTGGAAAACACAATCCAAGTGTGTCAAACATGCAAGAAAATGAAATATAAAAGTAAATGTAAAACAAATCGTTGGAAGAACACATAAAACAAAAGGGAAAAAAAAGAAATGAAACGTAAATAACTACTGAAATTTGCTTGTTCTTTATTTGCGTTCGTGCGAATTGTTTAGAGTTGGAATTATTGTTGAAGCATCGGTCCGATCGATGTAGAATTGATATTCTAACTCATATATTTATAGTAGATTGGGTAGGTTAAATATCGTAAAATCCAACTTCGATAGTGTATCTCGAATGGTTAATAGTATTTATCAAATATATCTATAACATGTTGGATAAGATAATTTGACTCTGTTGTGATCCGGTTCGATCACATCAAAGACATATTCTTGAAACTAAACATAATTATCTTTTATAGAGAGATTTTAGGGGAAACGAATATCTAAAATCTTATCATTTAATTGAAGACAAAATCCCGATTTTTAAGAAAAAAAATCCGCAAATATAGATTTTGTTTTGGTACATTTACATTGGCGTCCTTGGTTCAGATTTATAATTACAAAAATTGCCACTCAAAATGCACTATGCTCCTAAAAAAAGTATACGTGTCGTTCTCAGAACGCTCTAAAAAGGAAAATATAAAAACACCCCTCCGTATGCTTCGCTTTTATAAATTAATAATCAAAATTCAAACTGATATTATATTAATAATTTTGAGAGAAATCCCTCTGTATGCTTCAACGATTGAAAATTATATTTATTTTATCACAACCTGCCACATTGGTATTTATTATTTATTCGCTATTGTGATGATTGAACATACTTGATTGTAAAATCGAAATTACCTCTGTGTGGATCAGCTCGATCTTGTTGTATAGAAGCTCATGTTAATCAATCAACTCGCTCAGCTGTCGGCTTATGGAATGTTGAGATGCTCCTTGTGACATTGTTTTGTCTCACCTCTGGTTGTTGTTGCTGTATAGATGGAATCCGAAATGTTGTATTTATAGTAGAACATCTAGGTCATCCAAAGTTTCGAAATAGGTTTTTTTTCCCGCTTTAGAGTTTCAGTTTGAATTTTGATTATCGAATTTTGAAATTTAAAGTTTTGGAGGGAAATGTTTAAATTGGATCCTTTGCGGATTTCAGTTCGAATTTTGATTATTGAATTTCGAATTTTAAAGATTCTTGCGGATTTTAACTAATGAGATATTACAGATTGGATCTCCATTTTCGGATTTGTTGCAATGATTAGTTTATTTACTATTACTTAACTGTCCTCACCCCTAGATTATATTTATAAAAAATGCCATTTCAACTATACTACACTCCTAAAATAAAGGGACACGTGTCGTCATGAGAATACTCTAAAAAGAAAAAGACAAAAACATCCCTCTGTATGCTTCGCTTTTATAAATTAATAATAGATTTGAGTGAACATTTATTTAAATGGATACCATTTTGAATGGGCATCTATCCATTTTAAAAGTGGCCAGACCCTCTTGGCCTTAGCCGCCCTTAGCCGAGGATGAATAAACAGGACAGCGGCAGGATTCGAATAGGGAGTTTCAAACATAAGAAGTGAATAGAAAGTTATTTACCTAATTGGTGAGTGGATTGAAGGTGAGTGAGAAAAGTGAAAAAAAGATGGTTAAGTTTGAGAACCCCGTGAATAAGGAGGAGCGCACAATGTGAATAACGAGAGTTCCGAGAGGTTAGTGTACATGTGCGCAAGCCTGTGCATGCAACTGTGTTTCGCGCATAATATTGTGCGGGACTATGTGGAGACAATTGTGCGTTGCCCACAACTTCATGAGGCACCAGAGTTCAAATTGAGGGAGATAAAATCAAGCACAAATCTAGCAAGCCGAGACAAAATCAAGCAACCTCTGCCCTAACTCATCGAGAATTTATACCGTATTTAGCTGGAAGAGAGAAAATTGAGGTAGATAAAACGCTACAACGATGGAGAATATGAAAGTAGAACGATACCTGGTCGAACGTCAGGAAGACGATGACATTCAGCTGCGACATGAGTGGGAGCGCCGAGCGTTGAAGAGGTGAATAAGGAGGGGCTTCTCAGGTGAAAAACACATTTCACTTTCGTGTTTTTCACCAAGTCCGCGTAATAAGCGTAATAAGAGGTGAATCGCGTCTTCTTTTCACATGAAAATTGGTATGTTTGAAACCCCTAATGTTGTAAGGATCACGATCACGTGAAAATTGGTATGTTTGAAACCCCTAATGTTGTAAGGATCTTGGTCCCACTAAGGATCATTTTCACATGCATATTATATAGATTAAAATGGACCAAGTATCTCATAAAATTAGAAAAACAAAAAAAAAGGATGGACCAAAGTATGTATGTGTCATGTGTGTATGCCTCAGGTTATGTTCTTTAACATAAAAAAAATAACAATAATTTAAATTTTTATCATCTTCAAATCTTTTACTTTCACATTTTTCTCTTCAAAATTTAATTTATTGTTACTTTTTTTTTGCCAAATATTCTACAAAAAACACAACCATCCTTGTCAAACTCTACCGTCCACGCAACATAACATTAGAATATAATAATAATTACGCCCACCGCCCACACACTGAATTTGGCTAAATAAAATGAACCAAGTACACAAATTTGGTACATTCTATCGTACATGTCTGCATAATTAAAGTTGCTATCCATCATTTTTGTTTTTATACTTTCTCGTTTTATTTTTAATTTGCGATATTTTGACGGTGTATTATGACACAAATTAAAACAAAGAACAATTGTAAAACCATGATCAACCGCAAAGAACGAAAATCAAATGATTAGAAAATTACAGACAACAAACTTAATTAGAAAAAGAGAAATTCACATTGCCTACTTTTAAAAAGGGCAAAAAGGGAAAAAAAAACTTTATTGTTTAGGTTTTGTTGGGAACAATGGTTTGGTATTAGTATTCCCATTGTCGCAACAAACATGGTACCTTTGACTCAACATAAAGGTTACAATTAGGCATGGTAATGATGTGGTTAAACCACGGTAATTCTTAAACCATGATCACCAACCACGGTTTTTTAGTATGCGCGGTATACGGTTCTACTTCTCTTGGTTATAAATTTATATCCACAACCGTGTTAACCACGGTTAACGTTTCATTCTCGGTTATTTAGATGAGAACTTGAATATTATCCAGATATCCTAAATAAATTCATAAATTCAACATAAACATCGAAACATCATTTTAAACATCCAAACAACACTTTAATCACTAAAGTAAAAAAAAACATTCATGGTACTCTAAATATATATCAACCCAAACTTCCAAATGTGCAAGATTGTTATCTTCATTTTGTTATGACGCATGACTTCTCCTACAAAATAGGAAATTATATAGTTAGAAAATAACATAATTCATTAGATAAGTTTTTACAAATTAAGATTTAGATGAGAAATTTTCTTACCTCTGAATCACCCTCAGCCTGACCATAATAAAATTAGAAAGTGGATCGATGGTTATCCGCAAACCGCGGATATTGGTTATCTGCGGTGTAGATACCCCTGCACCACAATCACAACCATTAAGCTGATGGTTATGAAAAAAATCACAACCGCTTGTGGTTTTAATCGTGGTTAAAACTGCCAAAATGGTCGATTAACCGCAGTTAGCAAATCTTATCCACCCAATGTCTAGTTACAATATATGTTTAACATGTGGGTCTAATAAATATTGACATAAATATAAAGTGTAAAATAACTTTTTAAATGACCCAAAATAAATGCATCAAAGAAGTATTTAATAAGTTGATAGAAAAGAAAAGAAATAATGCCTATTTTGAAATGACCCAAAAACATGTTAATTAGATTACGTACGGAGAGTATTGATTGAAGTTTTAATGCAAAAATACATTCCCTCCATCCTCAAATAATTTTACATTTTGACCGTGTTATTTCAAGAATCAATATTTAACTAAAATTTTAACAAATATACAAAATTTTAAAATATATTTAGAAAGTTTATAATTCAAATTATGATATGTATATAAATTTTTAACTTTGAATGTCTAAATATTCATGAAAAAAGATATGAATTAAATATTGTAAAACAGTAACAATAAAATATAAAATTATTTGAGAATAGAGATAACATAATTTACCTACCTTAAAGGAATGCTAAATCAGCATAAGGCAACTTCAAGGTTGACTATTATACCAGACTTCTAGAAGATATCCAAATTAGATCCTTACCTATACTTCGTCCGTACAAAAAATGCAATCCCATTCTCTTTTTTATTGTCCAAAAAAGATTTTATCGTTATTTCAAAAATCTAGAAACTGTAGAAAGAACCACAATAATCCTGAAACTTTATCTAAATTATAGAAATTATTGGAGAAAGATTTATAACTAACTGAAAATCTGAAGAGATGTATATAAATAAATAGCTGAAACAAATTTAATTACGAGGGTAACAATTCCTTTAATTATAGTATTGCATATTTGTGTAAAGCTCTCTTCATTGATGGGATAGGCAACCCCTCACTCACACCATCATTTCAATATTTTAGGTTCTTAGCAACAGTCGTTTAGATATTATTTGCAGCACTGTTGGTTATCTTTTAAATTTTACTATTTTTATTTCGTGTTATCACTGTTAGTTCTTTTTAGTTATTTCTAATTCTCATGCGTGAGGTTTTTTCGTTTTTGTTTTCTACCCTGTTACTCTAAAGATTTGTATCACTATGTTTCATTGAATTAATATATATATATATATATATATATATATATATATATATATATATATATATATATATATATATATATATTGTGTGTAAAGTAGAAGCTAAAACTAGGACTATAAATAAATAAGCCGAGTCGTTATCGAACTTACTCGAGCTTGAACTCGATCGGCCCGTGTGTTATTGAGCAATGTATTATCGACCTTCGAGTTCGAGCCGAGTTCAGGGCTCGATAATTTCATCGAGTAGAGTTTGAGCCGAACTAAGTTCGATTCGATTGCTTATCGAGCTATCCAGCAATACATACTAAAAAGAACCTAGGAAAATTCATATGTAAGTAACACTACGTGGAGAGGAGGGCGACATCGCGGCCTCAACGCGCGGTTGGGCCGTGGTAGGCTGCGGCGAGGCCGCAGTGATTGCCGTAGTAAACACGGCGCGATTTCTCGAGCACCGCGGCCGAGGCCATGATGCATCGCGGCCTCACTACGCAAGAGGCCGCAATAACCATTTTCAATAATTAAAAAAGGTGGATGAATCCGGATGAAATTCATCCGGATTCATCCACCTTTTCCCAGAAATGCCCAGAAACCGGCGGCCAAGGAGGAGCAAGTGGCGGTGGCGTCAGTGGAGCGGCGAAGAAGAAGAAGGGAAATAACAGAAAGAAGAAGAGAGAAGGAAAAGAGAAAGAGAGAAGAAGAAAATGAAAGAAAGAAAGAAACGAAGAAGAAGAAGATGCGGAAAGAAAGAAATAAGAAGAAGAAGAAGAAGATAGAGAGAAAGAAGATGGAGAATATGAAGATGGAGAAGATGAAGATGAAAATGAAAATGAAGAGAAATTGAGAATATGAAGATGGAGAGAAATGAAGCAGAAGATTATGATGGAAAAAATGAAGGATGCGGCAGGTGAAGAAATCCTAAAAATGGTTTACTGTGGCCTTACTGCAGCCTTGTTTACTGCGGCCTTACCGCTGCCATGTTTACCGCGGCCTTACCGCGACAATGTTTACTGCGGCCTTACCGCGACCATGTTTTCTGCGGCCTTATGCGGTCGGGGCGCGATAAAGCTCTTGCACCATTAATCGCATCGCCATCTGCACTTTGGGCTTACTACGCCCAAACCGTAGTAAGCGCAGTAAATTGTCTTCCCACGTAGTGTAATTAAAGTAGTAGGACCTAGCTTAATATACTTATAAAGTATAATGGTAATTTGAAAGTAGTACGACCTAGTTGACTAAAATTACAAAGGTCAAGACTAAAATTACAAAGTATCGATTTCTAGCTTAACGAAACTGAACGTAGTTTGAATAATTATCGACACATTTCGAAATTCGCGAACAATCGCCAACTCAAGAATCAATCAAGTGAGTTCGTCGCATCACGAAGGCTCGTCGAACTCGAACTCGATCAAAACTTTCGAACCGAAGATGATCACGCTTCGGCATTGTTTACCGCCCTAGCTGAAACATAATAGAGCCTGGTGGGAGAATTTGAAACCAGTGGCTTGGTATTGGATAAAGATGGCATACGTATATAGGGGGCTTCCATGTGCTGCAGTTTATTGTTTGGTGGAGATCGAGCTAGGTAGTTATCAGAGTTAGGAGGATGTCGAAAAGGCCATGTTTTTGTTCGGATTAGATTCGAACCTTGAGTTGCCCAGTCATAGTCATGATCTGCATCTAATAATTACTGCTGATTTACTAATTAGGAGCGTGCTAGCCACATGATCAGCGTTGCTTAAACTGCTAATTAAAGGAAGAATGGAGCTGTTGAGCTAGCTAAATTATTGAATGATGACGATGATAGATACATTAATTAGTTATTAATTACTCATAACAAAGTGATCAGAAGTGTGGGGGGTCCACCTTTGAAATCAATGGCACATGGTTGGGACGTCATGGATCTCAAATCTCTCTTTACCTTATCTCATTTCTCTGTAACCTTAAATGCATGCATTTCAATTTGACTCGACCAAACTCTGCCCTTTGCAACCATCAGTAATCCCTCCCTCCCTATTTGATAATCATGTTTAACTTTTACATTTTTATTTGACTTAATTTGTAAATATAAAGAATTTGTTAAATAAAATTTTAAATAAAATTTCTAGAAACTAGACACATCTAACAAAATATAGTAGTAGTAGTAGTGAGAGTGACAACGATAATACTAGTGGTGGCGGTGGATCGACCGGCCGCCAGCTCATTAAGTCATACATATGTTTCTCTTTCGCTCCAACTGAACCACTGGTTTGGTGTTTAATCAATGGAACCTGCTTCTCTTGTGCTCTAGCTCAAAACAAAAGTACGTAGTAGGAGATTTTGCCATTAATAATATTTGGTCAAAACAGGAATTTTACAATCCAACTATTTTCGGAGATTTTGTCATCAACTTACCCTTTGAGTTTGGGGGCAATTTTACCACTTGTCGTTACAGCTTTGAAGCAAACCCTTCACCTAAATTAATGAACACCACCCCAGTTGAAAGTTTTACGATCCTTTTTAAAGAAGAAAATTGATCCACAAGAACTCCTTTCTCCCCTAAGCAACACTTCACTATTTTAAAGAAGAAAATAAATTATAAAATTATATTTATAAAGTAGATACATCAAATTATCATTTATATACAAAAGTTTTAAATACAAATATTAAAGAAGATGGAATTATAAAGTAAATATAAAACACAAATATTACATCACCTTTTTACTTTTGAGAGAGTGCGTATGTACATATGAACCGATGAGAACGAATAATGGAAGGAAGCAGGAGTCCCATCCGTTGTGCCCTCGCATTAAATTGCTCGAAAGGGAGTTGTCACCCACAACCACAAACATATTCATGGCAGCGGGATAAGCACACATTAACACCTAAAATCTACCATGTGTTTTTTTTTTAACCTTAATAAGAGTTTTTTTAACAAGTCTTTTAAAAAAAAAAAAAACACACACACACACACACAATATTCCATTAGAGCGGAACAATTGGACAGGTTTGCTTTATGCTAATCTTTTATTATTATCGAGCGTAGCAATGCTTCCCTTCCCGAGCGCCACCAATGGTGTGTGCCTAGGACCTCTTCCGCCGTTCATCCCACTTTTGTGGACCAGTGTTCGGACCTCTAAGCCTTATGGCTTGCTAGATCATGTGCTTGCTGCCGCGTTCCTATCCCGATGAATCACCTTGCTATGGTTGCATGCAGTGCATGCTATCCAAACTTCATCGGCGGTGACTCGCTTCCGTTCTCCTTCCAAGACTAGTCGGGGCAGAGGACGACCACTTGGGTTAGGTATTGGACAGGGTTGAGGCAAGAAGCCACTCATCTCAGAAGTAGTGGTGGAAGCGGTTGGACAATGCTTGGTAGGGCATAGGGGGATTTCTTGTCTCGCATAGAATAGTGAAGTTCACGATTGGGGATGGAAGGAGCTTTGAACCACCTCCGTCCATTCTTTATTGTTGTCTTTGGTTCTTTTTCCGGACTATTTGTTTATTCATATTTTCCTTAGGTTTTTGGACTGGTTTGTGTTTTGGTTGGTCGGTAAGTTCTTTTTGGCATAACAGGTATACATCTATTTGCATGATAATGATGAGACGATGCTTAGCTCTTGAACAGCTACGATGATGCGCCCTGGTCAAGATTGTGGATCTATATTACTTCATCATGACAAAACATGTTTTATCAAGCCGTTTGATAGCTTGTTTGAAGGTTCGCTGCTTCCCTTTCTGGAATATCCACTACAGTCTGCACTCAACTAGTTCTGTTTTTTTAGATGTTTCGTAGGATGTTTTCTGGTCTAGTTGTTTAGGTCTTTAATTGGTTTATCTTTGGATATTCTTGGGTTGTATTATTTTTCTTGAAGTAATACTAAGCCGTTTGCTCTAAAAAAACAAGTCTTCTTCTCTTTTTTTTTATTATAAATAAAACATTTTGTTTTTGAATGTTGGATCTAATTATTGAATTGTGTGACAAAAAAGTTGGAGAAAAATGTTGATTTTAAAGTGTATATAAAGAAAAATTTGTGAGAAGTGTGGATTACGGTTTTCACCTAACATGTAACCTATTATCCCATTTAGATTTGATATAACGATCACTTTACCCCTTCATTTTTTAGAATTTATTAAAAATTTCCGAGATTTGGTGAAATATGTGGTTACCTCGAATGGGTAGCCATAGTTAACATTTCTATTATATTTTAGGTTTAACTACAAGTAAATAGATTTTAAGTGTCTTAACTCTAACAAATTTACCCTTAACTATTTTATTTTACATTCGAACCCTTTTAAAATGTTTACACTAAAGTTAATTTGTTTACATTATTACCATCTCCTACACTTCTCCTCTCTCTTTAGTGGTGTCACCCCACCCGATCGCTACTGTCTCCCTTAGCCAGTCGTTAGTTGTCTTGTTGTCGTCGTTGGCTCTTATATATCCTGCCTTGCCTTAAATTTTCAAATCGAGTCCGGGATGCGATTTGAACGAGAAGGGAGATGGTTGTTGGGAATGAGCGCAATTTGAAATCGGTAGTGTTACAGATTTGAAATTGAAACGCAATATCCGGATTGCAAATTTGAATTCGGCAGTATCGTAGGAATCATGCAGAGGCGGACATACATGTATGAAAGAGGGTCTATGGACCCCCCCGTTTTCTCAATAGTATGTATATTAGGTATATGAGGAATTTTAAATTATTTATGTTAAATTGTTAAAGTTAGAAAGATTAAAGTGAAGTTAAAAAATTGACCCCAAAAAATTATCGGTCAAGACACAATTTTAACAATCAAAGGGGTAGCAACATAATTTTCCAACCTTCGGAGGTTTCTTGGCGAATTTTGAAAATGCAGGGGGTAAAGTGATTATTATGCCAAATCTGAGGGTGAAGGTGTTTTCCACTTACCGAATAATTTTAAATGTTATAATTAATTGAATTTACTTCCGAACAATTGTCAAGAGGAAATAATTTACATAAAAGTATATATGAATGATCATCTAAGTTATTGATTTAGTTGTTAGTAATTATCAACCAATTTAAACTAAAAAACACTGCGTTTAGAGAATTTTGGGACAAGAGAGATTAAAATCCTAGCGTCGCACTGCTGCAGTTGCTACTCCTTCGCCCCAACTCGGCTTCTTCTCCACGTCTCGTCTCATCGCTCTTGGCAATTCCATTAGGTTTGCATCATCTTCATCATCACGCAACGCCATTAGATTCTCTTCTCGGGCAAGCATCATACCCAATTGTTTTGTCCAACTCTTTGCTGTCCAATGTCATCCTGTCAACCGTCCATGGCTGCTTTGGACTCTTGGCTCGCGACCCTTGCCCTCTCGGGCAAGATGACGTGGTGGCAATTGCTGCACCGATTGCAGTTTGTCAACCCACTGGCGTAGTGATTGCTGGTCGTGTCCTCTCTGCTCGGCCTATCCTGGCAGATGCTGTAGAGAACTCGTTCCGTAACGCATGGCCAAAAGTCAATTACTCGGTCAAGGCGGCCGCATCTGTGTCTAGTGGGAATGTTTTCGTGTTCCTATTTGATTTGATGGAACAAGTTCGGCGAATTATGGAACGTGGTCTTTCGACAACAGGTTGGTTGTTATGACAATACTGAAAAAAAGTGATTACCCTTCCTCGTTGGATCTTTCAAAAGTTGATTTCTGGATTCATATTATTAATGCTCCGTATGATTAGTTTACTACTGCAATGGCTCAATCTCTGGCTGCTTTGATTAGGCCAGTGAAAGAGGTGGATGTGTCTGGTCCATCATTAAGGGTGCGAGTTACGATAGATGTCACATTACCTCTTCGAAGGGTTGTGAAAGTCTTTGTAGATGGCGTGGTTACAGTTTCTGCTTCAATATGAGAGACTAACTGATTTCTGTTTCCGGTGCGCCCAATGTACTGATGTGGAAAGGGAATGCTTGGCTCGTTTGGATGCCTAGGTTGCGCCAGATCAATTTGGTGAATGGTTGTGTCACTCGGGCTTGCGTAGGAGGGTTCCACGTGTGTTCGTTTCTAATACAAGGCGACCCTCACTACGTAGAAAACTTCATCATGCGGCCAAACCCGCAGTAGAGCCGCAATAGTTACTGCGGGAGAGACCGTAGTGCTTGCCGTGGTAAAATCCTCCGCAGTTCATTTTCCACTACGGTCATGGCTGCAGTAGCTACTGCGGCCTACGGCCATGGCCGCAGTAACCGGTTTGAATAATTAAAAAAAAATGGACGAATCCGGATGAATGTTCATCCGGATTCGTCCAATGAAACCTAGAAAAACGCAGAACACATTGCAAACAAAACGCATTTTCCGCTAAATGGGGTGTGAGAAGAAACAGAAGAAGAAGAATGTTGTATAAAATTGATTAATCAACCTGTAGAATGTTCTTTTTACCTTTAGAACATAGCATTAGTACATTGAGGTTAATTTGTTGTCCGAATTGAGAGTGACATGGAAGAAGAAGAAGAAGAAGAAGAAGAAACAGAAGAAGAAGAAGAAGAAGAAGAAGAAGAAGAAGAAACAGAAGAAGAAGAAGAAAGAAGAAGAAGAAGAAGAAACAGAAGAAGAAGAAGAAGAAGAAGAAGGAGAAACAAAAGAAGATAAAGAAGAAGAAGAAAAAGAAGAAGAACAAAAGAAGAACAAGAAGAAGAACAAGAAGAAGAAGAAGAAGAGGAAGAATAGAGAAAACGGAGAAGATGAAGAAGAATTGTGTGGCGGATGAAGAGAAAGTAGAGTTTAAACCCTAAAAAAAAATTTATCTGTCAGCAGAAATCTTATCACACAAAGAACTACGTCATTTATCGCATAAATGGGCTTATGCGGCCCAAACCGCAGTAAGTGCCGCAGAGCTTTTGTTCTCCCCACGTAGTGCCCGAGGAAGAGCCGATGATCCAGCATGTGCCGGAGACCTTGGTTGCCCCACAGAATATGGCCTCTGAAGGCAACAATGAACATGTGGTGCAATGAGGGGACCCAGTTACTCCCTCCATGGAAAATGGCCTTGCTTTGATCCCGAATGAAGACCTAGAGCCTTGGGATGTGGTAGAAAATTCGCTAGCTCTTGTTGAGGTGCCGGTGGGACAAACAACAATGGTAAGATTCCAGTCCCCCAAATGTGGTCGGGGGAGGGGTTGGGCAGCAAGATTGGGAATAGGCCAAGGTAGGTGTAGCGACGCGATTTTTGACTGACTGACTATTGAAAGTTGTGTTCAAAGAACAAGGAACCTTCTCATTATTCATGAAACGAATGAACTTTCCTTACTTATCTAAATAAGAACCTTCCTATTAAGTAGAATAGTGGAAACCTTCCCACTATTCGAGGTTAATGAATCTTCTTTACCCGAAAGGTGCGAGATTGAGAACATTCCCAATGCTCGACAAAAAAAGATGACTGACTGACTGTTGTAAGTTTTGTTCGGATAACAAAAACCTTCTCATTATCCGTGAAGTGAATGATCCTTCCTTGCTCCAATAGCTCAAGATTGAGAACCTTCCCAATGCTCGGTAAAAATAGATAACTGACTGACTAACTGTCGAAAGTTTTGTTTGGATAAAAAAAACCTTCTCATTATTCATGAAGCGAATGATCTTTCCTTGCTCCAATAGCTCGAGATTGAGAACCATCACAATGCTCAGCAAAAAGGGGTAAAACGCACGGTTAGTCTCTTAACTTTGCTTAGTGTCCTATTTCAGTCCCACTTTAAGAATTTGTCCTATTAGAGTCACTTATCTTCATATTTTCGTCCTATTCAAGTCCTATACCGTTAACTCGGTGTTAAAGTTAACGGATTTCTGGAAAATGGTTTTTTAGACACATGCAATTTTTCTTTTATACTATTTGCACTCTAACTTAAATATATGACTTTTTCATCCTACACTTTTCCATATACTTTTCCTCCTCCTCCTCCCACCACCAAAAATAGATGATTGACTAATTGATTTTTGAAAGTTGAGATCGAATAACAAGAACCTTCTCATTACTCGTGAAGTGAAGGAACCGTCATTGCTTCTCTGAAAAACTTGATTGATATCTTGAAGTCAAAAAAATGGTAAGAACTGTCTAACCGTTTGAGATGAGGAACCTTTCTCTTTGGACCTTGGCAAATGAACTTTCATTGCCTTTGGTGAAAATCTGAGTGATTGAGTGAGATGTGTGGTGAAATGACTACACTTCTGAGTTGGGGCATCACACGGAACAAGTTGAAGTTCGTCAAAATGACTAAACTTTGGATGAGAAATCTCACAAAACGAGCAGATTTTGAAAATGGTGAAGTTTGACGAAATGAAAACTTCGGATGAGAAATCTCACAAAACGAGCAGATATAAAAAATGACGAAGTTTGACGAACTAACAAAACTTCAAATGAGAAATCCCACAAAATGAGTAGATTTCTGAAAATGAGTGAAAGTTTGACAAAGTGACTAAACTTTCAAAAATGAGAAATCCCACAAAATGAGTAGATTTCAAAAAATGATAAAGTTTGACAAAATGACTAAACTTCAAAGATGTGAGATCGTACAAAACGAGCAAATTTCAAGAATGATGTGAGAAACCCTGATTTCCAAAAAATTTCAACATGCCCCAGTGTATGAATAATAGGCAGTAATGCCAAAAGGTTAGAATAAACCTGTGGAGAAACCTCAAATCAAAGAGTATCTGGTGCACTGCCATCTTAACACTCGAAGAGCCCCTTACTCAAATCCTTATGCACATTCAAGTCTTTGTCGATGTGTTCCTTGAAAACCTGCATTTGAAAATGAATGATGACAATATGCATGAACATGATGGCCATGATGTATGATTGTGAAAATGATCGATTGATGTTTGAAGTTGTTCACAATACTATTGTAAAATCTGAATGATGTTCAAATAGAATCAGTGATGTTTGGCGGATGCAGGAACCTTTTCTCAAACTTTCCTCATGAATATCTTTCATTTTACTCAATGTGATCTTACCTTATCCTCGAAAAATTATCTGAGAACGCACTTAAATCCTAGATTAATGACAAAAAAACACATGAAAATGAAAATGACAAAAAATACATAAATAATGAAAAATGACAAAAAACACATAATAAAAGGCACGTGAACTCATAAAAATGATAATAAGTACATAAAATAAAGAAAGTGACAAAAACACATGAAATAATAAAAATGACAAAAGTACATGAAAATGACATAAAGACATAAATAAAATCATCCAAATAAATACACATAAAATATTAAAATTTTCACTCAAAATTAAATATGAGCTAGACCATAGACACAACCTAAAATACTAAACTGGGCAAAATTGGGTGTCAATAGTAGGGGAAAAAACCAAGGATTTCTGATGCAGTGGTAGAGGCCGCGAGACTTAGTTTGGTGGGGCAGGGGGACTTCCAGCCTCATCTAGAGCAGTGATTTGGTGGCTCAGGAACGAACTCGAGTTTGGACCACTTGGGTCCTCTCCTTCTAGTGTCTTTTGGTTTTTTTGTGGCTTTTGTTGGTGCTTTTTTTATAGGTGTCTGGATGAGATGGTTTGACACTTATATGGTGGAACGTTTTTTTCGGGCGTCAACAATTCCTCTCTTAGCATGTTCATGGTAGGATGACATTTGGATCTGATTGACCTTGACAGGCTTGGCTATACACACCTTGTCGTGACAGCATATGATGTTTCAAGCCCTTTCGAGTTTTGGGTGGCTTGTGTGAGGAAGTTCTTGCGTGGTACGATAGAACTTCGGTTGCATTATCTAGTTCTCTATCTTCTACCTTCGCATTGCTTTGGACTTAGTCTTTTAATTCTTGTTGTTGTTTATGCTTGTTTTTTCTCTTACTTCTACTTTTTCGGTACTTTGGACAATAAGCCGTTTTGATTTCTGACTTTTTTTTCGTTTGATCATTAATATAATTGATTGGTTCTAATAAAAAAACCTCATTTATCCATCGGTTTTAATTTACCAGTAATAAATAGAGAAAAAAAAGTCTATCTGTAAGTTTTAAGTACACATTTATCTATCTACGCCTCACAGGAGATTGAAACGAAGAGGCATGTCATATCTTGCACAATCTGCTACTATATGGCGTCGTCGCTTATCTCTGAATTGTGTTGTGTGCACTCAATGTAATTTTGTTAAACAAAGAGTAATAATTTTCGTGGTCACATTCAACACCTGAAAGTAATTTTGATATTTCTATGATATGTATTTTTTCAAATATATGATAAATAGAAATTCACGTATATACTCTAGGGGTGCACGGGGCGGATGAGAAAAATAGTATCCACCCCACCGAGTGCGGATACCATAAATACGGGTATCCGATTTTCACGATTTTTTGCGGTTCGAATCGTGGGTATTCCTAAGTATAATTATTCTATAAAAATTTTCAATTTACTTGGAGGTATTCTAAAATTTTGCATCATAAATGTACATATTTAGAGCATCAAAATGAAGAAAAGTAGTTTGCATAAATATAACAATAATATAATATTGCAAATCATGTATTATCATTGTATGAAATGAGTTTTACACATAATATAAAAAGAAATTTAAAAGAAAATTGAGATGAATTAAGAATTTTAGATAATTTATTTGTAAATAAAGATACGCGGATCGGTTCGGATATCGCGGGTTTAAAATTAGAATCCGTTATCGATTATCGATTCAGCGATTTTTTCGGTTTCGGATCACGCGGTTATTCGATTTCGATTTTGCGGGTTTTGAACACCCTAGTATACTCTACTCTTCCATGAATATGTGGTTTTTACTTTTTTAGATGTTTTGGTTTCGGACTCTCTTTTTCTTTTCTTCTTTGGAACAAAATTCAGTGGCTCGTATTCGGTTGAGAAAAAACCAAGCAAAGCTCTTTTCCAACGACTGCGTGTGGGGACCACAACACGTGGATGGTTAAAAGTCACGACAGATCAGAGCAGGAAAAGGGAAGGTTATTCACATATATTCCTGAAATGACAATTCTACCCTTCCCTCCCTGTCTTAAATACTTCCTGTTATCCTTTCCTATTCCAGTCCAGCTCAGAAAAATCAGCTACTCTTCTGTCTCCGCTGCTTCCTTTAACGTTACTCAGTGACCAAAATTTTGTTCGTTCTCTGCTACAAGGAGAAGAAGAAGAAGAGAAGAGAAGACCCTCCATTGGTTTCAAATTTGAACCAATCACATAATACGCCAACAAGGAACCGGTGGCTTCTCCTCCTCATTGCAACTTGTACCACCATCTCTGCAAGATCTCGATCCTGGCCTGAAATATGCTGGGGGTCGAGGAAACTACCGGCGGCGACCCGCCGGAAAACGGATTATCGGACAACACTCTGTTCGGTAAGTACGAAATCGGGAGGCTGCTGGGTTGCGGCGCGTTCGCGAAGGTGTACCACGCGCGGGACCTGGGCACGGGGCAGAGCGTTGCGATCAAAGCCGTGAGCAAGCATAAGGTGTTGAAGAGCGGACTCATGGGGAACGTGAAGCGGGAGATCGCTATCATGCGCCGGCTCCGACACCCGCACATCGTGAAGCTCTTCGAAGTCCTCGCCACCAAGACCAAGATCTACTTCGTCATGGAATTCGCCAAAGGCGGCGAGCTCTTCGCTCGGATTGCCAGGAGCCGGTTCAGCGAGGATCTCAGCCGCCGCTATTTCCAGCAGCTGATTTCCGCCGTTAGATTCTGCCACTCTCGCGGCGTGTTCCACCGTGACTTGAAGCCTGAGAACCTCCTACTGGACGAGAATTGGGATTTGAAGGTCTCCGATTTCGGGCTCAGCGCCGTTAAGGATCAAATCCAACCGGACGGCTTGCTCCACACACTGTGTGGGACGCCTGCCTATGTGGCTCCCGAGATTCTCGCGAAGAAGGGCTACGACGGCTCCAAGGTCGACGTCTGGTCCTGCAGCGTCATCCTCTTCGTCCTCCACGCCGACTATCTCCCTTTCAACGACCCCAATCTCATGGTCATGTACAAAAAGATTTACAAGGGCGAGTTTCGATTCCCCAAGTGGACATCGCCGGATCTCCGGCGGTTTCTGTCCCGACTTCTTGATGCGAACCCAGAGACCCGAATCACCGTAGATGAGATAATCTCCGATCCCTGGTTCCAGAAAGGCTACCGACGCATCAAATTCCACGAGGAATTCGATGTGAAGGACGAATCCGAACACAGCGACAACAACAAATTTTTAAACGCGTTCGACATAATCTCTTTTTCGCCAGGATTCAATCTGTCCGGGTTGTTCGAGGAGGCGGCCGGCGGTTCAATATGTGTTGATCGGTTAGTGTCGGCGGAGACGCCGGAGGAAATACTGAAGAAAATCGAGCAAGTTGCGAGAACGGAGAACATCGGCATGAAGAAGAGGACGGAAACAGGGGCAAAGTTGGAAGGTCAACAGGGTAATTTTGCGTTGTCGGTGATGATTCGCCGGTTAACAGAGAAGCTGGTGGTGGTTGAGATCAGTAGAAGAGAGCTGGGTTGTGGGGCGAGTGGGGAACTTTGGAAGGATAAGTTGAGGCCAAAGCTGTGCGAATTGATATACAAACCGGAGGCAGAGGTCGCCGGTCAATAAAACGGTGACGATGCCGGTAAAAGTGGGTGGTCGCTTGATGTTACCGATTGAAATTGCCGTCCATGTAAGGAATGGAACGGCGGAAAGTGACCGGGATTTGTGCATCTGTTTTTTTTTCTTCCCGGTGTTTTACTTTTTTACTGGTCACCTCGCGAAGCAATCGCAAAACTGAGAAATGAATGAAAGAAACCTGTCATTCGTACGATCGTACGTATTCTAAATATATTTATTTCTCACATCTATTAATTTATACTGTATATACCTCTTTACATTTGTTTAACAGTAAAAAGTGCTCTAGAGTTGAATCCAACATCTTTAAATTAACTAAGATAGGTAGGAACTGCCAAAAAAAATTAACTTGGAAGGTTAATTAACTTATTAGTTTATAAGAAAAATTTATTTATTTTCTCAAATTTATTATAGATATTCTGTTCAATGAGTTATTTTATTCGATGTACTCTATTATTCAATGTGCCATTATTTATTTATATATTCATTGGGGTCTATGTGAATTCTCGGATTTGTATTATCTTATAAATTTAGCGAAATATTAATTTACCACATTATCATTGAAATGGAACTGGTAAAAATTATTATTTTAGCGAGGTTATAATTAATTAGGTATTAATTTAATGAGATTTTAGCATTTCACAAAAAAAAACCTGTCTCTTGTGTTAACCAACTTGACTAGAATTAGGATGCAATATAGACATTTATACTCCATTTATCCTACGAAATTAATTGCATTTAACTTTTCAATTTGTGTGAGTTAAATTCTGATTAATACTAATAATTTTTTCAAAAAAATATTGAGAAACTGTAAACATTCAATTTTTATTTTTATAGTATAAAGTTAAAAACAAAAAAAAAACTGCAGTACATTGACAATTAATAGTTTAGACCAGCATTGTCGTACAATCTTGCAATTTCTATGCAGCTATATTCATGTTTGGTATTCACAAAAATGACATCTTTATATATAATTATAATATAGTACTCCATATCGAAAAATAGGGACCTCATGCATGATTTTGTGTGTGTACGGGCCGTTTGACAAAACTTTTTTTCAAGTAGGTGATGTATTTTGAAAAATTGTTGATAATTTTGTTAGTTAACTGTTTGATTTTAATGATTAAAAAATTATTCAAAATGTCATAACTAATAACTAATTAAAATAGTTATTTCTAAAATGAGACCTTTGTTCAGTTTTTTCCTAGTATTCCATCCGGAATTTGTATGCTTTCCTTCTAAGAAACCACGTAGCTAGGCTTCTCCGCACGACCTTCTTCAATTACACGACCTCCTTCAATTATTTATATATATTATATATATATAGTAACTATACAATTTGTATTCTTTAATTTATTAATTTATGTTAAAATGTGCACGCACAAGGATAAGGAATGAGGAAAGAGCCGAAATAAGTGATGAGTTCAATAATTTGATAATTAATGAATAAGAGTGCACACTTTAACACACTTTAAATGGTGCACACTTTATCCTAATATATATATATATACATACATTACTTGTTAATGTTCACGATTAACATGAATATATAGGTGGTGGAATAGTGACGAAGTACCTCGGAGTGTGTCTGAGAAAGTTGGCATCCCGAATGGATAGGATCTTGTCATGCTGCTATGAGACCAACTTTTCCGAGCCCCTGCGCCTGTCACCGAGCCGTGTCCGGGCTGAGCTGCGTCAGAAGCCGAGCGAGCACCTGGTACAACTCTCTGACGCCCTAATCAGTATTCGCACGTGATATCAGCCGGAGACGGATTAAGTAAAAGTGAAGTAATCAAAAGTGTAAGTTTGTGGGAGGCATTGAATGATGTATTTATAGTATTGGGAAGAAACATGAGCCTGATGACAGGTGTCCTTTTGAACAAGGAAGGGATGGTGAGCCGTAATATTCATGGGCCGGGTTTGCGGGCCGGCCTATGGGCTTGGAGAATTCTCACCATTATCCCCCGAGGCGCTTTGTCCCGAGCCACAAACCAGGACGAAGCGTCTGTTCCGAGCTCTAAATGAGAAACCTCCCATACACTTTGTTTCCTAGTTGGGGTGTTCCAATTACTTTGCAATTCTGCCTAGTTCTGGGCCGTCCATATCTAGGTCAAGTGTCGGATCGCAGCTACGTTTCCGTTTCGTGCCTTTCCAAGTGTCCGACGTTTCGCATCCCTTAGTTCCCTTTAAATAGGGATCTTTCGCTTCTTTGCCCCCTTTCGCATTCAGGACTTCTGAGGAGTTGTCGCTTCTCACTTTTTATGTTTCTTTTCGCCTCAAACCATTCAACCGTCGCAGCCTCCACCACCATTCAGGTATGATTTCTTTTTCTAATTCATTTCGTTCTTCTATCGATTGCTCCTTAGGGAGGTGGCCGGACGATTCCGCTGATAGGGGGCCTGCCTCGCTCACATCCTTGGCTCTCCCAGGTTTCCTTATGTCGAAGCGTGCGAGGAAAGAAGTCTCCAGGGAGTGTGTTTTGATGGCCAAACGATCGAGGGCCGAAAAGGCTCTGCCTGAATCTCCCGATGACGTGGAATAAAAAATGATAGGGAAGGTCATGCGCTGGCTGACATTAAAATTTAGCATCCATGATGAGCTAGATTTGCGGGTCCCCGACTCTTCCGACAGGGCCAACAGGCCTCGCGAGGATGAGTTTTGCGTGTACTCGGTATACTTTAATATGGGCCTGCGCCTGCCCCTCGGTGATTTTGAAAGTTCAGTGCTTCGGCTTTACGATCTCGCTCGGAGCCTGCTGGTTCCCAACTCGTGGAGGCACATCATCGGCTTTAAGCTCATTGCCCTGTCTATGGGTTTCCAATCTACGACTCAGCTTTTTCGCCATGTTTACAAGATTTCAGTTAGTGGTAGTGGGGGAAGACACTCGTACCACTTGGCTCATCAATCTCAGCTACTTACTCCGGGTCCTACGTCGAACCATGGCTGGAAGAAGAAATTTTCTTCATGAAGACCCCCCCAGTCTACTGAGTTTCGGACCTCATGGAGGACTGTAAAACCCGACTTCGATATGAAAGCCATCAGTGACAATGTTCTTTATGGGCAAGAGGCTCGGCCTCTCATCGAGCTATAAGCCAAAGGTTTTGGCCGACACTTTCCCGTCGAGGTGGCCTTAGAGGCCGGATTGGCAGACATCCAGGAGGGCTCCGAATTTCCCCTCTCGGACGAAGTATATCGGCATGCCGCAGTTGCATCGGGCGAGAGTGGCGATCCCCTACTTTGTCATCATATTAGACGAGAGTGGCTCGGACGATGCGCTTATACTTTTTACTATGGTTTCTCTCCTAGCCGTGATTCGTCATGTTTCTTTAAATGACTCTTTTGATGTTATGTCTATTTCTTGTCCCTCAGGTTCTGACATAGACGCCTTCGAGTACGCTGCGATAGAGGCTACCATGGCGAGTCTCATCCTTCCTCGTTCAAAAAGGGGTCGTGGCGGCAATGCCAAAGTAACCAAGGCTGCTACCTTTTCTCGCCATACTACGGGCGGGAAAAGCCCGAGCAAACTTAGAGAGTTATACAGTACTTGTCCCCTTTTGGACGCCTGTGGCCTTGGTGATGGCGATAGCGAAATCGAGAATGAAGGTCGTCTCGCGAAAAGGCCATCGACTGCTAAGAAGGGGGCCGGGCAGGCGAGTCAAGGTCCCCAATCTTCCATGGTTATGGATCTGACCGGGGCCTCTAGTGGTGGAGAGAGCGGGGAGGTGGCTCGTCAACCTTCACCGCCCGTGACTCGGCCTTATTGGATGAGTCATCTACGAAGTCAACCCATTTTTCTTTTTCTTCCGAGCCATCGCCTTCATTTTTTGGTCATTGGGTGGTGGCCGAGCACACAAAGTCGGCCAGTGTTTTCGATTTGATTGCTTTTGGGGGAGTGAAATCAATGTGGAATTCAGTAAGTTCCATGCTCCATTTGCTCATCCGCCCCGAGAGGTCTGGCTTAGTTAGGCATACACGGAGGGGCGTACTGGACATCACCTTGATGGGGTCTGGAAGTTTGGACGCAATTTTCTAGCGCTGACAATAACTGCAAATGCCTCTTTCTCAACATTTGTGTATTGGGGTCCCCCCTTGTAATAACATACTGACAAAGTAAACAGGAAATTGTGCTCTACCCTCATCTCGGACCAACACCGAGGCCAGACTATCCCTCGAATATGAAGTATACAACAATAAAGTTTCTCCAGGCCGAGGCAGATGTAGTGTGGGGTCCCCCTTATAGTACCCTACTGACAAAGTAAACAGGAAATTGAGCTCTACCCTCCTCTCGGACAAACACCGAGGTCAGGTTATCCCTCCAATATGAAGTATACAACAATAAAGTTTTTCCAGGCCGAGGCGGATGTAGTGTGGGCAGTTGGGCCAAGAGTTCTTTAATTTTGGCGAATGCTTCATCACACTCAGCGGTCCATTCGTACTGTTTCTTCTTAAGCAGTTGAAAAGGTGGAAAGCAACGCTTTGAAGAATCGAGGGATGCCATGCATCATAGCAGTTGCTGTAGCTCCCTAATCCTGGTGGGAATTTCCATTGCTTGGACGGCCTCGACCTTGTCGGGATTTGCTTCAATCCCCCTTTCGGTTATAAAAGGAAGCCGAGGAACTTCCCCGATTCGACCCAAAAAACACACTTCTTTGGGTTGAGGCACATCCTATATTCCCGCAGCACAGTGAAGGCCTCCCTGAGGTCCCGAACGTGGTCTAACTTTGTTTAACTCTTCACTAACATGTCATCCATGTATACTTTGACGTTTCTCCATATTTGCTTTTCGAACATCCGATTCACAGGCCGCTGGTACGTCGCCCCGGCGTTTTTCAAACCGAAAGGCATTATTTTGTATCTGAAGATACCTAGATCTGTTATGAAGGCGGTTTTCTCGACATCACACGGTTCCATAAAAATTTGATTATAACCGCTATACGCATCCATAAAAGATAATAATTCATATCCCGAAGTGGCATCTACCAAGGAATCGATACGGGGGAGGGGAAAGGCGTCGTTCGGACATACTTTGTTTAAATCCATGAACTCAATACATATTCTCCATGTCTCAACAGTTTTCTTTACTAGCACTACATTAGCGAGCCACATTGGGTAGTAAACTTCAGTGATGAAGCCTGTTGCCAGAAGCATCTCAACTTCTGCTTGGATGGTTGCCTTCCTCTCCATATTGATGTCTCACCTTTTTTGGATCACCGATTTGGCCTTTTTCGGTATACTCAGTTTGTGAGTGATGATTTTAGGGTCTACTCCTGGCATATCAGCGGTATTCAGGCAAAAATGTCCTTGAATTCCTTGAGTAGGTTCTTTAGTTGTTTTTCTTCTTTGGCTAGTAACTTGGTACCGATCCTAGTGACCTGCTCCGATAAGTGTGATTATCACTTCTTTAAGCTCTTTAGTTGTGGAGCTCCTCGGTCTTTTTTGTTCATCCCTGAGATCGAAGTTGTCCGTGGATAGGTCAATCAAATCCAACGGGATAAGATAGTCATAAAAACGTTCTAGACTCTTTAGCAGAGGGGCTGGGAAGGCCGAGTCACTCGGAGGGTGAGTATGGATGACGATCGGGTCCCGTGGGGTTGAAAGTTGTACTTCCATGGTCGTTGGCCTGAGATGCAGGTCGAACAATAACTGAGTGTGCATGCCGAGGATGACATTGTAAGGGCTTGGTGATTTTATCACCTTGAAGCATATATCCGCCACAACTAAGGGGGCGTTCTCCTGGTCCAAGTCTTAGCTGAGGCATACCGGCAGATTGACGGTGCCTAGAACGGGTATGGTATGGTATGGTTGTTCAGTCCATAAACCGATATGGTGCATTTGTTGAGGGTGCTCTAAAGCACTCGGCTCACCATGCGAAACGCATGACAGAATAATATGTTGGGTTGCACCCCAGTATCGACGAGTATTCTCCTGACACTGTACCCGACTATCTCTGCCTCGATGGTGAGTGGGTTCTTGTGTGGTTGCAGCGCTTCGGCCTCGGGGGTGTTATTAAAAGATATCGGGATGCACCCAAGGGTTAGGTGGAGATTGTTCAAGTGTTCTGACCAGACTTTTTCATTTGGGTGGTCGAGTATCATGTGGATGATCGGTCGTTTCTCTTCCCTCCTCTGAGCCTCCTTTGGCCTGGAGCCTTTTGGCTCTTCCTTCTTCGGGGTGATATGCAGGGTTCTTGACTTGACGAACTGAGGGAGTTTTCCTTATTGGATCATTTCTTCATCGAGTCTACAAATTTCGTGACAATTCTCCGTCATGTATGCATGATCTCGATGGTATTTGCAATACAACCGATGGTTCCTTTGTTCTGGGGGTGACTTCATCGAGCGGGGCCTTTCGAAGCCTGACTGCCTCTCGATGACCTCGAGGATTTGGTCACGAGGTGTGTTCAGAGGAGTGAACATATCTGGCATCGGGTATCACTGGTTAAAGGAGTTAAGCCCTCGATGACTTCCTCGGCCAGGCCCCGTATGGTCCATCGGATATCTGTCTCAACCAGATTCGGTTCGTTGGTGCTTTGATCGGTCGTCACTCTGTGTCAGATTAGAAGCTTTCCAGGCTTGTAAGCTGTCTTCCAAATTTATGAAGGGCTCCGCTCATTCATAGAACTCAGATAGGGTCCGAGGTGCCCGCGTTGCGATGTCCATTCTGAAAGGTGTTGAGGGGTTGACACCCGCCAAGGTCGCATAGGTGGAGACTTCATCCGACACATTAGTCATTTGTACTAGGCGGTCGTTGAATCGGTTTATATAGCTTCTCAGCGGTTCCTGCTTGTCCTGTGACACATCACGGAGTCCGAACGGATTTCTCTTCATCCTCTTTTTTCCCAAATATTGGCTGACAGACATCTTCTTCAATGTTTCCCATGTTGTCGTTCCAGGCATGATTATGGAGTACCATGACCACGTCACTCCTTTCAAACTCTGGGGGAATGTTAGTGATAGGGTAACGTCATCGTAGCCCATCCATTTCATTTTATCCCCGAACACCTGTGCATGGTCCTACGGGTCGGTTGTTCCATCGTATTGGCCAAAGTCTGGAAGATTCATGGGTTGGGTAGTGAGGGGCGTCCATGGCCTGATGAACTGCTGATGAGCTACCGTGGCTGTCTATTGTGCTTGCAGTAAGGCTAATTGAGCCTGGAGTTGGCGACACTGATCATGTTGTGCCTGTAAATACCACTGAAGGGAGGGTGCTGTTTGCGCTGTGGTGCCGACGGACGCTGGAGCAGTCGGGTCTCTCCCTGTCTAGGTGTTACGGCCACCCCGAGCGGGTTGATGACGGTGACCCGGCTTCGGTTTTGGCCTCGCGGTCACGTTTTCGGCGCTCAGCGGCTCCCGAGCCCTATCCGAGTATCATTTTGGCGAACCCTTCCGTATTTGAGGTCGTGGGTCCCCTGACGCTTCCGCCAAAATATTTTTCTCGCGCCGGGGTTGTCGGTCGCCTCGGACGTACTGGCGGGCTCGGTAGCACTCTCGAGATCTCAGTTTGGGAAGCCATTTGCAGTTTTGGAGTCGTGGAGACGTCCGGTGATGGTTGTGGAGTTTAATATTTGGGGCGGACGTTCGGTTCGGGCGACTCGGCTCGGGATGGAAATTTTCTGACGGCTTTTGGGTAAGTTGTGTTATAATTTAAGATGGAATTTATGGGTATTTTTATGGAATTTTTGGAGTGACGGAATTTCGGTTCAGGTTGACACGCTCGCACGTCGGGTTTTGGTTCGGGTTCAATGAGCTCGGTAGGACACTGGACTGGTAAATGAACTTCCGAAAAATGTTCTGTGAATGTTATAATATTCTGAAGATTGTGTCCGAGTTTCATTAATTTTGGAATTCGGTAATTATTTTGGGCAAAAAGAATTGGAACTTTCGGAAAAATTGAGCTAATTTGCACTTTGGTGCAAATTAAATATAAGTCAGCATGGGCTGCAGCAGATTATAATTTCGGCAGCATGTGTGTGTGTGTGATGAGGGACACTTGTCCTATTCTTATTTAAGATGAAAAAGAGATGGAAAAGGAGGTGGCCAATCTCCGTACCAAACCATTCTAAAATAAAATGTACAACAATAGTCGTCACTACAAGTCACCACTGACGACCAACATGGTCACTTCCCTGCTCTGATACCAACTTGTCACCGCACGCCGCCCGAGCCCGGTTGCGGAGGCGGGGCGCCGGACGCCTAAGCGGAAGCCGGAATGGAAAGGTGGCAGTCCATCGAGACCCGCCGCAGAATGGACCCGAAAACGGAAAGATTGGGGTAGCAATCTAACGTAAATTTCTGGCGTATAACCAAAATAAAATGCAACCATTCAATGCATGCACTAATAATGAGTAAGCCACGCCTCCGTGGACGTGTGCTTACGCACCAAAACTCATATACATACGTAATTCACGTAACCTAAAATGTCTAGCAAGCGCCAAGCGCCGAGAACAGATATAGTAATGTAATATACAAATGTATATACAGACATACAACCATCATGGCAATACAGAAAGTGTGCATATGCAACTACAGAGCCAACCTTAGAATCTATGTAACAAAATACCTTGCGCGGGATTCAGACCAAGTAGACAAAATCCCACCGCAAGGTAATCGTCGCTCAACATAACCAAGGCGAAGCCTCATGAAACCTACCCCCCGGGCCGCTACTGCACCTACCGAAATCCAAAAACAGAACCCAAAAAGGGTGAGTCCTAAAAGGACCCCGTAAGGGATTTGGGGTAAGGTAAGTATATGTAACCCCGCAAAACAGAAGATAGCAATATACGCAATGTATCACGTAATAACATACACGTACGTAAACAAATCGGAATCCCGAAGGATGTGCGATTCCAAATCGCCATAAACCATATAACAGATCAGAACTACAGCATCCCACTATGGGGAGTCAGAAGCCGAAGCTATTACAGAAGCATGGTGCACCAGCTGGGGTAGCGAACCCACAACTGTCGTAATATTAACAGACAGAGTATGCCATAAGGCATACTCCTACAAACTACAGAATATGCCCAAAGGCATAATAATCCGAAATGCTAGCAGAACATAAACGGAAACCAAAACATATACTTAGCTTACAAAAACAATGTAACCAAACCCTTACCTCAAAATCCAGTAGTATTGGACCGATTCTCGATAACACCTACACCGTGCCCCAAACTTAGAACTCCTCTTTTCCTAACCACCGAAACTCAGACCGCCAAACCAAGTTGAATTAGCATCCTTATCAACCACACTACCAAATTACAACCCCCGACCCCAAAACCGAAAATCCGACAGAATTTCCGTAAAATTCCAGATTTTCACAGAAACGCCAGAATTCAGACCCAACCTAGACAATGCAAGATTATTCATTGACAAACATCATACAATAAGCAGAACTGATCAAATCCAACCTTAAACCCTTCATTACCCGCCATTTTCCGATAATCCCGCTTAATTGTAACTTTTCCATTTCTTAACCGAATTCAACATTTCAAACTTCCATCCACTCCTAAATTCAAGCCCAACACCATATTAACCTCCAATTTAACCAAAATGAACCCCCAACATTGAAAAAGAACCATTCCAAGATTTCGGTTCTTAATCAATTTTTCATCCAACTTTCAATTCAACCCATTCAAGCTTCCAAATAATCTTATTAATCACCAATTCCACTTCCTAAGCATGCGTTCTAGCGAATTACACCATAATCAATTAAACCCCTTCACTTATCAATTCTGCCAAAGAGGGGTTTTCTCACCCAACCTCCATTTCAATCCAAACAAAGTTCCATTTGCACTCTTTAATCACCAATTACATTTCTTAACCGTGAATGCTATCCAATTGCATCCAAAACAACAAAATCCATTTTTGAAAATCAACCCATAATTCGGCCATTTGGGGATTTTTCCCTCAACTTGTTTTCCATCAAATTGAATCCATACACAAGCTTAGAATCATGCTAGGACTAACATACTTGAAGCATGAAACAAGATAACAAACACACACCATTTTGGAAAATTCTCCATAAATTCGGCCAACACAAGATTCTCATCCAAGATGTGTTTTCCAAAATCCAACACTTGATTAACACTCTCCTACCACACAAGAACAACATACTAAAAGATGGGAGGAAGAAAATCATCCTAGATAGTAGCTAAGAACAAACCCATCAAATGCAAAAACTCCTCTTTTCACCACTAATCTTCCAAACTAATGAGAAAAGAGGAGTTAGGAGGATGCTTACCTCAAGTAGCAACCAATTCCTCTTTGATTTCTACCAAAAAGAAGAAGTTCAAGCTTGAGGTTGGCCTTCCATGGAGGTTTCGGCAGCAAGAACAAAGGAAGAAGAAGAAGAGAAGAAGAAGTGAAAAAGAGATGAAATAATAGCTTTTTGTGAAATATATATCCCATATATATTTCCATCTCTTTTTCATCTTAAATAAGAATAGGACAAGTGTCCCTCATCACACACACACACATGCTGCCGAAATTATCATCTGCTGCAGCCCATGCTGACTTTTATTTAATTTGCACCCAATTGCAAATTACTCCCAATTTTTCCGAAAGTTCCAATTCTTTTTGCCCAAAAATAATTACCGAATTCCAAAATTAATGAAACTCGGACACAATCTTCAGAATATTATAACATTCACAGAACATTTTTCAAAAGTTCATTTACCACTCCGGAGTGTCCTACCGAGCTCGCTGAACCCGAACCAAAACCCGACGTGCGAGCGTGTCAACCTTAACCGAAATTCCGTCACTCCAAAATTCTATAAAAATACCCATAAATTCCATCTTAAATTATAACACAACTTACCCAAAAGCCGTCAGAAAATTTCCATCCCGAGCCCCGGGATTCCCGCCCCGAGCCCCGGAGTCGCCTCGAACCGAACGTCCCGCCCCAAATATTAAACTCCACAACCATCACCGGACGTCTCCACGACTCCAAAACTGCAAATGGCTTCCCAAACTGAGATCTCGAGAGTGCTACCGAGCCCGTCAGTACGTCCCCGAGGCGACCCGACAACCCCGGCGCCAGAAAAATATTTTCGGCGGAAACGTCCGGGACCCACACGACCTCAAATACGGAAGGGTTCGCCAAAATGATACTCGGATAGGGCTCGGGAGCCGCCTGAACGTCGAAAACGTGACTCGCAGCCAAAACCGGCTCGGTCACCTTGGCCGCAACCCGCTGGGGTGACCGTAACATAGTGGTGCCATGAAGGGATAGGCATTAAGATTGGGGGCCCCCATGAAGGGGTCGTAGAACTGGTGTGGACGGCATTCTTGCGTGGCATTCTTGCGCTCGTGCAAAGTGGCTGGGACCCGGAGAAGGCGTTGGAGCCAAAGGACATCATCAATGTGGACGAAGTGACCGGGCCGAAGTACTGAAGATCGGTATTGTGTTGTGAATTGTCGTATGCGCAGCAGCCATGGATGGCGTTTTGCTTGGTACAGGACTGTTCCTGCAGGAGTGGGGCATTCACGTTAGAATGCATTTTTGTGGGTCGTAGCCTGGGATTGTGGTCCATATAAATTAATTGAGCCAAGGCTCTTACAATTGTAATTGCCCAGAGGCTGTCTGAGCGAAGTCAGCGAACAGGTTTCGGGGAGCGACTCCTCCACCCGTCGTCGTCGCTATATCGTGCACTTCTCCCTGCTGGGTGGTTTCCATGGATGTTGACTTGGTGGCATTCCGGATGGCGAGGCTGGAACTGACCATGGGGGCTGCCTCCGAGACCTTGGAGAGATTCGCGTCAAGCGATAGAGTATCCTTTGGATATGGGAAACGGTTCCCACAGACGGCGCCAATGTTAATGCTCACGATTAAGATGAATATATAGGTTGTGGAATAGTGACGAGGTACCTGGGAGTGTGTCCGAGAAAGTTGGTATCCCGAATGGATAGGATCCTGTCGTGCTGCTATGAGACCAACTTTTCTGAGCCGCTATGCCCGTCGTCGAGCCGTGTCCGAGCTGAGCTGCATCCGAAACCGAGCGAGTACCTGATACAACTCTTTGACGCCCTAGTCAGTATTGGCACGTGATATCAGTCGGGGACGAATTAAGTAAAAGTGAAGTAAGCAAAAGTGTAACTTTGTGAGAGACATTGAATGATGTATTTATAGTGTTGGGAAGATGCATGAGTCTGATAACAGGTGTCCTTTTGAACAAGGAAATGATGGGGAGCTGCAATATCGTGGACCGCGTTTGCGAGCCGGCCTATGAGCTTGGAGAATTCTGGGCCCTCACCATTACCGAATAATGTTACAATGGGGCTTCAAACTTAAAAGGGGGAGGAAAAATTTTTAGGTAAGATTTTTCATTACTCACCGTGAGAAACGGACAGTGTTCCTCTTTTTATTTGGGATCCCTCAAACCAGCAACCAAACAAGAGAGGAGTGAGGGTAGCGCATTAGAGGGCAGGAGGGCAAAGAGTTGGGCAGGGGGCTGGTCAAATGGGGTGGGTCCCACCAAAATTCACTTTTCACGTGATTTCGGCCGAAATCACTTCCTCTGTGAATCACTTGACATCAGAATAATTTTAGAAATCACGGTGAGTTATGGGTGTGAAAAATGGTGGTGATTCATCATTGTACCAATTTTGAAACCCCTAATATCTTAATTCATAAAAAAGAAGGGTTTCATGGTGATTCCATCTCGTGTCGGCACTTCAGATCATCGTAATTACGTGAAAGTGAAACTGGGTCATAATGTTGATAGAGAGGTTATTTTATTCATGTGATCTTGTTAGTCCACCCTCTCATTTATAACGTGTCTTCCAGCGTACGTACACCACATATATACTCATTCCTGCCTTTTGTAGTAAAATATCTGCATACACGCATGGTAATTAATTTATTCAACATTATTGTGTACACCTTGAATAAAATATCTTTGATACTTTATGTTGTGCAAATAATTTAATATCTACGCAATTCAAAAAAAATAAAAAATACTCTCACAAAATTTCTTCCAACTTTTAAATTTATGTCAGTTTGTTACTAAAATTTATAGCTCCAACACACCCGATAAACTTTTTAGAAAAAAATGAAATAATTATGAATATTAATGTGACGTTTGATGGGTTTTGATTTTTTTGGGGTGGATCTAACTAGAAAATGGAGGAAAGAATGAAAAGTAGATGAAATTTAACCAGGCATTCAAAGGCTGTCAGTAGACCCTAACACCATTTACACAATTTTTCGATATGGTTGGAAATTTAAAATGTTATTTTATCGATAAACCTATCCAAAAATAGAAATATTGTAGTAATATTTTTGAGACGAAAGAAATAACTATTTTTTAATCTTAACTGTTAAAAATTATTCAAAATGCTCTAACATAACGCTATTTACCCATATAAAACAGTGACAATCACCAAATCTAGAAGATGTCCATAGGGCAATCTTCTAGCGGCCTTTCCACTACATCTCGAGTCACCGACTCATCGTGTAGGAGAAAAAGTTGTGGTAATTAAAGTTGTTTTTATGCATGGACTTGAAAAAATACACCGACAATTTTAAAACAATCCTCATACTTATTTTAAAGAAATTGCTTATTTATCACATACGCGAAAAATACCTACCTAAATGTACTACTAATTAACTAACTTAACTAATTATCCTAATAAATTAAAACACTAAAACACCATTCGTAGAGATTTATTAAGAGGGTAAATTTGACATTTCCATGGTATGTGTTTTTTCACATATGTGGTAAATAGACACCCACTTATTTTAAATTGTACTACTAAAGGATTAATTTTCCAGTAATTTCAACTTGTTTGGCATTTAATTAGTATAACTTAACGAAATTTAAAATACGAGTAGTTCATCATCTCTTTGTATATTGAGAACAATATGTTTGAATTTTAATTAAATATGTACCTGAGTGTACGTAGAGCAAGTTTAAATTATTGAAAGATTGAAACTTATGTTTTTTTTAATACAAGAAACTTATGTTTATATTAAGATTTCTGACAAGTTTGGAAGCTATCATCAGCCAACGTGAAATAAATCAATATTTTAGATTTTTAGAAATGTTAGGTAAACTAAAATCAGTTCCAAACGTTAGTGGGCTCATGTACGTTAACTAGGTTTTTTTGTTAACCCGCGTTTCGTGACTGAGAACAATTACAAAAATAAATGGAATAAAATTATATAAAACTCATAGATAAATATTATTGGAACGTTGTTTCGAATTTCTAGTGTGATAATTGATAAAAATAAAAAGATGATAAGAGAAATTATATTAGATATTTTGAGTTTTGAAACATAACTATTTCCATTAAAAAAAATACACCAGTTCGATCGTTCTAACTTTTCTTCCATTTTTCAGGTTATTGAGGTAGGAATAAATTGAACCTACTAAAGGAAGTGAATATGACTAAACTGTACGAAATATAAAATTTAGGGTAGTATGGAACAAAATTAGAAAATAGTAGGCATTAAGGGAGTTAGACCCAAACATAAGTAAAAGGAAAAGTAAAAACGGTGAAATGCATGTAGCGTTTGTTTGAAAATATGATAAAAGATTGAGGATGTTAAAATAGTTTGGCCCAAACCCATATAAACCAGCAGAGTTCAGAAACGACAACCTTGAAAATCGGAAAGCCAAAAGTGGAACAATTCACTTACTGTATAGCTAGGAGCCTTCACAAATGTATTTGTTGGGAATTTCCCAAAAGATAACCTAACAGTAATATGAAATGTCATATTTAGGTTATCAATTTATAAATTTGTTGGCAATTTCGCCCTAAGTTTCATGATCGCCTCAATGGCTTGATTAGTCAATGTTATTTCTCTGCATTACGAGTTGAAAGCTCATGGAAAATATACTTGCTTTAAAAACTTAAATGGTTTATCTGCACTGTAGCAAGCAGGATTAAACACTAAACATTGAATGTATGTCTTAAAAAGTGAAAAACCCTAGGATGCGATTCCCTAGGTCACTCGTCGCCAGGAGCGATGTTGCACCCCAAGGCTAGCGTTGTTGCCGGTGATCTACTCGGCTTTTCACCGGCAGTAGCCTGGCTCTCCCTCCATGTCCCATTTTACTCTGCCGCATTCGAGATTGCACTCCTCTCATGGATCGCTACCCCCGCAAGTTAAACGTCGGATGAACCGCAACGCAAAGCTTGGAACGTAGAAACTCGAACCGAGGACGTGGAAGGCCTTTGGTGAAGATGTCGGCAAGTCAAGATTGGTGGAAACATGGAAGACCTTAAGCTTGCCCAAAACCACCATTTCGCGAACAAAATGATAGTCAATATCAATGTGTTTTGCACGCTTGTGCGATACAGATTTTGCGCAAGAAAGAGAGCACCGTTGTTGTCGCACAATGTAACCGGAGCAGAAACAGAGATGCGCAAATCCCAAGTAAGTTGACCATCCATGCAATCTCCGCAGCAGTTGTTCGCCATGGCTCGATACTCCGACTCCGAATCGAACGAGACACCGTTGGTTGTTTCTTAGCACTCCACGAAACAAGATTCCCTCCTAGAAAAATGGCATAACCATAAGTGGAACGACGAGTCTCGATACAACGAGCCCAATCAGCGTCAGAGTACCCAAGAATATCGAGGGATGAGGGTACCGATCGGAAGGAGAGACCAAGATGAAGGGTGCCACGAATATAGCGGAGAATCCTAGTGACCGCCTGATAATGCTCAATGGTAGGAGACTGCATGTATTGACTCGCATCTACAAGATATGACAAATCCGGACGAGTGATCGTGAGATATCAAGTGCGCCAACCAGAGAGCGATAAAGACTAGGGTTGGAAAAAGCAGCAGCAATGAACCGTGAAGCCGAGAGTAGGCAACGAAAGGTGTCGAACCGGATAGCATCACCATTCCACTGCCGCAAAAGATCCCGAGCATATCCGGCTTGACCTAAGAACAAGCCATCCGATGTCGAAGATACCTCCAAACCCGCAAAAATAGTGCAGTGTACCCAGATCCGTAATAGCGAACTCGATGAGCCCGAGTAATAAACTGACGTAGAAGCGTCGGATCATTGCTCGTGAGAATGATGTCGTCAACATATACCAAGAAATAAGAGAGGAGCCTTGTGAAAAGATAAAAGAGAGGTGTCGCATTGCTACAGACAAATCCAACTCTCAATAGAAACCCCGAGAAGCGTAGAAACCAAGCACGGGAGCTCGCTTAAGGCCATAGATCGCCTTACGAAGACGACAAACCGAATCCGGCGAAGAGGATCGAATAACCGTGAGGTTGCTCCATGAAGATCGGATTATCCGTAACACCATTAAGAAAGGCATTCTTGACATCCAACCGGTGTAGCGGCCAACGACGCATAGTCGCAATGGAAAGAACAAGACGGACGAGTGCCTTTGACCACCGGACTGAAAGTGTGATCATAGTCAAAACCCTAAGCCGAGAGAAACCCCGAGCTACAAGCCGAGCTTTGTAGCGATCAACCGTACTCATCGGGCGGTGCTTCAAACGAAAAACCCACTTGGAGCCAACCACATTGACACCAGCGGGACGAGGAACTAAATCCCAAGTCTGTTGTTGACGAAGAGCTGCCATTTCCGAATCCATAGCCGAGACCCAACAAGGATCTTTTAACGCAGACCGATAACCCCGAGGCTCAGTTTGAGAAAGCAAAGCGGTAAAGCCGAGACCACATAATCGTGAGAAGTCCCGAGGCTTAAGGGAGCCTGTGCGAGTCCTCGTAGTCATAGCATGCCGAGAAGGACCCGACGAAGCACTAGGAGAAGAAGCCGTAATAGAAGAATCTGACGGATCCGAAGCATCGGATACCGTGTCTGACGAAGAGACTGGATCGGAACAAAATGTACAGGGAGAAGGGAGTGATGACGACAAACCATCGGATGATGTGATGGACTCCGAAGAAGGATCCAAGAAAGCCGAAACGTCCAAGGAGGAGAACTGAGAAGGTGAACCACCACCATGAGGAAAGAAGACCTCATCAAAACGAGCATGCCGAGTGATGTAGACTTTGGAGGTGCAAGGATCTAAACAACGAAATCCTTTATGATGAGCACTGTAGCCAATAAATATGCACGGCAAACTCCGTGGGGCCAGCTTATGAGGAGCATAAGGGCGTGAGTACGGAAAGACTCGGCAGCCAAAAGGATGGAAGTTCCCATAAGATGGAGTACGACCATAGACCTCAAAGTATGGAGAGCGTCCAGATAGAACCGGTGTGGGCAACCGATTGATAGTGTAGACAGAAGTGGAAAAGCATCACCCAATGCTTATAAGAAAGCCCAGTGATATAGCATTGCAAGGCCCATTTCAATAATGTGGCGATGCTTGCGCTCAGCGCCATTCTCGCTCCGGAGTGTAGGGCGGGACATTTGATGATGAATGCCTTTGGCCAAAAATGAGATTGCGGCCGGGTATTGGTGAACTCGGTGCCGCCATCACTCGAAAACCTTGACCCGAGTAGAGAATTGATTCTCCACTAAGGCTTCAAACTGAAGGTAAATGTCAACAAAATCTGACTTACGACGAAGCGGATAAAACCAAGTGAAGCGAGAATGATCATCCACAAAAACGGCATAATACGTAAAACCGTAGTTCAAGTAACAGGGGAAGGACCCCAAAGATCACAAGGATGATATCCAAAATATTATCTGCACGTTTATTGTTCTCAACAAAACCGAGTCGTTTCCTTTGGCCATTTCACAAGGTGAACATAAATGAGGCTTAGGCAATAAACTAGTGATGCATAAATTACCAGTAGCTTTTTAAAGCGTAAATAACAGAATGAGGACATGACCCAATCTACTATGCCAAAGCTCATAAGATGCGTTGGCTTTATTTGAAAAAGCAACCAATGCGGTGCACCGTAGTCCAAAACGTAAAGGCCATCCTCACTATGACCTCGGCCCACGACCTCCTTGGTAACCTTGTTCGAATAGTAAAAGTTTTGTCATCAAAGCAAATGTAAGCATTCATATCACGAGTTAATTTATCGATAGAGAGCAGTTCTTGGTAATATTAGGAACTACCAAGACATCGATAATAGAAGAGAACGAGAAACCCGAGAATGCCCAATATGCGTAATAGGAAGTAATGAGCCATTGCCAACAAAGTGACGCGAGATTTACCAAGAAATGGAGTGACATTATCCAAAGAAGAGGTCGATGCGGTCATATGGTTGGTAGCTCCGTAATCAACGTATCAACCAAGTCCTCGGTGGGGGCTCAATATTAACACTGCATGAAACGCTTCGCCAGATTAGCGATGATTCGCCACGAGGAACCTGCATAAGCGATAACAACGAGAAGCAGTGTGACCCTGACGTCCGCACCACTGACATTGTAAAACTTCACGCTGCCCTCGTCCCCGAGAACCTGAGCGACGACCGCGATTCTGAGGGCCACGACCACGCTGGCCGTCTGAACGGCGATCGCGCCGGCGAATTGCGCCCAAAATTAGTGTCAGCAGCAGGCCACCGGATTGGAGTGGTGGCTGGCCAGGCCGAGTCCATACTGCGAACAAACTGCTTATGACTCTCGGGTCGAGCAACAACATCAGCATACACCGGGAGAGGGACCATATTTAACCGAGAAGCCAGAAATCGGCATAGCCGGATCCAAGACCACGCAAAACCAAAGGACCTGGTCTTCATTCTCGACTATAGAACCCATAGAGGAGAGTTCATCCAAAAGAGTCCGGAAGCGAAGATGATAAGCACGAACCGAAGCACCATCACGGCGAACGGAGAGAAGTCGGTCACGAAGATGAAGCCGCGAGTGCGAGATCTGTTTTGATAGGCCGTTGAGAGAGCCAACCAAACCTCGTGAGAAGTTTTGCATCCAATAACTTCAGCCATGCTCTCCTCGGTAAGAGATGAGAAGAGAAGACTCACAAGTTCTGATCCGTAAGACGCCAAAGAGAGTCGACGGAGTCACAGCTGACGCCGCGACTTCGGCCGGAGGAGGAGATGCCGACAAGGAAACGAGCCATCAACAAATCGAAAAAGATTCGAGATCTAAGAAGAGATTCCACTGCGTTTTCCAGAGCAAAAAGTTTGTGCTGGATAGCTTGATGGTGAGCATATGGATCAAAGTATTGAACGGAAGAGGGGCCACCGCCGGAGGAGGTTGCTGCTGGCTCATCGGTGCGACGGAGAAGGAGGAGGCGGCGTTTGAGGTGAGGATCGAATGTTTTAGGCTGATACCATGATAGAATGATAATCCCACACAATTGTGGTGGTTCTCTATTCAACTGTATATAGGACTTTACAATGATAATGGTAGAAAGGAATCCCTATAATCAAGGGATAGATACAATATCTAGAGTTTCCATCTATACAAAATATCCATGTATCGCTTACACCAATACGCTCGATCTGTTTGAAGAGATCGTTTGTCTCTTCCCGTAAGGTGCCGTCGCCGGTACTGGTATGGGGCACCGTCGAGTTTACATGCCACACTACTGCTGGTCTCACCGGATTTGCGGATTATGAAGAAGAGGGGATGCCGCCCTGGGCAAGCTGCTTCATGGTTGTTGGGTTGTTGCCGGAAAAGGATTCCAATTTGCATCTAACCCACCCGGTTGGGTCTTTTGATTGGAGATTTTTGATGGTGCGTGGGTCAGGTTCATGCCTTCTGATTTGCTCTCGTGCCAATGACTTGATTCGTGGAACGAGTGACGATGGCTCGGTTGTTACGGTGGCAGTGTCGGTGAGGCAAGGGGACTTCCTGCCTCACCTGGAGCAGTGATTCGAATGCTTAGAAGCGGACTTAGTTTTGGACCACATGAGTCATCTCTTTCTAGCTGTTTTTGGTTATTTGTTGGATTTTTTTGGTGTCTTTTTCTCAGGTTTCTATATGAGATGGATTGGCATTTATGTTGTGGAGCTTTCTTTTCGGGCGTCAACACTTCCTCTCTTAGCATGTTCATAGTAGGATGACATTTGGGCTTGATTGACCTTGGCAGGTGGTGGCGGATCTGTGTGCGCCGCCACTATATTTCTGCGATATTGATGTGTTTTGACGTTACTGGATGTCATGGGGATTAGTGCGATATGCGTTTAATTCAGAATTTGAGTATGGGGAAGAATGTTCTATCGTTTCGCCCTTTTTGATTCAAGTTGTCGAAAAAAGATCCATTTACTCCAGCCATAAATGCTTTATATAGTCCTCTGCCATAGTGGCAAAATCGTAATATTTCAATATCGTGTTATCGAACACGTGTTCCTTAATTAGTGCCTTCGGGAGTGTTGTTCGGGTCAGTTTTTATTAGCTCCGGGAATGTCAATGAGTTTTTATTTGTTTATTTGTTTTTAATGTGGCCCTTTTTAGTTGATTGGATCTGGCGGCCATCAACAGGTTTGCCTATACACACCTCACCATGACGACATGCGTTTTCAAGCCCTTCAGACTTTTGGGTGGCTTACGTGAGGAAGCTCTTGAGTGGTACGATGGAACTTCGATTGCATTACCTGCTTTTCGATCCTCTAGCTATTTGTTGCATTAGTTCTAGTTTTTTTTCCTGCTTATGTTGTCTATGTTTGTTTTTTCGTTTGTTTCGGCTATGTTAGAACTTTGGACTTTAAGCCATTTTGGCTTCTGGTTGTCGTTTCATTTGATCATTAATAAAATTGATCGGATTTAGTAAAAAAAAAGTTAAATGGTTTATTTTGTGTTACTACCACTAAGACTAGTCAAGTTTTGTGCATGCATGCATGATGGAAGTGTCAGCATTTGGAATGAAAGGGCACAAATAGATTCCCATTAAAACCTGAAGGGCTGTTTTATTAAATACAGGAAATGTGAAATTCTGGATTTTTTTTCTCCTTTACCCTACATCTTACGTATTCTTATTTTATTTTATTTTTGATTGCGTATTCTTATAGTCTCTTATTTTTTTGTCTTTTCTTTTATTTTATTTTCTTTTTTACTTACTCCATAATGGACTGAAACATGTACCAGATGCTCCCATGCCTCCATTTCGTTAATAGTAATGTGTGCGTGCATGATATGTCCTTTTTTTTTTGAGTACATGATATGTCTTCTTCGGGTCGGGTCAAGTGCTTCTGTTTCCATGAATTTGGAGCACATGTATGACCTACGTATAGATACCCCGAAAATTACGTTTCTCCTAATAGGATTCTAAATATATACTATTTCCCTATTTTATTATTAGAATTTTCCTTGTTTTAACGTTGATTGAATAAATACATAGAAGAGTAAATATGAGTTTTAAACATCTAACCTAATGGCAATACTCTTGAGGACATAAAATAGAGGTCTTGAATTCAAGCCTCCACAATTCCATCCTCTCCCCCAAATGTATTAAAAATAGAAAGAATAATTACGAAATATTATTGCTACAGGAAGTAGCTGAAACCGAAATCCCTAAATGCACCCCCCCCATATTCTCTTTAAGGTTGTGTTTAGAAAAAAAAATGAAAAATTTATTTTGTGTTTTTTGATTGATGGATTAATTTAAGAATATTTTGTGTGTTATGATTTGGAAAAGTATGAAAAAATGGGAAAAAATTTACTTACAATTTAGTTTGAACCAATGACAGCGCAACTGACCAAACAAGTACTCAAAACCTGATTTACAGAAGTGATCTAGACATCAGTTAACAAACACTTCAACATTTATCCCCCCCCCCCCACTTATATATACACTCTCCATCCGTCCCTAAATAATTGAAAAATTTGTCTTACTCTTTTTAGTGTATTTAATCTATGATTTATTTCATGAATGTTTTGATATTTAAAATTGAATAATTCATATGTATATCATAATTTGAAGTATAAATTTTCTAAATATATTTTTTTAATATTTTTTTCACTATTTCTTTCTCCTATTCTTCTCCCTCCTCTTCTTCTTTTTATGTAACTTTTGCTATGAGCAAGAAATCATGGTAAGAAAAAAATATCATTGCTTCTTCTCCAAGACTTCTTCTCAACCGTTGCCGCTATCATTGTTTGAACTAACACCGTCGTGGGTCGGTCTGCTGGCGTTGGAGTGTGTCCTCCAACGGCTCGGCCTCCCCATTTGATTCCCATCTGATATTCCTTGGCCTTGCTGCTGCATCTGGTTCTGGTACGTTATCTTTGGTCCCACCAACTGATCTTTTTGAAAATGGCAGGACTAAGCGCAGACTCGTCCTGCCAAGGAAATTGATTCATAGGTCCTCGAATTTGTTGGGTTTTAGATCTCTCTTACTAGTTTGTTTATCTTACGAATTGATCCCCAGGTGTTGTCAAGGATCCGGACTGCCTAGGATAACTCGAACCCGTTCGATGGGATGTGAATTGGCCCTGGCGTTTTTTGTTATTGTCCGGTGCATGTCAAGTACCCAACAAAGCATAGCAGTTACTCTCAGGTGTGGAGTACTTCTATTAATTGTCAGATGGAGCAAGTCACTGTTGGAGGGGGTTTTCATGCTCCTTTGTCACACTATCTTATTAACTTCTCAGGTCGGTTGTTCCAGCTGTATAGATATCCCTATCCGCTTTACTAGTTATTTTTTATTTTTAGCTACTTTAGCTTATTTTTGATATGTCGGTTTTCTTCAGTTTCGTTCCACCCTCATGCGTGAGGCTTTCAGATATTTCTTTTATTATTAGTGCTACTCTAATCGTCGGTATCTGTATTATCATGCTTCTGAATTAATAATATAGATCCTTACTGTTTAATTTTTTTCATTATTTATCTTGGAAAAAAATTAAGTCAAACTGTGCTACACAGAACATGAAAATCAAACCAATCAATTATTTGGGGACAGAGTGTCACGGGGCGCCCGCGCCGGGCTGCGGAGGCGGGGCCGCTCCGCGACGGCGGAAGCTGCGTGAGCTGCGGAAACGGTTGGTCCAACCGAGACCCGCTTAGTGTGGTGATCTCGTGACCCGGCCTGCAAAGTTTCGTTCTCGAAGGCCCGGTTCCTGAGAATGCTTTGCTTTCAGAGTATGCATACAGAGTTATACGCTTTTATTTTTCGGTCATTTTTCGACCTGTAACCCGTACGTAGTTGCTGATGTGGTAATGCATGCAGTAACGCCTAGGCGCACGTGGGCCGAACATGGCGCCAAGGCATTACCGAGGGCGCCACTGGTCGAGCCTGCCGAGGCTAGTAGCGCCCGGTAACGCCTTATGGCGTTACCAGCCACCTTTTCGATTCCCAGGTCATCAATTTGGTAACGCCTGGTAACGCATTGGGCTGAAGTAACGCCTCGATTTGTAGCGCGGTAACGCCCTTGTGCGTTACATTCGTAATGGATTGGTAGCGAATTTGGCGTTACAGGCCTCCTTCGTATACGTAGTGCCGCAAATCTCATGCATGACAAGTATACAGTATAAACCCTAACTATCCATGGCGAGCCCCGCCCCACTGAAATAGGCGAGCACTCCACCATCACCAAACATTCAGTTCATGGATAACATCGAGACGAGCCCCGCCCTCATTGAAATGGGTGAGTACTCAATCATCATCATACATATGCACAACAGAATCATACCGATACAAAATATATCTGGCATGTCAAAATGTGATCACATCATGGGTCCCGCCCTCCACTAACATGGGCAAGTCCCCGGTCATACAAAATATCCAGGATATGTATACAGAAGCAGAATGTATCTAAGATACATAGCATGATCAGACAAATGACATGCATGCATATACATCTACAGAGCCGACCAAAGAAAACCCCAGAATACCTAAGTGCGGGATCTAGGAGAAACCCCAAGATCAAAAGCTTTCCGCGATTACCACTGCTGCTGCTGCTAACACACAAATAGAAGAGAGAGACAAGTTAATTGTGAGAAAACTCATATGCTATACTTAGCATAAATCCAGAAAATCAGACAACAGATTATAACCTCTACCGAGACTACCCCTAACTTAACAGAAGTTCCGTGTCGGAACTGCAGATACCTGATCAAAGTACAAAAGGCACCGCGGAACCCTAGTCCGCTGGCTGCTTGTCAGGTAGATCTAAAAGGTGGTAAACAGAAGGGGTGAATCCTCGAGAGGACCCAATAAGGGCTGAGGTAAAGTACAGTTGCATAAAGTAAGCTAAGTGTGTGGGTACCTGCAAAACAAGGAAAACACAAAACACAAAAATATGTGCAAACAGATATAAATATAAATAACACACAGTCCCGAAGGACGCGGTTAGGACCGCCAGAGACCCATGAAAGCAAACAAACAGAATGACAACCCTCTCTAAGAGATCAGAAGGCGAAGCTAACAGAGGCATGGTATCAACCGGGGTTGTGATCCCCAACTGTCGTAGGGTCACAGACAGAGTATAACGCATGGTATACAACAGACAGAGTATACCGCAGGGTATACAACAGACAGAGTATACCGCAAGGTATACACAGAATATCAGAACCAAGTGCAGAAGTAGAATATCGAAGAACCCGAGGTCTCCGAGACCATCCCGGGCCTTGAACCTGCACACATGTACCTTACCATATAACTGGCCCCGGGATCACCGGACACCCGTCCTCAACCCGGAACTCGCTTCAACCAACCCCGATATACATGATATCCCTCCCATAATGTATAACGAGAGAAGTTGAACCCTTACCGTATTATTACCGATCCGTAGAAGAATCCCGGGAAAATCTCGCACTACTCCGAAGTCCCGCACTACTCCGCAACTGCTGATTCAAGCTCAAGATTAACACCAAGAACAACCTTCCTTAAGCCCTTGAACAAATCAGCCTTGTCTAGGAATCAAGGAAAGCTACTTGTGTGTGTGTGTGATTGTTCTTGAGAGGATGAAGAACATTTGGGAGGAAGATGAGTGAAACTCTTATTACCTCTTCCCCTTAAATACTCCTTACCACAACCTTACACCTAGGTACCTTAGTCAAATGACAAGCACACACCTAGGCACTTTAGTCACATGACAAACACACACCTAGGTACCTTAGTCACATGACAAACACATACCTATGCACCTTAGTCATATGAAAAACACATACCTAGGCACGTTAGTCAGATGACAAACACATACCTATGCACCTTAGTCATATGAAAAACACATACCTAGGCACGTTAGTCAGATGACAAACACACACCTAAGTACCTTAGCACATAACAAACACATACCTAGGCACCTTAGTCGCCAAGTCCAAGTCGAAGGTAAGCCTAAGTGTTTAAGTGTCATCCCGCGCAAATTTAACCCGAGTGTAGCGACGTGGTTTTCGAGATGGAGTCGCCACCAATCTTTTCTAGGTCGATTGGGAACTGAAAATGGTCCGTAGCGACGTGGTTTTCGTCACGAGTCGCCACCAATCTTTTTCCTAGGTCGATTGGGAACTTGAAAATGGTCTATGAGAGATCTGGAATCGTTCGTCAGTTACGTACAAAAATGGTTAATTTTCGTACGCCCAAATTGGTACCACGGGTTCTTTTTAGATTTTTGCTTGATTTTAAGAAATAAAGAAAAAGACAAATAATAAAACCAAAAATAGAAGAAAAAGATTTTTAGTAATTCACATGACTAATAAAAATTCAAAATATCTTGAAAATAAAATTAAAATAAATCAAATTGACATAATAACAAAAATATTAACTAAAACACAAAAGGTTTAGCCCCAGTACCCAAAATGTTAGTTTTGATACTTGTTAATGGCTTTACTGCAAACATGAGATTGTTAGGGACTTGAACGAAATATTAAAAAGACTTAGGGATCTAAGTGAGTTAAGGGGAAAAGGTGGGGATTAAAAGAAGAAGGAAAACAAAAACACATAACAGGAAAGAAAAAAGAAGAAAAAGAAAAGATACGTCTTACCTGAAGCAGCAACTGGCGAAGGAGCAAAGGAAGGGATGGAGCAGCTCGGTCGCGATTTTCTGGGCAGATTTGACGGAGGAAAATGGCGGGGAGCTTCCTGGCGGCGAGCGACTAAGAGTTTGGCGGTCGACGGAGGGCAAACGGCGGCCTGGAATGGTAGCTTTAGCCGGGTTGTCCGCGGGCTGTTCGCGGGTCGAGAATCTCCGGCCTGGCCGTGGACAAAACGACACCGTACGCGGTGGAGATGGTCGAAGACGGTGCGGCAGGAGCGGAGGAGGTCGTCGACGGCGGTGGTGGCAGGATTCGCGGCTTCTAATAGCATATTTCGAGTGGGGCATGTAGGAACCGGGTCGGCGGGTCAAAGGACTTTTCTCTGGCCTCCGGCGATTTCTGCCGGAGATGAAGGCATCAGTGGGTTACCGAAGGTGCGGCCGACCTGGGGGGTAGGAGTCGAAGGCGATTGGAGGAAGGAATCAAAGAGTTGGGTGGTGGGTTGATGAACGCGAGAGCTCCGCCTCTGTTGCTGTAAGAATTGCTCAATTTATAGTTCAACTTAAGAGTTTTAGCATTCATCTGTCCATTAGATAATGCAAGTCTTTGTTCAATAGATGATGCAAGTCTTTGTTCAATGGGGAAAAAGGGAGCTCACAAGCTAAGTTGACAACACAATGTTGCTGTAAGAGCAGACTCAGACTTGCTTCAACAAGCAAAAACAACTGCGTTTCCACTTCTTTTTTTCTTTTTTTTATTACTTTTTTTGTTAATTAAATATAACACATAAAATAGTAAAAATGTGTAAATTAATGAAAAATAATGAAAATACGTGAAATGATGAAAATCACATAAAAATAACAAAAACGACAAAAAGTACGAAAAATAATGAAAAATGACGAAGACGATGAAAGTGACAAAAATCACATAAAATAATGACCAAAATCACGTAAAAAAAGAAAAATACCAAAATACTACCAAAATCAAAATTACGAACTAGATTTTAGTAGTCCGGCAAAATCGGGTGTCAACATGGTCTACGAGAGATCTAGAATCGTTTGTCAGTTACGTACAAAAATTGTTAGTTTTCGTACGCCCAAAAATTGGTATCACGGGTTCTTTTAGAAATTTTGCTTGATTTTTAAAATATAAAGACGAAAAAAAATAACCATACTAAAAGACAATAAAAGAAAAGATTTCTAGTAATTTACATAGCTAATAAAACTCAAAATATCAAAATAAAAATAATTTATATCGACATAATAACAAAAATATTAACTAAGATAGAAAAAAAAGGTTTAGGCCTAGTGCCCAAACTGTCGGTTTTTAAACTTGTCAAAACGTTATTATGGATAGATGGGTGTTAGTGACTCAAACGACATCTTTTGAAGCTTTAGGGACCTAAGTGAGTTAAGGAAAGAAATGGTATTACCAAGTGAGTAAAAAAAGAGATAATAAAAGAAATAAAAAAGAAAGGACGCAAAGAACACTTACCTGCAACTGCAACTAGCTGGTACGTGAGCGTGCACGAGGAGAGAGCAAGAGAGGCTCGGATGGTTGCTCCTAAGCTGCGTCGGCGGCGGCGAACGGCGGCAATCTTCAAGGCGGCGATCGGCGAGGCGAGTGGAGGTGGCCGGAGCTCGAACGGACGTCTACGGCGGCGGATAGAACCGGGTTGTACCGCGGGTCGTTTTCGGGTCGAAAGGATCCGGTTCTTCCGGCGAAACTGGTGCTTCTCGGCGGTGGGGACAGGTCGGAAATGATGCGGCGGAGGCAGGGGACTCGATCGGTGGTGGTGGTGAGACGAGTTACGGCCTGGACCGTCAACTTCGAGCGAGTTGGGTAGCAAGACGGGTCAGCGGGTTGCCGTCGTTTTCTCGCGATTCCGGCAACGTCCGGCGGAGAAGACAGGGTCTCTAGCTTGCTGGCGACGTGACGGACCTGGGGGTAGGGGTCGGAGGCGATTGGAGGAAGGAATCAAAGAGTTGGGTGGTGCAAGCTTGCGGACTAACAACAAGAGGAAGCTTCTTTTTTTTTTTTTTTTTGCTCAGTTTTTATTGTAAATTGGTACAAAAATGTTCATTTGTCCAAGCTTCATCCTTTTGTTCAGTCACACAAAATTGAGAGTGAATTAAGGTGAATTGACAATGGAGAGGAGATTGGGGAGATTGAAGACATGCTTGGAAGGTGGAGGGAAGTGGGAGCATGCGCAGGTTTGCTTGCTGCAGACTTTCTTCCTCTTTTTTTTTCATTTTTTTGTTAATTAAACACATTTAAATTCTAGACTAAAAAAGAAAATACATAAAATAATTAAAAATGATAAAAATATGTAAATTAATGAAAATAATAAAAGTACACGAAGTAATAAAAGACATGAAATAATAAATAAAAAAAACGTTCATGAAAAATGAAAAAAAAGTACATAAAATGATGGAAATAACAAAAAGTACCAAAATAAGAAAAATAACCAAAGCATCTGAAAATTATAAAAAACGACAAAATAATGAAGATTACAAAAGTTTTATAAAATAACAAAACCATACGACAAAAGTTCATAAAATAATGATAATGACACTAACACGTGAAAAACGATAAAAACTACGTAAAATAACGAAAATGGCAAAAGTTACATAAAATAACGAAAATGACAAGTACATAAAATGTCGACAAAATCACATGAAATAAAAATACGGAAAAATACCAAAAAAAACAACAAAAACAAAAACCTAAAACACTACTCCGGACAAAATCGGGTGTCAACACCGAGCAAATCCCGACGTGTGTGCTTGTTTGGTTATCACCACAATAATCATCCCGAGTCATAACATACCACACACCATTGGAGCCATCAAATTATAAATCCCGAGCCCCGAGTGTCGCCTCGAATATGTAAAGGATTCTCGAGAATGTTACTTAGAAAAGATACGGGGCTATCTCGACCAATGAAAACATGTCCCGCATGTTTGGAACGAGCCCGAGATACCTGAAGTTACCACCCGCTTAGGGTGACTGTATCTGAGAGGAGTATATATGTATATATATTGAAAATAATATCATTTCAATTTTTAATTGTAGTAGCTATATAAGCATACAAAGAAGAAAATTGCGGGGTAGTGTTAAGTTTTGTTGCTACACTTGAAATAAAACGCATTTCAAAAAACCCTAGCTTGCTCTCGTGCACCGCAAAGTGAATCGTGGCCAATCCTTCCGACGGTGACCTAGATAGAAGGTTCGCTCCTAGATTTTGGCGTCATCCCATGCCCTACACATAGCCCCTATCATCGGCGCTCATCGTGGCTCTCCGCCACCAACGACGTTGGCGTCGCAGATTTTTCTCTTGCCCGAGCCTTCTTCCCGTGTTAGGACCCGCAATGACTTCTCCAAGCCGGGCTCAATTTCAGCCATGTTTAGCGGCTCGGGATTGGCAACTTGAGCTGGCCTATCGGTTTGGCTCGACCTGGGGTTCACATTAGAGGTGGATGTATGCGGTGTGTGCGGATGGATATGATCTGGAAGTGCGGGGATGCGGCAAGGCTTGGTGCGATGTGCTTCTCATATAACGGGAAAAGGTCTTGGTTACCTAAGATTGTGGTGATGATAGTGGGTCGCAAACCGGTGAGGTGAGAGTTTTCTGCCTCACCCGGAGGTCGGGAGCAATTAGCCCATGGCTTGAGAGTGGACTTGGTTTTGGACCAACCTTGTCTACTTTCTTTTGCATGGATTTTGGCTCTTTTTTCGTATTTTTATTTCATGTTTTAGGTTGTATTTTATGGTGTCTCATATTGGTATTTACTTCGGTTGGTCTTTGGGTGGTTTGTGTTTTGGTTGGTCGGTATGCTTCTCTGGTATAGCAGTCTACCTCTCGTTGCATGATAATGATGAGATGGCGTTTAGCTCTTGAACAGCTATGATGGTGGGCATTGGTCAAGATCGCGGATCTAAATTTCTTCATCATGAAAAACATGCTTTCTCAAACTAAATGATGAATTGGTTAGAGATCAGCTTTGTTTCTGGAGGGTCCTTTTTAGTCGTAATCTTTGCTTAATTGGTTATGTTTTAAGTATTTTGCTGGATTATCTTAATACTCACTCCGTCCGCCAAAAATTGTAGCGTTTGACTTTGTTTCAAAGTTCAATGTTTGACTCAATTTTTAACAAAGATAAACATTGAAAAAAAATCAGAAATAATATATTCATAAAATTTATATTTCAAATTATGATACTCGTGTGAAAATTTTGATTTTCAATATCAACACAATCATGAAAAAAAATTATAGATTAAATACTGTGAAACTGTCAAAACAAATGTTACAATATTTTGAGGACGGGGGAGTAGTTTTCTTTGGATGTTTAGTTTTGTAATAGGACCCTTTGTGGTTCTTCTTGACTTTGTAGTATTATTTTCTTTAAAGTAATAAATAAGCCGTCTTGTTTATTTTTTTAAAAAGGAAAAAATTGCAAATGAAAAGTTGCAGACTTTTGCAAAATTCAACGAGTCCAAAGTCCTTACAAACAAGTTATAGGATGTGTAGTTTCACTCCAATTTTCCCCTCACATACAAAACTTCCAATTTACCCCGTAATTGTTAGAAAATAACAAACACGTAAACTCAAATACTCCCTCCGTCCCCGAAAGATTGTCCCGTTTGACTTTGATGTTTCAAGGTTCATTGTTTGACTCAAATTTTAACAAAGATAAATTGTTTTAAAAAATTTTAAAAAAATATATTTGGAAAATTTAGATTGCAAATATGAGACACCCATGAAATATTTCATTTTGGATGTCTAAACATTCATGGAAAATAATCATAGATTAAATACTGTGAAACTGTCAAAACAAATGGGACAAATATTCGTGACGGAGGAGTAGAATTTATGAAATGAAATTTATAAATGAAGATTTTGATTATTTTATCTCAAAAAAGATCCATTCATTTCTAAAAGTCGAGTCTATTTACCAATTACTTAAAACCACTAGTTATTTTATTTATATTAATTAGATAATATTATGATCAAACCAGTGATTTTATGTACTAGTTGGTAATTAGAAGCTCTTATTTCTAATTCTAAATCATCAATGGCCTGCTGCAACTGTTTCGGGCTCAGGGGTGGCCTTGGTATTTGTCCACCGGTTTTGACTTTACACGTAATGATTGCTGGGCCTATTGGGTCTTAGTTATGGACGTGCTTGCATAACCCCTTCTTTTCACCCTTTTAGGCTGTTTTCATAAATATATTTCTCGAAAAACAAAATCTCACCTTTTCAATTCTCATCACACAAAACATCCCTAACCTTAATTCCCCATCAGTTCTAATATTAATTACATTTTCTCAAATTTCGCTACTCACATACATTCCATCAATCAATCAAAACACATATACAAATCACAACCCAAAAACCTTGCTAATTACTGCTATACCTTGGTTCTGTTTGGTAGGATAGTATGTACTCATTGAATAGGATATGTTGTTTGGGGCTTAGTTCTGTTTGGTAGTAACGAGTAGTTCGGTTTGAACATTCGTTAACCTGCGTACATACAACAGGACCTAAACGTGAAAAAAGTGTACCAAATCTCAGTATATAACAACACCAAAGTAAAATATTAGTAATAAAAAAAGAAAAAAAGAAAGAATGTGAACACTACTGACCTCATGTATCAACCGGTGGGAATCCGATTCTAGTGGTGAGAAATGTTGTGCAAAAATATATGGGACAAGGAGTATTTTTGTGAACACAAAGGCAAGAGAGATTTTGGGGCTAATCGACTTGATAGCCTGACTCTTTCATTGATATATATATATACAAGGGAAACCTAATTCTATTAGAAGTAAACTTGCATAAGGAAAGACTGATTCTAGGAGTTCTAAAGGGACAAGGAAAACAACGCAGTAACTAACTTAAGCTATCTTGCTGAACAAGCAACATCCTATCCTAACATTTGCCTCCCTTAAACTAACTTCCAGAGTTAGTTTACTTTGAGACTGGCCATACTCCAAGAAGTCCCCTGAGTCTTGTAAACGTCTCAAGTTTAAGGGGCTTGGTCAGTATATCTGCTGCTTGTTCTTCACTGCTACAAAAAACCAGTTCAAGCTTTCCTTCTCTTGTAAGATCTCTGAGAAAATGATATCTGATGTCAATGTGTTTGCTTCTCCCATGAAGTACTGGATTCTTTGACAGCTTTATGGTTGAGCTGTTATCACATCTTACGATTATACACTCTTCTTCTTTGCTTCCTAGTTCTTTCAAGATCCTTTTTATCCATAGTGCATGACATACAGAGAATGCAGCAGCAACGAATTCAGCCTCAGTTGTGGAAAGTGTCACTATGGGCTGCTTTTTTGAGCTCCACGCCATCGCCCGAGTTGAGTAAGAAAACAAAACCACAGGTGCTTTTACGGTCCTCACTGTCTCCAGCATAGTCACTGTCCGTGAATACTGATAGTTCTTCCTTTTCATTCCTAAGATAATGGATACCGTAGTTATAGGTACCTTTTAAATACCTTAGGCTCTCTTGGCAGCTTGCATATGTAGATCAATAGGACGAGCCATAAATCTGCTCAAGAGACAAGTTATAAACATCATATCAGGTCTGGTGGCAGTAAGATACATCAGGCTTCCCACCAGTTTCTTGTACATTCTGTCATCTACTTGTCTCCCTTCACTGTCTCTGTGCAGTTTATAGCCTGGGACAATTGGATTTTTAACCTCATTACATTCACTCATTCCAAATCTTTTCAAGACTTCTTGTGCATACCTTCTTTGACAGATTATAATGCATTTTTCTTGCTGCAATACCTCAATTCCCAAGAAAAAATGCATTTTCCCCAAATCTGACATCTCAAACTCCTTTTTCATGGAACTTTTAAACTGTTGAAGGAGAGATTGGTCATTACCTGTGTATATTAAATCATCCACGTATACACTCACAATGATCAATCCACCAGAACTGTTGTTTTTGGTGAACAGTGTTTGTTCACTTTCACATCTCTTGAAACCTTCTTGAAAGAAATATGTTTCCAACCTGCTGAACCAGGCTCTAGGGGCTTGTTTGAGCCCATAAAGAGCCTTGTGTAGTCTGTAAACCAAATGTTCTTGCCCTCTTCTTTCATATCCCTCAGGTTGAGCAACATAAACTTCTTCTGTAAGGTCATCATGCAAGAAAGCAGACTTCACATCTAATTGCCAAATTATCCAACCTCTTTGTGTTGCCAAGGAAATCACCATCCTTACTGTGTCTAGTCGAGCTACTGGGGCAAATACTTCACTATAGTCAATCCCAGCCTTCTGAGAGTATCCTTTTGCCACCAACCTAGCCTTATACTTGTCAATTTCTCCATGCTCATTGTATTTTGTCTTGAATACCCATTTAACTCCAATGGCTTTTGCTTTTGTTGGCAATTTCACGTTGTCCATGTTTTGTTCCTTTCAATCGAAACAATCTCCTTTTCCATGGCCTTTCTCCACTCTTCATTCTTAACAGCATCTGCATACCAAATTGGATCAGTGTTGCCGGTTAATTCTGCAGTAGCAGCAGTAGTAAGGGCCATCATGCTTTCATCATCATCTTCTTCTTCTTCTAAGATTGTTGTATTTACATTATAATCATCCATCCAGATTGGAGGTCTTCTCTCCCTATCACTTTTCCTTCCTACCTGATTTTCAGGTATGTCTTCTCCTTCTTCATTTCCTTGCACTTGCTGAGGTTCTTCATTCTCTTCTGCATCTACTGCATCTGTTCTTTCATCATCCGGTCCAAATCTCAAGTTATCCGATCTTTATAAGTATCATTCCAGTTCCAGCTTTTCTCTTCTTCAAAAACAACATCTCGGCTGATCATGATTTTACGTATTTGTTGGGTTGTCTGATTTATAGCCTTTTGATTCATCACTGATTCCAACAAATACACAGATCCAACTTCTTTTGTCTAGCTTTCCCCTTTGTGCAGCTGGTATGTGAACATGTGCAAGTGAGCCAAATACCTTGAGGTGACTGATTGAAGGCTTAATACCACTCCAAGCCTCTTGTGGTGTCATATCTTCCAAAGCAGATGTTGGAGACCTGTTTAAGATGTAAAATGCCAAATTTGCTGCTTCCCCCCAGAATTTTTTTGGCATTCCTTTATCTGACAGTAGAGATCTTACCATGTTCATGACCATTCTATTTTTCCTCTCAGCTACGCCATTATGTTGAGGGGTGTATGGAGTAGTAAGCTGTCTTTTTATGCCATGATTTTGACAGAAATCATTAAACTCCTTTGAGGTGAATTCCCCACCCCTATCAGTCCTCAGGCATTTAATAGATGAGTCTACCTCTTTTTCAACTAATACCTTGAAACACTTGAAGTGTTCAAGTGCTTCTGACTTTTCTGTTAACAGGAATATCCATGCTTTTCGAGTATAATCATCAATAATACACAGAATATACCTTTTTCCACCATTTGATGGTGGTGTAATTGGTCCACATATATCAGAGTGCAGTAGCTCCAGTTTTGCCTTAGCTCTCCATGTACTTTTCTTAGGTATAGGCTCTCTATGTTGTTTTCCTTCCAAGCAGCTGGTGCATGTTTCTGTCTCATCAGGGATCGTTGGAAGACCATGAACCATGTTCTTCCTTTGAAGGGTTCTTAAACCAGTATAGCTGAGATGCCCTAGTCTTCTATGCCAGTGTGAAACTGAAACTTGTGTGTTGGTTTTAAGGCATCTAGTTGGCTCTGAATTTACCACAAACATCCTATTACCAGTCATATGCACACTTATGATCAACCCTTTTTCAGCATGGAAAATTTTACACAAACCATCTTGTATTAGAATGCTCAAACCCTTCTCTTGTAGTTGACCCATACTTAACAGGTTAGTTTTCAAGTCAGGAACATAGTATACCTCAGTTAGCACATACCTTACTCCTGCACATACCATCCTTACCACTCCCTTTCCTGCTACTAAGAGCTTGGTGTTGTTGCCAAGTCTGACAGAGTGTACAAAGGATTCATCAAGACTTGTAAATGCCTCTTTGCTGCCACTCATGTGATTTGAACATCCTGAGTCTAAAAACCATTCTCCAGCCCTTTTCCTATCTTGATGTTCATCAAAAGCCATTAGGACCAGGTCTTCCTTTCCTTCTTCTTCCATGTAATGATTTTGCCCGTTTCTACTGGGGCATTCATAATGAAAGTGTCCTAATTTGTGGCAATTGTAGCACTCTATTCTGGATTTGTCAAAGCTTTGAAGCCATCTGCCACGACCTCTTCCCCTAAAGTTCTAAAGTCTTCCTCTGCCTCTGTTACTGCTTCTTTCATCAGAAAACCTGAGAGCATTCCTCTCATCATTTGTTTTCAAAGCTTGATCTCCATTGTTTTGTTTGGTGAACTTCTGTTCATGGACCAGCAGGGAGCTCTGAAGGGCTTCTATGGAAAGTTCTTCCACATCTTTTGATTCCTCTATAGAGCACACAATATAGTTGAAATTCTCAGTAAGTGTTCTCAGGACTTTTTCTACCACTTTGACATCTGCCAAGTCTTCTCCAAGTCTTCTCATGCTATTTGTCACTCCCATTACTCTTCCAAAATAGCTTGTGACAGATTCCCCAGTCTTCATCTCAAGAATCTCAAATTCTCTTCTGAGATTGTTGAGTTGTACCCTCTTAACTCTTGCATTCCCTTGGCATCTAATCTTCATAGAATCCCAAATTTGTTTGGCGGTTTCTTTCTGTGCAATTGTCTTCAGAATACCCTTGTCAATTGATTGAAACAAGTAATTCTTTGCTTTGAGATCTTTGAGCTTAATTTCGTCCAGAGCCTTCTTCTGTACAGTGGTGAGTTCTTCTCCTTCCTTAGGGTTTTGATAGCCTACTTCAACAGCATTCCAGTATTCCTTGGAACGAAGTAGGTTTTCCATAAGCATACTCCAGTGCTCATAGTCACCATCATATTTGGGAATCGCTGCATGTGCAAAATCTCCTTGGTCTGCCATTCTATTTTGTGTTATTCGGCTCTGATACCAGATTGTGAACACAAAGGCAAGAGAGATTTTGGGGCTAATCGACTTGATAGCCTGACTCTTTCATTGATATATATATATACAAGGGAAACCTAATTCTATTAGAAGTAAACTTGCATAAGGAAAGACTGATTCTAGGAGTTCTAAAGGGACAAGGAAAACAACGCAGTAACTAACTTAAGCTATCTTGCTGAACAAGCAACATCCTATCCTAACATTTTTATCTATTCCTAAATTTTCTTAATATATACTTTGCTTGTTCATAATTTTATGAAATTATTCTTTCCTAACTTTTTGACATTACCGATATTTAAATTTCCTCCCCAACAATTTGTAGTGATATATATATATATATATATATATATATATATATATATATATATATATATATATCATAAAGTTTATTTTCTCTCAATCTGCTCAACATACTCTACAATATTTAATTTCTTTGTACATTTTCTATAAATTCAGAATTAGAGAATTATAAGTAATTTCTACATAATTTAATCTTCCTGACAAAAGCATTTGTTTGTAAGGATGAGGACATTTCATGATGTATGCGAGCATAGTCAAGAGTATTTAAAATACAACCAAAATTATTTGAACACAAAAATTCAGACCTCTTGCGATTTCCGTCGCTGTCGTGCTGACAAATACTCCTTTTTGAGATTTTTTTGGGATACAGACGGATAGGGGAATGAAAATGGTGAAGACTTGAATACAAGACATCTATTTCATATCTAAGGAGCTTCGTCCGTAAAACCATTAGTAGCACCTAACTAATTTAACTAATTAACAAACAATTTTAAAAATTAAAATACTCTTTTAGTTAGGTCTTTAAATAAATGACAAAACTATTTAAATAAATGACAAAACTAATGGTTAGTTGGTAAATAACATCCGCTGAGACCACTAGACTAGATGCTTAGAACTTGTTTGAGAATTATTAGTGTTTAGTATTAGTGTCAAAGTTTGGAGAAAAAAAGAGTAATAACTGCTTTAAACCTTTTATTATCATTTAAAAATATATTTGGACCTTTATAAAAAAAAAGAAGATATACTTCCTCCGTCCCAAAATAATTCTATACTTTGTTTTTTTTGTTTTACAGTATTTAAACTATGATTTTTTTCATGAATATTTAGACATTTAGAGTTAAAAATTTATAGGCATATCATAATTTGAAGTATAAACTTTCTAAATATATTTTTTCTGATTTTTTTAAAAACTTTTATCTTTGTTAAAATTTATGTCAAATATTGAATAGTGAAACAAAAAAATTAAAGTGTAGAATTATTTGGGAACGAGGGGAGTATATACATGGCAAAAGGTTCGAGTTTGTCACTAATGTTTAGGACGTAGACATATTTTGAAATTCAACTAATTTTGAGTTAGATTTTGCCGCTAACGTTTGTTTTTGGGAGGGCATTTGCCACCCTCGTTAAAATTGACACTGTGACAGCCAATATATTATTGCAAAACTATAAATTTAACCTTAATTAATGTAAACATTCACAAACCCACCCTAAACTTTTGAAATTACAAATCTCTACCACCTTCTGTATTAGTTCCTTCACCCCTAATCCTGCGATCGAATCTCCACTGGCCACTTCACATGCAGCTTCCGTTGTTTATCTTTAAAATCCCTACATCATGTCCCTGAACTCAAAGAAATCAACACGACTGTCTTGATTGATCCACAGACCCAATCATCTACCTCACTTTATCGATCTCTCTGCCCTTCGAAAAACCCAACTTTCCCAACATCAACTGCAACTCGTCGGAGGAGATGAACCCATTGTTATCCTCATCGAACACCTTGAATGCCTCCGTCAAGTCCGATTCCTTTGAAGCAGCTGACTGTGGATTCCAGGCCTGAGTGGTTAGCATCGGGGCCAAGGTGGTGGAAGGTAAGCATGAGCTCCGGGACGATGATGAGGTCGTGGTCAACTTTATCGAATAGGTCGAAGATTCGGCGGGCGAATGGCGTTAAGGCTGGGGTTGCTGCGGAGGCCAAAGGAGGAGGACTGACGTTGGTCACCATATTTGGAGGACTCTATGAATGGGTGGAATCAAATTAGGATTGAGAATGAGAATCGAGTAGAGGAGAGGAGGAAAAGGAGGAATTGGGGAAATTAAGAAGTTGGTTGAAAAAGTGGCACTGCCGCCATGGGATGTAGCAGGGCTGATCTGGTGGAAGAGCAGGGCTAATTGGGGGAGGATCTTGGCTAATCTGGGTATTGATAGAATAGATAGGATAATTTGTGAACTTTGAAAAGTTAAGGGTTAAATTGTTCATTGTAAAAAGTTTGGGATGTAGTTGATAATATAAAAGGTGACGTGGACACCACTTGGGTGCCACATATGCACACACAATCCACATGTTTGCTATGTTACGGAATATACCGGAATATTTCATCAATTAACGTAGTTAGTGGTAAAATCATCCCTAAAGTAAACCTTAGTGACAAATGTTCTCCATTTTCCATACTTTAGTGACAAATGTTCTCCATTTTCCAATTAACGCTCTCTGCGCGTCCATGCGCGCTCTCTGGGAGGGTTCGATCAGGGAGCACTCAAGAAAGATCAATACTGTGCGCGCAAGACCTCAAACCACACAAGTGTCCAATCATGTCAAGAGTCAGCAATTTTCCTGGAGCACGTTTATGAAACATAGCAGTCTGTTTAGTGACTAAAATGGGCAAACTTACACTCCCATATGCTCCTTATGATGAAAGAGTGAAGCCCATGCCTTCCACCCTCTCATATTACCTCCATTTACTTGTAATTTCAGACTTATAACAGATTTTTGAACTCAGAATTCCTAAGAGAGGAAGTTCATCTACATTCATTCATTTGAGAATTGAGGTGCTAGATCCATTTGAGGTGGGAGAAAGCCGAATTTGTGTGTGTATGTTTGTGAGTCTCCTACAAGCTAGATCCTTGCAAGAAGATTGATCCCACCTCATTTGAGGATTATATCATACCCCCCGTACAGGACGAGTTTGGAAATAAAAAAAAACATAATAAACATTTTCTTTCATCTACAATATCATTCAATATAATAGAATTATTCGAGCCTTACAAAAGAGTTTATATAAAAATCAAAGTTATATGATTTCTTTTTTTTTATATAAAAATTTTGTATGAAAATTAAAAAAAGGAAAAGGAAAAAATTCATAAATTAAATTACGGAAAAAGAAGGTAATGATTAAAAGGGGACTACGACTATTTTATATTCCATTATCAAAGTTTCAACCATTTGCAGTATATTCCAAGTATAAAGCCGATCAAGATCCTCAATCTAATTTTTCTCTACATTAGGGGTTTCAAACCTACATTTTTGAGGTGAATTTTTACAATTACCTCATTTTTTTCACTATGAATTTTGAAAATCGACTCCAAAATTCATTTCCAAAGTGAAAAAAAGTTTTTCACGTGAAAGATTTTTCACGTACAATTTCGGCCACCGCCACCACCGCCGCCACCGCCACCACTCCGCCGCCGCCGCCACCACTGCAACCACTCCGCCGCCGCCGCCACCACCGCCACCACCGCCGCCACCGCCACCACTGCCGCCGCCGCAGCCGCCGCCACCACCGCCACCACCGCCGCGCCGCCGCCACCACCGCCACCACCACCGCCACCACCGCCACCACTCCGCCGCCACCGCCGCCACCGCCGCCGCCGTAGGGAGGAGAGGAGTGGGGGTGGGATTGAGGTGGTGGAGTTGAACCGAGGGGTTGAAAGGGTGAATTGGATTGGGGTGGTTTGAGGGGTGAAATGGGTGTGGTGAAATTTAATGGTGATTTTATTTGATATGAGGTGAAAAAAAATTTCTCCCTGGGTAAGGTTTGAAACCCCTATTCATTCATTTATATTCAGACCATAATGAGCAGAAAGCGTATGCAAATAGAGAGCTATACTATACCATAATCAAGACAAATATGCTTGGAGACACAGGGTCCCCCTGCCTCACAGCACGAGTACCCTTGAAATATCATTCCAAACCTCCATTCAAGACAACAGAAAACCATGGAGAAGTAATACAACACATCACCCAATCAATAAATACATAAGGAAAATTGAGATACCTGAGAAGACTCCTAAGAAATGACCAGCAGGACACAGAGTCAAAAGCTTTTCTTATATCGATCTTGATACACATCCGAGGAGAAAGCCTAACTCTATTGTAGCCATAAAGAACCTCCTGGCAAGGCATTATGTTATCAACTATTTGACTCCCCTTAACAAAACCTCCCTAGGCTGGATCAATCAAATAACTAAGAATGGGCTGCAGCCTTTGAGCTAAAATTTTAGATGCAATTTTATAAACAACACAACAGCATGAAATGGGCCTAAAATGGCTAGGGTGATCAGCTGAAGAATGCTTAGAGATCAAATGTGTTGCAGTAGAAATGAAACACTTGGGAAAGCATCTATACTTGAAGTACCATGAAATGGCAGCAAACAAATCAGCAGAAATCAAATCAAACTCTTGCTGGAAAAAATGCACAGTAAAGCCATCAGGCCTTGGACTTTTGTTAGGGGCCATAGAGAACAATGCTTTCTTTACCTCCTGAAAAGTGAGGCAATGGGAGAATTAAAAGGATCAGCCTGTAGAGCTGCAAATGCCCCCTCATACTCTACTCTAGCTTTTGAAACTCGAGAGGAAATGCGGCTGAAGTGATCAGTATTAAACTTTCACGGTTCAGACTTGAGCCACCCAAGCTTGATCAACAACTTACGCGGACGAGCACAACTACCTACAGGTCTAGCCCACACCTCTTGCACCAATGCCTTAAAGCCATCATAAAGAGCCCACATATTGAAAAACTTTAAATAAGGCCGACCGGAAATGAGAGGATTACCAAATGAAATCAATGCCATTGAATGGTGTGACCATATCTCATATCAAAAAATCCACCAGAAGACGAGGAATGGCATCATGAGCCAAGAGAGTACACATATAACCCTGTCAAGCTTGCACAGTATCCTATCCACACCTTGCTGATTTTTATTCCATGTATAAAAAGATCCAATGCTACAAAAATCCATCAGTCCAAAATCATCCATAAAATCTTTTAACCCGGAACTGTGCCAAGAAGGAACACCGGAAAAAAAAATGCTTCTCAGAAGTAAGAGCAACCTCATTCATGTCCCTCATTATCATTTGACGGGATGAAACACCAGCACTAATAACACGCAGCCGTTGCCAAGCTCTAGCCCTTCCTGAAACTTCATTCAAAGCACAGACAATTGTTAAGTCATCAGACCAATTCTCACGCAGATGAAACACTCCCAAATGAATAAACTGATCCGCACAAGCCTTAACTACAACCTGAAGGATTGATGGATCTCAAGTAACCCAGATACGACCATTATACGCATCAGAATAGTTATTTACAATCGGTCAGCTTCCAAAATAGCGAGAAGAAACTGCAGAGAACTGAAGATCTTTTACCCTGGTCTCAAGCAAGGCAAACAACGAACTTTCTTATTTCTTACCATTTTTTTGATCATTTTTTGTTTCATGGCCTAATTGAGGCCTTGAATATTCCAGCATACCCACATGTCAAAAGGGAATGAATTGATTAACACTGTTAATTGAATTCGTTAACTTTATTTCTTATATTAATTTATTATGCTAAAGGAGGAAAAAAAGGAAATGAGATGGAAAATTCTGGTTATATGAAATTTCTAGGTCATTATTACAAGGATGTACGTATTTCCTAACAAAAAGCTTCAAGTTCAAATAAAGTAAATCATTCCCATTTCCAAGGAAGATGCATGAGGAGACATAATCAAGATACCAGAACCCATGCCTATGACACCTAATCAAACAAATCAGTAATTACAAACGAATTTTTTAGCTGAATACTTCCTATAGCTTCCTTCAAAACTGCATACCAACTTCTAGCAACACGCCTGTGAATTCTCATATTCCTTTCCATCCAACAATGGTAGACAATTGAGGCAAACATACTCCTACGCACCTTCACCTTCATAGAATTACCTTTAGTTCTTTGCAACACCCATTTCCCACAATCATCCCACATATAAGGGCACTGATAGAGATTACAGGCCCCCATTCCTTCTATTAGAACCTTGCGGGAGAAGACACATTCAACAAAACAAATGGTCTCTTGAATCCACTCCTTGCCCAGATAACCCGCAACACACATCAACAGAGGCATCCCAAACAACAATTCTTTGCAAGGTATAAAGTCTATCATGGAAAGGCAACCATGTAATCACAGAATGTTTAGGTACATGACATGCACCCTACACCAACTTTTTCCATAACACAGGATCAAAATTTTCACTACAATGCATATATGCTATTGTCATCTCAAACTTACCATCCTCCGTAAGTCGAGGTATAATGTCGTTGAAAACATCCCTGCACCTCAACACCTTTTTCCATACCATAGAGGAAGAATCTTGAATTCTCATACGCCACAAATTTCGACCTTTGATATATACCGTATGAACCCACCTTACCCACACACTCTTTGTCTACAAAAAGTCTCCATAACTTCTTTGCAAGCGATGCCAAGTTCCATCTGACCAAACAAAACACTCCTAAACCCCCTTGATTCTTCAGCACACATAATCTGTCCCATGCCACTGGTGACTTTCTGGAAACAATGGTCCCTATCCAAAGAAATGATCTGCACTTCCCGTCAATGTCCTCTAAAACTCCAAAGACCAGAAGTTTTGGATACTGAACACAACAGATTGGACCAACTGTAATCTCCGCGCATAAGATGGGTACTTACTAGTCCAGGATTCCATCCGCTTGCATATTAATTCCACCAGAGGCAAGCAGTGCTTGGACAAAACCCTTGTATCAGACACTTGATTTCACATAAACCAAAAGGGAGAATGAAAATCAAGAAAAAAGTTTCGACTCACCAATGAGAAACAACGGTTACCAAGAGGATCGGCGACTCTCTGCAATTGAAAACGAATCTAACGGAATAACTTTGAAAAAACACACGGAGAGAGAGAGATAATCGTGAAATTGAAGAACAAGAGATTGGGGATTATTCACCGGAACTGTAAAATCAAAACTAACCTTAAACTGTAAGTCGATCAGTCCCAAGCTGTTGCTGCTGTCGAAATCGTCAACCTTCTTTTGCCGTTACTGAGTTAGTCGTCATCATCGTCGGATTCTTCTTCCTCCTTAAAAAATGCGATGGAATAAAATAATTTGATCAAATTACTCACTTATATATTATTTGTTTCCTATGTCACAATAAAGTTGATATATTTAATTGCACACAAAGATTAAGCGATATCAAAGACTTGAGGCTAATAAACTAATTATTTAAAAGTATATTTTATAGCTTATCCACCAAACTCATTGTAATTATATTGAGAATTTGTTAATTCGAGTCTGTTGATTTGTGTGAACGTTCATAACTATAATTAAACTAATCATTTTGTTTATGTTTAAGAAAAAAATTAGTGTGCTTAGAAATTATTTTGGAGGTGATATTCATAACCTTTAAGAAATCATAACCAAGATTGGGCTATTAAAGATCATTTAGAGTTGATATAAAGATAATATAATTAAGATTTATTGAAAGATGTGTAAATTGAGAAAAATAAAAATAAAATAAGATTAATAGATTATTTAACTTGTGAAAGTTTAATCAAAATAGACTATATCGATAATGTGTATTTATAACATAAATAGATATTTTGAACTATATTTATAATTTTTGAATTTATTTAAAAGTACAAACTAATACGCCATCCGTCCCAGCAAATGTGACACATTTGACTGGGCACGGAGTTTAAGAAGTGTTGTTGACTAGAGACTAATAAGGTAAAGTAGACATATAAGACCAATGTAGTTTTTTGGAAAGGGGAGGAAAAAATGAGTGTAATAAGGTTAACTTGATGCAAAAAAGTTTCTTTTTTAAGGGAATGTATTAATTTTGCTGAGACAATATTAAAAAGAAAACGTATTAGTTTTGCTGGAATGAGAAGAGTAGACAGGGAAAAAATAGGACAAGTGATTAAATTGATTAAAAAACGTTTAGGATGCAAAATGAATTAATGATTTTTTATAAGGAGTCAATGAATTTTGTTAATAGTACACAATTTTCGGATTATTTCAAATTGTCAATGGACTAAAATGTCAATTTTTTTAATAGTTAAGGATCTAAATCGTACCAATACATAAATCGTGACCTTAAATAACTAATTTATTATATTGTATTTCAACCATAAAATACCCCACTTGGGCCACTTCGGTCTACCTCCCTGACACACAAACACGCGCGCAGGCCTTCCCCAAATCCCCACTATGTGTTTTATCCCTTCCATCTCCCTAAACTTTGCAAGTTTTATCAAACTGATCCCTATCTTTTCTTGTTGCACAAAAATACTATTGGAGGTATCCTAATTTTTTATTTTTTAATGGTGACCCCACGTGCTCCCATTGGTGGGCCCACCTCTTCAGGCGCGGATCTCCTTCTGATGTTTTCGAGTTTGCCTTCCCACAATAAAAATGTGAAGATCATTGTATGATTTAGGTTTGCAATCATGATCATGGCTATTTCACGATCGATGCGATTACACCGTGATTAGATGCGGTGTAGAAAAGAAGGCTCCCTTACCTAACACTAAAGAGAAACACGCTGAAAATAAGATTAAAAAAAGTCACGTGTCATTTTAAAGATATTTGAAAGGAAGTAACGATTTCACCCCTGTATGATCATGCTTTAATAGTATTAGTAGAAGTAGATTAGTACATATATTAAACGGTTTGAATATTGAACATGGAAATTAAGGTAAATATGAGATTTTGTATATTTTTGATAGAATCACTATTAACTAAAAACTGCGTAAAATAAGGAATAAGAAGGAAAGATAAAATGAAGATAATTTGATAATTTTGAATGTAAAATATTCTTTTTAAATAAAGTTTTCAATTTTGTAGAACAAAACAAAAGAAACGTTTGCAATTTCTTTACGATAATGATGTCTAATTTATAGGGTTAATATATAGATAACCTTGTTAATTATACGTATTTTTCTTCAATTTATCACATCTAATTATACGTGTGATCGCCTCCAAAAGATATTAGGGGGTTCCAAACTTATAAACTGGAGGATGAGTTTTTCACCTAATAACTAAGGGTTTGATAGATGAGTGAGAAAATTGAGTAACGAGGGCCCAAGTTTGAGGAGCCCGTGAAATTGAAGGGGGCTGGGGTGTGAATTCGGCGCACCCAACATTGATAATAGATCAGCATACATACTTGATAGGTCAACATTGATAATAGATCAGCATGATAAGTTGTTTAGATCGACATCGTCAGATCCACATGACTACCTGGTTAGATCGACATACATACTTGATTGATCAGCATAAAATGGTGATCAACATGATGAGTTGTTTAGATCAACATCACTATCTTGTTAGATTGACATCACTATCTAGTTAGATCGACATCACTATCTTGTCAGATCCACATGATTACCTTGTTAGATCGACATACCTAATTGATAAGTCAGCATTGATAATAGATCAGTATGATAAGTTGTTTAGATTGACATCGTCAGATTCACATGACTACCTTGTTAGATCGACATACATACTTGATTGATCAGCTAAAATGGTGATCAACACGATGAGTTGTTTATATCGACATCACTATGTTGTTAGATCGACATGACTACCTAGTTAGATCGACATCACTACCTTGTCAGATCCACATGACTACCTTGTTAGATCGACATAACTAATTGATAGGTCAGCATTGATAATAGATCAGCATGATAAGTTGTTTAGATCGACATCGTCAGATCCACATGACTACCTTGTTAGATCTACACACATACTTGATTGATCATGAATAGTTGTTTAGATCGACATTACTATCTTATTAGATCGACATGACTACCTAGTTAGATCGACATCACTATCTTGTTAGATCGACATCACTACCTAGTTAGATCGACATCACTACCTTGTCAGATCCACATGACTACCTTGTTAGATCGACATAACTAATTGATAGGTCAGCATTGATAATAGATCAGCATGATAAGTTGTTTAGATCATCATCGTCAGATCCACATGACTACCTTGTTAGATCGACATAACTACTTGATAGGTCGGCATTGATAATAGATCAACATGATAAGTTGTTTAGATCGACATTGTTAGATCCACATAATTACCTTGTTAGATCGATATACATACTTGATTGATCAGCATAAAATGGTGATCAACATGATGACTTGTTTAGATCGACATCACTATCTTATTAGAATGACATGACTACCTAGTTAGATCGACATCACTACCTTGTCATATCCACACGACTACCTTATTAGATCCACATGACTACCTTGTTAGATCATCATCGTCTTTAAGGCTAGGGTTAGATATGAAAGTGTGTCAATTATATTGTGCATTTATTTGTGCGCACATCTGTATGCCGCACACAACTTTGTGCAAAACTATGTACAATTTGTCGTGCGCACATATTTGTGATCCACCAGCGTTCAAAATAAACTTCAGGTCAGCACAAATTAAGCAAACCCAAGAAAAATTAAGTAACCTCTGCCCTAACCCAGGAAGAACTTGTGTCGTCCAAAGCTGGGAATAGACGATTGAGGGAGATCAAACGCTAAAATGATGGAGAATGAAGTATAGGAAGTTTGGGAGCGCTGATGAATAACGAGGGGCTACTCACGTGAACAACTAAGTTGATTTGGTCCTATTAGCTTGAGGTCCGCATAAAAAATGGTGAATCACGAGCTCAAATTCACGTGAAAAAGGAGGAGCAAATAACTCAATTTTTCACCTCCAAAAGTTTAAGTTTGAAGCCCCATATTGAGCTTATATAACACACGAGAATATATTACATAGTCTTAACAACTTGTAATATTCAAACGCAAAATGAAAATAAAAATAATGGAAAAAGTGCAAGGAATATATTTGCTTAGTTCACTACCCAAACTTATCAAAATAAATTTTCAAATTTTTCAATCCCAATACATAAAATAACCTTAAATATATCAATTCTTCATCAATTCTCTATCCAATCAAAGTTTCTTCAAAAAATTTCTACTCGCATATATCTAATCTATCAATCAAAACACGCATTCCCAAATTTCTCATATTATTTTTTCATTCCCATTGAACACAACCATTGTTAGTCCAACTCCGAGTACATCAAATATCATTGACTAACGGCTAACCGTTTGGAAATCATTGACTTAACATTCATTTATCAATGGGTTAGTTCAGTGAAATGAGAAAAAATAATTGGGAAATTTGGGATTGTGTGTTTTGATTGATGAATAAGATATATGTGAGTAGAGAAATTTGAGAAAAATATTATTTTATATTGAAATGATGGATTGAAGGTTGTTAAATGTTTTGGAATTGGAAAAGTTGGAAATTTTGTTTGGGAAATGAGGTTGCTGAACTGAGGGAATGTGCGTGTGTTTGTGTGTCTATATACTCAATCCATCCCAAAAGTAACGTCACAGTTGAATTTTGATATCAATTTGACTTCGATTTATCTATATTATTTCTTAATGGAAAAATATCAAAAAAATACATTTATAAAGTTAAGACATCAAATTTTTAGTTGTATATGAAATTTTCAAATTTCTAATTTAAATTGATAGATAAATAAAATTATAGAGTAAATGCTAAAAAAACCAGTGTTGCATTACTTTTGGGATAATCTAAAAATAAAATTGTAGCAAGTTTTAAGGGTCAATAAATCCGAGGGAGTAGTTAATCAGTACTACCAGTCGAGTCAAGCTTGTTTGCAGTCACTTGAGGGTGTAGTGGTGATGTGGTGTGATCTGTCACCACACAAAAGCACATTAATTAATTTATTAGAATGTTGTGTCAATCATCTATATGGACCGCCTCCTCAAGTAATTGAAGAGAAGCTAAACTCACTACCAGTCCCCTTCTACTCAGTGAAGTAGAATCCACACGACCAAGGAAATAAGGAGGAGGGCGACGGTCCGTGTCGAGGCTAGGCGACGGTCCGTGTCGAGGCTAGGTGACAGGCCAATTAGGAACCTATGCCTTTGTATAGAGCACTAGAGCCAACATTGCATTCACTTTGCTTTGATGAGCGAGTTTTAAGGTCCATTCTTTTCATATAAATACACAACTTTCATCAGTTTTATATCACACCATCCATCTTTTACTCTCACAACTTTAACAGCATTTTCAATTGATTGTGAAAACACGAAAATGCTAGTATATTCCTTTTGAGATTTGGGAATTAGATGCCTGACTGAAACTTTTGTAATGGCTTGAGTGTGAACTTAAGCCAAAGTAATGTGGAACACATGGGAAAAATGCAGGTTCATTAGAGAGTTCGATGTTCATAAAAATTATTGTGAGAGATTTTGGGTTAACGTCAGGGTTGAGTCCTTGGTGAGTCTAGCCCGTAACAATTTCTTTCCGGGGATTTTATAATATTTTCTCTTGGGATAGATTTCTAAATGTGGGTTTATTATTTAATTTCTTGCTCCTAATTGTAATGAGGTTTAACAACATAAGGGGTGTGGAACATTTCCACGTTGAGCTCTAATGTGTTAAAACCCGTCGGTTGTTACCTAGCTTTGATGTTTTTGCTCTCCATCACCGTTGCTTCTTCTCCACCGTCACGATGAGGTTCATTAATTTTTTGCAATTTCTCTGCTATTTTCAATTGATCTGCTACCGTCGGGTGTTACGCCCTGCCGTCGTTGTTATGCCTCCTTCTGCCGCTACGGGTCGGCTTCCCACCGGCGGCACGGAGGTCTGGCCTTGCTCAGGCTTCCCACCGGCTCGGTCGTTTTTTCGTTGTTCCCATCTATTGAAGCTTCCTTCTATTCACAAAGAAAAGCCGCCACCTACTTTCTACGGTCGGAGTGTGCATTCTGGAGCTTACTTTGATTCGGCAAGTCTTAGTCGATTATTCTGGGCATATGGCTTCGTTCTAGCGTTACATGTTTGTTTTATTCTATCCAGGCGAAATTGGGTTGTGGATGGCATGTGGATGGGTTGCAGGATTGGTGATTTTTGGCATTACAAGAGTGTTGGTCGGGTCTCGTCTGTTTACGGCAAGATTGAGCGTAGTATCGTCCTGCTTGACGTCATGATCTATTGCTAGGAGAACTGTCTGGGTGGTGGGTCTCCCCGGTCAGTTCTTGTGTTGCAAAAATTGGCCCCTTGGTGTTGTCAATGATATGAACCGTCTAGGACAACTCGAGCCCGTTCGATGATACATGAATTGGTCATGGCGATGATTGTTCTTGTCTGGTGCAGGTCAGGTACCAAACCCAGCATAGCAATTGCTCTCAGGTATGGAGGATTTTTGTTAATCGTTAGATGGAATACATAGCTATTGGAGGGGGTTTTCAGGCCCATCCGTCACACTATATTCTGAACATCTTAGACCAGTTGTTGCAGCCATATAGATGTTTTTATTTGTTTTACTCGTTGTTTTTCGTTTTTAGCTACTTTGGCTTATTTTGTTGTGTCATCTTCATTCAATTTCTTTAGCCCTCCTACGTGAGGTTTTTAGTTATTTCTTTTATCGTTCGGGGTACTCTATTGGTTTGGGTTTATATTATGATTCTGCTGAATTAATAATATAAATCTTTTACCATTTAAAAAAAAAGGTCGGTTAGTTTTTTTTATATGAGAATGAGAAGGTCAGCTATGATATTAAAGAGTTTCTTATTTATTGGAATGTGTAGGTGTTTAGGCTAGAAAAAATAGGGTAAATTAGACAAATAAAAACACGGTAAACTAGGAAAACCTTCTGACTTTTGAGGTTTTTCCCTATTTATTTTTGAAGTTTGCAAGAAATTATACATAATAACATTTAGAAACTTATGAACAATAAATTAAGTTTTTTATCCAATGTTTATAATTAGGTATTTTATCCAATGTTTATGTTGTACATGAAGATTATGCGCACCTCAGTATTGACTCCTGTTTTCCCCCTTTTTTAAAAAATTGGATACCTACATTTCTAAATATCATTTTCAATCCTTTTACACTTTGTCCTAAATATTTTTAATATTCTAAATTTGGACATTTCAATAGTTTGTTCTTACTTATTTTGTTGTTTGTCAAAATGATAATATACTTCTTACCTCTTACTTCAAATTGTATATTACTATATATTAAAATTTAATCCTATTATATAATAATACTATAATTTAATCCGATATACAGCATGTAGAAGCTAATGAGTAGTAAATTGAGTGTTTTCTATTTCTAAGATGTGGTAGGGTGTAGGTTAGAAATCCTGGGCTCATGTCTTCTTCTTTTTTTTTTCTTTTTAGAGTTTTTTTAATGGAATGACTCCCTTTCTAAATATTATTTTCAACCCTTTTACAATTTGGCACGGATAATTTTAATATTATGATTTGGACATTTTAAAATTTTCTTTTTACTTATTTTTTGTTTATAAAAAAATAATTTAGTTCGTACCTCTTATTTCAAATTGTATGACTATATGAAATTTATCCTATTATATAATCATATAATTTAAATTTGGGGATGACATGAAGTCCATTTTTTTTGTTATTTTGCGCATTGGTCAGTAAAGTTTTATACTCTTGGTTTAATTACCTCATTTTTCTTTGTTATTGAGCATGAGTAGTCTATAAATATGAAAGAAATAATACACATGATTAATTTTCTGGAAATGTTTGGGTAAGTCAGATGAAAGTGTATTTTCTAATATATTTTAAATATATAGTGTTTGTAAATCCTAGAATTTTCACATTACAATATTAAAATGGTTCCGTTGCGAAGCACGAGTCATTTGAAAACTCGTTTCTAACATTTGACACTGTTTGTTGATAGTTAGATTTCTTAGGATTAATTCATCTGGTTATAACATTTCCAACCCTTACAAAATTATCATAATCTTCCCCCCACACCCTCATTCACATCTCTTACATCCCATGTGTTGTCACCGCCATCATTGTCGCCTACTTGACCACCCCACCCTTCCTCCGCCACCACACTACACCGCACCCCTCTTCCCTGGACATGCACCAACCATTGTCACCGCCATCATTGTCGCCTACTTGACCACCCCACCCTTCCTCCGCCACCACACTACACCGCACCCCTCTTCCCTGGACATGCACCAACCATTGTCCACGTGTTGTCGCACTGTCCCATGTGAACTAGATCTGGCACACTCATCGTGCCCCGGTTTGCATGATGGCTAAGGCGATATGGGGCCACTAGAACCAATTTGTGCAGTAGTGGAGAGCCGGTGGGGTATGGTGGGGTGATGATGTGGTAAGGCAACACTAAGTCAAGTCGTGTGACTGTGATAGCGATAGAGGATGAAGGTTCAATGGCGGCTAGATCTGGGTTTTGGGTGATTGCATATGCTTTTAGAGGTGGTAGGGTGGTGGTGGGAGGTTCAACGGTTGCAATGACTAGGGCTGATCATCGATGGAACAAATATTGAGAACGAACCAAAAGTGAAATGGTTGAAAAAATTAGAGTATAATTTTGCTTTATTTTTTATTTTAAGTTTAGAGTATAATTGTTAGGCTAAAAATTGAATGTTGGAATTTGTGTAAAGTAGATTAATAAAATTTTAGATATTAGGAGAGATTTCTTTAAAACATAAAGATTACGCATAAAATTTTAAAATAATTATCATATACTAGTATGAAACTCGGTAAAAAAACATACTCAATGAAGGTTCAGTGAAAGAATTAATGAAAGGAGCATATTACATTACATTAGGAGGTGATTAGCTCAGCTCAGCTCAGCATCCGTTGTTGTCTTTCTCGTGTGCACATGCTTCATTAATTACCAAAACCCTTCTTTCTCTGGCTCTGGTTTGGCCATAAGAAGATGATATCAACGCACAAGAACGAACAAGAAGAACCAAAAGAAACAAGAGAAGAAAACCCCGGCCCGCCCGATCTCGTAGAATTCGAACCGACAATTTTTAAAAAAACACCCGGTCTGACCCGGAACCCGATCCATTTCCCCTATTTTTTAATATTAATTTTCTTCTTCTTCTTCTCCCTCCTCCGTAATCTGTACCTTTCTTTCTTATCAATCTCTCTTTATCTTTCATCAATCAAAGCTTCTCTCTCTCCCTCTCTCTCTTTCCAAGTCTTTAATAGTACTAATATTCTCCTCTTACTGGTTTATTAGCTTGTTGAAACGACCCGATTTGAGTCCGGACCCGCTAAACATGGACCCGAAATCTGCAAGTCCCCCAATCCCTTACCATTTCGTCCATTGAGCTCCAGCAAGCATTCGCCAAATCGCACCTCTGCCGGCTTGCGGAAAACCCTAAGGCGATCCATTTTTTTCGAGCTTACTTCAAATTCCAAATGTTAAATCTTCTTCTCGGATGGGTGTCTCAATATTAATGCTGTTCAGGCTGTTGCTGGATATCCCCTTTCAAGGATTCGCGATTCTGATGCGCCACAGGCTCTGACGAATTCTTTCTTGCGTCGATTCTTTACCTAGTAGTTCATTGCCTGGCCTGACGGGAAAGGAACCTAGGGTTAGGGTTTTCATCTTGCGTGCGTTCTTTGGTAGAGGAAATCGTTCGCGTTTCATTTAGGGTTTTGTATCTGGGCGCCTTTCCACAACGGAAATTTTGGCGTTGGCTACAGGATAATGTGTATACTGTGTGCTATCCAGAAGTGGTCTCGCCGGGTTGCCACGATGCTGCCTTGGTTGGTCATACCGCTCATAGGTTTGTGGGCTCTCTCTCAGCTTCTGCCACCCGCCTTTCGCTTTGAAATTACATCGCCTAGGCTAGCTTGTGTTTTTGTGCTTTTGGTTACTCTCTTTTGGTATGAAGTTCTCATGCCCCAGCTCTCAGCTTGGAGAGTGAGAAGGAACTCCCGCCTCCGGGAGAGGAAGAGGTTTGAGGCTATAGAACTGCAGAAGCTGCGCAAGACAGCAACTCGCAAGTGTAGAAATTGCTTGACCCCGTATAGGGACCAGAATCCTGGTGGTGGTCGCTTTATGTGTTCTTACTGTGGCCACATTTCCAAGAGGCCTGTTTTGGACTTGCCTGTGCCACCTGGAATGGGCATTTCCAGTTCTGGGATTTTTAAGGATCTAGTTGGGAAGGGTGGGAAGATATTGAATGCAAAGGCTTGGTCTGAGAGTGGGTGGATTTGTGGACAGGACTGGTTGGACAATGGCAATTGGGTCAGTGGAAAGCCTACCTATTGGCGAAAGAATGGGAGTGCAATTTTTGGAGGAGATGAAAATTGTATGGCTGATAAGTCGTATTCGGGAGTTGCCATTCTTGTTTGCAAGCTGCCCGCTTCTTTTTTGCTGAGCATTTTGTGGCTTTGGAGAAAGATTTGCAGGGTTGGTTCGTCCAGAGATGATTCTTTATCTGATGCAGATCGCAGGGGGTTGTTCTCCAAGCGGGGTGATAATGGAACAAATTGCAACGAAAGCAGAAGTGAGAAAGCACGTAGGAAAGCTGAAGAGAAGAGACAGGCTAGATTGGAAAAAGAAATTTTAGAGGAGGAGGAGAGAAAGCAAAGAGAGGAGGTTGCAAGGTTAGTGGAGGAACGCAGGAAACTAAGGGATGAAAAAATGGGTGCAGACAATGATCGAAGCAAATCATCACCTCCTATCCGAGATAAGGAAGGCAGAAAAGAAGCTGAGAAAAAACGTCATGAGAGGAGAAAAGATAAGAACAAGACTTCCAGCAAAAGCAACTCCGATGCAGAAGAGGCGGAGAAGCGAGCTGGTAAGGAAACTGAACGAAAACGTGAGTATGATAGGAAGGTCGAAACTGAGCGCCGTGAAAATCAGAAACTTTCTGTAGACTCTGTGAGGACTCATCCTGTGGAAGCAGGCCATGGGCAGGGAACGAAAAATGCTCCAGCAAATAGTTTTAGCCGAGGAAGTCCTGGAACTAGATATCTTGACCGTATGAAGGGTACATTTTTGTCATCTTCCAAGGCTTTTAGCGGAACTGGTTTTTTTGGGAAGAGCTCATCTGCTTCAAGTGCAAGAGATTCAAAGGCTAACAGCTCTGTAGATCATGTTCATAATGTGCATAGAAGAGATAATTCTCCAGCTGAGAGCCAGACTGGAAGACTGAGTTTTAATGGAGATGATAAGAACTCCAGCACTATTCGCCCAGTAAGTTCAATTTTTGTACTTCCTCATTGGCACTTGATAGTTTTTGGCACTGTGCGTATCTGTGTTTATGTTGTTGGAAAATGTTGGTAACCATGATTTACTTAGTTGTCACAAATCAACTTCCATTAGTTTTTCATTTTCCATTACGCCCAGAGTACTTGCGACGGAGCAACGTCATTGCCATAGGTCCAGTTGGCTGCTACTTAGATACATCCATCTTTAGTTTCTTGCTTTGATGAATAAATTTTCTGGTTTAAAAAGTCTTGTTTTGTACTATTTTTTCTGCATTTTAAGTGCATCCTTGATGAAAGTGTACTAAATTTGATTGAGCTGTTTGTTCCAGGTGTTTTCTGAATCCTATCAAACAGTGACACCCAAAAAATCTTGGCACCAGTTGTTTACCCGCTCTGCAGCTCCTGAATCCTCTATTGGGAATGTTATCAGCAGGCCTAATAGTAAGATACCAACAGAAGGTCAAAACAAGAATATACCTGGACAATCATCATCTATACAAATGTTTGATAATCCCATTAGTTTTGGGCTGCCGTCTCCTTTCGTTTCTACATATTCAAGCAATGTTACCACAACCAATAGTAGCTTAGGTTTCTCAGCGTTGTCTGAGCCGATGTTCCATCAGGCTGTGGAAATGCCTCAATACATTTCCGAGGAGCAGGAGCGTTTTGAGGACCCATGTTATGTTCCTGAATCCTATTTTAGCCCTGAGTCCTTGCTTGGTCCTGTATCTGAGTCGCTTTATGAGTTTGAGTCAAGCTATGGTTCTGGTGTTGGAAAAGAAATGGGACTGGACAAGACCCGTGCTTTAAGGAACATCTCCACTTCTTCTGAAATTAGCAAGCCGTCTCCTATTGAATCACCAATGTCAAGATCACGTGTTTCTGATGAAAAGAGTACTTCCAGGTTCCCTTCTAAACCTAAGATTCAAGACTTTAATGTGGACAATGCAAATGCAAATGATAAGGGGACATGGGGAATGTGGAATGGTCCTAACCTGGCTCAGGATGGCCTAGGTCTGGGTGGCCCATCAAGCTGGCTTTTGCATTCAGAACGGAACATACTGAACAAAGAAGATTTCATGCACCATTCGACTAAAAAACATATGGCATCATTGTTCTCAGAAGAGGACCCCACCATTGCTGGTGCACATTCTCCTCGTAAGGTTTTTACTGGTGCCAACCAGAATGGTGGGACGTTTAGTCCTGTAAGTTCTTCAAGTAACCAGGATCTATGGGCACAGAAATCTTTATTCCCTTCATTATCAGGAACAGATACACATGCTTATCACATGCCTCTGGAGGAACAAAGTGAAGCAGTCTATGCAAGTCCCCGTGGAGCTGCCAACAGTCACTCGTTTGAGCCATCTTCAGTGAATGGTTGGTCAAAGTAAGTTGTTTTAGCCTTTTCTGTTTTTGAAATGGCATGGCCCTTTCGTTTTTTTCCTGGCTGTGCAGAAATAAATTTGCTCCAATTCTGTCATTTATATTTCTACGAGAAACAATCTTTTCTTCCCTTTTGTTCAAAGTTATTTTCTTCAATGGAACTAGAATATTTTTAATATTTCCTAAATTGGTTTTTTAATACATGCGTTTAGTATTCGATTCAAATACTCTGGAAGTGTAGAAAATTTACTGCTACCATTTATAAACTTTCAATTAGTATGTCATGATTGAAAAATAATCACCCAACTAGTAATTGCATTTTACATAAAGAGAGCTAAGATGTTTGAATTGTAGAGATTCTGTTCTGGAAACAATTTTGATTGACCAATTACTGATAGGATGTTCTTACTTCACCACAAATGTGAACTCTAAACCTGGAGTAATGTGTGACAGTCTATAATTGTTATAGCACATCAGTAAAATGTGTATTTTTATCTGTTGGGTAAGGGGTGTGGGGTTCTCTTATCCATGCACACAGAGAGCCTACAGTTAAAGCTTAAGCACCTCTTGCACTGAATTATTTATTGTAGTTTTTCTGTGAAGCAGAAAGAAAAAATGTGGTAGTAGTTTGTGGTGTAAGCATCCCTTGCAGTGGATTAGTTCTTATAGTTCTGTGAAACAGAAAGAAAAGATGCAGTAGTTAGTTTGTGATGTAATTTTGAATGTGTATGAAGCAAGTGGTTTGTGATATGGTGTACATTTGTAAGTAGATGTGTTCTGGTACAAAGAATGAGATGTGTTCTGGTGTATCTTGAAACTAAATAGAAAAAAATTGTTTTTGTATTTGCAGGATGGGAAGGGCTGTGCAGAATGGAGAAGGTGGTGTTGGAAAGTGGTATGATGGGAGACCCCCAGTTGGAGGAGGTTTTTATCCCAGGTCAGATGTACAGTCGTCGGTCTGGTCAATTGACTGAGATAGGAAAAGAGACCTGACATTTTCATACATCTCTTCTCTGATCTCAAGAGGCAGAGAAAGCTTAGAATACTGGATGCATTTGTATCTTCTTCTCTTCTTTATGAGGAAGATTTGCTTTACTTAACATGAGTTGGGGTAGGAATACACACGCATCGAAGCAGCCTCATCTTTTTTACAACTCTCTTACCTTTCCATGTCTGTTCATGTCAAGAGGGGGGTTCTTGTTCCGATATGTTTTTCATTCGGACAAGAACCCAAAGTGCTTTAAAACTGGGGAAGGAAAAGCCACCATCTTGTATAAAAGATGAGTCCAGATTCCCTTATTCTCATGAAGTCTACATTCTTACTCTTCATCTGCGCAGCATTTTCGTTATCATTGGAGGTCTTACTGGACTCTCTTGCTACAAAACCCAGCAATCTCTCTGCCTCCTGTCTAGAGTTTATACTCCACTGATCAGTCTGAGTGTATTGTTCTTCCATGATTTTGGAAAATGGACAAAACTGTAGTTCAAGATATAACCTAGAGTAAAAGCCAACTGAGACATCTTGGTGGTTTTCAAGTCCAGAAGATCCTTTTGTCCAAGTAACTCGTTCCCTCTCGAAAAGTCGGCCATATCCGGACATAAAAAAGAATCATCATAAAGATATTTCTAATCTTCCACAACATTTAGTTATTAAAATTCACGTTGTATACTACTATTGACTTATTTGTTTGCACCGTCTATTTAGGGCTGAGATTGTCCAGCTGATTTTCTCACAAATAAGCTGACCGTTTGTGCGATTGAAGATTTGAAGTTCCGTTAGCTTGTTATTTGCACCGTCTATTTGGAGTTAGGATTGTTCATACGATTGGTCAATGGCCTAAACTGGCATAAAATAATAGTTGGGGTAGTGATTCAGATCGATTTATAAGTCCTATCGTGACTGGATCACTATAGTTTAAGGTAGTATGCTATAATTTGCTCAATCATTTGTTTAATATTTTTTATTTTAGGTTTTGAAATGTTGAAAGGAAAAAAAAAGACAGATTAAATAATGAAAAATATTTAAGTTATGTTGAGATGAAAGAAGTTTTGCATTGCCTGTTTAGATTCAGCTGGATAATGATCCAGTTTCCTGACATAGGGCACACCAGATTATAGAGCCTTTTGCAGTGGAACATTGCTCCATAAAAAATAAATAAAAAATCCCACAAATTTTAAATTCGATGATCTAAGCCTGATTCAGGTCTGGGAAGTGTTCATGGATTCGGAAAAACCAGAGTTGATGAACATTTATCGCCAAGCAGCGACAAGAATGTGATCATGCCCGAGAACTCAAAGGCATAACTCTTGACAATTGTCTGAAGTTCTCAGCTGAGACTATACATTACAATCATCTCAACTTTCAACACTATAGACGTGTTAAAAAGAAGGAAAAATTAAGAGGTAATCAGAGTTGGCAATTCTAAGTCCTCTTGCCGTCTCTCCCCTTGCCATGTCCAAACGATGTCGTTCAGCCCCGGCCGAAGCTCATGCTTCAACACATTCTGGTACTCCAATGTATCTCCACTGCTCTTTTTCACCTCCACTATATGCAACTCCGGAGTGATTTCAAAGATTTCCGCTTCTAATCCCATAACACCCTTCCTCCCCTCAATCGCGCCTTCCATTCTCAACGATCCTCCATCTTTCCGCTTCACTTTCAGTCTCAAACGTCTTGCAATATCCTCAAGTCTAGAGATGATGGTGGAGGCCTGCTTGTTGGATGTGAACCGGACCTCTTTCCTCTCTTCCTTGTCCTCAAAGAAACCCGACAGGTCAAACCCTGCAGAGTATGAGATTATGTCGAAGGCGTTCAAGTTACTGCATTTGCAAGGCTTCACTCGCTGTTCCACTGTCTCAGCATCATTGCCAGGGATTGATTTAGGGGGTGAGTTCTTGGTGAACCAGGAATTCTCCATTATTTTCCCCATTGTTATCCTTGTACTCGGGTTCGGATCCAGCATTTTCGACACTAACCTGCATTGTTCTGGTGTGAACCAGTTGGGGCACTTGAACTCAGCCTTGCGTATCTTTCTGTAAACCACCATGAGGTTGGAGTCATGGAAGGGTAGATAGCCCGAGAGAAGAACATACAAAATAACCCCACATGACCAGATGTCAGCTTTGCAGCCATCGTAGCCTTTTCTACAGATCACTTCCGGAGCAACATAAGCTGGAGTTCCACAGGTTGTATGCAGCAGACCATCTTGATGCTTGGACTGAGCAAGAGCACTCAACCCAAAATCTGAGACTTTCAAGTTTCCACGCTCATCTAGCAAAAGGTTCTCCGGTTTCAGGTCCCGGTGGCACACACCTCTGCTATGGCAGTAGTCAACAGCACCGATCAGCTGCTGAAAGTATCTCCTCGCATCTTCTTCCTTGAGCTTGCCTCTGGCCACTTTGCTGAAGAGCTCACCTCCTTTAACGTATTCCATGACCAAGTAGATCTTCTTTTTGCTGGCCATCACCTCATGGAGCTCAACCACATTGGGATGTTTAACCAGCCTCATCACTGAGATTTCTCTCTCGATTTGATCCATCAGCCCAATCTTCAAGATCTTCTCCTTCTGGACTACCTTGATTGCCACACTTGCACCAGTTTCGAGATTCCTTGCGTGGTACACCTTGGCGAAAGTTCCTTTGCCTAGCAACCTCCCTAACTCATACCTTTGCATCAGAGTACTCCCATTTTTATCCATTACGAGACCTTCCAAGTACCTAAAATAGCAGCATATATTTATGGGACTATGTTTCTAGAAGCTACAGATCAACCATCTTCACATAAATCATGCTTTGAGATGACCTGGTCCCCAAAACTTGTAGCCAAACCGCGTGTTGCATCATTGTACCTGAAGGGGCTACTACAAATTACAAGAGGAAGGCCATACTGTTGAGAGAATTGCAGCCCCCAAACATCCAGAAGTTGTTCATCAACCTCACATGAATAACAGTCCGCTTTCAAGCACATCTTTCAGCATTCCCTTGGAACTTGGTTTGAAAAACTCAAACTCGGCTGTTCGCGGATAAGAACAACCGCGCACAGAGTTCACTGAAGTAGATTGGACCTTGATTATTGACCTGAGGAAAGAGTTCAAACAAATGGAAACTGATAAGTTCATGTGCCCCATTCTGATAAAAAAAATCAAGTATATCCATTCAAATTAAAGCATAACAAGCTTTTTGAAAGTCTCAAAGTTGTAAACTTTAGTGGGAAAAAGATCAAAATAAAATTAAAGATTTGGAAAAGAAATCGAAGCCATGCGGGAAAGTTTCTGGGAATCCAAACAAGTATACATATGGTCGAGCTAGGGCAATCAAAAATTCGTTACCTTTGCTATCAAATGGAGAGTTTTTTTTTTTCTGGCTTCGAACTGATTTCGCAAGGAACAAGCTTGACTGTAAACACACCAAGCTGGAAATTTTAAGAACCGGCGAGTCGCGTCTGTCCAGCACCCGGAAGATTCACATACATAATTAATAGTCTCACCGCATTTGACTTCATACATTAGTGTCTTGGTGAAATTACGAAAATGTCTCATAAGCGACGAAATGTTCCGAAAGAGGTAGGCCAACTAACAGCCACCAGCGAGCTTCAACCAGCCAGCACATCAGCAACGGTTATGAAAGGAGACAAAATGAGAAAGCGATTTCGGAAATTATCATTTACCTCAATGAGTATGCAAAAACCTCCTTTGATTGTTAGCTTTTTAGGATAAATGCATCAAGTCCACCTCAAACTTTTTAACTCTAACAATTTAACCTTTAAATTTTAGAATTCTTTACTTTGGCCACCTCTTCCCTCCCACCCCTGACTTAGCCATCACCACCGACGCTGCCTGTAGGTCTCGGTTAGATGCTTACTTGCTTAACAAGTTGAGCACTTAGTTATAGTTCTAGTAGAATTCTGTTTATTCAAGTTCTCTTGTTCTAATTAGGTTTCTTGTGTTCGAAGTAGTTTAGTATTAGGACTTCTATTCCTAGTAGATTTGGAATTTCATCTTATGTTGTAATGCCTATATAAAGGCTTCTATATGATCAATAAAGAGATGAACTTCTCGGTTAGCATCTTGCTTCTCTCTGCATATTCTACATCTGGTATCAGAGCTAGAAAAAAGACCTAGACGTTCGAGCACAACAAAGGAGGCGAGATGGCTGAAGCAAACAACTTTGCACAAGTATCCATACCAAAATTTGATAGAGATTATGAGCGCTGAAGCATGCTCATGGAGAATCTACTACGTTCTAAGGAGTATTGGTGTGTCATCGACCCTGGCATTGCAGAACCGTCAGGCAAGGAAGCACTCTCTGATGCACAGAGGAGGGCTTTGGACGAGATGAGGTTGAAAGACCTTAAGGCCAAAAATTATCTTTTTCAATCTATAGATAAGTCCATCCTAAAGACCATTACTTTGAAGATCACATCGAAGCAGCTGTGGGTTTCTATGAAGGTGAAGTACCAAGGGAACGCAAGGGTGAAGAAGGTACGGTTGCAAGTTCTGAGAAGGAACTTTGAGTTACTAGAGATGAAAGTTGTTGAATCAATCACTGACTACTTTGGAAGAGTGATGCTCGTTGCAAACGATATGAGGAATCTGGGTGAAACAATGACAGATGAGAAGATTGTAGAGAAAATCCTAATAACACTCACATAGAAATTCAATTATGTGGTGTGTTCTATTGAAGAGTCAGAGGATACTGCTGAATTAACCATTGATGAACTGTAGAGTTCATTGGTAGTTCATGAACAAAAATTCAAGGAGAATGAAGGAGAGGATCAGATGCTCAAGGTGAATGAAGAAAGAAGTTGGGGAAGAGGCCGAGGCAGAAGTACTTATTGTAGAGGTAGAGGAGGATTCAATGGAGCATTAGTAGAATGTTGGAGGTATCAACGTTTGGGACACTTTCAATATGAATGTACTGCAAATGAAAGCAACTATGTTGAATATAGACAGGAGGATGAGGTACTGCTGATGGCTTTCACTGAAGAACAAAAGGGTCAAGGGTTGAGTAGTGAATGGTATATGGACTCAGGATGCTCAAACCACATGTGTGGTCAAAAGATGTTCATCAACCTAGATGAACAATTTCAACACTCAGTGAAACTTGGTAATGACAGCAGACTAAAAGTAAGTGGAAAAGGCTCGGTGAGGCTCATGACAGAAGGCTATAACTTCATACTCAGTGTACTTTGTTCCAGAACTTAAGAACAACTTACTGAGTATTGGACAACTACAGGAGACAAATTTGACATTGATGTTCTAAGAATGGGTGTGCAAAGTATATCATGAGAGTACAAGCATGATTATTGATAATTGTGCATTATGGATATGTATTTTGCCCTAATACACATGCTTTATTGGAGTTTTTGCTAGTACTTAGTGTGGATACGAGCATTTTTGTAGGTGATGCGTGTCGGGTGATAAATGGGCATAAAACAAGATATTTTCGGATAAAAAAGAAGCTCAAGACAAAGTTGGGGGCAATTATGCATAATTTGGAGAAGTTCAAGGAAAACCAAGGAAGACGTGGGGAGCAACCCCGGCGGCAGCCCCTCATTTATGGGGCGCGATCACTCCCCACGCCCGAAAAATCACAAAACCAATAGAACGGGGGGCGACCCGGGGGCGGCCCCAAATCTAAAGGGTGCGGTCGCTCCCTCGCACTTTTCAGGAATGGTCCATTCTTCTTTTCTCGCGAAAAGAGGCATAAAAGGACATTTTTTCACATCTCTTGATAACTCCTCATTTTTAGACTTCCTCTTGAACCCATCTAGGATTCTTGAGCTCTCTTTTCTCCTCCCTCTTTATTATCTATGAATTTGGGGATGTTTATGAAGGATTAAAGATTTGAAGACCATTTTCTAGCTTCTTCCTTCTTCTTTAACTTATACTTTCATTTTTGTTCATAGTTATTGTGAGTTTCGTGAATAGCTTGAATATTGATTAGTTCATCATCCCTAGGGTTGGTTAGCATGTTGTTGTGTTGTTAGATGAATTATAGTTGTTTGGTTGTTGATTATGCATGATTAGTAGCATTTTCTTGGGCTTAAAGAAGGTAGAGGTAGAGTAGGAGGCCAACTACTCTACTATGCCCACCAAGTGTTTGATGAAATTCTTGAGATAACATTTTGTTGAATTGACCAAAGAAAATTGGTTAGATACTCTACGATTATTTGAGAAGATAATCTAGGGTGTTAGGAGACATCATTTGGCTAAACTTAATGCCTCCATAGTTGATGCAAGTGAAGAGATTCTACTTGGTCTTCTATGGAGAGGATGGTTCTAACTTAGGAGGTTAGAACTTGTTAATTATCCAACTCCTCTAACTTGTCATATATCACAACCAAACATTGCATCTAATAGCCTCAACTCTAATCAACCCTAAGGAACTTTTATTTTTCATAATTGTTTGTTGCAATTATGCAAAGCTACATGGATTCCAACAGATTATTCATTATTTCTGCAGCAAAGCCTCAATCACCAGCAGGACAGTGTCTCAAAACCACACATGAAGTATCTGATCTTTGGCACAGGAGGTATGGTCACCTGGGGTACAAGGGATTGAAAACCTTGAAGAATAAAGGTATGGTTAATGGGTTGCCTGAAATACAAGAAAATACTAAAGTGTGTGTAGATTGTGTGAAAGGAAAACAACATAGAGACACTCAAGCTAAAAGGAGTATATGGAGAGCAAGTGAAAGGTTGGAGCTGGTACATTCTGATATCTATGGACCAATCACTCCTGCTTCAAACAGTGGTAAATGACATGTACTTTGTTTCTAATGATTTTAACAAAAAGGGTTGGGCATACCTATTAACTGAAAAATCAGAAGCTCTAGAACATTTTAAACTGTTTAAAGTTATGACAGAAAAGGAATCTGGGGTACTCCTGAAATTTTTAAGGACAGATAGAGGAGGTGAGTTCACCTTACATGACTTTGAGCGTTTTTGTCAAGAAATTGGAATAAAAAGGCAGCTTACCACAACTTACACACCCAAGCAGAATGGTGTTGCAGAGAGAAGAAATAGAACCATGATGAACATGGTCAGGGTCATGTTGTCAGAAAAGTCTCTTCCTAATACTTTTTGGGCCGAAGCAATCAAGTGGACCTTCTTTGTATTAAATAGGAGTCCTACATTGGTAACCTTGGACAAGACATCCCAAGAAGCATGGAGTGGATTAAAGCCTTCGGTTGCACACTTCAGAGTGTTTGGATGTGTTGCTTATGCACACATTCCAGATGTAAAGAGAACCAAACTTGATAACAAGAGTATGGTTTGCATTTTTATTAGAGTTAGTGAGGAATTTAAAGGTTACAGGTTGATTGAATCTATTACAAAGAAGGTTATTATCAGCAAAGATGTTATATTTGAAGAAGAAGCAAAGTGGAATTGGGAGACAGGAACCAAAGAACAACTAATGGTGGATCTTGAGGGATGTTGGAATAAAACAGTAATGAACAAGAAGAGAAAGAGGCAGAACCTGAAAAGGATAAATCAGAAAGTGAGCAAATAGTAAGGGAAGGAAGAAGAAGAACACCAACTTGGATGCAAGATTATGTTTCTGGAGAGGGTTTATCAGAAGAAGAAGAAGAAGAAGAAGAAGAAGAAGAAGAAGAAGAGAATGAGGTAGCAGAAGCACTAATGGCTGTAATTATTCATGAAGATCCTAGTTTCTATGAAGAAGCTGTCCAACATCAGCATTGGAGAGAGGCTATGGACTCTGAAATAAGAGCTATTGAAAAGAATCAGACTTGGATACTGACATAATTACCAAAAAGGGGAAAGAAAATTGGAGTAAGTGGGTTTAAAATACCAAGCTAAATGAACATAGGGAGATAGATAAATACAAAGCTAGACTTGTAGCCAAAGGCTACAACCAGAGGTATGAGATTGATTATACTGAGGTCTTTGGTCCTGTTGCAAGGCTAGACACAGTAAGGCTGCTCATTGCAATAGCAGCACAACATGGATGGATACTTTATCAACTTGATGTCAAATCAACCTTCCTGCATGGAGAGTTAACTGAAGAGGTGTTTGTTGAACAGCCTCGGGGTATGAAGTGAAGGGCAGTGAACACATCCCTCCTTCGCGATCTATATTTGAAGACAACGCACAAATCACCTTGAAAGCCTGATTTGGGAGATTGTGGTGGGCCGGCTGTGGTGGGGTTGTGGTGCTACCGTGGGTTGCCGGGTAGGCGAGTAGCCAAGTGATGCCCTCTGAGCCGGCGAGGTGGAGATAGAGCTTCGGAAGAGAGGTCGCGAGTTGGGGTTAAAGAGGGGAGGGGTTAAAATGCTTAGGTATAAATATATTAGGACAAAATTGTTAGAGCTAAAAAATTAAATTCCAATTTTTGTTATTAACCCTAAATCTAACGGATTTTTTTTAATGGTGGTTAGGATTTAGGGGGAAACTGTATATTTCGCTTAACCTTAGAGGGGGAAGAAGATGATTTCGAAAAGGGTGACTATACGATGCGCATATGCGCACCTTGTGCACATAAGATGTAAGACTTATTAATCTACTGCCACCATCGTTTCGTCCGTTGCCGACTTTACGTCACGCCCGCTTCCAGCTCCAAACCCAACACCAAATGTAATTTAGCAACACAACACTCTTCCGTCGAAGCTTCTACTTCTGATTTCAGCTCCGAACTAGGGCTGTTAAACGAATCGAGCCCGTTCGAGCTCGGTTCGAGCTCGAGCTCAAACGAACTTGTCGAGTTGAGCTTTTTCGAGCCTCGAGCTCAAGCTCGAGCCGTTTTTAGGCTCGTTTGTTAAACGAGCAGAGCTCGAGCCTCGAAGGTTCGGCTCGATCAGGCTCGTGAGCCTATATGAGCCTCGAAGGTTCGACTCGATCAGGCTCGCGAGCCTACACGAGCCTAACAAATGAGCTGAGCTGAGCTCGAGCCTATTAGATTCGAGCCGAGCCGAGCCCGAGCCTATTAGATTCGAGCTCGAGCTCGTGAATTTAAGAATATTTTATTGAATTAATTTCATATATCTCAATTTTTTCGAGCTTCACGAGCCACTTTGAGACTAATTGAGCCGAACTTTATAATCGAGCATAAACGAGCTACCCTTGAATCGAGCCTCACGAGCTTTCGAGCCGAGCTCGAGCTCGAAAAATCGAGCTTGATGAAGTTTGAGCCGAGCTCGAGCCGAGCCTGATTTTCATAAGCTCGAGCTCGAACCTGCCAGGTTCGGGCTCGGCTCGGCTCGATTTCACCCCTACTCCGAACCCAACACCAAATGCAACTCAACAAAACCACCGTCACCCACATGTCGTCGTCTCTTCTGAAAAACCTTTCCATTGCGATTATTCTGACACGATTTCAAATATGCTTTTAACACAAACCAGCACAACCCAGTAATTGAAACACCACAAGAATTTGGTCGCGATCAAACTTCATAACCATTAAACTTGCAAACAGTGAAAAATTGAAATTTTGTGTAACTTAAGAAATCTGGATAAAATGATGATGATCAGAGTAGGTAGTAATGCTGATTTGATTTTGATACTAATCAAGTCCGAGTATATGCCGGTCACCATGCAGATCAATGTTGATCCCGTGTAAGGAGATGTTGAGCACCTTGCAAATCAACATTTTATTCTGGCGAAGTTGATCAAGACAAGTCATCATGCTGATCAACATTAAGCACGATAATGATGCTGATCAGGTGTAAGGAGATGTTGATCAACGTGCGTAAGGAAATGTTGATCACCTTGCAGATAACATTTATTTTAGCGATGTTGATCAAGACAAGTCATCATGCTGATCAACATTTAATGTTGATTAAACACGACAATGATGTTGATCAGGTGTAAGGAGATGTTGATCACCATGCAGATCAATGCTGATCAGGTGTAAGGAGATGTTATTCACCTTGCAGATCGACATTTATTCTGGCGACGTTGATCAACACAAGTCATCATTCTGATAAACATTTAATATTGATCAAGCACGACAATGATGTTGATCAGGTGTAAGGAGATGTTGATCACCATATAGATCAATACTGATCACGTGTAAGGAGATGTTGATCATCATGCAGATCAACATTTATTATGGCGATGTTGATTAGTACAGGTCATCATGTTGATCATTAATTAATGCTGATCAAACACGACAACAATGCTGACCAAGTGAAAGGAGATGTCGATCGCCATACATATCAACATTTATTCTGGAGATGTTGATCATGATAAGCTATGATGCTGATCAAACACGACAACATTATTTATCAAAAAACTTGCGTGGCAAACTTGTAAATAAGTGAAACGCTTATGCACAGTGTTGCACAGTGCGCATTTTAACCCAGGCCTTTCAAAAATATGGGGAAAAGTACAAATTAACTTTCTTCATCTCTAATTTTTTGAAACGTTTTATTTTCAACATTTAATTTATGATTTTATTTTTATAACAATTTGAAATATAAATTCTATTTTCAACATTTAATTTATGATTTTATAACGGTTTATTATACTCCATCACTATTACTATTAGTAGAAACTTAGATATATTCTTCTCACAAATTCGGTACTCCCCTAACTCCGAAAATTTGATCATATTTTATTTTAGTTGTCACAGAAAAATTGATCACTTTTCTTTAATAGAAATTTCTCACTTTTAAGGTTATTAAACTATAATCACTTTATATCAAAATTTCCAATCTAAAATGGAGTAAAAGAATAGAAAAATCCATTGAATTAGTGTAACAGATGTCAAACACTAGCAGGAAAATAAGTAAAACAATATCATATCTGTGGTGCTTCTGTTTTGGACTTTTATGCATGCCCTCATTAGCACACGTTCGGTCACATGATGAATGTCCTTCTGAACTTGTAAAAATCGAATTTCATTTCCCTTCGCTGAAACAGTTAGTGATGTTAGATGTGTCACATGGGAGAAGAAAGTTGAATGAAAGTGCTTATAAATTAAGTCGAATGTTAATCAATGAACAGAGATCCCGTATCCTTTATTGTGTGTTCATTTGTGTACAGTTAAATTGGTGTGCATAGAATAGATATGTCCGTTTCACAGACCTTACAACAAATAGCTAGGAAAAAGCAGGGGGAAATGTGAGCAAAAGAATTCAGAGAAAGCAAAGCAAAAGCAGAAGTGTGAAGAAAATGATGATGAGAGGTGATGTGCAAGCTGCACTGGAGAAAGAAGGTGCAGAATTCGGTAAGTAGGGATAGTCTTCAGGTAGAGGCATCTTGCATTCATCTCCATTAAAGTAAATCTTGCGAGGAAACGCCCATCCATCCTTCAGAGTGAATGCCTTCAAGTCCTTCTTAAGTATCATCTCTGTCTGCACATTCCCATCTGCACCAGCTTCCTTCAGTGCGTCATTGAAGAACTTGATCCCATAAAACATGCCCGAATCATCTGCGACACCAATCAAACACATCGGTCTGGTCATGGATCAAAAGGTAAGTATGAAAGTACTCCATCCCTTTCAGGAAGGAAAATAGATATGTTTTCTTAATCTTGGTAACCAGTATCTAGTAATTTCTTGGAAGCGGGGGAGTATAATTAATACCAATCGAACTGATCATGAACTTACTAGTGGATTGGTAAGGATGAAGTGGGTTGTAGCGAAAGCTGAAAACTTGGGTGACGTTGTTGAGATTAGGATGCTGAGCCACGAGGGTCCATTGTGTGTAGTTATAGGCGTAGTTGAAGTTGGTGATGGAGATCTTCACCCTCCAGTACTCCTTGTAATTCAGCTTCACATGCCAGTGTACTCGGATTGGGCACATGTGTTCCGTGCACTTGACCGCCGGTGATCCTGTTTCCACAACGCTTCTGATGCTGCTCACACATGTGCTGTTTTGATTCTGGCAGCCGCAGGAACAAGCAGGGCAAGGAGTGATGGTGGGGCTGTAGAAAGATGACATGGAGACGCAACAGCTTGGGTTCTTGGAAGACAACACTTGTGAGTAGGTGCATGTCACATTCCATGTCACTGCAGTGCCACAATCAAATCCATGTCATAACTGCTGTATATTAAACAAAATGCGTGCGATAAAGTACTTCATAATCCGTCTCGGTAAACATGATAGCTTGCGAACATTAAGGAATGTTAACTGTTAAGTAGAATAGTCATATAAGATTAAAATAACTTTTTGAGTTGAAAACAAAGAAAACGTATCAATATTGTTAAGACGTATATATAGATTCATGAGACAGGGAGCATATGGCAACTCACTTAATGCTCGAGTTTTGCGGCGTCCGTCAGCAGTGAGGAAGACGGTGGGCGGGACCACCTTAGCGGGGCTGCAGGTGTAGCCGAGACCCGGAGCGAGGAGAGTGAAGTTCCTGGGGGCACGGACTGTTTTGTTGGAGGTGCCAGAGCGGCCCACACTGAGCTGAAATGAGGAGACGGCAGAGGACGGGTCTTGACCCCAGGACGAAATGACGCCACCTTTGCAGCAATTGGCGACCTGCTGGTTGTAGGGAACTCCTGGTAGCAGGTCAACCACTGTGGGGTTTCTCTTGCAGCAATGTGGAATGTTGGACTTGAACTTGGAGCAGTCTCCCTGGTCCGTGGCTTGAGCTCCCACCATGGACCAGATTACTTCTTTCTTAGCCCACACCCACCCCAGAGTCCACCCTGGCATCATTATGTGCCGGTACATCTGGAAGTTGGTCATTGTCACCACTGCCTATTATACATGACATTAAAATCTGTTACCGTTAGTGCTGTTGATCCATCTAGGTAAGTGACATTAAATTTACAGCAAGTGTGTACGTAGAATGCTCACGACGTAACCATCCGGGGTCCAGGACATGATATCCCATTTGATTGTTATGTTCCCAGTTGGGTCCAATGGATCATAAGCAACTGAACGCACGCAACTAACAAGTGATGAGAGTGAAATTAACCCAAAATATTTGATTAAGCAGTGAAGATATCTTGAGAGAGTCTTTCTTACCAGCAAGAGAGAATATGGATATGGAGATCATGAGAAACAAGGTGGCCGGTGTTGGAGAATGTCCGAGAGTCATCCCTGCAAGTTCAGTTGAGAAGATTGAGCAAGGCTGTTCTTGTATTGTAGTGTACTACATGTAACCATTTTTAATTGAGTTTCTGTTGGGGAAAGTCTTTGTTAACGTTTTGATTTTTGGAGCACAACAACCCAACAGCCACCTTTTCCCTTAAATAATCCAACCCTTATGCTAGCATCATATTATAACTTCTCTCCAAGAATTATTAGTCTAAAAAGTTCCATCATTGAGAAAGGAATTGATGCAATCGACCATGTAGCAAACAAGGAATAATATCCTTATGAGGTTGAGCCTGGCATCAAACTAACTAACTGTCTTCTTTTGGAATGATGGTATTACCAGAGAGAACTCGGCCATGACACACACGTTCACTCGCATTCAACAACTTATCATTTTTCAGCCATAGATTATATATTAGCATCTGTAAAGTTGACTGCTGCTAACTTACAGCTAGGAAATGGCAACGGATGCAAGCTTAGCACTGCTGCTACTTGCATGTAGCATGGTGCATATGTCCTTCGTCTCCAGGAGCTTGAGACGATAAGAGGTCCATAACACCATTTTCCTGCACTGCCCAAAGGGGTTGCACGATGTAATGGAATAATCAACTTAAAGAATGAAAGCAAAGGGTGAGAGTGCTTGAATAGAGGAGGGCTGGAAAACAGTAGCTCATCCAAATACTATCTTAGCTTGACCCCAAGAACTGGATGCCTGTTCATCTCTTTGGCCTTCTTTCAAACTGTAGATCTTGCGCCTTGTGGCAACATGTAAACAAAGTCTATAGCACATGATGAACCATTATGTTGACTGCACCTTATCCAGCTAGCCTAACTACGAGCTATGTGCGTGCATCAACTACAGATTGACTCAACTAGGCAAAAGGAATCAAATACAATTTAAATTAACACATGCATGGAGATGTTCTTTCCACCAAAATAATTTTATGAATAAGTGCAAGAAGACATAGATTTGTGTGAATTCCACATGCGGATTCCAAAACTTATCACCTTTTTCATATAGTTCTACATGGAGTTACATCCCTTGAGAAGGATCGCAAGTCTGTCCAGCTGACATCAAGCAAGAGAGAGCTCTTGTTAATGTATGGAACATTAGTATTGAATTAAATGATAACACGTTATTTAAGTAATGTTGACCATTCATAGAAAGGAAAGCCTAATCGATCTAAGGTCTACAGGTAAAACATAACAGCACTTTCATTATGAACTCTTGCAAATTGCCAAAATTTTGCAGGTGTCCTTTTTAAGACTTTTTACAAGGGAATAATGTTTTCACTGTATAACATACTCCTACTATATTTTTTCAACTCACCATGCAAGTCCAAACCTGAGCGTCAGGGTCTTGCAACTTAATTAGTGCTTCTGAAACAGCTTGGTGACACATGATACACTTATACTCAGGGAGATGTGTGGCATTCTGCACTATATCCTTCCTTGCAGAGGCTCATTTTTGTGCATATTTTTTCTGGTTGTACAGAGGAGGACACCTTTGAGAAGAAGTGAGGTACATATCGATCCACCAGCTTAATGCACTGAAAGTGAAGACCAGCGACACATTCAGAAACTGAGTTCTTGAAAAAGTAAAAGGGTAGATTATGCCCATAGTGATATGAAGAAAGAATATATTTTCAGATCCTATCTCAAAGAGTATTCGTATGGATCTTCAGCAATATTGTATAGCTCCCAAAAACTAAAAATAAAATAACAAAACTGTTGTTGCTAGCATATGTGATCATATGCCTACCTTCGGTGTAAAAGCAGGAACCCGAGAGCAGCTTGCATGAAGCACCTCAATTATGTCATCTTGAGTTTCACTGCTTGAAAGGTTATTAAGAGCTTCTGTACCAGACTTCTTACACAGGTTACAGATATTGTCATTCCGGGGAACCTCTTCCATGACTTGAATCTCTCTTCGCTGCTGAATGCGTGACAGCAAAACTGAAACAAAACCAGCCACATAACCATAAGCAGTGGAAGCAGTCCATTGCACCTTCAATTACAATACCAGGGACGGAGGTGTGTATTGACTGACAGGGGGCAGCTGCCATCCCCAATTAGTTAGGGGGTATAAGGTATATAGTATATATTTTAAGGATTAATGTAATAATTTGCCACTAGCCCCCTCTATCCAACCCAATTAAATTTAAGCCCAATCAAAACTTAAAACTGAGCCTAATTCCATAAATTATTGATCAATTTATAAGTCCAAAGCTCACTCCAAATACAACCCTACCATACATACATGGTCACCCTTACAACAAAGGCACAAAGCTTCTACGATTCACGAATCCACTTTCTCGGCGACAAACACAACTTCCAGGCGCTGCTTTTCTCTGGTAAGTTTTGTTTTCTTTGTTTGATTTATTAATGTGTTTATTTATTAAGTATTTCCTTTCTTTCTTTCTTTCCATTTGTTTCCACTTAGGCGACAATGCCTCTCTTTTGTTTTTTTTCATTCTTTTTTCCAATTTCCATTGTTAAATTTGTTCACGTTTCTTAGTTTCTAGGAAGTAGGAACCTAGTTAATAGTTTAATTTTAGTAAAAAATAAAATTTCAAGTTTAATCCTAATTTTAATTGAATTCATGTTTTGAATTTTTTTAATTACACAATGTATAAGTGCTAACTTAATTTTTATGTTTTCATGTGTTTGTAGTAATTTTAAATTGATTGCTTAAATATTATTTTCAGTTATGTCTAACAAGTAAATGAAACTATCTGCTTTCTTTAAAAAGAAAACTACAATCGAAAGTGAAGATCAAGACCAATCACCTAAAAGTGATCAAGCTTTAAGGATTGAGGAAGAGGTTGAAAATGTGATAGAATTCCGCTGCAAAGTATTACTCCAAGTGCTTCAACTTCTAAGGATTATTTCATAGTTCGTAATCTAGGAGAACGTGATCCTATTTGGAAAATGCCTACTAATGAACGTGATGAGGTAATAAGAGCTTATTTACAAGCCGGTCCTTATCAATTGAAGCTTGATAATTATCCAGTAGAAAAGCAACGCAAGTTTCAGTACCATTGGTTTTCTGAATTTCCTTGGCTTGAGTATTCTCCAAAAGTAGATACTGCATTTTGTTTCCCGTGTTATCTATTTACAGAGGCATCGAAAGTTTAAAATGGTTGAGATGTTTTTATTGTGAAAGGTTTTCGGAAATGGAAGAAGGTTAAAAATGGTAAAAATTGTTCATTTCTGAAACATATGGGCATAGAACTTTGTTCCCCTCACAATAATGCAGTCTGTAATTGCCAGTTATTGTTGAAGCAATCTAGTCACATTGACAAGGTAGTACAGAGACAAGAAGAGGTTGAAAAGAATAGACTCGGTGTAAGAACTTCTATTGATGTTGTTTGGTTCTTATCTTTTCAAGGAATTGCCTTTAGGGGAAACGATGAGTCTGTTGATTCAAGAAATCGAGGAAACTTTATTAAGTTGCTTAAATTTTTTGGGACTTACAATGATGATGTAGAAAGAGTTATTTTGGATAAAACACCTCAAAAAGCAAAATACACATCATCTCTAATCCAAAAGGAAATTTTGCATGTTTTTGCAAAGAAAGTTAGGGATAAAATTTGTGAGCATATTGGTGATTCAAAATTTTGCATAATTGTTGATGACACTTGTGATGAAAGTAGAAAAGAACAGATGGCTCTTATTCTTCGGTTTGTTGATATCACAAGTTTCATACAAGAGCGGTTCTTTCATGTTTCTCATGTGAAAGATACATCATCAGTTACATTATATTCCAAGATCTATGATGTTTTATCTCATTATGGATTAAATGTTAAAAATATTCGTGGTCAAAGATATGATGATGCTAGTAATATGTGTGGTGAGTGGAATGGATTGCAAGCAGTTTTCTGAAGGATTGTTTGTAGGTTTATTATGTCCATTGTTGTGCTCATCGATTGCAATTAGCATTAGTTGCAGCCGTAAGAGAGGTTGATATTATACATGAGTTCTTTCTTAATGTCTCTCTGATTGTCAATACTATCAATGCTTCTTCTAAGCGTCATGATCAATTGCAAGAGGTCCACTTTCGAAATATTACTCACATGGTTGCTACAGATGAGATTGAGACTGGAATTGGTGCTAACCAAATTGATACTTTGAACATACCTTGTGATATACGTTGGAGTTCTCATTTAGCTTTCATTAGCAGTCTTCTTAGTATGTTTGATGTTGTTGCAGAAGTTCTATCAAACATTAGAAAAGAAGGTAACTCTAAAACAAAAGGTGATGTTGCAGCGGCTTTGAGAAGAATGACATCATTTGAGTTTGCCTTTATTGCTCACTTAATGTATGAGACTTTTGGTATCACTGAAGTTTTATGTCTAGCATTACAAGAAAAGAATCAAGACATTGTAAAGACAATGGATTTGGTGGCGACTACTTCATTGTTGTTGCAACGTTTAAGGATGGAAGGATGAGATTCTTTCTTTCTCAAAGTTGGATCGTTTTGTTCAAATCATAAGATTGGGATTCCAGATTTCAGTGCACCTCATTTTCTTGGGCAATATATGTTGGAATTCCCGGGCGCACCAAGAACTTCTGAGCTAATACTCCAGCTCAAAGGAGCTGGGAGTAACTTGACGGAGAAGAAACGATTAGAGCACATTTTTATCAAAGTAGGGGTATTTTGGTAAATGTGCACTAATGAGCTCGAATATGTAAAAAAGAAATGATTGAAATTACTTTGTGTAATTCGGACCTCATTTATCAATTATAACCACCTCTAAAGCCACTTATCAAAGTAAGGTATTTTGATAATTTTGGTGTAAGGTGTATGCACATTGAACCATGAAATAACTTTATTTTTGCCAATTTATGAGGTTGACAATATGGTTGACACATTGATGAGGTAGATAATGTGGTTGACACATTTAAGGGAGAGCTTTTGGTAGCTCTCAACCATCTATAAATAGATGGGAGGAAGTGCCTCATTCTCCATTCCCTTATTCCATCATCTTCTTCTCCTTCTCAATTTCTCTCAAAGTGCCAAATTCTTGAGTCAAATTTTGCAGCATTAAGGGTGGAATTATTTGTGTCATTCCACACAATATCTTCAAGGTGCTTCACATCTCATCTGTCCTCTCCCCCTCTCCTCTTGGGTGCAAGACGTCATCATCACCATCTCTTGAAGCCGAGGGCTACCATTGGAGCAAGCTTGAAAGCTTAAGGAATGAGCATACATCGGATTGGAGCAAGGATTAAAATAATCCTTAAGCCGTTTTCCCATTTGTTGCAAGGTATGTTTTCGCCTCTTAGTATCATGTTTAAGTGTTCGTCTTCGTACTCTTTTGTTGCTGGCTTCATTGGTTTCATGGTATGAATTGATGAAATAATGTCATGCTTGTAAAGAAGAAACCGCTAATATATATTATGTAAAGTGTAGCATTACATGTGTATGAGAAAGATCAACATGAGAGCATGTTTGAGGGACCTCTAAAATCAACAATATAATCGCCAAAAGGATGGTGTTTCTGAGGGGCATTATTATCAGTTTGATATCTTTAATGCTGCAATTGATTTTCAGATACAGGAGATCTCATCGAGGTTCAATGACCGTATTGTGGAGCTTTTGAAATTAAGTTCATCTTTGAACCCGAAAGATGGGTTTGCATCTTTTAACATTGAATCTATTTGTAGCCTTGTAAGGAACTATTATCCCCAGGATTTTACAAATCATGATCTGAAATTGTTGTCATTTCAACTGCAACATTTTCATATTGAGGTCTGTAGTCAATCAAATTTTGAAGGATTATCTTCAATTGGTGAATTGTGCCAAGTAATGGCAACTACGGGGAAATCGAATTACTACCTCCTTGTTGATAGATTGATTCATTTGATATTGACTTTACCTGTGTCTACGGCTACCATTGAACGTGTTTTTTCTGCTATGAAAAATCTGAAGAATAGATTGCGAAACAAGATACACAATGATTTTCTTGCAGATAGCATGCAACTATATATTGAGAGGGGTCTTGCAGAGACTTTTGATTTAGATTCACTAGTTGATGATTTTAGAAATCTTAAAGAACGTCGTGTTAAATTTTGAGTATTTCATGTGTATTAATTTGTGAGATTTATCTGAAGTTTGAAGGATTTATTATGTACTACTCCCTCCGTCCCTATTTAATTGTTACGTTTGACTTTTACACTTTTGTTTGACTCAATTTTTTACTAGAAGGAATTTGTTAAAAATATTTGAAAAAAAATATTTTTAGAAACCAGACACATTGATTTAACTTATGTATATAAGCTCCTTAACTTTATATACCAAAATATTGAAGAAATAATACATAGATTAGATACTGAAAAAGAAACGTAATTAAAAAAGGACGGAAGTAGTACTTATTTTGGTTATGTCACTCATAATTGACTCAATATATATTAAGCTACACACTCGCCCCCACCCCCCATATCAATTTCCTGGTTCTGTCACTGTACAATACCAACATGGAATGTGAGATAAAATGGGGGAGCCTAAAACACTTCCCAAAAAAATGTAAATGGGAGAAAGTGATCCTTGATGAACATTACTGTTGTGATCTAATTTAACAACCATGAATAACAATGGGATCCACTTTTAGACCAATCCAACGAATTTGAGTCACACAGCTGACAAAAGTATAGATAGCCCAAGGGCCAAAACTGCAGTTTGGATAACTGATCACTTAGATACTAACATCATAACTAATTTTGGGAGAAGATTAGCATGTGGCTACATATCTATTTCCACTCTCATTAGGTATAACCGGTCTACGTTTTGAGACACTAACTTCAGTGTAGCAACTTTCTAAGTGCACCTTTAATACATGCATCTGAATTAGGAGACATCAATCTACATTTAACTTTTTCGCCAAAAGAAGTATTATTATCTCATGGCAATTATCCACTAGCATAACATTTCATCTTCTTATGTGTTTTCATGTTACCCATCAAATGTTGATTTTAGATCATTACTCAATCTCATTCAATATGCATGCGGATTCATTTTCATTTAAAGATACATAGCATGATGTGTTTTTCAAAATCATGACTCTCCATTTTTATGAAGAAGAAAGAGGAGGGAGAGGAAGAAGATGAAGAAGGCGTACCTTGTACCTTGGAAAAACAGTAAAAAGATCTTTGTCCTTACTCCAAACGTTTGCTCCACTTGAACTTGGAAGAACACCTTCAAACTCGGATGAAGATGGTGGCGGGTCTTCTTGAATCTTCAAGTGCTCAAATTGTTGCAAGAGGGCCGATTGCATGTGAGGTGGAAGGGGAGATTTTGTGTTGGATGGATGCAAAAGAAGTTCACTCAAAATGCTCTATGGAATGCTTGAACAATTCGGCCAGGGAGTAGAGAGGGAAAAAGGAGAGAATTTTTCGGATTGCAAAGTGTGTCTTGTGGCTGAAACTTCTCCATCTATTTATAGATGGTGTGAGAAGTTATAAGGGGGTTAAATAACTCCCCTTGTGGCCGAAAATACATGTACTTTCGGCCTAAGGGTGAGTTATTTCCCCTTTGTTTACAAACAAGCAGGCTTGGTATCCACCCCTCAAAGCTGAAAGGGTGCCTTCCAAATGGCACAATTTTGGCAAATGAAACTCTCTCATGGCCGGTTATGCCTTAGTAACTTTCAATGGATGTGCACACATGCACTAGGATGTATACACCTTATGCCTCAACCGCCAAAACCATGTCCTTTTATCAAAATACTTTTATTTTGTATAAAAGGATGCTAATAGGTAGTTAACATTTATGAAACATCACAAATGTTCCATATAGTCACAATTCACATAGTTGAGTTCCATAGAACTCATTTCAGCTCACCTTGAGCTGAAAATCACTTCTCCATCAAGACTAGCTCATTTGAGCTCAAGTTGACTTCTTCTAATCAACATGAGCTGGGGTTAGCTGTCTTGAGATGATGGTTGCTACTTTTAGCTACCATGAGCTGAAGTTGACAACTTCTAGTCAACTTAAGCTAGTGTTAGCTACTTCTAGCTAACTTGAGCTAGAGTTGAGTTCAGGCTAGCTACATTCAGCCAGTGTGAGCTCAAGTTGAGCTCATTAAGCTAACTTGAGTTGTGTCAAGCTACTTCTAGCTTGAGATGAGCTGAGGGAAACAACTTCTAGTTTTCCTTCGGTTGATATGAGCTAAGTACAACTACTTCTAGCTGCATTGAATTAAGGCAAGCTACTTATAACTTCCTTTAAGCTCACACTTAGCTTCATGAACTCAAGCACTACCTCAAAAGAATTTGGTGCACCAAGAATTCTAACATCAAACCACCAACGGAACAATTGCTGGAACTGACTTCAGAATCCATGGCAGATTAAACAGGTTCCCTTAAGAAAAGGGCTTTGATTCCAATGGTTAGTTTAACGTGTGGAATGCTAAAATACTTGAAGAGAAGCTATTGGTGTACATCAAAAATTTCTCTTGCTTCAGTTCAGTCATCAACCCCATCTGCAATAACCAAAAATCATACTTTTACATGAATGTGGTTGCTGCTCAACGATCTCGTTGAAAATTTCCCTTGCTTCAGTCATCATCTCCATTGATCAATAACCGAACATGATGAGACCATTTGCAAAATCATCCTTCTCCGGCATCACCGCTTCTGCCATTATACCAGCTTTGACATAAGCGTTAATCATTGCACTCCATGAAACGACATTCCTTTCAGGCATTCTTTCAAACGCTTTCCTCGCTTCATCAACCATTCCATTCTTTGAATACCCAGAGATCAGCCCGATCCAGGAATTTACGTCTCTCTTAGGCATCCTGTGAAACAGTTCCTCTTCCACATAGGAGAGAACTTTCATGTCATATACAATGATGAAGAGAAAAAGAAGAGAGAGCATAAAAAAAAGAAAAGAAGCTAACCCCGGAAAACCATGGTAGCAAGAAAGACGAAGATGAGGTGCTGCTACTGCGAGTGTGAACTTTGAAACCCCAACGCATTGCTCGACACGTTAAGTAGGAAAACACAAGGATCATTAATTGGGCAGGATTCATATTAGCAAGGTTGGCATTTGGCAACCCTACCTTGGTTGGGCCAGCTATTAAAGCGAGCAGCCTCCAGTTAGTTCCAGTCACGCGGAGAGGGGAAGAAGAGATTCAAATCGTTACCAGTAACATATTGGAAATTAGTAGCAAAATTAGCTCGTTGGTCATCATAATTAAAATGAGACTTGGATGTCATTTCAATAACAATAACAATAACAAAATTAGCTACTAAAATATACCTTGAAATATTGAAAACTACAATAACAACAAATCCTCGACATTAAACTACCCCGTGAAAAAAAAATAAAAAGGAAAAAAACGGAAAAAGAAATGCCAACTATATATATATATATATATATATATGAAGAGAGAAATTTACGCAAGCTGAAGCAGAATTGGAACATAGCCTTGGTGAAGACAACCACAGAACAAACAACCAGTAGAGCCAAACAACGGGTGCACATGGTATTGCTTTGATCGTATAAAGCACCTGTGCGTGATATCAACAACAGCACTTGAATCTTGAAGTTCAGTGAGGGGATCAGAATATAATAACCTCCAAGCTCTGAGATTCATTACCTAAGATTAAGAGTCGGCTTCTTCTTTCTCCTACCTTCCTTCGCCAAGAAGAGAGAGAGCCGAGCCAACCCCGACTTTTTCCTCTTCCCAGAAAGCTGCTTAGAGCTCTCTCTATCACTCTTCTGATCCAACTTAAGATCACACGATTGCTTCCTCAGCACTTGGCCCAACGACATGTTCAGCTTCCCCTTTCCTTTCCCTGTCGCCATCTCCCTCTCCAAGTCCTCAGGCAACAGCAGCTTCTGGCTGAGTATTTGCCCTATTGACAATGTTGACTTTAAAACAGGCATATACGCATTGCTTACCAAATTCAGTCCATTCACATCAACTATGTGACCATCTCTACGACTCTGAGAACCACAAGCATGCTTGAACTTGGTAGAGCTGTTTACAGAAGAACGTCTTCTCTGACCATGCTCAGCTCTCCACTCACGCAGAGCTTCTTCCACTACGAGCTTGGCCTTATTCGCAGCCTCCACCCTACACAATGCTTCTTCCAGAGCTTTCTTACAACTTCTGACTTCAACTGTGGCCTTTTCTACCTTCCTTAACACTTCCATATTTGAGACATCTGCTTCATTGACTTGGTTCAAAGCATGTAGAACTTTCTTCTCACAGTGTTCCTCAGCATCTTGAGCTTTGCATGTCAAAGCAGAGTACTCTTCATAAGAAATTGTCACTCCTGCGGCGTCTTTGCTGAGAGCTCTGGACATTCTCTCACCCTTGAGCTCTGACAAAGCAACAGCCTCTGCGGCTCTAGCTGCCTGCTTCATTTTTCTGGCAGCTACTAGCCTCAGCTCAACTGTTTTCATCCTTGCTTCTGTCAGTTCAACCTCAGCAATTGCTCTTGAAACATCGTCACGGGCCACTTCTTCCAACTTTTTGAAATCCTCAGCCTTGGAACTCAGCTGCTGGAGCTCTTTTGAAACATCGGAAGGATTATCAAAGCTGATTTTTGCTTCGGCATCTTTTGCTACTTGCAGCTTCAGCCTTGTGTCATTCAACTCCTTTTCAAGATTCGACACCCTTGACGAATTTAGAGACAACCTCTCTTTTGTCTTCTCAAGATAACTTCTTTCCTTCTCCAATTTCTTGGTCAGTGATTCAACCAACGCCCGAATGCTAGCCAGATCACTGGTTGTCCTTGAAAGGTTCAACTTGGCTTGTTTGAGTTCCGTCAGGATTGGACCTGGAGCAGAAGATGGGCAGCAGCTCAAACTTCCAACAAAGTTGCTGTGCTGGTTTTCTTTGTCCTCCTCATTCACTGTAGTACTCTCATTATCATCTTCGTGCAAATTTGCTCCTGGGTTCTCGTTGGCTTCAAATGTTGTTTCCTTTGGGAGTTTGGATTTTAATTCTTCAATAATATCTTTGGTTCCATCAAGCTCTTTAAGCACGTCAAGTGTTTCCCTTTCCTTAAGAACGAGATCTTTCTGCAATTCAGCGGCTTGTTCTTCCAATTTTGAAATGTCAACTTTGTCCATGTCATGCTGCTATATGATGGAAAATGCACCTCAGAATAAAATCAAATCCAGTAACAGTAGAACAATAGTACTAAATTTAAGCAGGGACGGAGTAGGAACTTCCTATTTCTGCATGGTAAAAATAAAATATTCCAAACGAAAAGGAAACAGCTAGCCTAGGACGAATCGCCCGGTTTCAAAGCTTCTTCGTTCGCAATTTCAGTGCAGCGCTAGTCTAGCAATTCCAGTGAAACAATAGATAACAGAATCAAACCAACACAGCTAAAATTTCCAATAGAAGTTCCAAGAACAGCCAGAAATCTCAAAACATGAGAGGGGATAGATAGAAGAACTTAGAAGCGTAACCTCAGTCTGAGCAGCGGAGTGTTGAAACTTGTTCAGAGAGGGTTTCCAGAAGCCGATTCCTCCGAATCGACTCACAGCCTCCTTCACAGACTCAAACGGCGCGGAAGTGTCGATCTCAGCTCTCGTACTCATCTCCTTGGTCGCGGTTCCTCCGTCCACCGGACCCGAATGGACAATGGTGTCGCCACCGGAGTCCGTTACTTGGGTTTCCGCCATTGAAAGAGAAACAAAATGCACAGAATGAAAATTGAGGAATCTGGAGGGAGAAGAGCCCTACCTCGATTCGAAGTCGCGAAGCTTACGACGATAAGAGACGAAAGTATGGATTTTGTGGGGCTGGGGTGGGAATGAATGGAGATGATCGCAGTGTTTAGGCTTTTTATCAGCGACGGTGACTAGGTGAAGAAATTTGGCTTTTTCTTTTCTGTTTCCCACTTTACCCTTGTAACAGGGATTTGTTCGGGCAGACTCGAGGGCTGTAATGGAGACTAAACTAGACATTTGACGTTCACTGTAAATGGGCCCATATGGAGATGGGCCCATGTTTCTACAACGGTAGGAAAATTTCAACGGACTTCCCACTAAAGAAATGGAGTAGTGAAAGTTGACGGTGCAACATAAATACCATGAAACATCACTCATGATGTTTCGGTCGAAGAAAAGGAAAAATAACCTAATTTTTTTTTCATTAGAAATAAAGTAGATTAATAATTTTGGACGTTAGAAAATGGTAAAGAGTTAGATATTTTAGGGGAAGGAATAATGATGGGTTGTTTGAGTTTGCCCCAAAACATGCTGCTCAAGTTAGTATTGGACCATTGGCTGTGAGTGACAACAACAAAAGTGGTCCGACGACGGATACGGTCCATCAAAGTTTTTCTTCTTTCTTTTTTTGAATGCATGATAATATATAAAAATTCTATAAAGAAAAAAGATAAAAAGTTACACCTAATACCCAAAATAGGGTTTTGAAGTAATTCTCCTAAACAAATTGATACTCTAAAAAATAGCCAAATCTCAGCGAACGAAAGCATATATGGTTTACTCTTCATCATTGCAATTGCAAGTCTTTCGAAGTTATCTGGTAATATTTAAGCATACTGCTGCATACATGCATGTTTAAATCCTACCTACATATGATAAGCTTCGTTGTTTGGATTGGACTACCCCTGCCCGTTGGATATTTGCTAGTGCTACATACTGGTAAGTAGTAATTATTTGAAGCCGTCGGTCGGTCAAGAAGTGTCATGGTTCTTGGTGCACTGTCTAATTAAAGACTGTCCTTAATTGCCAAGACCCACAGAATGCAAGGACCACTCAAGGTCTGATTCACACATGCTCATCAAGCTCAACTCTTTCTTTCTCATCACTGGTCTAGATGAGAGCCACATATATATATCTGACAGGCAGAGATTACTCAATATATATATATATATATATATATATATATATATATATATATATATATATATATATATATATCAATTACTCAATTACTCTCTTTGTCATCCATACTATGAAGTTTTTTTTAACGACGTCCTTATTTCTTTTCTTAATAATAAAATCCCATTAAAATCATAGACTTAGAAGTTAGAAAATAGTTTGTTTGGTTATAAAAGTTACTTTATTTTCCTATCAAATTCATATGTCCTCTTTTATTCATCTGGAATCGTGATATGTACTTACTATCTGCATCCATTTTTTTAATTAAGATGCTTGATTTTTGATATTTTATTTGATTTAATTTTTAGCTATGAATAGTTTGTTAAATATTTGAAAAAAAATTATATATTTTTTTAATTAGACTTTTAATTTACTTTTTATATATAAATTATTTTACATTGTATAATAAAATATTAAATAAAAAACTTATATATTAGATGTTGAAAAAAACGTAACAATTGGAACGAAAGAAGTATATTTTAATCTTAATTTGCTTGATATAGGGTAACCTAGTGCGTAGAATCACATTGAATATTACTTTCTCTTTCAGAAAAATTAATATGCATTCATTTTTCTGTATAACCTTATAAATTTAAGTATCCAGTCAAACATATATAATGTGTAATAGGAGTACAAAAGTTACACATGAATATATGGACTTGATATGATAGTTTATTGAAGATGGACTATCTTATTGTGTAGCACGTAATACTAGAAACACGTGGCTCGCAGTGTTTGACAAAAACATTATTCTTTTTTTTATACAAAACATTATTCTTTATTTTTGTTGTTTCATACTTTATTCGTCCCTAAAGAATACATACATTTATTTTTATTATTTTACATTATTTAATAAATTATTTTTTCATGAGTATTTAGCCATTTTAAGTTCAATGATTCTTATTCATATCAATATGTGAAGTATAAGTTTTTTAAATATATTTTTTATGATTTTTTTCACTATTTATTTTAGTAAATATGTGAGTCAAAAACCAAACATTGAAACATGAAAATCAAATGTATACATTAATTGAAGACGAAGGGATTATAAATGGACAATTTGGTTATAATTGATATAGGTAAGTTCTTTAATGTCTAAAATAAATTTAAATAGTTTTATATGAGTTTGGAAAACATAGGAATGGATATATGATAAATTTAATTTCATGTCAAAATTTATGAAAAATAGAAGAAACTAAAAGCTTAAAATAATACTCCTCTCGTCCTAAATGTGTTATCATAACATCGAAATATTTTTATCTCAAATAAAATGACATTTTTACATTTTTGTTTTATTTTAATGCACTTTTACCTTATAAATGCACTCATTTAGAAAGTTCAAGGGGTGGGTTGAGAAGGGCCGGTGAGAATGAGTTTGAAAGAGAGTAATGATAGAAATGTATGTAAAATAAGTTAATAGCTAAAGATAATCTTAATCTATACAAAAAAAACTAAAAATGATTGCATATTTATAACAGAGCAATATATTTTAAGAAATGAACGACAACGTCATGAGCTAAATGGTTGAAAAATGAGAAATTGGGTTATTTTGGGAGGTAATAGTAAATAAAAATGTTGGAGAAAACCCGAGGGAATTCCATTTTCTAAACGAAGGAGGGGAATTGATCTTAGCAAGACATTCTACCCGGTGTTTTAAAAATTATCGAATCGGAAACAAACCATCCCAATAGTACTGATTTATGGTTTAGGCCCAATTTGGAAGGACTTAACTTGCTTAAGCCAACAGCTTATGCCATAGTATTTGAACATGAAATCACTAAATTACCCCTTTCTCAATTAGGTTCCTAATTTTGTGAGAAAAGGATAATTTGGTAATTTCAAGCTCATATACTAGGCTTAAGCATGTTAAGCCCTGTCAAATAAGGCCTTAATCGGTTCAATTATTTGAGCTACTGGTTTAACTGATTACTTTCTTAAAGCTATCATTATTCAATATATAGAATTGATTATCAAGTATTTTTATATTAAATTAATAATAATTTAAAATATGAATTAATCTATTTATAAAATTAAAAATGATATTCTATATTCTAATTAACTTCTATTAGAAGGAAAGATATGTTTTCGCATAGCCGCCATGCTTGAGTCTCCTTTGCCTCATTTAGGATTTTTTCTTTATTTTCCTCTTCATCTCTTCTTCCCGCTGGCATGCTCACATCTCCCTCATCATGTGGTTTGTTGTCCTCCGACCGGGTGTTTCCAAAACACCATTGCCATGGAGGATTTGGACCATCAATTGGCTTCTAAGAACTCAAATGAGGATGATATGTAACTGACAAGGTATGGTTGGCCAAGGCGGTGGCGCTGGAGTTCTAGCTCTCACCTTCTATTCGTATTGGTTGTTCTCCATTGGGCCCTTTGTATGGTTATAACTTTTTTGGCAGGGTTGAGCCTAGTCTCACCTTGCATGAGATCTAACTTTGTGAATTGTTTGGGTGGTGGGTTTTCCCGAACAGTTTGGGTGTTGTTAGAATTGACCCCTCGGTGTTGTCAATGATATGGATCTTCCAGGATAACTCGTTCGACGAGAGATGAATTGGTCCTAGCTTTATGTGTTCTTGTGTGGTGCAGGTATCATAGCCAACCCAACGTGGCGATCGTTCTTTGATGTGGAGGACAATTGTCAATCGTCAAATGGAGTACGTGGTTGTTGGAGTGGGCATTCTATAGGCTCCTCTATCATACTAGTTTCAATTAGGCTCATGGTTTAAGCCATATAGATGTTCTCTTTCTTTTATCTGTGCTTTATTTCTACTTTTGTTTTCGATTGGTCCTTTAGTGCTCAAAACTCTAAGTTCTTTTTCAAGTTTAGACATCCTGCGCGAGGTTATTTGATTTTGCTCGTTGCTTTTTTTTGCTACTCTGAATTTGCATTTTCTTCCGTCTGGTTTGATAATATATGAAGCCTTTACCCATTAAAAAACTATGTTAGTGAAAATAATGATCGAAATTCTTTTTTAATGTTTATATTATGGTTTATAAACTTTTAAAAAGATATTATGAGAAAATAAAAAAAAGTTACAGTGTTAAATATGAATTTATAAACAGATGCATAATAAACTAAAAATAGTAATTAAAATTTGGGAGTTGGAGCGAATTTCTTTAAAAATGCAAAATAGAAAAGTGAACTGCTGATTTTCCGGTTCATCATTCTTTCGATTTTTATTGATTTTTTTAATTCTCGATCAAATTATCTCAAAATTGGAAACTAGATCAGTGCTTCATCGGTTCACGATTCAAATGGTCCGACCAACCGATCCGGTTTCCATGAGAGCACTCCAAGACAAATAAAAAGTCATCTATTTGGCCGAGCCTATTTAATTAACCACTAGTGGGAAAAACCACTAATTGTATTAATTGTGTAAAGACCTAAATTAAAAAGAGTATTTTAATCTTTAAAATTATTAGTCAATTAGTCAAATTAGTTAGATACTGTTAGGATCCATGTCAATCTATTATGCAAAAATTAAGTTTTGTAGAGGAGTCAGTGTATCACTTTTCCATATTGTGATTAAATTATATAGTTAGTTATTCTATTAAATTTAATGAGATACTATCATCTTAATTAATTAGAGTAGAAGATAAAATAAAATATTGAAAATGGGGTAGTGTGGCTAGAATACTGGCATGATCTGTATATAAACTTAACAACCGAAACACAAAGAGACGAGACAAACAGAACCTCTCTCTCTCTCTCTCTCAGTCATCTGGCAAGAAAGCACAACAGATTAAAATCGCAGTAACCAAAAGAATAAGACAAAAAAAATTGTAGAATGGGACGAACAAGCCCCGATTTCCAGCACAAGAAGAGTTTGGAGATCAAACCCGAAGACAAGTTCGTGCGGAAGCTGTTAAACAGAGACGGCTCTGTTTCTGTTTCAGACAACACATCTTCGTTCAGAGTCTACTACGGCGACCTCTCCGGCTCCGTTCCATTCCTCTGGGAAACAAGTCCCGGAACTCCCAAGCACCCTTCGCTCGACACCTCAATCCCTCCACTAACACCGCCGCCGTCTTACTACTTCAAACAAAAGCCCAGCAGAAGACCCTCCAGATCTAGGTTGCTTCAAATCCTGTTCTCCGGCAGCAAAAGGGCCGTCGTCAAGTCACCGGCTTCGGAATCTCCCATGTCTTCTTCGTCGTCTTTGTCGTCGCTGTGGTCGTGTTCGATGAGTCCCCGGCGGAATCCGGGGCAGAGCGGTCTGTCGACGCCGGGGTCGTCGTTCGACTCGCAAGCAGATCATCGGGACGTGGAAGAGGAGGCTGTTGGGTCGCCGACGTCGACGCTCTGCTTCGCCAATGGCCGGAGCAAGCACCGTGGATGTCACGCATGGTGATTCAAATTAATTTAATTAAGCCTATGACTAGCAATTGTCACCATTTCTTTATCCAGTACTGTAATAGCAGTATTGTGTAAAGCCTTGATCAGTTTGGTTTTGTGTCGGTCGGTTACTTAAATGCCCGGCCCTGCACGCCCTTAATTACTCGTCATTAAAGTATAGCATTCTCGCTTAATTAATTGATCATCACTTCTCGGAAATCATAAAGATAAATGATTAAGACGCTGTTGCGTTTATGTATCATAACTGATTCTGGCAATTTCTGTCGTATTTTAATTCTCTTCCCCTGATCAATCAATTCATTCGTGCACTTAACAGGTTTGTATCTATGGTACTCTATTGCTTGTGTGTTGAAATAAACTAATTTCAATATTTGGTATTTTAAGAATTTACACGTCTTTTCACTTTCTCTTTACTGATATGATATAGGAGTAGCGATCGCAAATTCAGATTAATCGTGAGTTTCTCATAATCATAACTATCAATCACGGATATTTTACTATTCACGGTTAGTGAGTATCCGCCAATGCGGTTAATACCTGACACCCATATTTGGATATCTGCAGATCCATCGATTGTGGATAATCCGCAGATATCTACAGCCAATGCATAAAATAAATTAATATCCATCTCTTTTATATCAAAAGATCTCAAAATAGCTCATCTATTAGCATATTTGTATCATACAATATGGAAATGTACCATAAAATTTCTCTTAATTTTTCTTTTTCCATTAATCATATATGGCTACATTGCTGCTGGCATGAAAAAAATGCACACCACTCCAGGATGGATAATTGTCATGTGCTTCATAAATGGTGAGTGTGCTTCTTCATTAAACTAAGAAACAATAAGTGATTGGGAAGCATAGTGTTAAATATATAGAAAGTCCATAAAAGAGAAGCAAAAAACAATTACAATAAAAATCATAATGGGTAGGATAATGTTAATTACTTGGGTTTAGGGTTGGGTAACTAGTAATGGGCTAATAATGGAAGTCCGACGTTAGCAGATTTTCGCGAAACCGCGGTCAGCGGTTAGTTGCGTTGCGAATACACCAAAATTGTAACCACAACCGCTAGATTCGCAGTTAGTAGTTACCACTTACTAACCAATAACCGCGATTAATAACCGCGGATATATCCGTGACATACATTACTGTTATCCGCGGTAGCGATTTTTATCCAACTCACTAGCATCCCTATATATAAGAGTATCAAATATCACGTTTTTTATTTTACTTTATTTTTAGAAAACTGTGTTTCATGACTAACTAAGTTTTATGATATGATATTAATTAATTAAGCATGTTAAATATAGTTTATTTGATGATTTAATTGTTGAAAATTAATTCAAGTAGAAAGAGGATATATTACATGTTAAATATAGTTTATATAAAATGAGTTATAAAAATAATAACTAATAATACACTTGAGATAATAATTTGTGAGGAAAGATCCAAAAGGATGTTGATTAGAGAGTAATATGATATTTGTGGGGAAGGGGAGGAGAAGGTGGTTGATTGAGGAAGTGGACAGGACAGTGTAGTTGTTAGATGATGTTTCTCTCTTGCTTCCCTTTCTTTGCTGTTGGCTTGTGTGATTATTTATTTAATGCCAACTCCAAGGATGGATACAGGTTCCTTTCTCTCCATTTAATTTGGCCCCCCCTCTCTGCGTTTTCGAATCTATATGAATACATCATAACTCCCTACACTTTGTACCATCTGACATTTTAGTCCTGTGTATTTACATATTACCAGTTCAGTAGAATTCACAAAATCTTTTGGTGGAACTGATTCAGATCTCGTTCGTGCTGCTGGTCTCACTGAACGTACGGGCGAAAAAACTTATCATGAATATTTATTTGGATCGGCAGATTGCCACTACTGTAAAATATATATAAGTGTTGCAGTTAAACTTTCAATAATAAAATTCTATGCTACAGTTCAAAAAAAGAAAAAGAAAAAAAAGAATGTCGAATTGTGACGAAGCTTCCATGAATGTGGAACGGCTGCATCCATCACAATGCAATGACCTTGATCATCTTCCTGTTCTCCTCAAAACAGAAGAAGACCGGTACGAAAGGCAAATGTAATTAATAGAATTAATTAATTCAATGATTTGATTTGCCCTAACAAAAGGAAAGTTCCAAATTAGTGGGTTGGTGAAAATATTGGCTTCTGAACTGATCAACAGTTGAGCTTGAACTAACAATTGAAATTCAGCGACGACTTTATTTTCGTTGATATATATAAACCGTAACTTACACGTATCTTGGTCAATATTCATTTTAACAACATCAAACTGTATTATAAAAAAAAACAGTGTTATTTATCATCCGAGTGAATTTTCATCCACCTTTTTTTAAAATATATACACCTATGTATACTCCTAGTTAAATGAGATTTTTTGGGAATCCTACCAATATTAAGCAGTCCATCGTAATTAACAGCTAGATAAATAGTTAAATGACCTATTGATTTGTGATGAGTTGATTTTTTTTTCTTCTACCAAAACAATTATAAGTAGAGAAGTATATGAGTTTCACAGCTAATTATCTGTCGGCGCTGTAGTAATGAAGCTGACGCACTGTTGGTCTGTTACCTCTATTCCATGCATGTGGGTTGGGAATCGCGGGCCTCCTCAACCTCCGCAGCCGAAAGAAACTGTTATACATTCTGTCTATTTATCACATATGTGAAAAAATACATACCATAAAAATGTTAAATTTATCCTCTTAATAAATTTTTATAAATGGTGTTTTAGTTTTAGTTTAATAGATTAGTTATTTGAGTTAGTTAATTAGTAGTACATTTAGGTATGTGTTTTTCCACATATGTGGTAAATAAACGGACTCTCACCCCCTCACAAATTTATAGAGTATTAGTTTTAAGTAATTTTTTTTTCTAAAAAAAACTTAACACGAAATTAATAGCTTCAGCTCTGGTAGCTAAGGAGGGCTTTTCGCATATAGGATGATCTAGACTTGTTAAATGTTTCTACTTGAACAATTTGAAACATTATATATATATATATATATATATATATATATATATATATATATATATATATATATATATATATATATATATATAGGGGAAATTACTATAAATGAATAGTCACATAATCAATAAAGTTGTATCACCTAACCATTTTACATGGGTTTGATGATAGGGTGTATTATGCTTCATAATGGGCTATATAGTTGGGCTGCATTTTTACGATATTACAAATAGTGCTTTTAATTTTCCTTTTCTTTTGCTTACTTCACTTTATTAAATGGTTAAACTCCTCCTCTATTAGTAACCAGTTTTTTCTAACTTTTCCGGATAGATCCTCAAGTTTCCATCGTATGATTTTGTCATTTTCCCTTTTCAATGTAAGTGGTCTCAATTGAGAGAAATTATATGCTAATGATTAGAAAATTCAAAATTTGGTGTCCCGTTGATGATATTTGTCAGCCAAAGTTATGGATTTTTTTTAATGAAAAAAATATGGATGGATGGAGTAATAGATCATTAGTCATTGTATTCAATAAATTGTAAAGAAATAATGTAGGATGATGAAATTAAAAATTAACAGTATTTTAAGAAGAGTATGTCTTTATATATATATATATATATATATATAACCATTGGGTTACATGTTCAGCACAAAAGAGTATCTCTTTAATTAGTTGATCATGTAATCATTAAAAAAAATATCAATTCAGGTCTTAATATTTTATATTTTCTCATGTTAGCAAAAAGCTTGTTACTTTAAGACCTAAGGGCCTATTCATTTAGAGAAAAAATGAATTTTTCAAATCAATCTTTTAATTAAATCTTTTCCTTTCATAAATTTCAAATCAAATTTAAAAACTCCAATTTATCTTTCTTTCTTTTTCTAAATGAACACACTCCTAAAAGTTAGTGATATTACCATTTTTCAGACTAATGTAGGCCTCATACAGTTGGGGTTTGAATGATAACTTAAAACGTTTTAGGTCTAATATGATAAAATATAAAAGTAAATTTTCCATTTTACCCATATTTCATTTTTTTTGAATTGCAACAAAGAATTTATTAATAGAACCAAGCGTTTGAAGTATTTTACCCATATTTCATTGATATTACAACTTTATCAGATACTTATTAATTAAATAGTTGTATTAATGTAAGTGTGGAGTCAGTATTCCCAACATGTCAGTTTTTTTAAAGCTTTTGAAACATGTTATTTTTACTAAGTTTTAATTTTAATTCCTTTACTAAACATGAGAATAGAACATAAACTAAATTTTTATAAGAAACATAGAGCCCATTTGATTGGTGCGAAGCTAATCGTTTAAGCCACTGGTAATTTCACACATATATAAAAGTTCTTTTCTAATTTATCCGTTAAATCAATATCTTTTATAATTAAAAAAATGTAATTCAATTCGAAATTGGGTAAATTTGTTATTTTAAAACATATATTTATCAAATATTTGGATACATTCTAAAAAGAAAAATCATATGAGTATAAAACCAATAGAAACCATTAACTTCGGCATCAACCAAATGCATTCATAACTAAACAAAAATATAAGATTCCGACGAGTCACGCTCACGACTCAATTCATGAGCCACGTAAACACTCGGCCGAAGGCCCATGCTATTACTACGAGCCAATCTAGCGCGACATTAGACAAAATGGAGGAGACATTGTTAAAACCATGGTCGAGAAAACCGGACCGGATCGGTCGGATAGCGAACCGGTGACCTGTCAGGTCCGGTTTTCGGTTTTGGGACCTCTGTTTAAAAATTGGCGGAACCGGAAACTGCCGGTTTTTAAGAAAAAAAATGTAAAAATTTATTTTAAAGTTTTAATGCTCATTGCAATTTTAAAACAATTATGTGCTAACTATTTTAAGTTTTGATGGATATATGTTCTTGAGTTTATTATAAATTACTTATTTACTTTAAGATGAATGATAAATGTTAGATATCCCGCGTATTTAACTAATACCGGTTGAACCGGTGGCTCAATCGGTCAAACCGGTCAAACCGTGAACCGGTAACTTGAACGGTTCTGTGTCCGGTTCGGTTTTATAAACCATGGTTAAAACCCAATAATCTTCGGGAATCTAGAACACAACCCGTTGTGCAACTCGCAAAGGGATATACTCCTTCATCATTGAATTTGATTACTTTAGTATCAAATTTTGAAACGTAAAGTCAAACGGGTCAATTATGTAATGATAGAGGCAATGTGTGTATGTATGTATGTATGTATGTATGTATGTATGTGTGTATATATATATATATATATATGTGTGTGTGTGTGTGTGTGTGTCAATGTGTGTTGATAGCCGTTGGGCCAATCAACCAAACACTAAAGAGCAAAAAGGCCCAAAAAGGCATGGCAAAAAGTCAAGTCAGTAGCCTAGAGCAAAGGACTCATTAAAACTTGAACTAATAACTAATCCCGGACCATAACAACAATATTCCCGGACCATAAACGATATTCTCAGACAAAGACTTACCCGGACCATAACATTGACTTCCAGACAATAACGCCATAACCACGTACATTCGACCAAGGACACGTGTCCGTATATTGAATATTACCATATTGTCACTCCTTGACTATAAAAGCGATAATTACACACCTTTCAAAGGGTTAAACATTTGGATTCACTCAGTGCTACACATTCATTCGCCTAAAATTCACCAAAATTACTTGTCATTGGATCACCAGTCAGAGGGCTCCCTCTACTTCCCATTTTTGGCACTTTGATTCATCATACTTACACCGATCCAAATGACGTCCACTAACGTCATGACTCGACGCAAACAACACAGAATGACAGTGACGACCGCTAATACCGATTAGCCACCATGTGTATATATCGATTTGATTAGTAAAATTTAGTAAATATTAATTAATTAGTATTAAATTATTCGGAAGCTATATTCATTAATTACCTTTTATTCTCTTAATAATACTGTAATCTTTTATTCTTTTTCAGAATTTAATTTCATATACTTGTTTCTTCAACATTTTTTTTTGAACAACACTGCATTTCATTAAGAGATGCTAAGAACAAAGTGTCCAAGAGTTTAAGCCTATGAGAGAAATAGGTTCTCTCTTGGAGAGAAAAGGGAATGTTTCTTCAACATTTGATATATAATGTCAAATAATGTAAATGAAAATTATAAATTTATATTTGCAGTATCTAAATGTATTTGTTCGAAAAAACTACTGAATTATTCCTAGTAAAAATTAGCGTCAAACACAATGTTTTGTGTTCTTTTGCACAATTTTTCATAATTTTCCAACAGCTATATTTTAAATTTCTCTCTCAATTCTTACTGACATTCCTTTCATAATTAAAAATGTTGCTACTTTTTTTCAAAAAGAGCATAACATTAAAAAAAAACTCACCATTAATCTTTGAGGGATGGAGTATTTTTCATATTTAAATATTAAAAAACTCAAACAATATATCACTACGTATTTAATGGGAATGTGGTAGCAGACAATCTGTTACCAATTCAGTTACCATGGTAACGGGAGAGCCCGCTACCAATCCCGTTACCTTTTCGGCCGTTACCTTCATTTAAAGAGCTACCAGCTCGCTAGCAATGGTAGGGGGAATGGTAGCAGACTGCCCGTTTCTTTTGTGAATTTAAAAAATTCATACAAAATTCATCATATATTCATTCAAATCGAGAAAATTTATGAACATTCATAAACATTCATCCAAATCATAAATCATTCATCAACCAGGCATATTTAAACCAAGAATTGATGAACACACTTTAGATCTTGTTTTTTTTTGTGTGACAAACATCAAAATTTTATTACAATTAAAGAAATGAAAATAAATTACATATGTTTAACATCAAAAGAATTTCATTGATATTTTTAACGTCGGTTGGAGGCGAGATATGTTTCATTGATATGTTTAACATATGGAGAGGGGACAAAGTTTTCTGAAGGGGACAAAGTTTCATTGATATGTTTAACGTCGGATGGAGGCGAGATATGGAGAGGGGACAACATTTTCTGAAGGTTGGAGGCAAGATCTGGAGAGGGAAAGAATTTTCAGAAAGTTGGAGGTGAGAGAGAGTTAAAAAAATTGAAGTTGAAGTTGAAGGTTGAAGGTTGAAGGTTGGAGGTGAAGGTTGAGGAGAAAAAGAGAAGTGAGGGAGGAAGAGTCTGTGCCCGATTTAAGATCAAAGGCATGGTAGCGGGCTACCCGATTACCAACTTGCTACCATTGCCTTGAAATTGCAAAAATCAACTTTCATTTGAAATTGAGTTTCCCCTGCCCAAGAAAGTGATAAGTTCAGGCATGGTAGAAAGCTACCCATTACTAGGCCTACATTCAACATTGGTAACGCCATAAGTAGCGCACCCCCATTACCATCATTTGCATGCCTTTTGGGGACCGTGGTAACGAGTTGCACCTTACCAAACCCGCTACCATGGTCCCTACAACCACATAGTGCGTATTAGTTATTGAATGCCTCTACCAAAAAAAAAGTTATTGAAAGCCAACTGTTTGAATTGTTTTAAGATATAGGTGAAGCATAAGTTTAACGCTAGATCAAACGAAAGTAAAAGATCGAAAGTTGTATAAATATCTTAAAATATTTAAAATTCCACTAAAATTCCCATCTTTAATACACAAATGCATGTAAGCATACAGTGCTCACACAATGAAGTTTTTGGATGCAACTATTGCAACAACACCAACAAACTATATACAAACCCCGAATGATATTTAAGTACTCTCCCACAATGTATAATTGAAATTAACAAGCGTGCGCTCCACTTACGGCCGGGTATATGAAACACACACAATGACACACACACACACAGATATATATATATATATATATATATATATATATATATATATATATATATATATATATATATATATATATATATATATAAACCAGATTGATCATGGTTAATTAGCAGGGGTTGACCAGTCTGCAGTTGACCCGAACTTGTCCTTGATCCCCAGTCAACACCTTAATATTGCCCATCTTTATCATGGAGTCACCGAAATCATTTGAAAATGCAGCGAAATCGTAACTGTATTTCCGAACAAGGTCACGGGTGAAGGCGGCGGAGAAGAGCGCTTGGTCGGAACGGAGCAAGCCTTGAAGCCGTGTGAGGCTCCCAAAATAGTTGCCGTCGAAAGTAATCGGAGTGTCATCCAGTGGTCCGAGGTTGGAGTCTCCGTCACCGGGAACACGGGGACATGTTGCCTTGAGATCGTTTGCGAAACCAAGGTGGATGTTGGTGGTGTCGTTGTAGATCCTGTCCCTGAAGGTGAAACACTGGGCGAATCCGATGGTGTGGCCGCCGGAGAGGACGACTAGGTCTTTCCCGTCGAGGCCCTGGTTTGCGAAGTTTTGGATGAGAGCAGGGAGGTCCAAAAATGGCGACGGAATATCTTGGTTGGCTAGAGACCTGTCGGCTGTAGTCGAGTCCTTCCTTCCCAATCCAACTTTCCACGATGCACCTCCAAGCTGCATGCATGCATGTATAATGAATTGTTTTTATTAAGAATTTATGATACCCGATATCAAAATAGAAACGCATTAACAGTATGATATGCAGTAGTACCGCAACAACGGAGTCTCGGGCGGCTACGGCTAAGATATCTGCACAAGAAACTACCGGTTTGCCACAAGCTTCATCCACCGCCGATTTGATCTTATCCACCACTTCAAATCCTCTTATGGAGTTGTTATTTGCAAATGCAAACTTTTCACTGTCTATTGTAGCCGACGGATCTAATAGAATCGACCCGTCGCAACCCTAATATTATATGCATTTGTGCATCAAAAACATTAGTATAAATTTTTTTTTTGAGCAGCAAAACATTAGTAAGCTACGTAGGTATAGTTAATTTAGATTTATATATATATATATATATAATTTTACAGAAACCATTTTATTTACCACAATTAACTTAAAAACGCAATCAAACTTACGGAAATTTTTCTCAATCTATATCAAGGGTTCAAGTTTCATGATTGAAAAAAATACTTGTACGTAGTGAATTAATTAAAAGGAAAGAGGGCATAAGTTGAGGCTGTAATTATAGTTAGTTACTTGAACGAAGCAATCGTGAAAATGGAGGCGAAGCAAGGAGGCGGCCATGCGAGCCTCTCTCTTGACTGCTGCCTCAACAACATGTCGGATGACCGGCAAAGCAGCTGGACATATGGTGTCGTAATAATCAGGTGACAAAGAAGAAGAAGAAGCAGCAGCTGTTGTTGCAAGAACAGATGCCACCAACAGAACCACTTTAATTAACTGTAACCACATTCGATCCGAATACTGACCCATCAAGTCCATGACCACTCCTTAATTTTATGATTTGATCTCTAATTTCGTTTATGGCCGATCGATTGCTTTGATCATTATGATAATTAGTTCCTGTATAAATTCAATATATACTACAAGAATCCCGCTAGCTAGCTACTTAATTAATTAATATGCATGGCTAGCAGACACCTAGCTATGGCCATTTGGATTAATTTGTTGCAACTAATTAATTTAATTACTCATACAATTAACTCATGACCTCTCCTTCTAATTTTTTTATATCCTGCCTGCTTGTCAATCGATCAGAATGAGCTCATACAGATTAATTTGGTACAACATGCAAGGCCGTTGAGGTATATATATATATATATATATATATATATATATATATATATATGATCATTATAGTATAAGGCCAGTTGTATTGTACTTATAAAAATAGTCTGATTTGCTTCACTTCTATTCTTTTATACTCCATATGATCCTTTTTTATTGTTACTCGCCTTCTCTCCCAATTGATAATGCAACGTCTTATTTTGGTACAAAACTCCTCTAATAAAGAGAAAAGTTAGGTCCGTGCATGGACTAAGTGGATGGGTCCATGTATGGAATATATATGGATAAAGATACTTGAAAAGATCTGTTGAAGATGATCATTACTTAACTTGCAAGTTAATCCATAAAGAAACGGAACACAACAGAGTTCAAGTATAGATGAAATTGATGTTACTTAGGTGACAAGATAGAAGAAGTGTTGTAATTGTGGTTATCTACCTAGACTCGAAAACCCACTGTAATTAGGAGTTCTGCTCTTGTATATATAGCTATTGAATGAATGAAAGTAACACACAACAAATATTGCTGAAAATCACTCCAAATAATTTCTTCTACATGGTATTGAAAGCTAAGTTGGTTTGCTCTGCTCAACAAGCAGGCGGTAGCATTATGATATATATATATATATATAAATATATATATATATATATATATATATATATATATAATATATATATATAAGAGAGAGAGGATTACAAGTAGGGTTACAGTAGATATAAGCTACAAACACAAAGTCCTTTACGTAACTACATTATCTACAGGTGAGGCTTATCTACAGCTAATTACAAGTGATACAAGAGTTATCTCCTTATCACTCCCCTGCAAGTTGAGAGTGGGTTCACTGTCCAAAACAAAGAAAGCGACTCTTGGACAGAGGCTTTGTGAGTGTATCAGCAGTTTGATCAGCTGTAGAGATATAGCGTACAACAAGTTTACCCTTGTCAACCAGATCCGAACAAAATGGAACTCAATTTTAGACCGTGAATGGAATATGGGATTTGTTGTAAGATATAGGTAGCACCTAAATTGTCACACCATAAAGTGGGAGGCTGAAGGGTAGGAAGGCAAATCTCATGTAGCAGCGAAGTTAGCCATTGAACTTCACTAGTAGCAGTGGCTAAAGCATGATACTCAGCCTCGGTAGAGGAGCGAGAAACCGCTCGTTATTTGCGAGACGACCACGATATCAAATTCAATCGCAAACACAACAAACCCAGTTGTGGACTTTTGATCCTCCACAGAACCCCCCAATCAACATCTGAATATGCATGAAGAGAAAGTGTAGGGGAGCGTCGTAGAAGCAAACCATGAGAAGCAGTACCAAGAAGGTAGCGCAAGATACGCTTCACTTGCTTCCATTTTTCAAGTGTGGGTTGATGGCTAAATTGAGCGACCTGATTCACGGCAAAGGCGATGTCTGGTCGTGTAATCCCGAGATACTGTAAGCTTCCGACCACTTGTCGATAAAGTTTAGAGTCAGTGAAAGGTTCAGAGGAAGGGGAACCTTTAGTGGATGATGGATCTGCTGGTGTTGGAATGGGTTGAGCATCTTGCATGTTGGTTTTGTTGAGCAAATCACGAATGTACTTCTGTTGTGTTAACAAAAGGTCTTTGACCGCAAATCGTTGCTGCAGAGCATGAATGACCTGTTGGAATTGTTTGGTCACTCCGATTTGGAGTCTTATGGCTCTGGTACCATGAAAGCTAAGTTGGTTTGCTCTGCTCAACAAGCAGGCGGCAGCATTGTGATATATATATATATATATATAGGATTACAAGTAGGGTTATAGTAGATAAAAGCTACAAACACAAAGTCCTTTACGTAACTACATTATCTACAGGTGAGTCTTATCTACAGCTAATTACAAGTGATACAAGAGTTATCAGGTATCAGAGCGGTTCTGATCAATTTATCACGCCCAATGGCAGACAAAATCACTCCAGCTTCTCCTTATTATCTCGGATCTGGAGATAATCCAGGAACTACAATCTTGGGAGATCTCTTCGATGGAGACAATTATCCAACTCGGCAAAGATCTATGATCAATGCCCTGAATGCCAAGAATAAACTAGGGTTCATAGATGGAACCCTCAAAAAGCCAACTGAAGATGCTGAGATGCAGCAAGTATGGGAGAAAAATAACTCCATGGTCATATCATGGATCTTTCATGCATTGGCGCTAGAATTGAAGAGAAGTGTTGCATATGCAACAACTGCAATAGCACTTTGGACAGACTTGAAAGAAAGGGTTGGACAAGGTAATGCTCCCCACATTCATGAACTGAAGAGAGAAATTGCTCTCCTGCAACAAAACAACATGTCAGTACTTGAATACTTCACAAAATTGAAGGAATTATGGGAAGAATTGCGAAATTACAGCTCTTATCTAGGATGCACGTGCGGTGGTTGCACTTGTGGTGCTGCAAAAGAGCTATCGGCAGAGAGAGAGAGAGAATGAGAAAGTTCACAACTTTCTCATGGGACTTAATGAGAATCTGGGAGTGATCAGATCTTAAATACTCAGCATGGAACCTCTTCCTACACTAAACAAAGCCTATGCCTTGGTGGTAAAATAAGAAAAGCAGAAGAACATATGGCCAATGGAAGAATTTTTAATCAAGAAGCCACTGCATTGGTCAACAAATTCAACAAAAGAAAGGAAGAAAAGAAGAAGAATAAGTGAACATATTGTGGCAAAACAGGTCACTTCTCAGAGGATTGTTTAACCATCAAAGGATACCCTGATTGGTGGCAAGGTGCTAGACCGATAGGAGGGGATAAGAGCAATCAGACACCTAAGTTCAGAAGGGCAAACAATACTGGAACTGATGGAACAAAAAGGGAAGGTGCAAACCTATGCTTGACTCAAAAGCAATACGATCAGCTCCTGTCATTCATCTCAGAGAAGCAACAACAAGAAAACCATGTCAACTTTGCTGGTAATATCACTTATAACTCTCTTGCTTGGATTTTGGATAGAGGTGCAACAGATCATATGACTTCATCAACTGAACAACTATCAAATGTAAGATCTGACACTACTAATTTCCCTGTTAAACTACCTGATGGCAAAACATTAAATGTCAAATCCTTTGGTGATTTGAACTAGTCACCAGAGATCAGTTTGAAGGATGTGTTATATATTCCTGCTTTTAATTGCAACCTGCTCTTTGTGAGAAGAGTAACAAAGGACTGAATTGCTCACTTACCTTTTACTCTGATCATTGTGTGATATAGGACCTAAACTCGAAGAAGATGATTGGCAGGGGTGAGGTGAAGGATGGCTTATATTTCTTCAAGCAACACTGCAACTCAATAGCTACTGTAGGTACTAGTAGGTTACCAGAAATCTGGCATAGGAGATTAGGACATGTTCCCTTCAAGAAACTTGTTCATTTACCTCAGTTATCCAATTTAAACTTGAATAATCAGGTTATCTGTTGTGACTCTTGTCATTATGCTAAACAAACAAGACAATCTTTTCCTAGAAGTTCTGAAGTTTCAAATAAAATGTTTGGGCTTGTTCATATGGATGTTTGAGGGCCTTACAAAACATCTTCTATCACAGAGTGCCATTACTTCTTAACTTTGGTTATGACTATAGTAGATGTACCTGGGTATATTTACTTAAACATAAATCTGATGCTCCCTCATATTTTAAAGTGTTCCACACGATGATTAAAAACCAGTTCCAAGTAAATGTCCTCACTGTTAGAATTGATAATGCCCCCTGAATTAACTGCTGTATTTATGATGCTTTACTTCCAATAAAATGGAATTAAACTTCAGACATCATGTCCTAGGACACCACAGAAAATGGAACTACTGAGAGAAAACACAGACACTTGCTAGAGGTGGCTCGAGCCATTAGGTTTCAATCCAACTTAGCAATAAAATTCTGGGGGGAATGTATACTCATTGCTGTGTATTTAATAAACCTCACACCCTCCCAAACTTTGAAAATGAAAAGTCCTTATGAGATGTTGTACAAAAAACCACCTGACTTAAATCATCTCAGAATCTTTGGGTGTCTGTGCTATGTTCACAAGGGAACAACAGACAAGTTTGAGCCTAGATCAAAATCTTGCATCTTCATAGGTTATCCCATGGAACAGAAGGGGTATAGGGTTTATGATCAAGAAACTCAAACGATCTATGTCTCTAGAGATATCGTCTATGAAGAGACCTTTCCCTAGTACCAACCCATAAACACACCTATCTCCAAACCAGAAAATTCTAAGGTTGAGCAAATTGTTAATGATGATGATACCCATAATGTGGAATTGGATCCAACACCAAATGATCAACTTGAATTAAATCCAGAACCTCAACCATCCTTGGTGTCTAGACCTAGAAGAGATAGAAAATTACCAGCTCACCTATCAAATTATGAAGTAGAGTTGCCACAAGGAGTTCTGCCATATGTCTATCACTGCCACTGCCAGTCAACATTCTCCAGGTAAGGTTCTGATATTGCTCATCATATTACTGCAAGTAAATTTTCATTTGCCTATAGAGCCTTTCTGGCTTCAATCTCAAAGGAAGTTGAACCAGCCAGCTTTGAAGAAGCAGCTAAGGATCCTAAATGGCAGCAAGCTATGAATCAGGAACTTGAAGCTCTTAAAATCAACAACACCTTGAGTCTAGTACATCTACCACCTGGTAAAAGTGCAATAAGTTGCAAAAGTATCTACAGAATAAAATACAAGGCTGATGGTCAGGTGGAACGCTATAAGCAAGATTGGTGGCCAAAGGGTTTAGTCAGATTGAAGGGATCGACTTCACTGAGACTTTTGCCCCAGTTGTCAAACTTACAACAGTAAGGTGCTTACTGTCAGTTGCAGTAGTCAAAGGCTTGGAATTACATCAATTTGATGTGTACAATGCTTTTTTACAAGGAGATATAGATAAGGACCTGTATATGCTTCCTCCTCCAGGATTGGAAAGGTCTGAAGGTAAAGTATGCAAGCTTCATCATGGTTTTGTGCAATCAAAATCATATCACTCTTTATTCACTAAGACAAGCAGTGAAGGCTATATGGCATTACTAGTATATGTGGATGACATTATACTAGCTGGAGATAACAGTGACTTGATTAAGGCTACCAAAGCTTATCTGCACAAGACTTTCAGAATAAAAGATCTCGGCAAGCTAAGGTACTTCTTAGGATTGGAAGCAGCTAGATCTACAACTGGTATATATCTTTCACAACAAAAGTATGTGAAAGATTTTCTGAAAGAAAAAGGAATGGACAGATGTAAGGTAGCCTCTTTTCCTATCCAACAAAATCATAAACTTTGTCTAGCAAGTGGAAAGGATATCACTGAACCTAGGAAATACAGAAGATTAGTAGGAAAATTTCTTTACTTGACAATAACTAGACCTGTTATCACTTATGCAGTGAATTTGTTAAGCCAATTTATGTAAGAGCCCAAAGTAGAACAATGGGATGCAACCATGAGGGTGCTTCGGTATCTCAAGGAGTCCCCAGCTCAAGGCTAGTTGTTCCCGACCAAAAATACTTTGGAATTGCAAAGTTATTGTGATGTTGATTGGGCCAGTTGCCCTACAACCAGAAGATCAATTACTGGCTACCTAACAAAGCTTGGAGTTCCAAGAAACAAACCACGGTTTCAAAGTCATCAGCAGAAGCTGAATATAGAGCCATGGCAACCTTGACAAGTGAGATAATGTGGTTGAAGTCTTTGCTGGTGGATTTAACAGTGGTCCAAGACAAGCCTATAAAGATTTACCGTGACAACCAAACAACAATTCACATTGCTAATAATCCAGTCTTTCATGAAAGAACAAAGCATATAGAGATTGATTGTCATTTCGTGAGGGAGAAAATTCGGTCTAAAGAAGTGGAACCACTTGGGATCAGGTCAAAGTTTCAGTTGGCAGATCTATTAACCAAAGCTCTAGGTAGAGATCAATTTTTATTCCTAAACAGCAAGTTAGGCATACACACTACGTAGGGAGGAGAGGCCTCACTGCGGCCTCAGGCGCAGTTGGCCCGTGGTACCAACTGCGGTGAGGGCCGCAGTGAATGCCGCGGTAGAAATGTCCGCAGTTTCGAACTCACTGCAGCTTCGGTCGTGGTACGTACTGCGGCCTTACTGCGGTAACCGGTTTGAATAATTAAAAAAAAGTGGACGAATCCGGATGAATGTTCATCCGGATTCGTCCAAGTGAACCCAGAAAACGAAGAAGAAGAAGAAGAAGAAGAAGAAGAAGAAGAAGAAGAAGAAGAAGAAGAAGAAGAAGAAGAAGAAGAAGAAGAAGAAGAAGAAGAAGAAGAAGAAGAAGAAGAAGAAGAAGAAGAAGAAGAAGAAGAAGAAGAAGAAGAAGAAGAAGAAGAAGAAGAAGAAGAAGAAGAAGAAGAAGAAGAAGAAGAAGAAGAAGAAGAAGAAGGAGAAGATGAAGAAGAAAACAGAGAAGATAAATGGGAGAGAAAGAAGAGGAAAAGAAGAAGAAGAAGAAGAAGAAGAAGAAGAAGGATGAAGAAGAATTTAAGAAGATGATGATGAAGGGAAGATAAAAGAAGATGAAGAAAAAAAGATTAAAGGAGAAAGAAAGAAAAGAAGATGAAGAAGAAGTGAAAGAAGATGAAGGAGAAGATGAAGATGGAAGAATGAAGAAGATGAGAAAAAATGTGAAGGAGGCGGATGAAAAAGAGAAGAGAAACCCTATAAAAAAAATTTACTGCGGCCTTACTGCGGCCAAGGCGCGATAAACCCTCTTGCGCCAAGAAGCTGGGCCATTCTTTGCGTAAATGGGCTTATCACCCAAATGGGAACTGCGCGCCCAAACCGCAGATAAGAGCTGTAAGAAATGTCTTCCCCACGTAGTGACATAGTCCATATGCTCTAACTTGAGGAGGAGCGTTGAAGATGATCATTACTTAACTTGCAAGTTAATCCATAAAGAAACAGAGCACAGCAGCGTTCAAATATAGATGAAATTGATGTTACTTAGGTGACAAGATAGAAGAAGTGTTGTAATTGTGGTTATCTACCTAGAATCCAAAACCAACTGTAATTAGGAGTTCTGCTCTTGTATATATAGCTATCGAATGAATGAAAGAATCACACAACAAATACTGTCACTCCAAATTATTTCTTCTACAAGATCGATAAATTAATTTTAAAAAGTTTACTACTCACATGAATTGACTCAATACGAAAAATTAAAGAATATTATTAGCTTGAAAGTTACAAAGTAGCCATATAAGATACAAGTATTTTCTTAATGGGAAGGAAATTAAAGGGCAATTAGATAAAGTTTATATGAAAACGTTTCCTTATAAAGAAACGAATCAATTTTGCTCAAACAACTCAAAAATGAAAACGTATCAGTTTATATTAGGACAAGTGAGTAATGCTGCAAACATTCATGGATGCTTCAAAAAGGAAAGTATTGCAACAAAAGAAAAAGAAGATAAAAGTTGTACAATTCACTCCCTTAATTGCCACAAACATTTATATGTGTTTCATTTTGGATATTTTACAAAAATTGATATGTTTCCACTAAAAAAATATATTCTTGTATTATATGTCTAGTTTACTTTTTTTATGGTCTCCAAGTCTTTTGCATATTTTAATTATATTCATACTCAGTCAAACATGTCAATTAATATGTGATGTAGGAGTTTTCAAGTTTCTAGTTGATGACTTTTTCTTCAATATTTTGATTTACAATATCACATATATGTACAAGCTAAATTGATATTTCTAGTTAAAAAAAAGTTTGCAAACTTTTTTCTTAGAAACTCTCACTAGTAAAATAAAAAAAATAAGTCTCATAATTAAAAGTCAAACATAATTAGGATGAATGAAGTTATTGCAAATACAAATTCAATCAATTTCTCTAAATAACAAAGAAAGAGTTCTACTACGGGTACTCAAAAATTCTTTACAAATTTCTCTTTTCATTGTCACATCATCCTTAATTTTTTTATTTACCTATTTCTCATTTGATTATCACTTATTAATCTTTTACCATGTCATTTTTGCTACATCATGAAAGAGAAAAGTGTCTACAATTTTAATGACTGAAATCATTTTTCAGAAAGAAATAATAGGAGTCTATCAAGCACCACGAATTGAACAGATGTATTTACGAATATCTTTGGCGGTGCACCTAATGTTTCTACTTTATAGTATATCTCATCAAGTTGGTGTCTGCGCAAATTCATCCAAATACTACTCCTCCCTCGGTCCTACAAAAATTATATATATTTTGATTTTAATGTTTTGTATTTAAGTATTTGACTTAAATTAAATTTAAGATATACAAAGAAAAAAATTCTAAAAAAATTATATTTTAAAAATTCATATTACAAATTATAATACTTATATAAATTATTTAGTTTTTTATATCAAAACATAATTATAAATTAAATATATGAAAAACAGAAAAACAAAATTGATAAACTTTATAGGAGGAAAGGGAGTACTACTACTGTACGTACTAGCCAGATCTCATGCATATATCTCCTTAATTTGGACTTTTTTGCGTTGAACATAAAAAACCTACTTAGAAATTCCTTTTAATAATCTCTACTCCACTCCACCTACGAAAATTTTAAGTCAAAACCGGTTGGAGTGGAGAGACTTTCTTGAAATTGAAGATGAACTCGAGCCCGCTTAATTGGTAGATAAACCCACATGTTTTTTTAGAGCTAGGACAATACTGTACTGTGAATTAGGCAGAACTGAGTAAAAAGGATACAAATAAATAGGGATAATCTGATATAAAAATTTGGAAAATTTTCAAAATAAAACTATATAAAAAGAATAATATTTCAGTTATAAGACGGAGGAGAGTAGAAAGATTGGAAAATTTGAATCTGGTTGGGGATTTGGCGATGGAT